>OZ007591.1:419725950-420449575 GCA_963931845.1 Maratus michaelseni | reverse complement strand
TGCTGCAAAATGACGGGCATCTTGCTTTCAACAGAAGAAGGTCACTGATTTCTTTATGGTTCATTAACTCAAATTTACATAATGTAGATTTCAACTTCTTATAAAGGTATGTGAAACGATTTTCAGCAATTTAATTTGAATTAAATATTTTTTAGTATTTGTTATTGGTGATAATTTTTCATTCAATTCAGTTAATTATAACTTGTATTCATTTCAAAAAATATATAGAAAGTATATACTTCTATAAACTACACAAATTAAAAACTAAATACATTCTATGCATTTAATTAAATAAATATGCAGCTACGTATTTAATTTTTTTACTTCTCCGATTTAACCGGTTTTTCTCTTAACCGGCTAACTCTTGGTCCCGTTTAGGCCGGTTAAACGGGAGGCTACTGTATTGAGTAAAATATTTTTGCTTTCAGTTAATTTTTCAAGTACAAAAGAAATTCGCAGGAAAGACACCCAGTCCGATTCATTTTCATTTTTTTCTTTAGATTGGCTTTAACTTGTGAAACTTATAATCTTATTTTGAAATTCGTTATTTTTTTTTTAGATTGGCTTTGAGTTGTGAAATTTGCAATTTCATTTTGAAATTCATTATCTTGTTTGGATTGGTTTTGAGCTATGAAATATGAATCTCATTTTGAAATTCATTATCTTTTTCAGATTGGATTTAAGTTGTGAAATATACAATGTGAGTTTCAAATTATCTTTCTTTTGAAGAATCCATATTTTATTATGTAAGACGTATTCCTTAGTCACATACAAATATTTATCAGTGTTTGTGTACTTGTCTATAGAGAAAGTAAAATCTCTTTTTTTTTCAGATTTTTTATTCATGTGCATCATGTCACTATTACAGCACATGTCAATTTTTTATTCCTTTGATGGACTGCTTTCATGGTCATATTACTGTTCCAGTTTCACATCGTCCATCTTTTTTCCTTCTTCGAGCTGAAGTCTCGAATGGATTTTTTTGTTGCTCCAGATTCCTGCACAGAAACTCTATTCCCATTGTGAATGGCTCGTTCGTGCTGAGATTTATAATCATTATTAAATACAGTTTACAGCCACAACGTTGAACTTTACACCTCTTTGGTTAAATATCTCATAAACACGTAAATGTAAACAAACACAACTAAGATATATTTCCACACACAAATTAAAAGAACCAATGGCTTTTGTATTCACATTTGCTGATATAACACCTTTTTCTTGACAGTACACGGTTACCAAATTTTTTCTGGCAAAAACTTGTCAGATCTTGTTGCCCAGCTGCGTTTCAAAGGAGGTGGCTGCTAGAAATGAGATGTGCTCGAGCTCATTCTTTCTGAAACTGAAAATTTTATTTCTTCACAAAAAGAAATAAAAAAAAAACATTTTTTTCCCTTAAAAATCACTTGTTCCATTTCAAGTTACTTTAATGCTCTTTGAGATCAGAATGAAGAGGAAACAGACATTGTGTTTTCCTTTTCTAGTATTAAAATATGCTATTTTAAAAGAAAATTTATGATATATACAGCTTAATATCTAGGATTGACAGGGACAACCAAAGCCTTTGTATAACTGCTCTGGCGACGATATGGCGCAAATCGGAAGAGATGCAAATCATTTTTTGTGGAGTTTTCGTTTCTGACAGTTGAATATTTTTTAATTGGAACATCTGTTTATTTGTAGAGATCTAAGGCGAAAGGAATATATGATTTTTTGTTTTTAGTCAACCAGCATTAGTTTAAGGTGTGTGAATTTTTTGTCTTCTATTATGTACGAGTCATAATCGTCATTTCGCTCTTCATTTGAAAATAACGTTAATGATTTTAAAAGCAATCACTGGTGTTAGTTTAAAAGGAGACCAAAGTTTTGGAGGATATAAACGGAGTGGATTAGAGTCAGCTGCTGATGGACAGGAGTAGAGAAATTCAGGTCTGGTATAGATGCATGGTAATTTCGTAGAACCGAGAAGCACAATAACAGATTGAGTCTGACTGCTTTCTTGTTTACTGATTTTGCACTCAAAAACGTAGTGAGAAAAACAATTTAAAAAATCTCATTTGTTTACTGTTATTTTTTAAAAAAGAAAAGTCTTTCAAAAATCTAGAATTTCCCAACTATAAGCTCAAATTTCTCAAGTTCACATATATTGGGGGGCAGACTCCCCCCCATACCCCCCCATAGCAATGACCTCTGCTTACATTATTGATGATTTCATTGAGGAAGAGGATAATAGGCCCTCGAGGTCTTTGGACCTCAATCTTGTTGAACATGTTTGGGATAGTCTAGGAAGAGACATTTCACAGTGTAACCTCCCTCCTAGGACCCGCCAGGAGTTAAAAGCCGTTCTTTTGGAAGAATAGGATTTGTTGCCACAAACATTTATTGAGACCCTCTTAAACTGTATGAGAGCTCGTGCACAGCAGCGCACAGACAGCAGTGCGCAGTGGTAACTCCATATTAGACAGACTTTTCCTGAGATAAATGCTTTATCTCTGATTCATGATTTAACACGTTTTGATATACCCTGCTTCTTAATTCACAATTAAACTCTTTTACACATTGTTATGTTGCTTTATTCTTTCGCCCATAGTAATATACCTCTGCGCCAAATTTTGTGGCAACACAGTGTGAATAGTTCATCCGTTTTCACAGATTTTATGTTTATGACTTTAATTTTAGAAATGAGTGTAATATATTGACAGAGATTAATTACCAGTCATAATTTCACAACATAAATCACGTTAAGAAACTTTTCATTTTTTTTTCTGAAGAAAGAAATTGAATAGTTTTTCTAATCAAACTGAATTTCATGTGTGTGAGTTTATACATATATATCAACATTTTCTAACAATGTCAAATTTGCGTTCTCAGAATTAAATGAATATTTTAGAAAGTAAAACAAGTAAACAACAACAAAAAGTCAATAGATCGTTGAAAAAATCAATTTTCAATGAGGTTTTACTTATTATTATTTTTTTAAGTTAAATCTTCTTTGACTTTAGTTTCTGAAGTATAAATTTATTCTTTAATTTCACATATTTCATTGAGGTTTATTGTAAAATGTTTCCATTTGAAAATAGAATGTTATAGTTTATTTACAGGGACATCTAAAAAAATCCAGTACATTGTGGTCTGTGGTACAGTGTGTGAAAAAAATCGTTTGCAGTACATTTTAATAAAGTTATACTCTTTCAAACATACTGAAATTCATAAAACATTTTTGACATTGTGGAAGAAGAAAGGCATGAAATGCCATGGTCTTTATTTGTTTATTTCCAAATAAACAATAAATATTGAGTTGCATTATGACAAAAATTATTGATTTTTTCTTTCAAAATATGTTACATACTATAAAAAATATTTCATTTTCTGATAAATAAGAGTTTTGTTGACAACATCTTAAGTTATTGTTGCCTCATGATGTCAGTTCTGCAGTGTAACATATTTAAATTTAGTTCAAAGTGCTGGCAACAATCATGATTATTGATTGAATGTTTTATCACTGATAATTTATCTAAAAATGAAACAAACAAACTGTCATTAAGAGACAAACGATTGTTTATAACTTAAGATTTAAATCATTTATCTAAAGCAAACTGCCGTCAGTAGACAACAGTTGCTTACAACTCAAAATTTTATCCATTTTCCAATAAGTGTAACAACCAAAAAAAAAAAAAATGATAAACACTTATAATTCAAGATGCGAATCATTTATCTGAAAATGAAGCTAACAAAAAACTGTATTCAAGAGATGACAGTCCCTTATATTTCAAGATGTTTTATAATTTATATGAAAATGAAACAAATAACAACAAAAAATGTAAAACACTGCCGTCAATAGACATGAAGGGATTGTTGTCTCTGGATGGCAGTTTTTTGTTTGTTTAATTTTAAGATAATTGATTTACATCTTGCAGACATTAAAATGTTGTCCCTCTATCTGTTGAAATCTGCCTTTTTGGGGACGATTTTGTTCATTCTGTGGATTGATGCAAAAATGCAAAGAAAATGTTGCGAGTTATTTGAAGTAGGAGGGTGGGTGGGGTGTCAAGAAGTTTCATTTTCTGAGTTTTCATGCACTCAAATCCTTTGTAGGAGCTAGTTTGCTCGTACCATAGGGAAGAGCTATCGGATCAAAGGTCAGCTTGATTGTCGGATATGTATTTTGTAGATTGAAAATCTACTTTTTAGACTTTAAAATGGGAAGTAGTTTTGAGAAAGACTATTGTTTTTTCTGAGACATAGAGGAGCAGTGTGCTCTATAGTTGTTGGGTCAAAGGGCATCTCGATGCAGAATTAGCAAAGGGATAAATCTGCAGACTTAAGAGATGGTTCTATCTGGATTGATGGGCTTTTTTAAGACCATAGTGATAAGAGCTTTACTTTTGGTTTTTCTGCATTCATTATGATGTTTAAACTGTTTGTTTTATCCAATAAATAATCACTGTTTCACAAATATTTGCTTAAAAAATGTTTTAAAATTTTATTTCAAAAATATGTGAATACTCAATAAATAAATTAATACATATAGCTTCTTTAATAATAAATGTAGAAGTTTGTCTGTGTATCTGTGAGTCTACTGTGTTCTGAAGAGACTGTTGAGCATAGAGCTACAAGATTTGGCAGTAAGGTACCTATATATCGTAAGTTATGCACCTCAAAGCTGGTCTTTGGATCTTTTGATTGATTTTTTTAATTAAATTTTTTATGTGATCTTATTTTTTATTTATTATTATTATTATTATTATTTTACATTATGTAGAAATTTTTCCACATTAGTAAAAGAAAATCCGGTTTCAGTTTTTTAGCACCATACAGTAAATTTTGTTTTCTTTTCAATAAAGTTCATTTGGATTCCATGCAATGATTTTTAAATTTTTCATCAATTTTATATTACTTTCCTATGAATTTTTTGTTTTTTTTTACATTTTGTGGTGAGTTTCTGACATTTATAAAATAAATTAGGTTTGTAATATTTTAACCAATATAGTAAAATTTGTCCTCTTTTTAACCCTCTCACTGACAAGGCCGTGTTAACACGTTCAGAAAACTGTCATCCGAAAAAGGCGAGCCCTTCTTAAGTCGGTCTCCTAGAACGGCTTCTATACCGGCGAAGCCGTGATAAGTCGTTTGGAGAAAATACCTCCAATACTGGCGTGCCCGTGTGTAAGAAATATGCCTACCCCCTTTCATTAGGCGAAGTATCTTCTCAACAATAGATAATTGCTACAATTCCCGGGCGAGGGGCAGTTTCCTGTTTTTTTCAAATTGTCCCTTCCTTTCGTTTCCGGAGATAGATGACCAAATGGATCAAGAATTTCGACTAGATTTGTAAAAAAGAAAATCTTATCATTGGGAAGAAATTTTTATTTCTGAGTATTGAGTTATATAATAATATTATTCTATTTTTCTATACATAATTACAAGTTTTATTTGTATTAATTCATTGCAATAATGAAATCCCAAGTATTTAAAAATCGTTTAAAGATGTGATGTGTACGAAATTTTAAAGTTTAAAATTTGCACAATTTTGCGAAAAGGGGGACAAAAGGAGCTCGGAAAATGAATGGATGCCAAATTTTTACTACTAACCACGGTTTTAATAATTTATTTATTCATTTTTTGACCGGCGATCATTTACCCGGGGAATTTCTTTTTCTGTTTTCGTCATTTTTTTTTTTTTTACAGTCGCAAGACATCATGATTTCTCTAACAAATAAGAGCAATTATCTGTAAAGTTATTTATTAGTTGTTTAAGATTTCTGAATTAAAATTAAACCTTTTAAAGTTGCAAAATAAACGCCAAATATTTATTAAATAGAATTTAATTATGTTTCTGTACTTTATCAGTTTTGTGACACAATTTTATTACAAAGAGAAGTGGAGGGGGGGGGGGGATTGAAACTTGCGCTCAGTTTTCTCTTCGCACGGTCCTGCCGAAATATACCAGGATTTCTAGCTACTTCATGCCTTGTCGAAAAATTATCAAGTAACAGTCATTAAAATAATTTGTAATCTTTGCATAAAAAGAAAACAGAAAAAGTTCTGTGCCCCGCATCGATCACTATACAGTTACCAACTTAAATTATGCATCTTCCGTTAAAAATATGCTTCAAATGGCAGAAAAATTACTTTGCATTCTACAAATGTTAATTTCATGTTAAATATTAAATTTTACTTAATACTTCAATTTTAAATAGTTCGTATACTATAGTCTTTCTAAGGTGGTTTCTAAGGTAAGTCACGTTACATCTAATGAAAACCTCCCAAAATTCAGGACAACGAGATCGACCGTACAAGAGTACACAAACCTGCCTTACACCATCACATCGGTCAACCAAATTTTCAATTCTTGTAGCAACCCCTGAGCTTCATAAAACTTTGAACAAATTGTAACACATTTCGTAGCTGTCAACAGTACTGGAAAAGTTTTCGTTTCTCTGCACTTGCTCGAATTTTGCAATTTGAAACCGTTAATCAAATAAAGAGAATAATAAAATCAAATAAAGCAGGTCCATAACAAGAAGGGTCAGGAGGTGAATTGCCCTCCCTCCACACTTCCTTACACTCTCCCAGAATTTCAGAACACTAAAGTAAAATAAAATAAAATTTTGAACCCCCCCCCCCCATATTTTCAACTAGAAGCGCCAAACGTAGGTAATTGATTTTTTTGTTAAATTATGTTTTGAAAGTATGTTATGTTTTATGGTGCTAATGCATCCTAAATACCATATTTATCAAGTAATAAACCTAACATGGCACCACATTCCTTCAAAATGTTTTTCGTTATGAATTGCATTCCACGTTTTTGCTACAATTTTTATGTGCAGTTTAACTCAGTTTCTTCTATTTCTTACTTAAATATATATATTATTTCTAAAGGCTTATTTCTGTGCATACTGGTGAAAAAGGGTAAAAATGGGGGGGGGGTACAATTATAGGTCTCCGTGAATTTCATTCCCAAGATATTTTTTTACAGGGTAAAACTTCAGTGTGTATTAAATTTAAACTGTTATTTTTTTGTAATGGAATCAAAGTAGATCGAGTCAGATCTCCCATGTGTTGGAAGAAAGAATCATCAAGAATTAATCAATCGCATTCCCAGAAGTTAGTGGAGAGGGGACAAAACACATTTCCTAACTATTAGGAAGAAGGAAGTCCCGTGTTGTTTATATCACCTACCAAGAAAAAATAATCAATGTCACCGTCGGCACTTGATCGTAAAAGTCAGGCCCCACAAGGCACAAAGGTATATTTTCATTGGAAACCAATATGACTTCAGGCCGTTTGTTCAAAAATTTAACATTTCTTTCAGGACTTGTTTTTTCAGATCTTATCTTCTAATGATTTTTAAGAATTCGAGCTTGACTACATGTAAATTCCTTTTGACACTGTGTGTGCCATGTGCCGTGTGTACTCTATTACTATTTACTACTTGTCCTCATTTGTCTCTGAGCAAATATAGTCAAAGTGATACCACTGTGATGTTAAATTTTTTTGAGGGACTAGTGTTGAGACAACTACTCCCCCCCCTTCCCCAACCAAAATATAATAATGTGCAAAAATTTATTTTTCCCAATAGGTACATCCTCTTTCCCTACCCCAGCCAAAATTGAACTCTTGGGTGAGTTTCTGTGGTTAATAATTTAAAAGCCCGTCTCACACTGTACAAATTTGCTGCGAAAAAGGAAAAAAAAATAAGTTGCATCCTCTTTAGAGGTAAATAAATTCACACCCCCTCCCTTCCTCGAAATGTTAAAAAAGAGGAGGGGTGGGTGGAAGAGAAATCAATATAATAGGTATTTCTAAAAACTGTTCAACATTTTTGGATGTTTGTACTAGTTACTCCCCCCCCCCACCACCACAAAATAAATTCTGCATACGCCACTAGAATTGTGGCATCAATCAGACAACTCACGGTGTAAATTGCATAAGAAACGCTTTGGCAGGAAAATAGTTTACTTATAATATAATCGAAATTGCCACGCTTTCGTTTTTATACACAATTTTGCATAGATGTATTCTTTTCATTTATCATCCATTTTCTGAAATAATGATTTTCCCGCTCTTTTAAATAACTAAATTAACCCTATACCTTTTTTTCTATATTTTATACGTGTAAAAGTGGCCTTTTTTCCGACCACGTAAGAAATACATGATATTTGAATTCTAAGGTAATTTTTTTTTATTTTATGCTTTTTAAATACGTTTAGGAAATAAATAAGTTTTCCTTAATAAATTTAATTAGTTCTGTGGCAATTGTAACAAACAGTTGAAGTTCTTGCAATAAAGTGCCCTATTTTACATGATTTTATAAACTATGATATGTCCGATTAAGGGGGGGGGGGGGCAAATTATTAACATATAAATATATATGGATTAGAGTTCGTCGGATTATATACGATTTTTTTCCAACCCAAAACATTTTCATCAACCCATAACCCAATCCGAATCCGACATACTTTCACCCAAAAACTACCCGAACCCGAATGAAGGAAAAGTACTCCATATTTTAACGCAATTATGTAAAATTAGTATACAATTGTATATCTAAATTTCATTTTAAATTTTAAGAGGAAAATGAACATATATAACAATATTTTACCCTACCCTCTGTTCGGTGATGTCGGGTTGACCTATTTATTTTCACTTCGGGTCGGGTTCAGGTAAGGCTCACTTTAATTGTTTCAGATTCGGCTTGGGTATTGACACTTGCAGTCCGTGTTTGTGTTGATCCAATTACTCAAAAGAAGCTCCAAAATACTTTCTCATGTGGAAAACTATATGTTTGAATATACTAATGAGTACATATTGATTTTTAAAGATAATATTGATACTAGAGATACGACTGAAGACTACTTTTCCATCATTGCATTAAAACATGGGATAATTTTCTTTCATTTCGGGTTCAGGTCGGGTTGAGGTCGACGAAAGTTATTTAAAAGTATTCGAGTCTCGTTGCGGGTCAACTAATTTTGTTTGTCTGGTTCGAACGGTTTTCGGGTTGACTTGATATAGAATTGTTGGGTTCGGATTTGCCATAAACCGAACTGCGAGGATGTCTAACGCCTATTATGTTATTTAAAATAGGGGATCCAGTCCGAGTTTCCCAGGTTACAGAACATATAGGGTTTTTGGTATATATATATTTATATATATATTTTAGATTTCCCTCTGACAAAACCAAAGAGCATTTTGTTTAATCAAAAATCGCAATAATGTATTCAAATAAAATTTTTCAAGTGATACTTTCGTATTAGCCGCATGCCAAGTGTAAACATGTGAAGAAATCACAAAAGAAATGACCTTTTTGCCATGATGCGGTAGTTGGAACCGCCTACTTCGAAACCTAACTTGTTTGCAGGCGGAGCCGGCAGAGTTTTTTTTGCTATAAGGATTGGTCCTATAAAAAACTTGTCAATATAAAAGTTTTAAATAATATTAAGAGGATTTATAATAAATTTAAGCAGATTTGATATCTTGTGAATTGACGAAGTTATGAATTTTTTTCTTCTAAACACCCCCTCCCTCCCCTTGGGGCTATTTTTAATGATATCAAAAATCTGTCATACATAAAGTTTTGCCCTTTTTTTAGAAGTAATAATAACTTTAAACGGTTTAGATAGATATCATAATTAAGAAATTATGTTTTTTTCTGTTTTCACAAAAGTCCCTCCATCCCCCCCCCTTGGTTCGATTTTGCCCATTAACGACCTAGACCAAGATTTTATGCCCTTTGATTTTATGTATCAGTTTGGAAGAGATTTGTGCAGAATTATTGCAGTTATCGTGTCCATAAAACAGTGACTATATATATATAAGTTTTGAACTGGGGGGGGGGGGGTGGTTTTGGGCTCTGGGAATCATGATCGGCGTAGATTTGCAAATATTTTTCAAAAATTCCAACTTAGGTTAGAATGTAATAGGCAGTATTTCTTACGAAATCTACCTGAAAGAAAAAGAGAACTTTTTTACTTGGTCGACAACGAGAGACTCTAAAAGCACAGAACAAAATGATAAATGCAAAATGACAAATGCAGAGATAACTATGTAAATAATTTGGGATCCAATAGTTTTTTTTTTTTTTTTGACAAATGAAGTCTTGAGTTATAAGCACATCTTGAGTTATAAGTGAGTTTTTTTCCTGATGACATTTATTGGGCTGTCGCGTGCAGAAGTTATATTCAAAACGACAATTTTCGCAGCATTTTCTAAAAGACCGCCTGCCTTTTTCGAAAAATGGAAAAAACTGTTCGACTTGATAGTTTCTAAATAAGAGCATTCGTCGATTCCATGTGTTAATGAACGAAACTGAATTCAGAAATCTTGTTAGAAAATAGTCAATTTGGATTCCAATATAAAAAGATTATACGATTTCTCTATGGGCAAGATCAATTTTAGTAGCATACTTTTTTTTTCTACTTTATTCGAAAAACATAAAAGCCTTTATAATATATTTTATGTGATCTCTACGCAACCTCTTATAAAAGTATTTTTTTAATCATTTATTATATAGTATTAGTACTAATTCTAACCATGAAATGCATTTAATAAAGTTCTTTTTTTCTTCTTTGTGTGTGTCTGTTATTTTCATCTTCAAAATGTTAATGCTTGGTCATATATTTATTTAAATATTTAAAAGGATTTCCAGTTGAACATTATATCATATGTAAAAGATTTAAGAATAGGATTTGGAGAGGTATTTTATTTATTTCTTTTCTCTCTTTCTCTTTAAATTTAAATATATTATCATTGATGATTTTTTTTCTCCTGCAGTTGCTTCGTTTTTTTCCTAAACTCTATTAGACAAAAGCTATCCCTTAAGACTGTTCTCAAATCTAAAAAAGCCACTTTCTGACAGATTCCTGAATTCAGTTTTGTTCGAAAACAAATGAAATTGGCAGGTGCTCTTATTCATACACTATAAAATTTGGCAGTTTTTTCCATTATTCGATAAAAGTAGGAAGTCTTTTAGAAATTGCTGTCAAAATTGGTGTTTTGGATAGAATTTCTGCACGCATAAAGGTCATCATGAGAAACTATTCGCTTATAATTCATTCGTCGAAAAATCAAACAAATTGGAAAATGTACGCCAAACGTGACAAATGAGGTGCGTTCGCAATGTAACTATTTTCAGTGAAATGTATTATATCGTCTGTTATTATGATATGATTAATTTCCGTAATGAAATATGAATATTTTAAACTGGCAACATTTTATCTTTTGTTGATATTTACAGAAAATTCCAATGGGAAGCCTAAGCCTAGCTTTGAAAATTTCAGATCTTGAAATCCTTATTTAGAGTCTTTTTTACATTTAATATCTATTTCTTCGGAAGCATCTATCCAAAAAACTATTGGTAGATTATAGGATTGCTATAATTAAACAATTTTACACAAATTTTATACAAATTTTGTTTTTAAATTCTGTAAGATGGAAGTAATAGGACTCCATCTTAAATAGGATGTAATCACCATGATGGCAACCTAGAATCATTACCTATCATGGGATATCACTGAATTAAGCGTATGATAGGATTTAATAGAATGAAGAATGCGACTATAACTTGCTCATAAAGTTTATATAATGTCATGTACGTCATATATGATTATGATGCCATACATGTCAGATAAATTCAATTTTTATATTAATTACATGATATAGTTTTAATAGTCAAACTGAAAATATAATAATTATGTAAATGCCTATATAGAGTAGTTAATTGAACAGTGAAATAATGGATAATAAATAAAATATTTCTTTGCAAAATGCATTAAAGACATTTCCAGCTTACAATGGAATATTTTTCGGATTTGCGCACCTGTCTAGTATAATATGACAATATGAGACAAAATATTCTTCCACTCCCCTTTACATTACAAAAACCAACTTATTTAAAACCTTTCTCAAGTTGAATCCCAGAGTGGAAAGTAAAGGGGGAATAGACAATAGGATGTGTCCTTCCTTCTGTTGCTAACTTGTTTGCAATAACTTTCAACCTATTTGGATCATTGGAAATGCAATTACATGCTACCTGCAACTTGTAAATAGTAATGTTACAGATACACGTTCTTAAATAACACGTGCTTTACTTGAGAAAACATAGAATCGGTTTTCTATAACTGAACTTATATACATCTCAATAAATAATCTATACCAATTTTATGTTCAATGCTATGTAATGTATTATCTTTATTTTGATTGTTGACCATTTTACCTGTTGACGTTTTCACCGTTGCCCTTTTTATCTATTGACGTTATTACTGTTGCCCTTTTTACCTAACTTCGAACCTGCGTATGCAATGTCAGACTTGATAGCCTGTAAGCTAAAAACTTACATCCATTTAATGCATGTCGTTTTAATGAGAAATTGTGTCAAATTCACAATCAAAACATAATTTTGTGTTTTCATATTAATTAAAATAATTTATATTTTAATTTACAGTGTATTTTTTTCCATATGAATTTTTATCTGATGTAGGTGTGCTTTCTTCAAGCTGCGATTGCTTCAAGGTGCGCTTTTTTCCGGTGTGGTTTTTTTCCGTGCGCTTTTTTCCGGTGCGCTTTTTTCCGGTGCGCTTTTTTCTGTGATTCCATAAATCTGCAAATATTGTAAAATTTCCTTTTAAAATAGCATTCTAAAACTGGAAAATAAAAATAAAATTTCTGCTTCCCCTTTTATTCATTCTGATGAAACTAGCATTAAATGACTTAAAATGAAATATGTAATTTTTTAAGGGAAAAAAATGTTATTTTTATTTTTACGATATGAGAATAAATAAAATTGTCAGTTTCAGAAAGAATGAGCCCGCCCGGGCCCGAAGACCAATATAAAAATCAAGCCCGAACCCGTGTCGGGCCCGGGCTCGGGCTTTCGGGCTCGGGCTGAGCCCGTCTCATCTCTACTAGGCACCCCCAGAGGTATAATTATGAAAATTATGGTGCACTTTGAAACATCGAGATTTTCTTTCAAAATATTGTAGATTAAGGGTTATCAAGTAAAAAAGATTAAATTTCATAAAACGTATTTATCAAAAACGAGTATAAAACAGACATTTCCAAAGGAGGCTAATCTGCGTCTCGTAAAAACACGCGTTCAACTTTCCACTGGTCATAATAGAAAGGAAAAGTAACGCACAAAGGAGAGGAGGCGATTAGGGGAGAGAATCATTTCTAAGAATTTCCAAACTCTCCCCATACCTCCTGTGGTTATCTCTGCTGCTGTAACTAATTGGATTGGGGGGTGAAAATATACGGTCCGTTTTGAAAAGGAAATAGTAAATAGACGTTGGTTTTTTTGGCATACTATTTTATCTTCTTTGAATGAGCATTTCATTTCCGTGACCGCTCAAATACCTTGTCAGTCAGAGGGTTAAGAAAGTTTTATTTGGAAATTGTGCAGGGATTTTTAGTGTTTTTACATTTTGCAGTGGTTTTTTTCATGTCAGCAAAATAAATCAATTTTCAATATTTTAGCTCAATAAAGTAAATTTTGACTACTTTTTTAATAAAACTTATTTGGGATTCATATAGAAATTTTTCTAATTTTTTATGTGATTTTTATTCTTTTTCTGCATTCTGTGGTGATATTTGACATTCGTTAAAGAAATTCAGTGCCCACTTCATTCTCGAATGAAATGAAGCTTGAATTATTGTGATTTTTTATTTCAACATAGACTTAAATTTTCAGCGTAGTCCTTTACGTTACTATAGGAACTAAAATCAAAACAGACTGGAGCATGGATAGCATGCCCACTTTACGCATGGAATCTCCATTTTTTCCTCTCCGAATATGTCTTGTGAAGTCGAAAAAAATTTCCACCTTTTTTCCTTGGCCCTTTTCCATGCTTGATCTTGAGTTATGAGTGATTGTTGTCTAAGGACAGCAGTTTTTGTCTAATAAATGATTTATATCTTGAGTTACAAGTGATTGTAATTGATTTTACATACCGTCTGCTGTCAAGAGACAACAATAATTCAAGATGTAATTTATTTGATAGAAAATAAAATGGTTTTCATAGTGTGTAACATTTAAAAAAATCATTATTTTATTTCTTCCATAATATAACTGACTTTTGTTTTGGTTTATTAGCAAATAAATAGATAAATATAATGGCACATATTCTTTCTTTCTGCAGCATCTCAATGATGTTTTATGAATTTCAATGTGTTTCGTAGAGTATAACTTTATTATAATACACTGCGAAATATTTTTCCACACACCGTACCATAGACCATAATGTAACTGATATCTGTTTTAAATGTCCCTGTAAATAAACTATAACATTATATTTTCAATAGGAAATATCTACAGTAAAGCTCAATAACATATGTCAAGTTAGAGAATAAAATTACACTTGTATTTTAAAAATGTATTAACTAATAAGATCAAAGATGATTCAACTTTATTTTTAAAGTAAATCATCATTGAAAATTAAAATTTTCAACAGTGTATTGATTTTTTTTATCGTTTATTAGTTTCATTTTCCTAAAAGATTCTTAGAATTCTGAAAGGATAAATTAAAGCTACTTTTTTCTGATCGATGAGTTAAATAGAGACCACCTACATGGCTGCTTTCTGTGTGCAGTTGATTTTAATACCATTTTTCCTTGGCTGCAGTAAGGAAGGCCCTTAGCTGCGTTTGTGGTTTGTTCAAATTCCTCCATGTGCACAACTGGATCTATTGATGAGAACTCATTGTTACTCCTGGATAATAACACTGGTAAACAGCTGTTTTGGTACCTGGGTATTTATAGCTGATTTGATAGGAATTTGATGTCCTAAATTCAAATATGGCATTAATTTTTGCACAGGAGCTCAAATATCTACGGTAAACAACTTTTTATGAAATAGATGTTACACTATTTTAAGTTAAATCCATGAATTAAATAAAATAAATAAGCACTTAATTTTTATTTTTATAATATGCAAATGTTAATTATTATTATTATAATATACACATATTCAAATAATAATTTTTAAAATTATATTAAACAAATATTTTTACTTACAAAGCTAGAGGGAAAAGTTATCAAAGAGACAAAGTCTTATTGAACATTTAGGCATCTTCTTTTCCGTGACATTCTTGAATACATTTTAGAACAGTCTCTTTTAAACTCCAACAGTAATCTGCCATTATGTGCTTATCCCATCTTCCTTGATAGTGGTCCTCCATAGTCTTAATATCCTGATGAAATCTTTCGCCCTGCTACTCACTGGTGTCTCCTAAATTTTCAGGAAAATGCTGTAAATGGCTGTGTAAATAGTGCATCTTAATGCTCATATTACACCCGAGAACTTTCAAACTACTAAGTATTTCATTTACCAGTTCTGCGTAGTTTCCTGCTTTGTGTTTGCCCAAAAAGTTTTCGACTACTGCAACAAAAGAAGTCCAGGCTTTTCGCTCAATTTCATTCATCGAGTTTACGAAGGCAGGATCCTTAATCAGTTGTCTTATTTGTGGTTCGTCAAATATTCCTGCTTTAATTTTTTCATAACTCAATTGGGGCACTTTCTCCCCTATATGACCCGTTCTTATCAAGAGCCCTTACAAACTGCTACATAAGGCCAAGCTTGATATGCAGTGGAGGAAGTATGATTTTCTCTCGCCCAACTAAGGGGTTATTAATGACATTATTTTCCCCAACATCCATGTTTTCTCTCTTAGGCTACTCTTTTGGTGTGTTTTATCCCTGCTATCCCAAAGACACAAGAAGCAAGTATATTTGTTGTAACCGCTTTGCTGTCCAAGGAGGAAGTTTATCATTTTAAACCCACACAAATCATCCAGTGATATTCATGATACTTTATCTTGTCAATGACGAAAGCTATTGTGTTGTATTCTTCTTTTATTTTCGCTGAGTGAGCAATTGGTATTGAACCATATTCATTCCCATTGTGTAGAAGGACTCATTTCAAACTCCGCTTTGAGCTGTCTAGAAATAAGCACCTAGCACTAAATAAGCATCTGGAAAATATTCAGGAAGACCTATTTTTTCCAGGAGTCCTCTAATTTCGTGACAAAATACAATATTGCCTTCTTGGGAGAAGATGGTTAACAGACTCTTTTCTCTTGTGCGGAAAAGGTAACTTTGGTTCCTTGTTCTAGTCAATTTTTGTCCTTCAATCTTGAACCCAGTAATTCAGAAGCTTCTTTTGACAAATTGAGATCTCTGGTGAGGATCATCAGGATGATTTACATAACTTCTTCTACTTGAACTCATTTAAATTCTATTCAACAACACAAATATAACAATCTAAAGCACAGAACGTTTTACATTAACTTTATAAGAATTCTGTCCTAAACATAAATATCTCGGAAGGTCAATAACGTCTACGCTCCACGGAGAAAAATCACAAACTAACTTTATCAATTAATGGCTGTCCCCTTTTGGCTAAGCGGCGCGAAATCATAAGCAAGCGCAGAAACTTAGTATTGCTTGCCCGTCATATTTTCAAAGTCTTCTCAAATTTCAACGCCTCTCAAATCGTTCTCAGCATCGCGACAGGCCCTTGTGTCTGAACGCCAGTTTAAGCGTTGAAGGTCACGTCAGTTCTAAAAAATCTTTGGTTCTCTTCACATATCTGAAAAAGTAGAGCTGACAGAGAAAAACGATTTCGTATTTAGATTCAGAGTCCCAAAAATATCCAAAAATAGCTGTAAAATCATAGGCACCAAAAAAATTTTTTTGGATGGCCTGTGTAATGACTCAACTTTCTGCATTTGAAATGTGTGATTTAAAATTAACAGAGTCTTATGCACCACATCTCGATTCATATTTATCTATCTGGCCATCTCTTTCTGGATTTTGTCTTGCCTAATGCCCCAAAAGTCTTCTTTTATAGTGTCTCAAAATCACTATAATGAATTGGCATATTCCCTGGTTGTTTTTCTTGGTGAGTTGTACTGCTTTACTTTTCAGTCATTTTTTATGCTGTTTGTTCTTATTGATCAATTTGTTTCTGAATGAGAAGTTGTTATTTATGATTTTTTTCCCTATAAATTTCAGAAATCAGTACAGTTTTTAATACTTTGTTACAAAATTAATTTGAATTCAGTTTTCTATGATTTTAATATCCTCTAAGAAAGTTTATTTACCATTAAATAAGCTTTTGTTTAATTATAAAATGTGAGAGATTGACATAATTTTATTCATCGCAGGTGCATAAAGCTTTAAAGGGTGTTAAAGTGAAAAAGTCAAGTTGATATCCGTGACATCACTTAAAGAAAACAGCAATATTTAAAGTGTGCAATATGGAACAAACCATTTCTTTAAAAGAGCTTTCTGGAAAACAATCTTCTGATTCGCACCAAGGAAAATCTCTTGTTTGTGAAATATGCAACAAAAGTTATTCTCGAAAAGGAGTTTTAAACATGCATCTATTAATTCACACTCGTGAGAAACATTTTGTTTGTGAAATATGCAACAAGAAATTCTCTCAAAGTAGTCATTTAAACAGGCATCTGTTAATTCACACTGCTGGGAAACCTTTTCTTTGTGAAATATGCAACAAGAAATTCTCTCGAAGTTGTCATTTAAATAAGCATCTGTTAAATCACACTGCTGAGAAACCTTTTGTTTGCGAGATATGCAACAAGAAATTCTCTCAAAAGGGAAATTTAAAGAAGCATCTGTTAATTCACACTGGTGAAAAACCTTTTGTTTGTGAGATATGCAACAAAAAATTCTCTCAAAAGGGAGATTTAAACAAGCCTCTATTAACTCACACTGGTGACAAGCCTTTTGTTTCCAAGAGATGCAACAAGAAATTCTCTCAAAAGTGAAATTTAAACAATCATCTGTTTCTTCATACTGATATGAAAGCTTTTTTTGCGAGATATGCAACAAGAAATTCACTCTAAAGGGAGATTTAAACAAGCATCTGTTAATTCACACTGGTGAGAAACCTTTGGTTTGTGAGATATGCAACAAAAAATTCTCTCAAAAGGGAAATTTAAACAAGCATCTGTTAATTCACACCGGTAAGAAACCTTTTGTTTGCGAGATATGTAACAAGAAATTCTCTCAAAAGAGCGATTTAAATAGGCATCTGTTAATTCACACTGGTGAGAAAGCTTTTGCTTGTGAGAAATGAAATGAGATTTTCCTTTTAAAAAATTGCCGGTTCAGACTCTCTGGTTTTTATGTACATTGTGTTTGTGGTTTGTGTATATTCTGATGACGATTTGATGAACAAATCGAAACATGTAAATTTTAAATTTTAACATCTTTAATGTTTATATTGATATGTTGACGTCTTTTAAGCAAAATAAAAAGTGTTTTATTGTATATTTTAAAAGTTATATACAATCTCCAAGTTGAGACGGCTGTCGATGAAAATTTCTAATATTGTACTGCTTATTTATGGTCTCAATATACCACAATATTTTGTATTATATTATTTTATGTTTCATTTATGTATAGATTAAATAAATTGTATCTCCATGCATATGTATTAAATGATGTAAATATTAAACAATTGCTTTCGTGTTCGATGCACCTGTTGTTATTTCATAAAGTAATAACAATTTAATGAGGTTATAAAATGTAAAAAGTCCTTCCGGCCTGTACCGGGAGGAAAAGGTAGCATTCCTATATCTTCGTTTTAAAATTTTAGCTGATGTTACTCGAAATTAGCAAGCTAAAATGCAAATGCGTTTACAAAAGATTCGTTAATACTGAATTTGAATAAGAAATTCACCAAATTATTGAGCTATAGCCAAATTGGCATCATTTATAAAAACTTATTCTGGTCGCCAAATTTGGCGATATTTCGCCAAATGTCGCCAAGTTTGGCGAGAATTTGGCGCTAACAGATATGAATATATAGTTTTATGCGTATGATTGGGAAAATGATTAAAACAATGAAAGAAAATAATTTGCGAGAAATCGCGTTCACTAAAAATCATAAATTAAACGTTCCTTTTTAGGTAGCTTTCAATACAAAAAAGTATGAAGCTACCTATTGCAGCCGTTCGGAGGAAAGCAATTCCGGAAAATTTCGATATATTTTCACCGATCATGACCCCCAGACCCCGAAACCACTCTCCGTTCAAATGTTGATATATATATATATATATATATATATATAGACAGGGTGATTTTTTTTAAAGTTGTGAAAGTAAAACCCTATAACAAAAGAACCACTGATCCAAATGACCCAAAATTTCACCAGTATGCTCCCAAAGCAATGGGTATTTTTTAGGTGTGGTTAAAAAAACTTAAAATCGCACCGACAGATGGCGCTGTAGATGCCGCTCGCAACATACGCTGTACAAAGTCGGGAGACGAGTTTGTGATGAGTTTGCACACGACACATGCACAGTGGCGGTAAAAACGTGAAGTACGCACATCTCGTGTTCATTATTCTATGGAAATCCTCGCAATGACTGCGCCATTGACGGACCGTGCGTTGTTAGTGAAACTGTATTATCAGAATAATGACAGCGCAGCAACTGCTCTTAGGAGATTTAGGACACTTAAGAATTTAAGAAAAAGTCCAATGACGACAGAGGGTCTACGGAAGATGGTTTCTCAAAGTACCGTCCATTGTTTTCCTCCCACAGACGATATTCTTTGTTTCTGCTGCCTTACAGCGCCATCTATCGGTGCGATTTTAAGTTTTTTTTAACCATACCTAAAAAATTCCCATTGCTTTGGTAACATACTGGTGAAATTTTAGGTCATTTGGATCAGTGGTTCTTTCCTTATAGTGTTTTACTTTCACAACTTTAAAAAAATCACCCTGTATATATATATATATATATATATATATCCGACCTATGTCATACGATAACGCTTGTATAATATAAATTAATTTAGATGAAACTAATTGTGTGTATTAAGCTCACTTATGCGTTGGCCGAGTTCGTTGGCCAGCTTGGTCCGCCATCTTGTTTCAAGATGGCGGCCACTGAAAATTTTAAAACTAAAATAAATATACAAAAAAGTTTAAAATTCAAATTTATCTTTTAATTAAGTGTTAGGCCTTGATATAAGGATTCCAGAGCATTTTTCTTTTACCTCTATCTTAAAAAATGGCTGAGATAGAGCAGTTTGAAATTCTATAGTGGCTGACATTTTGAAACAAGACAGCACATTACAAAAAAACAATGATTAATTTACGAGTTTTAGTGAACGCGATTTCTCGCAAATTATTTTCTTTCATTGTTGTAATCATTTTCCCAATCATACGCATAAAACTATATATTCATATCCGTTAACGCCAAATTCTCGCCGAACTTGGCGACATTTGGCGAAATATCGCCAAATTTGGCGACCAAAATAAGTTTTCATAAATAAAGCCAATTTGGCTATAGTTCAATAATTTGGCGAATTTCCTATTCAAATTCAGTATTAACGAATTTTTTGTAAACGGTTTCTTTGCATTTTAGCTTACTGTTTTCAAGTAACATTAGCTAAAATTTTAAAACAAAGATATAGGAAAGCTATCTTTTCCTCCCGTTACAGGCCGGAAGGACTTTTTTTGTATAGTGCTGTCTTGTTTCAAAATGTCAGCCATTCTAGAATTTCAAACTGCTCTATCTCAGCCATTTTTTAAGATAGAGATAAAACAAAAAATGCTTTGGAATCCTTGTATCAAGGCCTAACACTTAATTAAAAAATAAATTTGATTTTTTAACTTTTTTGTATATTTATTTTAGTTTTAAAATTTTCAGTGCAAAACAAGATGGCGGACCAAGCTGGCCAACGAACTCGGCCAACGCATAAGTGAGCTTAATACACACAATTAGTTTCATCTAAATTAATTTATAAATACGAGACCATTTAACAACGATGAAGATGGACAACTAGAATATGTAGGAATGACAAGAAGAAAATTGAAAGACTGTATAAAAGAACATAAAAGAGATCTAAAATTTAACAAACCATCCACTGCTCTATCGAGACTTCACCAAACCCGAAACGTTAAAATAGATTTTAATAATGCTAAAGTATGAGAGTCCTATGAGAAATTACTATGATTTAATAATTCGAGAATCTGTAGAAATTATAAATAGGCATTGAAAAGTGATATATTGTATAATATATATATATATATATATATATATATATATATATATCAACATTTGAATGGAGGGGGGTTTTGAGGTTCGGGGGTCATGATCGGTGAAAATATACCAAAATTTTCCGGAATTGCTTTCCTCCGAACGGCTGCGATAGGTAACTTTATACTTTTTTGTATTGAAGCTACCTAAAAGTTGCTGGAAAGTGTTTAAAAAAATTCCTTTTTTCGATAGGTTTCTATAAAAAGAAAGTACCCTAATTTTATTACTAGGCCACTACTAATAGCATGGTATGTTTTAAGTTCCTTATTTTCAAATTGTGACAGCTTATACATTCAATGAATCATAGCAAATGCAATAGCGTTTGCTATAATATGTTTAAGAAATAGAAAATGTAAACGTCTTTCTAAAATATCTGGCGAACCAGTTGACATGCGACAGCGTTTTTTTTTAAAGATAGAACTCAGGAAGGTGAATAAAATGATATCATTCAAAAAATTACTATAGCTTACTGTAGTTTTTTATTTAACTTTAACCGAAAAAATGAAGACGCAAAGTTCAACAAAGTGTAGCTAACGATTCACTGGGTGCATTAACTTTGTTTTTGTTTTATTTTAATCCTCTAGGTAAAACTTAATTTATATGTTCTTTTCATTTTTGTATGTTTGACGGTCGCCGAGAAAATCGAATTTATGTTTTAAAGTTCAGGTTGAAGATTGTTTTTTTTATTTTTTATTATAGCAAACAGCGTTGGGCATAAGCGTGCTCATTGAACGAAAACTCACGAACCTAGTTCACTTTCTGTGAACGTCAGTTCAACTTGACTCACATTTTGATAAACGAACGTGAGCTGAAAGAAAGCTAAAAAAATCTGTGAGTTTGAACGAAATTTACAACTCAAACTCAAGCTTTTTCATAATTTATTTAAATTTTTTCCAGCCGTTAAGAACACGTTTCTCTCATTCAAATGTCATTTAGAGGCCTATACGGACTAGAACAGGGCTTATTTCTGGGTCTGTGCTTTATTCTTCCTAGAAGTATGCACCGACCGAAATTTTCTGGCATGGTCACAACAACCCTGCTTGTATGAAAATCTTTGTTCAGTCCCTGTCTTAGTCATGCAAAAATCTGGCCTTCTTGGGTCAACAATTTTTGCCGAAAATACATATATTTTTAAATTACCATTATTCTACAATTAAAATTCCCTTTGAAGAATAATACATATACATTTCTAAAGGGGTGGATTTACAGTACTGTAAAACCTGTTATAAGAATCTGTGTGTGACGAAATTCTGTTTTAAATGGAAACATTTCTTGATCGGCGCAAAATAGATATAATAATCCATTTGAAAATAAATAATACTTTGCAAGAGACGACAGACCTGGTAAAAAAGGAACTATAAACTATAATGATTTTTTTTCTCTCCTATGTGATTCCATCTTAAAAGTTTTTCCGGTATACAACTTTTCAGGTTTTTAAGTCTCCAAGCCGTGTAAATGGATTAATGGTATTAATAATAATTCAGATATTCTTAAACCCAGGTTCCTTTCCTTTACAATCCAAAAAGTTAGAAAATATTATTTGCCTTAAAATACAGATCTGAATACTTAATATAATACATATTTAGATAAATATAGTTTTTGTTTCAATCCTATTCTACTCTAAAAGTACACAATATTGATTATAATCAGTAGAAGGTTTTACAAGAGATTTAAAATAACACCTTTACGATCAATAGTTATAAAAATTTGGGGCTTCCCGAAATCAAAGGTTCCAGATCCACGAAACAGTAGGCCCATATTTTAATTCGTCCCTGCTTAGATCTGTTCTTTTTTTCCATGCTCAACAATACGGAACTTTCTGACACATTCACTTTCACCTAATTGCATGAAACTTTCCGACATTGCTATGTGAAATCTATGCAGTTGAAAATAGTACAGATCTTTAGATTTTCATTTAAATGTGATATATCTTTATTTATTATTGATTTCTTCCATTACAATATGCAATATTTAAAAAGAGAGAGAGAGAGACTATAATTCAAATAAATTTTGGGGGAATTCAGTATAAATGTTCCAATGAACATTTATATTGAATTCAACAAGATATTACTTTGGAAAAAAGGAAATAAATTGTTATCCGTAAGTAAGAAAAAGAATCAATCTGTAATTAAAAAAAGACCTAGAATTTTTTAATCTGAACATGTTGGGTACAGTCAATATCCTATATAGTAAACCTGCTAAAACGGAACAAGGGATAGGAGAGAAATTTCTTCTTTATTAAGCTTAAACAGGTTCATCGTCTATTGTAATTTACGACATTCATTTCTCCGCGCAGGGAGAAAACAATTTTTCGTTATAGCCAGGTTCCGTTTAAATAGATTCATCATATTTTTTTTCCTTTTCATTTTTCAAATTCTGATCAAAATTAGCAGAAAATTTAATTTTCATTACGTACGGTCACTTAAAAAATCATTAAATTGTAAAATTCAAATGCCATAAATATAGTTCAAAAAGAGGGGGGGGGGACAAGGGAATTAAAGAATTTTAATAATCTACGCTGTGTAAGCGCTTCTCTTAAATTTATTTTGAATGCTCCTTTTTTATATAAAAAATATTTATTTATTGAATACTTTTGTTTAAATAGTTTGTTTTTTCACTCAAGCGAAATGTTTTCTTAAACTAATTTCTAATCAACTTTCATATGTTAGACAGAAATATGTCTTTTTATTTGAAAGAAAAAATTCAAGGAGTATAGCAAAGAACTCCAAATGCATACATGGCAAAAAAAAAAAGACTATGCAAAATATTTATATTTATGCCATAGATATTATTGTTAAAAAATTAAAAACATTAGTTTAAAATTGATAAAGACATCAACTACAGACAAGCAGAATAAATCAATAATTTATTATTTTTTATAAAGGTCGTCGCAATGTTTAATATTTGTTTACTTTTCCACTCTCTGTTTATTTTTTTCGTTCCTCCTCTGCTTTCTGTGGGAAGTCTTTTTATTCATACCACCTCCAAGGCAGCTGTGGACTTTTTTTTCCGTTGAAAATGTCTGGAGTCCTTGGAAAATAGTTATCAAAATAAATTGCTTCGCCACAAAACAAACTACTTTGATGTCTTGTACACTGGTCTCTGTCACTGGTGGAAAGGACTACTCTTTGTTTGTCCATACAATCATGGTGTGGGGTCCGCCTTCCCTCAAGCCCTTTCTCGCAGTGGTTCCACTGGTCACATATCAGTTCCGACAAATCCCTAGCACTTCCAAGAATTCTGTTCATAGTAAAGAGACAGTTTTATACCATTCAGATAATAGTAATAGTTTTCCCATGGAAGTAGATGTTATTAAAGCGTTAAAATTTTTCCCATGAAGAGAAATAATGTGATAAATGAAATTTGTATTTTCAATGTAGCTTAGTTTTTGTCTTTGTATTAGAGCAAAATAATCTTAATTAGTTCTAAAACCTTTCACAGCAAAATGATTTTTTAAGGAAATAATATCTTTGAAATCGTAATTTTAAAGCTCTACAAAGAAAAAAAAAGTAGATTTAAAAAAAATATCTCTAATTTATTAAACTAAATAAAATGTCTAAAGATTTCGCTAAACAAATGTACACCATCACTATAATTTTCATAAAAATAAAATGCCAAGTTCAATATGGGATCGGAAGAGGGGGGGGGTTATTTAGAGTTCTGCATGGGAGCAGCCGTACCTGAAACCCGCTCCCGGCCCGGGTCAGATTTATTTCACTCGAGCCGAGTCAGGCCTAAATTTCATTATTCCAGGGCTATTTAAGATATCTCTTACAGGCTGGCTATATCGTAAAAGTAGAAGCTAAATATTTGTGATATTCTATAGTAACAGTACTTTGATGCAAATTTAATTTGGTTTAACAGATATTTCAGGGACATTTTTTTATTTACTTTATCTTTTTATAATTTTAAGATTATAATATTTTGGAAATCATTTTTAACTACCATATGTGTCGGCATGGGTGGCAGGATAGGGCTATTGCCCCTTGTTTACGCTGCGCTAAAGTTATTGATTGAGTGGACTGTATTACAAAAATATATAATGCATTGATGCGAAAAATGAAAAGAGTCTCTAAATTACTAAAATGTTTATATACATATTTACATTACGTTAGGTTAAATCCAACGTGCTGACACCATAGTCAGTTTCGAACACTATCATAATGAATGAGAGGACAATACCACTTGAAGAACATAACTCTATTATTCTTACGATCATTAATAAAGAACATAACTATATTATCCTTACTATGATTAAGAAATGACTTCTTATTGCGATATTTAATGACCCCATAGTCATTTTAACTAATAAAATAGCTCCATTATGCGGTTTATTCTATGTTGAATTATTCGTGCGAATATCACAACAAATGCGGGAGAGACTAACTGATGCCATGTGGCAAAAACAAAATTACAATAGAATGCGCAAAAGTAGTCTGCAAGAGCAAGGAAAGCCGTAACACCCGTCCTTAGATTTAGAAATTTAATTAAATATCTATTACTTCTGACGATTTGAAAAAAAAGGTAAAATTTATTCTTCGTAAGTGACATAAAATAATTAAACACTAAGGAAACAAAAGCTAAGAATTTTTTTTACATTTTTGTCTGGCTTTGCATCCTGAGCACCGAAAAATCCCTTACATACAGGTTTCTTTCTTAGCAGGTACATCGTCTATGTATTAATTTCTTTTCGCACAGATTATTATATTCACTGAACTCGTATCAAGACTTTTCCGTTTAAGACAGAATTTCGTCATAGACATGTTATTTTAACAGATTTCACCGTATTTTTTTTTTTTTTTTGGCCTAGAAACATAGAGGCGCAGCCAGAATTCGGCTGTACGAGGGGGGTGGGGAGTTTTTTTTTGCTAGTCGAGTAGTCATAGTTTATTAGAATCACTGGTTAATCGAATCATTCTTTTTATAAATTAGATCATAATACAACTATATTAGAAATGATTCATTTAATCATAACGTTTACTACCTTTAAGTTACATTACGTAAAATGCATCAAGAAAATAACATAAAACTATTGAATTAAGTTACACTTAATTTAGTCACATTTAACCAAATTGTTTAAAAAAAAGATGAGAAAAGCTTTAAAAGGTGGACGAATACACATACATAAAAAATAATAAAATGTAGCAAACTAGGGTGGCAATCCATTTGTTCAATCAAAAAACAGGAAATGTCTCACACCAAGCCAAACACGAATTCTTGATCAAGACTTTGACAATAATGAAGCTATTTTAACAAAAATTTCAATAGACTTATCTTGCTTTATGTCAAATGTAACAATATCTCAAAAATTGATGGAAGTTATCATCATCCACGTCCAAACAGCGTTAGTCCATATTTTGAAATGAATGTAGTTGAAATTCTATATGATGTCACTGACCGAATTACTATGCATTTCCAGCATTTTTCGTGATTTCGTATTTCGCAAAATAAAGGTAAGACTGTTGTATATTTCGTTAAACTGTCGCCATTATTGTTAAATGTCTGCATAAATATTAGAGTTTTGCTTGAAGTAGATAAATTTAATTTTTTGTTTGAATAAATGGACTGCGACTCTGGTTTTGTATGCAAAAATTGTTAGTTGTAAGTGTGCTCTGTCATCTCTTACATTTTGTTTCAAAATTTTTTAAACAATTTGTATGTCACAAATATTTTACTTTATTTTTTCTAAAGGAAAATAATATTTCCAATACAATATTTCTGATTATATGT
This sequence comes from Maratus michaelseni, assembly GCA_963931845.1. Lineage (NCBI taxonomy): Eukaryota > Metazoa > Arthropoda > Arachnida > Araneae > Salticidae > Maratus > Maratus michaelseni. Next base: position 420,422,774 of record OZ007591.1, on the reverse strand, counting down.
CTACACATTTATTGACACACACACTGCGCAATACTATTTTCGTGTGGTACTTCTAATTTTTCTATTACGCCATGTTGCTGTTTTTATTTTTCTTCCCAAACACTAAATTTTTCTGGTTGGCAGGAGAGGACTGAGATTTCTATGGTCGGGTCCGACCTGATTCCAGCCCGTAATAAAAGCTAAAAATTCAAGCCAAAACCTTATCAAAGCTTTCGGTATTGGCCGTGCTTGGCCTGTTAAAAAAGCTAAAATATTGACCCGGTGCCGGTACGAGCCGTTTATTTTTTGCGTAGCTTATGAATCCAGTCAGACCCAATTTCCGAAAAGCATGTCAATAGTTCTTAACCAACATTAAAGTTATTTTAAAAAACTATTGCATACAGTTTTATGTAAAAATTTTAAGGTACATCAGATTATATGTCCACAATTTATGGAATCTTCTAAAATAAAAGCGTAAGTCATGTGACTGTCATCAACAGTTCCGGGATGGCCGTTTCACTTTTTCATATGACAGGCGGCCATTTTTATTCAAAATTATTTTTTCGAATAAAACTGCATAAAAGTTACATTTTAAGAAAGATCGTTCAAAATAAATTAATATTTGAGATATGACTTACGTTCAATTATGTATATATTCTGGAATAACTTCAGTCAAAATTAGGTTCGTAGTTCAAATTATCTATTCATGAAAGTAAACAAAAAAAGATTGATTCGTCATGAACATTTAAAATATTAAATCATGGAGGTAATCATTCGCAAAACAAGTTCTCCGCGAATGAATTTTTGAACCGCTGCCTAGCGTCAAAAAAATAATTCGCACCAGTGAGACAATCAAAGTTTACCATATAATTATGTGCTATACAACTCAACTTCCTTCCGGACCCTTTCTTGATGTAAATTGAACTCATGTAATAACATTTAATGAATCAGATTTTTAGCATTTTTTAAATCGCTAATACAGCTTTTATTTATCGCGTGTACAAATTAGAAACGATACTTTGATTTTGAAATCAAATGTTTTGATTTATAATATTATTTCTTATTTATTTATTTATTTTCTATTTTAAATGAAAAGTGTGAAGTATTTTAAATTTATGTAATATAAGCATTTTAGATTAAAGTTAAGTATTTTAAATGAAATGAGTGAGAGGCTTATAATTTAAAATTAAATTAATGTAGTATGAATGATGGTCATGGAAACAATATTTGGCGATTTATCATCTGCTCCCGGCTAACAAAAATACTCATAATTAAAAAAAGAAATAAAAATAAATAAATGATAGTTTGATGTAAATAAATATTGATATACATATCAAAAATAATTTATAGAATTAAAAAAATAAAAGTAAATAAACAACAATTTCCATATCAAAGTTTTCGCCAAATTGGCGGGGGGAAAAATCGCGCCAACGTGCGTATGTGACACCTGTACCCAAAAAAATATGCGAAATGCTACCATGATCGCAAAAGTTCATGATTTGTCTATTAGAATCTTTCGATTTGGTTAAGGATAAAGAGAAAATTAAATTATGAATAAATGTAACGTGTTGCAATGCTTAACAGACATTTAAGGGAGACCAAACTGGTCGCCACTGGCAGCTAGTACGGAATAACAATACTAATAATCACTTAGAGACAATTAAATGAACACTCATTGGAAAATTTGTTGAATTTAGAACGAAAAAAAAAGATTGTTTAAACAAATCATAATTTTAAGACTCTATAAAGAAGAAAAAAGTACAGTTTGAAAAATATTTCTCTGTAATTTATTAAAGATTTAGTTATGGCGGTTATCAAAATTCCTGCTCAGCAACGCAAAACTTTCTGACTCATGTTTAAACGTAAAGGAATAAAGATGACAGTCCAGACCACTGAAGTGATTTGGAATTGATTGTTATCTTCTATTCTTTATTAAAACAATTGCTTATAACTCGATTACCTATCGAGTTATAAGCAATTGTTGTCAAGGGGCGATAGGTTTTTCTCCTTTCCTGCGCTGTCATCTCATGACATAATTTCTTAATAAGAACGCCTGCCCATTTCATGCGTTTCCAGACAAAACGGAATTCAGAAATGTGTGATAAAGTAATTCCCTTGGACAGCCTTAAACAAATGTTTAATTACTGTTCTCCTCATTTTACATAGATCAACATTTTGTTTTGTCTTGTTTTGTTAAACCAACGCCCCCTAGATAAGAGAGAAAGCCTAGACACGTAATTATGACGTCATTCAAAACAGGGAACTCTGACAACATATGAGGGATCAGCCGAATCAAAATATAGTTACATATTTTTTCACTTCTGATGAAATTAATTTAATTTAATTACTTGATTATACATACATTATTTAATTCAATTATTTGATTATTAAATATATATTTTTTACATATTTACATGACAGTTTAATCAAAATTATAACTAATAGGAGATTAAATTAATAATTATTGGGAGGAAAATTCACAGATTAAAACAAATACAGACATATTAAAAGACTGAAATAAATAAATACGTAAACGGTAACAAAATATGGAAGATAAAAATAAAAGCTTTTTTTTAAACCAAAACTACCTACATATTTTTTTATTAAAAAAAATGAACGAAAACATATAAATTATTTACTTTTGCTTATTTTAAATGCGATGTAGAATGTACACAAATACACACACACATATATGAACATAAGTTTGCATTTGTTTTATAATTTTAAATTAAATATTTATTGTATGAAAATAAGAAAATTGCATTAAAATTTGCAAAAAAAAAAAAAAAAAATTCCATATTCCTTACAATTCAGTAACTATTCCTGCTAAGAAAGAAAGTGTATAAAACGGCAAACTCCTCCAAATTCTTGTAATTCCGTTTTAGCAGGTATTAACTGTTTATATTTTTCACAACAACTGTGTACATTGGTTTAAAAGTTGGATAAAAACAAATTAAATTCAAAATATTAAGATCTGTCTGTATATAAAATATCCATTACAAGTTTTGAATTTTTGATTGTTGTTCCATTGTTTGATAAATCAAAATTTTCTTCCACATTAACATTTAAAACACTTATCTTATATAATTTTAACTGTGAAATCTACATTTTAAAACACTTTTAATTTACTTTAAAACCATTTAAAAAGAGAAATTTTGTGATATTTTACTAAAACACAATAGTATTATGCAAACCTTATCGTGAAATCTCATAAATGAAATTACTTATTTTAAAACACTTTTAATTTATGTTTAAACCAGTTAAAGAAAAAATTCTGTAGTTTATATTAAATTTTAAAAAAAGTGTAATCACTTGACATAATTTGTTTTCAAAAAAATTATTTGCTTTTTTTATATTAAAATAATATAAACTACAGAATTTTTAGACAAATTTTAACAATCATTGGTTTAATATTTCTTCAAGTTTCTTATATTTTATGCAGAAAAAAAATAAAGTAATATTTAGTATAATAACACTTATATCTTTGTCATGTCTGTTGCTGTTCATATTTTGATTGTTAAAATACTATACATAATTTTTTGAATTCAAATGCTTAAGAAATGTAATGAGTTTCTATGTATTTAAAAAAATGTTAGTTCATTATAATTACACAATCTTGCCTTGCTCCTCCTGTCTGATAAAAAAATCAATAAATGAAAATACTTAAATACTTAAAATAATTTAATACAATAAAAAAAAAACATGACATGTATACGTTTATGAAATAAGAACAAGAATGTAGAACAACATTTAGTTTTTATTAATGAGTAACAGATATTACGATCAACAGAAACATTGCAAAGCTCTTATTACAAAACTGTTATATATCAAAGCTAATTTTCAGTCCGAATTCAAATATATTTTGGTGCATAATTGATATACATTATTTTTTAGCTCAGTTCCAAATCTATATATGTAAAAGAAAGTCCTTTTCTGGCTAGATGATCAACGCACAGCCAAAACTACTGAACCTACAAAGACGAAACTTGCAAGAAAAATACTTCTTAGTGTGTAGAGGCGCACTAAGACGGGATTTTCAAAAACTCCACCCCTAAAGGGTGTAAAAAAAGGAACAAACTGTTAAAAAATTCCTTAAAAATCCGGTATTATAGTTACGCGACAAATGATAACATATTTTAATGTATTTTTGTATGCTGAATCGAATCGTATCAATTAAATACTCATAAGTCAAATAGTTCGTGAGATATTGCACATTTTTCTAATTTGACGATGTCTTTGACGTCAAAATCTAATAATTCTAGTGAGAATTTCTAAAAATTCATCCGTTACCATAGCAACGGAAGAAATTCAAATTAAATATTTTTGTTATTTAATTCTTTTGTTTATTTTTACGGATAGAAACATTAACTGTTCAACTGGGAATGGAATATTATTCTTACGGATATTTATGTAATTGTGTAATATTATTATTTCTACAAAGGCCAGGATTTAAAATAAAACGTGATTGCTAAAATAAAGTTTCGAAGGTCTGTTTAGTATTATATATTGCTTATTTATTTGTTTTCAGTCTTCAGCCATGTTTTCCCTTTTCTTTGGGTAGTTATTCATATGATTTCGGGCTAATTTTCCGCAATCTGATACCTCGCCAATTGGCGTTTTAGCTACAATGTTGAAAGCATCAGCATCGTTTAAGTTTGAAGCGAAACCTTCATGATGAATCCTATTACAGAAAATCATATCATCATCTACTATGAGTATAAACCTCATATTCATATTTTAATCCGATTATTCATGATATTTTGTTAGGTTTTACACTGTTAGTTAGGTAATGTTTTTTGAAAGGTTTTAGAGTATAGCTATTCTACGTTACTGTGTTATAGAGCTACAGAGGAAAGCTCTGGAATTAAATGAACACGATTATTATAGATTACCTTAAAAAAATCTACTGAACAAATTTTGATGGAAGTGATTTTTCAGGTATGGTTAAAGACCCTATAAAATATCATTCTATGTTGCTTAGTGATACAGCTAATGGGAAAGTGATTGGGAAGGGTGAGTGCAATTATGATAGATATATCTACTACATATATAAAATGCAAATTCGTATTTCAGTCCTACCGTTTTTAATTCGAGTTCTGCTGGATGGATTTTGATGGGATTTACACTGTTACATAGGCAATTTTGTGGGGATGGTTGGTACTTCTCTATAGCAAAGCTTTTGTCTGCGTTGTTTTTTCTGAAGAGAAAGCTTGACAACGAGTCCCATTATAGAAATCATGAAATCATCATCTACAATATTTATAAAATGAAAATTCGTATTTCATTCCAATCGGTCAAAACTCAGGTTCTACCGAACAGATTTTTATATGACTTCACTGTTAGTTAGGTAATTTGTTTTAGAAAGGTTTTAAAATAAAGTACATTGTTCTAAATTGCTTATTTATAGAGCTACGGGCGGAAGTTATAGATAAAATTAGGTGAACCCGATTATGAAAGATGACCTTTTTTAAAGTTCTACTGAAAGTATTTTGATGGTAGTTTCACAGTCAGTAAGGTAATATTTCAGGAATTGATTTTCTACATTGTTTAGTTATGGAGCTATGGGAGAAAGTTGTCATTGGTGTAGTCGTAAAACACGAGAGGGTATACGCTATAGGCAGAGGGTATATACTTAGAGAGTATGTGTTATAGCAACTTTTCAAATGAAAAATTCCAGAAGGTAGACGGCGTATACGAGCATATACTCTGTACAACATCTCTGTTCTATCATCAGATGAAGATGATTATGAAATACACATTTATCTATCTACTGTATATGTATAATGAAAAGGGGAATTTCGCTTCGGGCGCTTATAACTTGAATTCTGCTGAATGGATTTTGATGGGACTTGCACTGTTAGCTAAATTAAGAGGAAAACTTTTGTGCGTGACATATCGTTCTACTTTGCTTAGTTATGGAATTATCGGGATTTCTATAATCAATTGAACCCGATTATGAAACATTAACATTTTTTAATGATTCTGCTGTAAGGATTTCGACGGAACTTGCAATGTTAATTCTTCAGGGATAGTTTTAGTACATTGCGTATCATTATATCGTTCTTTAAGAAATCCGACTGTAAATGATTAAATAAACGAGTTGGTCTTTAACAGACTAAATTTTGTGTAATACATTAGAAAGTATAACAGTGTAATGACTGTCGTATCGTTTTACAGCAATGCGAAAGTACATTCAAAGTAAAGGTTCATGTTGCTTTAAAACACAAGATCGAATTCACTGCTATATTTCGTTTGATTCAAGATTCGTTTGGAGAAACCTATTAGCGTAGCGGGAAAGCCTGCTAGGTAATAATAATGGTTAATTTATCTGTACATAAAATTCTAAATATAAAAAAGAAAGTCCTGACTGAGGCGATCATCAACACACAGCCCAAACTACAGAACCTACAAACACGAAAATTGCGGAGAAAATACTTCTTAGGATGTAGAGGTGTAATAAGAAAGGATTTTCTAAAATTCCAACCCTAAAAGGGGGTAAAAATGGGAACAAACATTAAAAAAATCCTTAAAAATAGGGTATTATATTTATTTCTCAAATGATAACATATTTCAATGTATTTTTGTATGCTGAATAGAATGATACCAAATAAAAATATTCTAAGTCCAACAATTCGTGAGATATTGCACATTTTCGGATTTGTCGATGCCTTTGGCGACAAACCCTTAAAATTTATTGCAGTGATCGCTGTGATAATTTCTAAAATACATCCGTCATTGTTAAAGATCAAACAACACTTGGCGATTTAAAAGATACCGGAAAAGAAAAAAAAAATGTACCTGATATTTTGATTAGATAAAATCTCAATAATGCCAGTTTTCGGGCTCTTTTTTGCTTCAGGAACTGGGAATTGAATATTATTCGCTACTTTTATGTTAGCCGGGCGCCAGTGATCGCCAAAATTTTTTGAATCTCGCAAATCCTTTTTTTTTCGCCAATCTTCTAATATTAGCTAATAACAATTAGCCATTACTTTAATATTGCGATATAATACCTTTAAAAAGTTACTTAAAATAGCTAAAATATAATCATAACAAAATACAGAAACTCAAACATATGAATACAAATAACAAAATCGCACGCAAAATATTGCAATTCAAATTATGCCAATCGAGACAAGATTTGGCGAGTTATTACTGGCGCCCAGCTAACATAAAAGTACCTATTATTCTTACGGATATTTATGTGTAATTGTGATTTTAAAATAAAATATGCTTGCTGAAATAAAGTTTCGATAGTCTGTACGGTTTCGATATTACACAATTTCTGCAATTTGGAGATGTCTTTAGCGCCGAAACATCAATAATTCTAACATTACAAGTTATAATTTCTAAAAATACCTCCGTGCAGTGTTGAATTCAGACATTTTTCTCCGGGAGGGATTTCTTTGGTTCCGGGGAAAAAAATTAAAACCATTAAAAACATAAAATATCAAATCTACCGGGGGGACATTTCAATGGTCCGGGGGTGGGGGGAATGTCCCCCCTGAATTCAACACTGCATCCATTACTATATCTTCGTACTACCGCTACTGCAACACATCAAGGGAGTCTCATCCGACCACTTCAAGGCACAGCACGGCACGGCAAGAGGTACATGGTAACCGATGTCCAAGATCAACAGCCTTATCCTCTTTAATAAAAAGCTACGCGTTGCTGACGACTGGCTTTTTCGCTATTCGTTGCCACTGATTAATATGGGAAAATGAAACATTTGAAGTTACTGAAAAAATTAATAGCTCGAAACGTATTTGTCAGAAAATTGTTAGACAATCTGCGTTAGAAAGGTAAAACATTGTATTTTTCTTGATATAAATTTCAAATCTAACGATTATGCTGTTTTTCAAACATTGAATTTAAAAAATTACCAAATTTCACGATGGAGTACCATAGCAAAACCTTCACGCGTAAAAAGATAATGATAACGGCATTGTGCCCTGACGTGTATAATGCTATAGCAAGAGTCACAAATTATAGTAGCCTTATTATTTTGTTAAAATATAAAAGTGAATTATGATGTCACGAGTGCATGATTTCTTTTTAATTCTCGACAAATAGCATATTTTAGTCCACTTCAGTGAGGCACATCAATTTCATTATATTTGAAGTATTGTAACTTCATTAAAATCCAACGGAAATGATTTTTCCCCATAGACGCCATAATGTAACACAATTATTCATTTTTTTAAAGCTGACCTATTCCAAAATAGAGTCTACAGAAAACAGGCTTAATTTGGAACGAAGTTCTTTGGATACCTTTTGGTACTTTTCCGTTATACCAACATAATGCCAAAATGTAACCTAATACGCCATTTATTTCATCCCTGAAAGTGCAAATAATTTTTATTTCAAACCGTGCCAAAAAGGAAGGAAGGAAATGTTCAAAAAGGAAATTTTACTAACCTTGTGGAATGGATTTTAGTGGGACTTGCACTGTTAGTTATATAATTTATCAGAGATGGTTTTAGTATCTCGCATATTGTTCTACTTTGCTTAGTTATAGATTTATGGAAACAAGTTTTATAATCAGATGAACCCTATTATGAAACCCTTAGCCTTTTAAAAATATTCTGCCGAAGGGATTTTGACGGAACCTTCACTGTTAATTAGATGAGTTTTCAAGGATGGTTATTGTATATAACATATCGTTTTATCGTTCTTTACCAAATTCTACTGTAAATGATCAACGAAAAGAGTTCATCCTTTGCAACCATAATTTTATCTGACACATTAAGAAATTAAATAAGGCATTGGCGTTCGTATCGTTTTCAGAAATGCAGAAGGATATTTCAAGTAAAGGTCCATATGGTTTTAAATCACTAGGTCAAATTCAAGGTCAATATTTCCTTTGACTAAAGGTGCGTTAAGAGAAATCGTCCAGCGTAGCGGGCGTAACTTGCTAGTGGATTTATATTTGTCTACCGAATCAATTATAGTATTAAAAAAAGTGGCTTACCTTTCCAAATAGGTGATTCCAAACAATTTTTAAATATTGAAGTTTACTACTAATTTATGGTCACTTTCTACAGCTGCTATAGAGAAACTACATTTTGCTTTACAATTTTACTTTATGCTGTAACCCTATATTTAACATGTTGCACTCGAATTATTTTTAAAAGTCTTGTATATGTAGAAAAAAATAATTTCCACGTGCAGCATCATTGCATGCATAGCTATAGCCGTTGATTATTATTTGTCCGTGAGATATTTTTGGCCCATAATACCAGAATTTTTGCAGGTTTCGGTAATTTTCTTGACACAATGGGATTTAGCAAGAGTACACCATATTTGATGTACAAATATTCCATATTCAAACAAGATAAACATCAGTAATAATTAATAATTACATCAACTAACGAAACCAAAACATACACGCTCTTCGAACATTCACTGTTTGTATTACCTGTTTTTTGTGACGTAGCGTGACGTCAAAACAAAGCGTGTCCGGGCTTTCTCCATTATCTAGGGGGTGTTGGTTAAACACGGGATTCCGTCATAGACTTCTTTTTCTTAGGTTTTACCGTATTTTAATTTTATTGCCTAGAAATGCCTCTACCCATCTTAAAAATAAATAAATAAATAAATATATCAATTTTAATTGTGAAATAACAACGATTTAAAAATACGTGCATTTTTTGAAAAAAAAAATTGGGCTGGGCCAAATTTTACTGACATTTTTACTGGACAGGCCATAGCCGTCCAATGATTTTCACATGAGATGGAGCTGAAAATTTCTTTTTGTTTAGACTTCAAGAAGATTGCAGTTCAGCCCCGATGTGGGCCGGAAAATAAATCTAGTCCCGGGTCATCTGGGTCCAAACCTCTAGAAAAAAGTAATCCTCAAAACAAGCTCGGACCGAGTGTCGGGAAGGAAAATTGGGCCGGGCCCATGAAGACCCTTATATCAAATAAGCAAAAGATTAGTTCACAAAATTTTGTAAATTTGGACTATAAAGTTCTAATATATTAAAAAAAAGAGTTTTTAGTGAACTTTGTTCAGTTTCATAGATGAGTTTGAGTTGACCGAGTTCGTTCGAAATTTTTTGAATTTGAACGTGAACTTTACTCATTTTTGAGACATTGAACTTAAGTTTGAATTAGTTTTTTTTTGTGAGCGTGCCCAACACTCTCAATGGCAGGGCTTTACAAATTTTATAAAATCTGGTAGCCAGCACACAATTCCAGTCGCCAATGGAAAAGTATCTATCACCCTCCCCGCTCCACCGTCATGGATTTTCACAAAACAAGAAAGTTTTTTATGAATTAATTGATAAAAAAATAATAACAAGCATAAGTTTTGAATTACTAGTTACATACTTTAGAATAGTAATTTAGAAACATAATATCTAAGTTTTCTCATGAAACTTATCAAATTACACATGTCTGGAAAAAAATACTCTAAAGGCTTAATTAACATGTTCGGAAAATGCTGATTGCTGAATGCTTCAGTTGTCCGGATAGTTGAGTGATACAAAATCTATATCTGATGAGGCGACATCGATAAATTAGTGAAACGGGAAAACAATTGTTTGCGTATTTTCTTATTGAAGCCAGTCAAATTATTCTGATTTTATTATTTTAAAAAATTGCAGTTGATGAACAAATTTTTGCCAAATTAAAAATAAAAGTTTAAAATATTTTTTGTTTGAATATACTTTATTTCTTAATATTAGGCAGAGAGAAAAAAAATGTTCATTTCTCAGGTTTTTGTTCAAAAAAATTATTTTGTTGCCAGAAGTTAAAATTGTTGCCAACTTGGTCGCTATTGGCAACCTAGCGACCACATTTGTCTAGCCCTGCTCAAGGGGATTGCCTTTAACCGTTTTTTGCACTGTTTTATAACTGAAATTTAATTTGAATTTTATTGATAAATTTCAACTTTCACTGAATATGAAATTCTTATAACTACTATACGCTATTCATATATTCGCGTGTTTAGAAAATAATAATAATAATAATAATAAACATTAAATTCTTATGAAATAAAAGCCAAGAATTGTATTATCATTTGAAAAATATTCATACAAAAGTGGAGTAAAAAAAAAATTATTTCGTAAGCTGTACTCAAGAGTGTTCTCGAATCCAAACTGGCTACTTTCTGACATATTCTTGAATTCATTTTTTTTAAGTGCATGAAATTAGCAAGTGGTCTTATTCGGAGACTATGATATCGAATTGTTTTTCTACTTTTCGATAAAGCATATAATCTTTCAGAAAATTCTGTCAAAGTTTGTGTTTTGAACTGAATTTCCGGATGTGATAGTCTGATAAAGGTGGTCATGAGACAACAATTGTTTATAATGTTTTATTATTAAAGTAACACTTACTTTATTAAACATTTATTTATTTAACATAACATAACTTCAAGATTCTGATTAGCTTGAGCTAGCAAATCATACATCATCAACAGCACACAGTGTTGCCATCAATCAGTCATAATGATATGTTGCCACACAATGCTAATAATAACTATATATAACATCTCCACAACAAATTACAATATAAATAAAATAGCATAATATATAACACCTCCCCTTTAACATTATACAACATAATCTCTGAAACGATAAGGTTGTCTTACAAGACGACCTCTTTTTGTTACATATCCACTGTTACTATTTCCTGTATTCTGACTCTGCAAATCATTTGGATGTACAATATATCCCCTTACCCTTTGAATGTCAGTTATATCTGGAGTATCAATATTATCATACTAGGGGGCCTACCCCCTGCGAGCTACGCTCGCCAACCCCCGCTCAGACTTCGAGGCCTCTAAAAACATGACAGCGTGCTTTGTTTTAAAAATATTGGTAAATCTGTAATTGGGTTGCCATGCTTTTAACGTTTTAATGGGCATTTTTTGATTATCATAGCCTCATACACAGCTGTTGCGACAACTGATGACTGTTTTCGGGATTGATAAGTAAAATCAATTACAACTTGAAAACCAGCTTGTATAAAATGGTTAGGTTTAAATTGTGGCTACTTTTCGTACAATTATAACAACGATCGGTATTCTATTCTTCCTTTGCATTTAAGGATGAGAAAAGAAAAATTCCATCTTCTTGTGAGTAACATTAAGAACCACGGTATTGAAAAGTACTATGTTATAGACATTTTCAGTAACAGGTTTTAATTTTCTCTCTATTTTAGTGCATCATCATGCATATTTTCATGTTATTTTAAATATGTAAATTATTTATTTTAATTAATATGTATATACGAATTTTCTAATAATTATTTATCATACAAAATTAATTAAACATTTTGTGCATGCCTGCCTGCATTTATTCGGCATCAATTGATGAGATATTTAAACAAATTTGCTATCCGCGATACTTTTTCACCATGTTATGTCACTTGAATACTGTCCATAAGAAAATAGGGTATTTTTTCAGTATAGGATCCTTTGTTTTTAGCTTTGGCGTAATTCGAGCTTCAAAAAGGGATAGATTCGTTAATATACATAGATTTGTTGCCAAAAGTTATGACAAACTCAATGAACTTTTGGTGCTTTTCTATTATAGGGGTCTTGACGCTTTTTTAAGAAGCTTGGCGCAATTCGGGCATCAGAAAGTGAGATTTGGTGCCAAATGACATAAACAGCCATGGAAATAAATTCGACGATTTTTTTTGTTAATATACGTATAATTAAAATACGCATATAATTATTGTTTTTTCTATTACAAATTACTTCTGATTATATATAAAATAGGATAAATGACATTTTGACGCTAAACAAATTGTATAAATATTGAAAAAATGCTTCTGTATACGAAATGACAAAGCGAATAGGTTGACAGAAAGTATGTTGCCAAATTTCCTTTTCCGCCAAGGCTATTTTCTCTGTTTCGTCAAGGTCCCATATACTGGAAAAGCACCGAACTTTTATGCTTGTTTATACATGTATTTATATGTATATATACAATTTATTTATAATTGTCTTTCAATTTACCTCTTTTTGTACATAAAAATAGATAATTGACTTCTTTATACTAAATAAATTGTATAAATATCGAAATAATTGCTTGTGTATATCAAAAAGCGAATAGATTGTTCGTAAACATGTTGCGGGAATTCAATTCATCGCCAAGGTCATTTACTGTATCTCGCGAAGGCCCCTAAATTGGAAAAGAAACGAAAATAATTTTAATATATAGCGTAATTTACACCTTAAGTGTGTTTCGAGTATGGTAATTTAATTAATTATTTGTAGTTTTTTCTTCTCTTTGTTATTTATGTGTAAACATATAATTCATTATTAAAAAAGTAATGCTACTGAAATATTAATTTGTTTAAACTTTAATAGCATTTCTTTAGTATATAGAGAGCATTTTTTTCCTTGCTGCCAATAAAAGTGATAAAGGAGTAAATGTCATTTTACCATAATTGATGTCATATTCTCATTAAAATTGGAAAGAAAACCAAGCAGGATATTTTATTCTCCTTCCGTTCAGTTGGGCAATTATTATTTTATATATTCGTTTCAAATATCCGAATTAGTGATTTTATAAATTCGTTTAATTAAATTTTACAAAAAAATAACAAAATGATAGCAATAAATAATAATTACTATTAATTCCCCCCCTTTCTTTTGCGTTTACATAAATGACGTCATTTGGATGAATTTATTCAAAATATTTTCAGTTTATAAATTAAATTAAATGCTGACGCACGATTGAATCTTGACGATAGAAATGTGATTTTTTTTTCACATTTTCCTGAAAAACATAATTTAATCACAATCTTGTGTTCATTATTGATTGAAATAAAAGATAAATTCAATTTCAATTTGAAAATGACGAATAAAAAGAAATCAATAATCCCTATCGGGATCCTTTTCAATTTGTTTTCCCTTTTTTGTCGCAAAAAAAAAACTAAAAACTGAGTAATTAGTTGCCATCATTACAGAAATGTCATTAAAATTAGAAAAAAATTAATATCTCGAAAACTAATTCCAATTTCAAAATTCTATTACCAGTTTTGACTTCCACGGATTTTTATGGACAATTGGTATTAATTTCCCCATCAAGTGTTTAATATTTTATTAAAAATAGCCCTGAAACATAATCAGTCGTTTAATCAGTCGTTTCATAAAATCGTTTCATAAATTCGTTTCATAAAATCGTTTCACAAATTCGTTTCATTAGGATTTTATATATATAGGGTAGATAAATTTTGAAATGAATTTTTCCTCTTTCTTAAATGAAAAGAATTTCGTCTTAATACATTACCTCTTACTGTTTTTACTAAATATGATCTAGGATTCTTATATTTTTTTACAATTTTAGCTGGTTCCCAAATATTATTGACCCTCAAAAGAACACTTACCCCTTCATTAAAATCTGGCCGTTCTCTGGTCTGCCTGTCATAGTAAAATTTACTCTTATCCCTTTTTATCTTTAATGTATTCTTAAAATGTATTATTTGGTTGCAAAATAGAAACTGATGCTGGTAATTGAGTTCGAAGACATCTGCTCATAAGTATCTGAGCAGGAGAAACATTCATTCCACTCATAGATGTATTTCTATGTTCAAGCAATGCTTCATTACTTTTATCAGTTTCAGTGCCAAATTTACGAAGAATACCCTTGGCAATACCCACCATTTTTTCTGCAAATCCCTTTGATCTTGATATCTGGGACTACTGTGTGCGAGTTCAATTCCCCATTTTCTAGAAAATTCAGTGAATTTACTACTGTCAAATGGCATGCTTTCACAAACAATTTCTTTAGGTATGCCATGATTGGAAAAAACTGACTTTAGTTTTGGTATTATTGCATCTGCTGTTTTGTTAAATAACTTTATTATGTCTAATCATTTGGATAAATAGCAACCGATAATAAGAAAACTGGAGCCCCCCATGCTCACAAATATCTATCCCGATTTTTTCATAAGGTAAGCTTGGGATTTCATGATGTATCAAAAGCTCCTTTATGTTTCTGGTCCTGTATCTCTCACATATTTTACATCTGGAAACCATATTTTCAATATCTTTTGTTATCCCCGGCCAAAATAAAACCTGTCTGGCCCTAGCCTTAGCCTTTTCCATTCCACAGTGAGCCCCATGATGTAATTTGAACAATCCTGCTCTTAAACTTATTGGTACTATGACTGTCATATAAAAATACCAGCCCCTCTTTTATATATATATTATCCTTATATTTAAAATATTTCTGAGCTTGGATATTTTTACTATTGGTAGGCCACCCCTCATAGCAAAATTTCAAAACATGTGCAAGACCAACATCAGAAAGTGTTGCCTCCCTAAATTCATTTTTTCTAAACTCGCTAATTTGCAAATGGATAAACTATGAACCATTTCCGTCATTTCCACATCATCTTTCATGGGTTTTACAATAAATGATTTTGACAATAAGTCAGCTACATACATGTACTTACCAGGTGAATATTTAAGATTTAGTTGATGTTTCAGAAGTTTTATTTTCATCTGTTGCAACCTAGGGGACACAACACTACCTACACTTTTATTCATTACAGAAACTAATGGCTTGTGATCAGTTAGCACTTCAACTTGTCTACCATAAATAAAATAATGAAATTTGGTTGTAGCAAAGACAATACTTAAAAATTATTTTCAATTTGAGCATATCCGTTTTCTGTATCTGTCAAACTGCGAGAAGCAAGTGCAACTCGCTTCCCACCCTGCAACAACCCAACCCATCTTTCGAACTATCTACCTGTATCACTACAGGTTTAGAACTGTTGAATACTCCTAATACAGGAGCATTTGCAATTTTACTCTTTAATGTTTTAAGAGCATTTGTGTGGACAGGCATCCAATGCCAAGTTACATTCTTTTAGAAGCTCTCTTAAAGGTGCAAATGTTGTGGATGCCTGGGGTATAAACTGTCTGAGATAATTGATCATACCCAATATCCTTTGAAGTTCAGTTTTATTTGTAGGTTCAGGCATATCAATTATTGCTTGGACATAGTCAGGATCAGGTTTCATTCCCTTAGAATTAAACACATACCCTAAATATGTAACTTCAGGTACCATAAGTTGTATTTTACCTTTATTGAATTTTACATTCAATTCTTTAGCTCTTTTAATGACTTTAGCCAGAATTTCATCGTGTTGTTCTGGAGTATCTGCTGCAATCAGAAGATCATAAAAATAAATTAAAACCCCTTCAATATCCCCAAAATTTGCCTCATTTCTTTTCTGAAATATTTCGGGTGCGCACGATAATCCCACAGGAAGTCTAAAAAATGTATAACATCCAAATGGGGTACTAAAAGTACATAAATCGGTGATTTCCTCAACAATCAATTTCCTCTTCAATTCAATTTGAAAAAAAAACAATCTTTAAGATCAAGTACTGTAAATACTGTTTTGTTACATAATTTGGAAACAAGCTCCCCAACCTTAGGTATTTGAACATGATCTCTAATTATTGCTTTATTTAGATCTTGGGGGTCTAAACGCAGTCTGATTGAACTATCAGGTTTTTCTACCACAACTAAATTACTCACCTAACCCTATGGACTATCAACTTTGGCAATAATTCCCTGATTTTCTAGCTTTTTTAGTTTTTCTTGTAATTTAGGACGTAAGCTAACTGGGATCCGTCTAGGTGGTCGAGCAATAGGCATGGAATTTTTTCCATTTTAATAGCGTACTTCCCTTTAAATTTCCTGACCCCTGTAAATACTTCCATATTATTCTCAATAAACTTAGTTACATTCATATTTATAGATACATTATAACACATTTTAAAAGATTTAGTTTAACACATGCTTCTAATCCAAGTATAGGCTTTGCTTGAATATTATCAATAATAACAAAATTCACATTAGCCTGCTTATTATCAACATTGCACATTAAATTAATCATACCTGTAGTTTTAATTTTAGAGCCCCCATAAGCTTCCAATATTATAATTGCATCACCAAGTTTAAGTCTATTATTTAAAACAGAAAAAACATGTAAAGGTAAAATACTAATTTGTGCACCAGTATCTAATTTGAAATTAATAGTATGGCCACATATATATACATTTTTAGTCCATTCATTTGTTACAGTCACTTTACCTACCTCAAGAACACTTACAGAGTCGATAAAAAAATCATTATGGAAATCAGAACAAGAAAAATACTGTTCTTCCTCTTTATTTTCACTACAAGTTACATCTTGAATGTAACGCATTTTACACACGGAAGAAAAATGATTAAATTGGTGACATTTAAAACACTTCTTGCCAAAAGCTGGGCATTTTGATCGTTTGTGTTTCCTGTTACACTTCTTGCATAAATAAACAGTATTCTGAGTATTTTGTGATGCACTGTTCTGAGAACTATACTGTGAAGCACTCTCACCTCCAGAGTTCATGAAGGAAGACAACCGATTTTTATGTAAGAGTGGGATTGTTTCTGGGCAACGGAATCTACATTTTTTGTTTGTACAGCCTGGGCTTGTTTTTCCCAAGTTCTGCAGCCTTACAGATTTCTTTCTTGCAATCCGGTGTCTGCGATTCCGAGAACAATGCTATCTCTCACAACACTGTCGGTTTGTACACCAAACTCACATGACCTTACTAACTTTTTTAAGTCGGTAAAAAATGTATCAAAACTTTCATGGCTGTCTTGAACGCGGTTATTGAAAACAAATCGGTCGACAACAACATTTGTTTTCGGACTGAGATGCTTTTCAAAGGCTTCTAAGACTTTGTCAAAATTATTTCTGTCATCATCTGACAGTTCGAATGTGTTGAAAAGTTCTATGGCTTCTTCACCCAGTGCATTCAGTAGTATGGCAACTCTTACGTCAGACTTCTTTTCCCCTTGACCCGAAGCTTTCATATAAATGGTGAAATTTTGTTTGAAGTTTCTCCAGTTCTCAGCCACGTTGGCTTCTAGGCTTAAGCCTACCGGTGGTCGACAATATTCATTTGCCATGCTTTACTTTACTTTCTTCAATTATCCACGGTTCGTTTAACTTTCGACTACGCCATGTTTTATTTTTAAAGTAACACTTGCTTTATTAAATATTTATTTATTTAACATAACATACTTTAAGATGCTGCTTAGCTTCAGCTAGCAAGTCATACAACATCAGAGATCAACAACACACAGTGTTGCCACGGTTGCCACCTATCAGTCATAAATGATATGTTGCCACACAATATTAATAATAACAATATATAACAAATATAAACGCCACTTCCAAAGGTATTGTTATTTTAAAAGAAGGCAACACTTTTCGGCAATTAAAAATCTCTTTTAAAATCGGTAGTGTTTTTTCTTTAAGTAAAGAATATTGTATGTAAACAGGGAATTTTTTAATCAATTTTCGACTCATTTCCTAATAGGAGAGAATTATAAAACTGGTGTTCAAAGGTGTGTTTCCGATGATAATACAACATTTTCATACCGTTTGCACGTTATTGAATTTTAAAATCAGTCACTAACATTTTAGGACACCCGGTATACGTTCAATTTCTGCATGAGAAATAAAATGTATATAAAAAACGGGGTCATAGCTTAATTCTTTCTTTACGGTACTTTTATAAATGCCCCGAAATCGTCGTGGAACACGAAAAAACTCTAGAAATTGCGTAAAAATGCCTGAAAAACTCAAAAACCGCTATATTAATACCGAAAGAACTTTATCGAAAAGAGAAGAAAATTTTTACTATTGTGGCTATAAGATTAAAACCGGAATCGTTTTACTAATGTGGAAAAATCGCTGCGAAGCTATATATAAAAAAAGGCTAAAAATCTCATTAAAAAATGCTAAAAATAGGAAAGTAGAGGACAAAATTTACTACAGTGGACTAAAACAAATGTAAATGGTTCTTTCATGAACTCAAAAATCGAAACGAAACGCGAAACACACTAAATATTGTATTGAAAATCGCGGAAGTCAAAAGGAGTTTGAAACTGAATTCCAGAAAACATTCAAAAATCGCATAGGATAAATTAACAATATTCTGCAGTTAACAATATTGGGATAAAAAATTAAAGCAGGATTTTCTTTTACGAATGTTAAAAAATCGCCACGAAACACGAAAAATGTTATGAAAAAAAATCACAAAAAATTCAATGATCACTGTACGAATTCCGAATAAAATTTATTGAAAAGAGAAAAAAAATTATAATATTGTGGCTGAAAGTTTAAAAGCGTATTTATTTTTACTAATGTAGAAAAATCAACGCGAATGTAAAATAAAAAACCCCAGAATTTTTTTAAAAATAAAAAATAAAAAAATCGCGGATGACAAAATTTAGTAAAGGGACTAAAACACTGCAACCGAAATTCTTTCACGAATGTCAAAAAATCAGCGTTTTAAAACGCTAAAAATCACATTGAAAATCGCATTTAAAATAGGAAAATCATAAGCTGTGGAGGACAAAATTTACAGTATCAGGCTAAATATTTAAAGCGGATTTATTATTAAACGGAGGAATCATTTAGAATTCCCAAATGTTTAATAATGGGAATTCTAAATGAAAAATGTGTTAATGTTTAATAATGTTTTTATTTTTCTTTGCTTTTGCCATATTAAAAAAATAACAGAGTAAACGCCATTTTCAAAGGTGTTGTTATTTTAAAAGAAGACAACACTTTTCGGCAGTTAAAATTCTCTTTTAAAATCGGTAATTTTTGTTTTTTTCTTTTTAAGTAACGAATATTTTTACTTAAAATATTTTTTTTCTTTTCTTTTCATTTTTTTAAGAAATATTTTTATACTATTTTCAACTGATTTCTGTATGCAAACATGGAATTTTTTAATCAATTTTTAACTCATTTTAAATTTCAGCGAAGAAGTTTTTTTATTCTGTCTTTTCTTTCATAACAAATGACACATCTATGTTTTTTATGCTTATTCTATTAATATAGTCGAAATGATATTGTGCACGTTGACTCTCAAATGCAGAGGTTATCCCAGGAACATTGCCCTCGGCTTTTATTCCTTAAATATTGATCATAGATAAACTCCATATTGTAAAATAGCTGTTACCCGTGACCTTTCCTTCACAAAACATTTAATGAAAATTAATGCATTAATTAAGCAACATGTACAATTAACAAATTCTTTATCACATTTTATAGTAGAAAATATTTCTGATAATCCCAATTTGCATATTAACATGGTTTGTGTTTGGGTCCGTAGAAAACACCACTAAAATATTAACAAAACGAACATTTATTATCGGACATCACATAACTTACGTAGAACAACATCATACATCAATATCTTAGAATACCCAACAGAGTGGAAGTTGTAGTCCTTTTTAGAGTCAAAGTCAAAGTTGCTTTTTCACGCCCTCTAACGGCTGGATAAATACATAACACTCCTTCCCCCTAGGAATAAAGCACATAGTCGTCTAAATGTTTTGGTGAGGTTCGGGAGCGTTCAGAACGTCGTAGAATAGGAAGATCTGGTTCTTCAGTTACAGGATCACAGACAGGATCGGACTCTGTGGGTGAATCAGGTGTCACTGGATCATTTTCTGGAGATGGCGAAGATGGAATCGCAGAAGACTCTGTTGACGTTTCCGCATCTTGTACACGGCTGCGAACCTGGTCAACATGACGTCTGTGAACAATACCGTCCACTAAATCTTGAGTCTTGTAGGATAATGGCCCTGTTGTTTCTATAACTTTTGCAGGAATCCATGATGGGCCCGAACTGTAGTTGCGAATATATACGGGATCGTTTTCTTGAAACTGACGTAGGCGTTTGCTTTGGTCGGACTCAGCTAGTTTTTCTTTCTTGAACTTCATCTCTTTATTAAGATCAGGGTGAAGCCTATCCAACATCGATGTCAAACGACGATTCATTAAAATTTCAGCTGGTGATTTACCAGTAGAGGTACTTGGTAACGTATGTTGAGCAAACAGAAATCTAGCGAGACGTGTTTTCCAATTACCTTGAATTATCCGTTTCAAAGCTTGCTTCGTTGTAGCCACCATCCTCTCTGCCTGGCCATTGGAGGAGGGATGATAAGGAGCGACAAAAATAGGTCGAATCTGGTTTCGTGCTAAAAACTGTTGAAATTCATCAGATCTAAATGTTTTACCATTATCAGATGCAACTGAATCTGGGAGTCCATGAGTTGCAAAAATAGATCTAAGATTGTCAATAGCAGCCGAAGACGACATGGAGGAAACTGGTACAACCTCCAGCCACTTGGAGTGAGAATCAACTAAAATGAAAAATGTTTTGCCTTGAAAAGGACCGGCGAAATCTACATGAAGGCGAGACCATGGCTTTTCTGTCCATTCCCATGGATGTATGGGAGCTTTGTCTGGAGCTTTTTGATTCTCTTGGCACAGTCTACAGGTTTTAACTGTGTTCTCAATGGCACTATCCATGTTAGGCCACCACACATAACTGCGTGCAAGACCTTTCATTCTAACTATGCCGGGATGTCCATTATGAAGCAGGACGAGAACTTGACTCTGGAGTGCAATAGGTATAACAACTCTACTACCCCATAAGACACAATCTTGATGAACACTTAACTCGTTACGTCGATGAAAGTATGGTTTGAAACTATTGTCAGTCACTTTGGAAGGCCAACCATTTAAAATCATCAAAGAAATTCTGGAAAGGATCGGGTCTTTTTTAGTAGCCGAAGACAGCAACTTAGCATCTAGTTGTATGACAGGAGAGGATTCTAACAACAGAACTTCAGTCAGGGCAGGAATATCAAGTTCAGGAGTGTGTAAAGGCAGACGACTTAGAGCATCAGCATTTGCTATTTGTTTACCTTTCCTATATTCCAATTCATAGTCGTAGGCAGCTAAAATTAAACTCCATCTAAGTACACGGGGTGAAACCATTTGTGACAGAGGTTTGTTCGGATTAAACAGACCCAAAAGTGGTTTATGATCAGTTATAATTTTGAATTTACGCCCCTGAAGATACTGATTAAATTTTTTTACTGCAGAAATTATGGCAAGAGCTTCCCGATCTGTTTGACTATAATTTCTTTCAGGTTTTGATAAAGTACGAGAATGGTAAGCTATAGGGGATTCTTTACCATTAGGTAAAACATGGCTCAAGACAGCACCCACTCCCTTAGAAGAAGCATCGCACGTTACAATTACAGGAAGTTTTTCGTCAAAATGAGTTAATACGACATCTTTTTTTAATAATTCTTTTGCGGCTGTATAAGCCTTATCGTGTTTAGGCGTCCAACGCCAAACTCTGTCGTTTCGAAGTAACTGATGCAATGGTTCTAAAACATCCGATCTGTTTTTTAGAAAACAGCCGTAAAAATTCAGCATTCCTAAAAAGGCTTGCAATTCAGTTTTATCTTTTGGAGTCGGGGCCTCATGAATAGCTTTTATTTTATCAAAACTCGGCTGGATACCCTCCCGATTTACACGAAATCCTAATAATTCAATTTCGGGAAATGCAAATTTACACTTTTCACGTTTAAGATGAATGCCAGAAATTTGCAGGCGCTCTAGAACTTGCTTTATCTTTAAATTATGATCCTCGACATTTTTTCCTTGAATAAAAATGTCATCTAGGTATGGCAGTACGCCATCAATACCTGCTAGTACTTCTTCCATTCTTTTTTGAAAAATCGCAACAGCGACAGAAATGCCAAATGGAAGTCTATTAACTTTGAAAAGTCCCTTATGGGTATTTAATGTTAGTACTCTGGAAGTTTGTTCGTCAACTGGGAGCTGCAAATATGCTTCAGAAAGGTCTAATTTTGAAAAAACTGTACCGCCCGTCATAGTAGCAAGAACATCATTTACTGTGGGAAGAGGATAAGTAAACTGTTTTACTGCCTGGTTTACCGTGCTGCGGTAATCGCCACACAGTCTAATACGACCATTTTTCTTTGAAACAGGAACTACGGGCGTTGCCCAATCAGAATAAGAAACAGGTTCTAAAATTCCCCTTTTAACCATCTCTTCTATTTCACTAGTTACTTTATTTCGTAGGGCGAAAGGCACATTTCTAGCTTTTAGAAATTTCGGTGAACAATTTTCATCAATTTTAATTGATACCGGAGGTCCTTTAAATTTCCCCAGAGATTCATTAAAAACATTACAGTATTCATGTAATAAAGAATCTAAAGAGCAAGTAGAAATTTTATTAACATTTGCATTAGATGTTAAATTTAAATTCAAGGCTTCAAACCAACTCCTGCCTATTAACGATTTACCTTTCCCCTCAACGACTAAAAGAGGTAAATTAACACTACTAGAACTAGAATTATGTGTAACATTAACATCAAAATATCCAGCAAGGTTTAATTTTTCAGAACTCCATGTTTTAAGACATTGGTCAGAAACAGAAAGTAAATAAGGAGGATTAACAGGCCATAATTTAACATAGGTATCATAACTAATAATAGAATGCAACGAACCGGAATCAATTTCCATTTTATGTGGAATTCCATTTAATTTAACAAGTATGTCATAAGGGGGATAATCAGTAACAGTACCTATAGAATTTAAATTATTAATGCAATTATACTCATCATCAATAATATCTGACTTACCTGAATCGAATTTCTGCACCTTAGATGTTTTGGTTCCTTGTTTATTTTTTCTAGAATTACAAACTTTCGCGATATGGCCAACACGACGGCAATAATTGCACGTTGCTTTAATAAATTTACACTCCCCATAAGGATGATGGTTGCCACATCGATGACAGGGATTTTTATTATTTTGCTTGCCCTTACACTCCTGAACATTCTTGCCTGACCCTTTTGGCTTCACGTAATTTACGGTACTAGGTAACGTACCTCGAATTTCTGTAGATTGCTTCACTGCAGCTTCTCCCGCCAGGGCTAAATCTAAAGCCGAAGTCAAGGTAAGTTTAGGATCTGACAGAAGTTTACGTTGAATTTCTTCGTCAAGAACACCACATACTAATCTATCTCGAAGCATAGAATCTAGCTGTGTTCCAAAGTTGCAATTTTCGGAAAGTCTTCTTAACTCGGCCATGAATTCAGATATAGTTTCATTTTTCCGTTGGTCTCTTTTATTAAATTTAAATCTACATAGAATTTCAGAAGGTTTAGGTGAGAAATGTTCATCTAATTTTACCAACAAATCGGCAAAATCCACTGAATTCGGACTATTAGGAGTGCACAATGATCGTATGACAGAATATAATGCTGGACCCGAAACACTAAGAAAAATTGCCCGCTTTTTATCAGCTTCAGCAATACTGTTAGCGGTGAAAAAGAAATCCAAACGCTCTTTATACTCAATCCAGTTCGTTTTCCCTACTAGAAATTCTTCGAGCTTGCCGAATGACATTTTGAAGAAATCGAAACTAAGAATATGCAGTAATTACACAGTTCAGGAAAACGTTGAAATGAATCAGAAGAATTTGTCGCAGTTTTAACTCGTCGCCAATAACATGGTTTGTGTTTGGGTCCGTAGAAAACACCACTAAAATATTAACAAAACGAACATTTATTATCGGACATCACATAACTTACGTAGAACAACATCATACATCAATATCTTAGAATACCCAACAGAGTGGAAGTTGTAGTCCTTTTTAGAGTCAAAGTCAAAGTTGCTTTTTCACGCCCTCTAACGGCTGGATAAATACATAACACATATTTTTGTTTTTATATATAGGATCATTTAAATTTCTTTCATGAGCTCGAAATCTCGAGCTCGAACTCTTTCACTAAGATTAAGTGTGGAACACATTTATTTCTTTGTTATTCTATTTTTGCATTTCTATCTATTCTATTTTACATTTATTCCGTTCATGGAAATTGATTTAAGTCATATTTTCGTGTCGAAGAATGTTGTTTAAAGTGATTATATTAGTAAATGTTTTTGAGGAAATTTGTTAATTAACAAGTCACATTAGATATGACTGTGGTTTCATTAGAAGAGTCTAAAAATAAAAAAACTTCGCATCTTGAAATAGAGAGATATTAAAGTTATATAATATTATAAAAAGACACTAAAGCGTGGTGAAGCATAAAAGTTTAAAATAAACAAAATAAGTAGAAAAAATACCTTTAGATCTCATATTTTTATTGTATTTTTATTTCACAGTGCCACACTTTTAACAGCTGTAGATCTACCAACACTATAAAAATCTTTATCACGCTCCAAATACTTTCAAAGCCCTGCTTATTTAATGAGCAATTTTTAACTATAGATTTAGAGGTATTTTAAAATTAAAATCATACCATAATATTTTATTATTGGATAGCTCACTCTACAAAGGCCATATTTTTACTTTTTCCATTTTTTTTATTAGGATACTTTTAATTTGCTAAAGAGAAAGTATCCTAATAAACATAATCCGCACAAACAAAAGCCAAAAAACAAAAAAAGTCCTGTGGAGATCGACCACAGCTATCCAATGCAAAAAAAAATCGTTTAAAAATATTAAAATGCAAACGAGGTATTGTGAAATAACTACCCAATAGGATTGACATTAGCGAACGGGTTTTTCGCGTGAGAGGACAGTGTAATATAATTGTATCCATGACAACGTCCATTTTAACTGTAACCGCTTGTGCCCGTTCTAACTGTCTTCTATTCTTGTTTGTGTGTAACTTGTCCTCATTAAACGTATGTATGTTAACAAATGTAAATGCGTATTAATTTCAACATATATCGTCACATGGTGTCAGAAGTTGTGTCAAAAATTAACATTTACTTTAAATTTCGTTAACGACAACCTGAATTAAATACAAATGGGTGAAAACGGAATATGTCCTCCAAAACCATTACTTATGGCGGATTCCAAAGAAAAATGGGAAGATTGGATTCAAAGTTTTGATTGGTATGCTGCTGCCGTTCAACTTGACAAGAAAGAGAAAAAAGTTCAAGTTGCGACATTTATGGCCGTTATTGGAAGAGAAGTACAACAAGTCTATAAAACCTTCAGTTTAAGTACCGATCAACAAGAAGATTTGGAGATTATTAGAGGTAAGTTCACAGAATATTTCACTCCTAAAGTCAATTATACTTTTGAACGTTACAAATTCAACCAGATTAAACAAAAGCAGGATGAAGCTTTTAAAGATTTTTTAACAAGGCTTAAAATACAAGCTTCTAGATGTAAGCTAGGAATTATGGAGGAGGAATTAATTCGCGATAGAATTGAAAATAATGACGTTCGGGAAAAGCTTTTAAGCGATGCTGAGTTAAGCTTAGATAAAACTGTGCAGATTTGTCTTGCTTCTGAAAGTGCTGCACAGCAATTGAAAAATATTTCTGATGATAATAAACCCATAATTTCTACAATATCGAAGAAATTTACTCAGTCGCATAAAAATGTTCCTTCGAAAGATAAGCCTAATTCTAATACCAAATTCACTAAAATGATAAACGATTGTAGAAATTGTGGTAATACACATAAAATTAATGATTGCCCCACTTTTGGCATAAAATGTAAAATTTGCCAAAGGCAAAACCATTTCGCAAAAAAATGTAGATCCAGAAACCAGAAAAAATACAGGGTGCAAGATATTGAAAATGTAGATACGATTACGGATGATAGTTTTCTGATAGCAAGTATCGACGCTAATAAAACAGATTGGTGCGAGACTGTCATATTTAACAATAAAGCTATCCCAATGAAACTTGATACCGGTGCCCAGTGCAATGTCATACCATTTCGCTTAGCAGAGGAATTACGTCTAATAATAAAACCTACAAATGTCCGTAAACTCCTCTATATTCTGGTCATGCTATTGAGGTGGCAGGAGAATCTATTGTTCACTGTCAAATTAAAGATAAGCATATACGGCTTAAATTAATAATTGCACATGGAGGAATTATACCAATCCTAGGTCGATTAACCTGCATGGAGGCCGGATTAATTCAAAGAATTGAAGTAGTTAATTTACTGCAAGATGAATTTCAAGACCTGTTTCAAGGAATGGGATGTATAAAAAATTTCGAATATACAGCAGATTTTTCCACAATGTCAGTGTCCCCAAACTGACATTAAGCCCCCCAGAAGAATTCCATTTTCTCTTCGACCGTTAGTAAAGAAGGAACTTGACAAAATGGTCCAGGATAAAATTATAAAGAAAGTAGAGGAACCAACACCCATAGCTAGTCCAATGGTCGTAGCAAAACAAAAAGGAAAAATAAGGATTTGCATCGATCCGTCGGAAGTTAATAAAATTCTGCTGCGAAGGCATTATCCTTTATAAACGCTTGAAGAAGCCACTGCTAACGTGAAAGGCTCCAAATACTTCACAAAATTAGATCTGAAGAAAAGCTTCTGGCAACTAAGAGTTTCACCCGCCACACAACCTTTTTTCACGTTCACAACACCCTGGGGAAGATATTCTTTTCTGAGAGTCCCGTTTGGCATAAAGACAGCTCCAGAAATATTTCAAAATCATATGACTAAAATTCTACAAGGCATTCCAGGTGTTGAAAATTCAATGGACGATATATTGATTTATGCGCCTGATATTAATACTCTTCGATCAAATACTCGATTAGACTTACAAGCATTAAGAAATGCTGGAGCAAAACTAAATAAAGACAAATGTGAATTTGAAGTTCAGAAAGTTAAATATTTAGGACATATCCTCTCTGGTGATGGTATCATGATCGATCCTGAGAAAGTTGAAACCATAGATAGAATTAAAGCACCAACTAGCAAAAAAGAGCTACAAAGATTACTTGGCATGATTCAGTACCTACACAAGTTCATCCCTAATCTCTCAGACAAAACACATAATATGAGATTGTTATTGAAGAAAAATGAAGAGTGGAATTGGAATAAGGAATTAGATAAAGAATTAGCTGAAATCAAGAAATTATTGAAGGAAGCTCCGTCACTTAAATACTATAATCCCAACAAAAGTATTACAATTTCAGTGGATGCTAGTTCCTTCGCATTAGGTGCGGTACTGCTCCAAGAGGGAAGACCGATAGCATTCTCATCCACAGCGATGAATGACGCCCAAATATCTTATCCCCAGATAGAAAAGGAAGCCCTGGCAATGAAATTCGGACGCCAAAAATTTCATCAATATATATATGGAAATTAAGTAACCATTGAGACGGATCACAAACCTTTAGAATCTATTTTTAAGAAACAAATAGATCGAATTCCACCACGACTCTGTAAAATCTTCTTAGAGGTTCAGCAGTATGCTCCAAGAGTTTGTTATAAGAGAGGTAAGGAAATGTATGTAGCTGACTTGCTGAGCAGAGACTGTCATAATGAAGATTTGTTACAGGAGAGTAACTACCAAATTCTCTTTTCAATTCCAACCACAGACGTAGGGTTTAAAATTTTACAAGATCTCACAAATACGGATCCAGATCTAATACAACTGAAAATTTCATTTTTACGGGTTGGCCCAAAAACAAAGATGTAGTTCCAGATTCGTGTAAGAATTACTTACCATTCTTGGATGAACTATCGATTCAAAAAGATGTAATTTTAAAGGGATTAACGATAATTATACCCGAAAAATACAGACGACGTGCATTGGAGAATCTTCATAAAGGTCACTTAGGCATTACAAGTTGTCTTAGAAGAGCTCGTGAGTGTATGTTTTGGCCAGGAATGTCTGGAGATATAATTTCGATGATCGAAAATTGTGTAGTTTGTCAGAAAACTCAGAAGACTCCTCCGAGAGAACCATTAATTTCTAAGGAGATCCCTAAACTACCATGGGAAATTCTTGCATCTGATGTATTTACCTATCAGGATGTTGACTATCTACTTATTACAGATAGTTACTCTGGCTTCATTGATTTCAAACCATTAAAAGATTTATCTAGTAAGTCTACAATACAAATCCTCAAAGACTGGTTTAGTGTCCATGGAATTCCTAGAATTTTAGAAACTGACAATGCTAAAAATTATGATTCTTCTGAATTTAAGGAATTTGCTGAAGAATGGATGTTTACCCGTCAAACTTCAAGTCCCCTCTATCCAAAAGGCAATGGTCTAGCAGAGAGAGCTGTTCAAACAGCGACGAATTTGCTAAGAAAATGTAAGATATCAGGTCAAGATATACAATTAGCATTACTAAATTTGAGAAATACGCCAAGAGAAAACTTAGGATCACCAGCTCAACGTCTCTTCAGTAGACGCACGCGTACTACAGTTCCAATTGCTGAAGAATCGTTAAAGCCGAAAGTTATGACGCAAACTACCGAGCATTTAACAGATGCTAGATTAAAGCAAAAATCCTACCACGATTTTCATACAAAACCATCATTCAGTGCTCCATTACAACCAAACCAAAATGTGATGCTGAAACAAGCACCAAGGAATTGGATACCAGCAACAATAACATCTCAAGCTGCTCCTAGATCATACAATGTGCTGACTCCTAAAGGTGAATATAGAAGAAACACTATCCAAATCAAGCCAACTAAGTTGAAGTTCCAAATTGAAAGGAAAAGGAAGCTACCGTTAGAAATTGACCATCAACCTTCTAGTGCTGATAACAATTCCAACGTATCTCCGGCGAAAAATCTAAATGTGTCTGCCCCCAGCGTTACTGACAAGAAACCCATCGTTACCAGGTCTGGAAGAGTTGTAAAGCCAATAAAGAGACTTGATCTTTAACAGAATTCAAATAGAACTTAAATAACATTTTGAAAGGGGAGATGTAATATAATTGTATCCATGACAACGTCCATTTTAACTGTAACCGCTTGTGCCCGTTCTAACTGTCTTCTATTCTTGTTTGTGTGTAACTTGTCCTCATTAAACGTATGTATGTTAACAAATGTAAATGCGTATTAATTTCAACATATATCGTCCTATCCTATATATCCTAAATCAATCCAGTTTAATTGCAAACCTGATATCATACTCATAAAAATAAATTTTTAAAATGAGTTAAGTCAGTTTCTAGGACTCCAAATTTGTGAGGTCGAAGCCCAGGCATAGATGAAATATCACTCCCTGGATTATTTGAAAACTGCTTGCATGTAGGGGTGAAATTTATTTTCGTTATTGAGATACAAGCTTTTCTCTAAAGCATATTGTCAATTGAGAAAAAAAAGCAACAGTTTTAAATTTACATTATTTGTTTGATGTTTAACACTAAAACTATCAGGTGTTCCGTGTAGTATATTTTGTGCAAAACTACAACCCACTAATTTCGGAAAATAATCTTCCCCTAGAGACCTGCGATTATTTTTGTGATTAAATAAAGTAAAGATTTCAGATCTAAAATAGTCGTCAGTAACAATCGTAGAGTTTTGATAATCTAATACACTACGGGTCAAATGATCCTGCAAGGCAGGGTAAGAGGTAAAAGAAATGATAAAGGCCAAATATGGTCAGAAGTTTCAATTGGCGTGCAAATGCAATTGTATTTGGCAACCCTTGATCCTGAAGCACCCGTCAGAAATAGATTCTTCCAAGGCTACCAGACCTAGACATTCTTTGATAACAATAGAGACAGTACAGAAATAGCATGTTAAACAGAACAATAGTTTCGGGACAAATCCTAACCGGTTCTAGGGTTGTAGTAAGCTTCAAGCCACAGCTGACATGTGCCTTGTCTCATCTCGAAATCTATTTAGTTGTTGGTTGCCCATACACTGCCTAAGCGCGATCTAAGTGGAGTTATTTAATCATCTTCCTTAATCCATCATTCAGGATGAAATAATCTTTGGCTAATTTTAATCAATACATTTTAAGATGCATAGCTTGTTTGAAAATCTAGGATATTATAGTTTGTGCAGTCAATTCAAGACGGAAGACCTTTGCATTTCGATTTTAGAAGTTCTGGAGTTGATTCCTAAAACGAACGATGCCCTGTTTGCCCAGAATGTTCTGGTCCCACGGAAGCTGTTGCTCAAGGTATTGCTTGGCTGTAGAAGTGCACTAAAAACACATGTCCGGGTTCTGTGAACCCTCTATGGAACACATTTTTCGAAGACATCCAATTTCATTTGAGAGCTGTTGCATTTATTATTGTGTAGGGTTTCGTAAAAGTACTGATGTGCTGATTATATTCGTTGAGTTGCTCGTAAGTTGAAAGGGCATTTATTACCTCCAAGTTTATATATAGAAACTGTTGAGCGCGTTTAAGACAGGTGCAAAGAAGTATGCGAGATTATTATGGCACATTTCCACATGCCACAAGCGGGTCCTCAAGGTGGGTGACGTCCCAGAAATAATGTCTCTATACATCTATATCACTAAAAAAATAAAATAAATTAATAGAGTATACTTGAGAAAAAAATATGTGCTGGCTCGCCTTACAGGCTCAGGTAGGTTTTGAAGTTAATTACTAATTTCATCAACAAAAACTAAATCAAGATTAGAGATAAATGGTTATTTCATTAAATGACGTTATTTTTTTTTGAGACACGCGCACATTTAATAATGTAACCCTACATACAGGGTTGTCAAAAAATTTTATCACGCCAATGATACTTTTTTATCGCCTTGGTGGCAGATTAACGGAGATGTCATTTTGTTTTCTTCTACAACCCCCCCCCCCCTTTATTTATTTATTTTGCTGTAAGAGTTGATCCTATCAAAAACTTATCAATATAAAAGTTGTAGATAATAATAAGAGGATTCATAATAAATTTAAGTGGATTTGACATCTTGTGAATTAACGAAGTTTTTTCTTCTTAAACCCAGGTGGACACAAATATCTTTTGTTAAAATTCCCTGATATTTCCATGATATTTCCAGGTTACCCTCAAATTTCCAGGTTAGCGTTAAAATAATGAAATTTTCATAGATAATTTCTTTTACAACAATACGATAATGCATACAGTCATTACTTAGTAAAAGTTTATATTTAAAAAAACCACACTACAAGTTCTTACATAGTTAACCAAAAATAGACATTACTGCTTGTTAGATCTTGTGGTATTGTACAAGGTAAGAATACTTTCGTATTATCAAAATAAATATAATATAAAAATAATTTTGAAATACGTTGTATGTTGACTGTATATAAGTTAGGGTTGTGACGAATACGCAGGAATGTTTGACGGAGTTCTTGGCCGCTTGTCAGCGGCAGTACTTCGTGCAAGAGAGTGTAATATTCGGGTTGTAGGTAGTGTTGTTTGATGGAGCTCTTGGCCGCTTGGCAGCGGCTGCGCTTCGCACAAGAGAGTATAATATACGGGACGTAGCAGCCGTTGCCCACGCAATTTGGTCGCTCTTCGCGGCGGTTGTCCCAACCGCCTTCCGAGACATATATATTCGGGAAGTACATAGGGTCCTTCGGTAAACTAAACTTCCTAATTAACTCACATTTCATGCTGTTGAAAATGATTTGATTTGTATAGTAATTTTTAAATTAATACAATTACAAATCATTTTTAATGCATTGCATGCTTATTTCCATATTTATCCTATTTTAAAATATTCTGCTCTCGAAGCTGGTAGACGGGAGGTGCTGGTTTCGATCCCAATCGCGCCCGTCGGACTAATCGTTCTGAGTTTTCGTGGTTTTCTTCGAGCCGTGGATTTATCCATGCGTAAATAGGGTTAGGTTCCCTTAGAAAGACCCCCACGAAGGGCACTCCCCCCGGGCTTATATCCCAAGTGTAGATAATTGGCCGTCAATAATCAACCTAACTCAACCCAACCCTATTTTAAAATAACCATGAATCACAATTTTAAAAGGTGTCATTTGACACGGGTAGGAATAATATTAAATTTTGAATGCTACGTTACGTATGTGCGAAATAATATTTTATTTTGACAATCTGTACTAATAAAATGTAATCCGTTGCAATCATTAAAATAATTTGGAATACGTTCTATGTTGACTGTATATAAGTTAGGGTTGTGACGAATACGCAGGGATGTTTGACGGAGATCTTGGCCGCTTGTCAGCGGCAGCACTTCGTGCAAGAGAGTGTAATATTCGGGTTGTAGGTAGTGTTGTTTGATGGAGCTCTTCGGCAGCATTCTCCCCTCATCGGAACGGAAGACTTTCTCGTAATGCGCCGACGAAGTGATAATTTCGCATTCTGCCCCTACCGTCTCGGAATTCGTTCCCGTATTTCGGGGCTGTTATGTGGTAATTTTTCCGACTGCTTTAGGCAGCCGGAAAGCGTTCCCTTTATCGTTTTAAGATGGCGCGCGTATATATGCAGCGCTCCGTTATATATGAGGATAGTTATATGAGGATAGTTATCCGTTAGTATATGAGGATACAGGGCAAAAAGACAGTGTTTTAGAATAGGTACATTTTCTAATGAATACAGTTTACACGAAATTTTTAAACATAAATTATTTTTCAGTTAAAATTTATTTTAATACTATTTTGAATTGTAAATAATAAAGTATTATAGACCCGTTAGGAAAAGAAAAAAATACACCCTAATCCAATAGTACTAATAATTAGTTAAAAGTTCACTAGAGTGAAAAGATTTTTATTTGCTTACGAAATTATTTTTGCATGTTACAAGAAAACAGTTTTACACTACCGATAGAATTTATATACTAATGAAATTTACCGGAATATTTTTCCACTGTCTTGTATATGTATGAAATATAGTGTGAGTCATAATACATACATAAAGATTTAAACATATTTTCTATTGAAAAATAATAAGGGAAAGCATTACTACTTATTTCGTTTTGTTTCCAAAATGTAATTAACACATTTCGTTAAAAAGATAATTCGTAAAATAAATAAATAAATAAATAAAAATAACTTAATGAAAGATTTTGCCTACATTAAATATTTATTCAACACTAAAAAATTGTTTAGTTTAAATCATAATTCACAAACAACATTAAAAATGCATATAGTTTAATTAATATATTTCGCTAACAGCATTAAAATTTTCCAAAATCTCATAGCATACTTAGCATAATCAGAGGTCTGTCCATACTTAACTCCCTGGGTCCTGTCCTTGTAAATTATGAACAGCTTTTTACATTTGTGAAAAATCTAGTCATAATTTTGTGAATTTGTAAGGATCGTCATATTCTGGTTCTTGTTTATACATTTTTAAGAAGACATGTGTATGTAAAATATACAGTTTCTTTATGTAAAAGTGACAGTTAGATTTTACTTTTAAATAATTAAATTTGTAAAAGTTTTTTAAGACAAAGAATTTTGTGAAGGGTCCTTTTTTAAGACAAATATTTTTTTTAATGGCCCTGTTTTGAGATGAAAATTTTTGTCAAGGGTCCAGTTTTGAAATGGAAAATATTGTGAAGGGTTCTTTAAAGGGACCCAATTTCTTCCTAAACAGATCCCTAATAATTTACTAATTAACATAATAAAAAAGGTGGGAGTGGGCGATATTTTAGTGCAACCGGTCCCTGTGTAAGAGATTAAAAACATTTAAAAGCCTCAACATTATTAATCACCTACTACGGGGAAAAAAACAAACAAAAAAACTCGCTTTGAGAACGTTTTTGCTACAAGTCATAAGATAATGTAATATATGTTTAAATAACTCTGTATATCTATAAAATTTAGATAAACACCTCATAAAAATCTTATTTAGTTTGAAATATACTTGCTGCATTCATAATTATGCGGAATGTAATTCAAATTGTGGAAAGGAAATACAATTTGCAATATACATAATTCAAGTTTTAAAATGAAATCTAAAAGGTATATTACACGAGATTAAAAAAAAAAAAAATCCCTGACGGCTCGACCTACAGGCACAGGTAGATTTCGAAGATGTAGACCGTGGGGCGCCTGTTTGTTGGGAATTACGGAAGAAATGACCTTTTTGCCATGATACGGCAGATGGGAACCGCCCACTTCGAAACCTAACTTGTTTGCAGGCGGAGCCGGCAGGGATTTTTTTGTTTTTAATTTTTTTGTGCTATAAGGGTTGGTTCAATAAAAAATTTGTCAATATAAAAGTTGTAGATAATATTAAGAGGATTAATAATACATTTATACGGATTTGATATCTTGTGAATTGACGGAGTTATGATTTTTTTTCTTCTACCCCCCCCCCTTCCCTTCTCCCCCCCTTGGGGCCATTTTTAATTACATCTAAAATCTGTCATACATAAATTTTAGGCCCTTTTCCTAGAAGTAATAATAACTTTACACGGATTCGATACGTATCATAATTAAGTAATTATGGGTTTTTTTCTGTTTTTACAAAAAGCCCCCCCCCCTCGCCCGGTTCGATTTTGCTCATTAACGAACTTAAACGAGATTTTATGCCCCTTGTTTTTATGTATCTGTTTGGAAGAGATTTATGCAGAATTTTTCCAGTTATTGTGTCCATAAAAAAGTGACATAGATAGATAGATAAAGTTTTGAACTGGGAGTGTTTTTGGGATCTGGGAGTCATAATTGACGTAGATCTGCAAAAATTTTTCAAAATTTCCAACTTAGGTGAGAATGTAATAGGTAGTATTTCTTACGAAATCTACCTAAAAGGAACGAGTGGGCGGAGGGAAGGTGTCATATGACTACGAATATTTAATTTATATAGAAAATATTTATTTAATTTTAAGTCTAATGAAAAAGGCATAAGAACAATTCACATTCACTGAAAAGTAGAAAAAAAGGGGGGGGGGAGGGAAATGTCACATGACTACGAAGATTTAATTTCAAATTCAAGTTACAATAAAAAAAAAAAATACGTTACAACAATTCAGATTAACTGAACAGTAAAAAAAAAATAAATGTATAATTTACATTATTTACAAA
Organism: Maratus michaelseni; assembly: GCA_963931845.1. Classification (NCBI taxonomy): domain Eukaryota; kingdom Metazoa; phylum Arthropoda; class Arachnida; order Araneae; family Salticidae; genus Maratus; species Maratus michaelseni. The sequence continues at coordinate 420,387,180 of OZ007591.1, read as the reverse complement.
TTAGCAATAAAATCTTTGCTGTATGGTCATAAGAAAATGTAGTAGCCTATATATTTAAACAACAATGTACATTTACAGAATTTAGATAAATACCTCATATTTTTTTTATTAAATTCGGTGTATTCTCCTTTATTTCATCAAAATATTTAAATTCTAACCTAAAATCCATCTAATATAACCATATCCCATCTAATCTCCCTAGTCTCATCATTAATTAATATTTTAAAATTATTTCTTAATTAATATTTATAAATAATATTTATCATTGACTTCTAAATTCCCGCAAACCTAACTTCGGAAAAAAAAAAATCAATCATTTGAAAAAAAATTTCAAAAAAGTCTGCATTTAAATAGGTATAAAACACACGTTCACATCTCGCGTAAATAAACAAACCACGCGTGACCTTGGAAATGATTGGTCGAAACTGGTAAGCTCAAAGCAGGGAGATTGAACGTCGGTCGAAAAATCCGTTCGCAGGGCAGAATTGCAAACTGTCAAATCTCGTTATGAATTACGGGATCGGTTGGTTCCGAGTCGGTTTGTTTCGTTAAGGGCAGAATACTGCCCCTTGGCCGCTTGGCAGCGGCTGCGCTTCGCGCAAGAGAGTATAATATACGGGACGTAGAAGCGGTTGCGCACGCACTTTGGCAACTCATCGCGACGGTTGTCGGTTTATATAATCTTAATATTTTTTTAGCATATGCACAAAATTCCACAAAATAATATATAATAAATCGGGAAAGGCCAAAGAAATTATTGAAAAAATTTCAAACAGATTTATTTTCAGACATTGCATCGAAAAAATTTAGCATTCATAATGTAATACCAATTATTCTAAACATTCTTTTATCCAAAATCGTCTCAAGGAATGAATTTTATATCTGGTATGCCGATATATTCATATGTTTGGTATATCGACATACTAGACATAAAATTTCATTCGTTCAGGCGATTTTGGGCAAAAGAATGTCTAGAACAATTAGCGTTACATTATGAATGCTAAATTTTTGCTATGCAATGTCTGAAATTAATCAAATCTGTTTGAAAATTCTAAAGCACCTTATCCTTCAGTGATGTTTTAAACTCTAATTTCCTTAATATTCTTATGTATAAAAGTTTGGAATGGCAACATTCTTAAATTTGCTTATTTGACGTTATATATTATCACCTTTTTTTTTAACGAAAAGTGGTCAACAAGGTAATAGACAAGAACCGGATAGTTGAAATATTTTCTGTTTTCCCTAAAGTGTCAAATGTGTAAAAAATAGAGACAGGAAATATACTCACATAATCGTTGCTTTTGTTCTAAAGCTTTCCAAATCTTAAAAATAAGGGTTTCAATTAATATATTTGAAGTTTGGGACAAGCCTTGGCAATGACATTTACAATTTTTTTAGATATTGATTTTTTTTTTCATATTATAAGTACATAATGTAGTGAGTGCTTAAACACAAATGCTCACACAAATCAAACATTCATAGTTGACTTGATTAATTCATATTTTTTTAGAGAAGAACATAAAATTTCCCATTATTGGAAAATGGCTTGCATATCTAGTTTCCCCAATTAAAGATTTGTACAAGGAAAATGCAATCATTCATTTTCATCCTAGAAATAAGTTTTTTTTTTGTTTTTTTTTTTGCTGAGAAGCCTCAATTTTCATGTTCCTGAAAATCATTTAAAATAGCAATTTTTTTTTATTTCTAATCACTGGCAAAAATCTGTAAAAGTCACTGTTTTCACTCTACTAAAATATTATTGTACAACTATGGCAGAGAGACAAGTTCGGTTTTCCAATAAACAAAGGACTTCAAACTGCAGAGAAATATATCGGGGCTTCTTCATGTTACTAACAGTCACAGTGCAAAGGCTTTAAAATCAGACAAAATATTTCTTTCTATATCACATTATTATCAATTCAGTTTACTTTCAGTTTTTCAAGTATTGTAAAGCACTGTAAGAAACTTAGACCACATTCTTGTTTCTCAAAAAACAAGTTTTTTTTTTAATTTTTTTCTCCATTTTTGTATAAATAAAATTTTTACCATGAGGCTGAGTGCGAAGACTTGTATAAAAATAGAGCCCAAGCTGATTTCAAGCACGGACTAAGCCCGAGATATGAGATTTTTTTTCCAGATTACCGCATTTGTAATGGAAATTAACATTTGTTCCAATGAATTTCCAGGTTTAGTTTGAATTTCTCTGATATTTCCAGGTTAACAAAATTCCCTGCTATTTCCATGTTTTCCAGGTCTGTGACTACCCTGTAAACGCCCTATTCTTTTCGCCCCTTGAGGCCATTATTAATAATATTAAAAATTTATCACGCATAAATTTCTGGCCCTTTTCCTAGAAGCAATAATAACTTTAAACGGATTCGATATGTATTATAATTAAGACGTTATGCGTTTTTTTCTGTTTTCACAAAAACCCTTTCCATTTTGCCCATTAACGAATTGACCGAGATTTTATGTATCAGTTTGGAAGAGATTTGTGCAGAATTATGGGAGTTATCGTGTTCTTAAAAAATGATATATAGATATATATATAGATGGATAGATAGATTAGATAAAGTTTTGTACTGGGAGTGGTTTTGGGTTTTAGGGGTCATGATCGGCGTAGATCTGCAAAAGAATTTCAGAAATTCCAACATAGGGGAGAATGTAATAGGTAATATTTCTTACGAAATCTGCCTAATACAGCCTAGTGAGGTAAAGGGAAATAAGTTCTATCATTATATATCATTTTATGTACCAGGGTTTTCAAGAGTGAAAGCGGCGAATTTGTTTTCTGAAAAACCTGAAATTTCGTTTGTGGAAAATTTCAGAACTCCAAAAATGTTACAGGTATTCTTCGGAAGTATGTTTGTTCTACAATGATTTAAATAAATGTACCTGTGCTATGAAGTGAAAGTTAAGATGTAGGTCTAAATTTTTTAATTTTCCGAAATTTATACAGAAAAAAGAGAATATTTTGAATGAAATTTGTGAGATTTTAGATATAAATTGGAAAATTTCAGCCAATTTATGAGAATTTTCAAAATTTCTAGTTCATTGCAGAGAACAAAATCAAAACAACAGGGCGTTTAAAAGAAATTTTAATGTATTTAACAAAAATTAGGTGTAGTTGCTAATGTAAACAAACATCGCATTTTGCATAATGTTTGTCCATAATTGCAACTTTTATAAAAGATAAATGAAATTTTGTATAATTGTACTGCTTCATTACATTTTGCACCTAAAGTTTTAAGTATATTTTGTGGGCACTATTTTTTCTTTAAAATATGCGCTTTTACTGTGCTTGTATGGCACGACAACGAATGAAAAACACCGAGAACTAACAACTAAATAATTTTTATTAGAGTATACATTGAAAGTAGAAAAACATATTTTAAATCAAATAGAGAAATTCTGTTTAAAATACTTGCCTGTTAAAACAACAGGCATTTTTAATAGTCAGGACAGGTCAAATATTTTATGTTAACATTATGATATTAAGTTAATTTTATCATTGAGATTAGTTGAGAACAATTAATAGTAGTAATCATTCTTGTTATGTGTGTGTTCTTAAGATTTTTATTACCTTCATGGGTATTATGAAGAATTTTATAATCCCCTTCATTCTCATATATTAACACAGCTAGACTGTATGTTGTTTAGTTAAAGCTGTTATACTAATCTCATACAAAGGTAAGTGAAAATATAAATATATATGTATATATATATTGACATATATTCTAAGATGCCGCAGACAGTCGGCGGCGCGTTCTACACATTCGTCCTAGTTTTGCTCCTTGTTATCTTATCACCTTATTTTGAATGTGATGCATTTGCATTAATTTTTGTATAGTCAAGCTGAGGAAAGGATAGGCGGCATTTAGTGCACACAGATAAGTCCACTTTCCAGAAAGAGAAAGGTACTTATTTACAATTATAAATACAAAGAAATAAATATTATTAACACTTCACCAAAACACACACTCCACAGAAACCGCCTAAGTGGTTTATGGATGTCCAAGGCATTAAAATAAATGATCATTGACCTATACTCACCACTAAGGGGCTTAACTAATCTCCTTGATACTTGCTGGTACAAAATGCTGGAAATTTCTCTTTAGAGAGGTTTTTTAGTGCGTGGGGGTGTTTTTTAGGTTCATGTGTACCTTTTGCTCCCATACTTTCTGGGTTTTCAAACAGAATGACTTTATGAAGTCAATGGAAGAATTATTTTTTCGCTATTGAAAAATAAACAAGAAATAAAAATCGTGTGGGCTGAGAGAGCAAATTATTGGGTGAGCTTGGGCCCATATAAGTTAGCGCCACTGAATAGGAAGCGAATTGACCTAATAGAGGAAGTCACATCATCTATTATAATTGTAAAATACTATAATTTTTGCCCAATTACATACATGTATCTCGAAAGAAAATTTTCGTCACTAAAAAAATAATTGGTGAGTGAACACAATTTACAGTCTGTGTAATCTGGAAAAGTCTGTATTTTTATACTGTAAAAAATTATTCCTGATAAAGAAAAATATTTGCATACATTAATTATTGCTCCCTCTCCCTACCTTCGCCCCAGTAGACAGTCGCACTGGGAGCCCATATGCCTTCTGCAGTATAGAGCCTGGGGACAACAAAGTATCTTACATGCTAACAGAAAATAAAGAAAATTTTATTTTAAATTATACAAACTTAATGGTACTTTTATGTTATACCAACACCATGCCAAAATGTATGTTAATGTGCCATTTATTTCAACAGTGACCGTGCAAAGGATTTTTAATTCAAACCGTGCCAAACATTGTGATTGACTATTTATTGAATGTGACTCATTTTATTATTATTATTATTTACTTGTAACCTTGTAAAACACCTTAATTTGCTATTTTTCGAATCAAAAATATTTATTATAGAGTTATAGCTCATATTTATTTCTAAGGAACAGGTGGATTTTGCCATTTGGTAGTAACTGATGATTAGTAGTACTTCTATTACCTGATGATGAGGAAGCTGCAATAAAATAGTTTCAGGACTTTGGATTTCTGCATAAAAAAGTTTTTGAACGTTTTCATTCAAAAAAGGAAATGTTTATACTGCAATTGCAATGCTAAGAGACATTTACAATTTCTTTTATTTTATTACTTTACTATATAGTATTTAATTGTTCTTTCATTTTAACTTTATATTTGAATTGATTCAATAAAATAGTTCAAGAAAGTCTGTCATTTTCAAATGTTATTTTTTTAAATGCTTGTTTCAGTATATTATGTGAATTTTATTTTGTGCCAATCATTACGCTGGGCGACAATGGTGTTGGTATAACGGAAACGTACTAAATTAACTAATAAAAATATAAAAAAAAAAGATGTAAATAAAGACTTTGTGACATAAATAATAAAGTTTATTCAGGAGCTCCCTGACAAAGACCCGCTCATTTCTTCTGATACTAATCTAGGGGGAAGGGAGAGCATCTGGATTAAATAAACAACAAGAACGAAAAATAATGCGCCAATCATAGAATTTGAAACACTTTCCAACAAAGCCAGAAACCTGTAACGAAACTTCTCCGTTAAATAAGGTGAAAGAAGATATGTAAGTAAACAGTTTACAAAACATATAACACATTTAAAAATACAGTTTTCGAAATTACCTTCCAGTGTCAAAAAAGTAGTCAAATTATTTTGTGCAGCCCTGTATATGATCAATAGATATGGATGTATAGCATGATAAAATTTAGTTCAGTTAGAATAGTTATTCACATTTAGCAATTTTCTTCAATAGATGGAAATGCACTCGAAATCTTTTGTACAGCCCTGCATATTATCTGAAAGCTTTTGTACACACAACATATTAAGCTAAAAGGGAACTTAAAACTCATTCGCAGCAATTACCAACAGTAAACGACAATGTATCTTTATCTTTGCTTAGCCCTATATATGAATTTATTTATATTCCACAAACTTGTTTCAGTCTACTAAATATAGTTCAACAGGAAAATGCGTAAACACAATTAAAAACTACCCTTAAGCAATTCACACCCATAGCCTGTAATACTTACGAAAGCCCTTGTGTAGCCCTGTATATGATCAACCGAGTTTATAAACACACGTGTACTATGAAAAAAAAATAGTTAAACATAAAAACGCAAACTAAAGTTGAAAACACACTTATCACACATAGACTGTAAATATCGCACATGTACTGTAACCAATATATATTGTGTGTCTCTGTAAATAAACGCAATGCACACAAGAGAGCAATTTATAGAGCACCTCAGTAATGCATATAATTTTCATTGTGTTTCAAATAGTAAAATATCATTAAATTACACTGCAAACGATTTTTCTCCATAGAACGATGTGTAACAGAATTCTTTTGTTTTACCCTGTAAATGAATTATAAATGCTTTGCAACCAATATTCGACAAAAAGCACGTTTTAATGCGCTTCATAATTATATATCAATTTCATTGTTTTAAATGACGTGGCGTCATCAAAATGCCCTTGAAACAATTCTTTCCCTTGTCCCTGTAAAAAAACTATGAGCGCTACACACTTCTGTTGAAATAGGTAACATGCTATAGTAAACGACAATAGCATACAACAATTTCAGGACAATCAAAGCATATTTGCGGGAGTTAGAGCACAGACAAGACGGTAGACGGCAGACAAACCGAAGTCATAAATACTTTTCAACTAGGTTTGAAAGTGTTAAAAATGGGATAACCTAAGATATATGGCAATCATTGTAAATGGGCCCTGTTGTTTTCTTGCCTGTTAAGTGTTAATAGATGTTGTTCAGAAATGTTAATTAAAATTATTGAGTAAAGTAAAAACTGCCCATTTTTAATTAAAATTTCCTGAGGCACAAGGACAAAATTTAATTTTATCTACTTTATAAGTCTCAAGAATTTCTCCAAGACTAAAAGTTTTGCACCCATGGATGTGTATTTTAAAAACTGCCAAAATTTCTTTTCAACACATCCCATGGACGAAATATTTCATTTTAGAATAAGTGATCAGATTGGCACTTAATGAAGTTTCCTCATAAAAAGATACAATGCACACCTTGGAAAAACGTTCTGACTTCCATCAATAGTAAATGAAGCAAGGTAAATACCTATTAATATGAGCACGAAAACGGACTTGAACTTGCTTTTTCTTTAAATACTTTAAAAGAAAGATTCAAAAAACAATAATTGCCTCATGAGTTTGAAATAACACTCATAGTTTGGCATAAAGTACCAAAAGGTGACAGGTATTTACTCCGCAGTTGAAATTCAGAAGGGAGGTTCTATTGATATCCAATGGGACCAAAGCCACACATATTATTAATTACAATATCGAATATATAATGTGCAATATGAAACACAAAAATGTATGTGGACAAATTTAAATGAAATAAGTTAGAGTAAATTCTCCTTAATTAGAAGAAAATGTAAAAAATAAAATTGAAAAATATCGTTGACTTTACTCCTGATAATTGGGACAAGTTGTGCTAGAATGGATGTGTTTCAATTACGCAGAATCTACTGTATCCTGTTTCATAAGTTGGACAAGAACATTAAAATGCTGAGAAATGAAGATATCCAAAAAGTTTATTTAGAATTTTTATAACCGAGAACACAAGTTACCCAAAGAGCTGACTTAAGAATTTAAATCATTTAAGGCAGATGTCATTAACAATGAACACATATATTTAAATGACTCATCTACGAGTACAATAAATGTTTATTTACTAGATGTTAGATCACTACCAGATCTTTGCCTGCTTCACTGGTCTAAAGGAACCTCGAAATAAGTAAACTTGGGGTTGGGGGTTTCACTGCTTTTGGCAGCATACGCCTGCTTCGGTCTCAAATCCAGCAAACATTGAAATACTGAGTTTTGTTGGGTTTTTTTTAACAGTCCTATTTCATGTCATTTCTACCATCTCCAAAACCACCTATCACTTGCTGTGAATTTGTCGTTTGGATCCTCTTTTATCATTTTAGCCAAAGGTTTATCTTCAGTTTTGATGATAGGTCCAGATAAAGGTTGGTTGATTGGTTGATTTTACGACAGTTTATTATCTACACGAGGGATACAGGGCCTAGGGGTAGTGTCCTCCGTGGAGGCCTTTTTAAGGGATCCTAACCCGTATTTACAATAAGGTTCAAAGAAAACCACGGAAAACTCCGAACGGAAAGGTCGACGATCGCTACAGGGGTTTGAACCCAGCACCTCACGTCCCCCATCTTTGAGAGCAGAACCTCTCAGCCACGTCCAGATAAAGGAGCTCCAATGGCTCTTTGTTCGATTAACCACAAAAACAAAGCTTCGTCAATTTCTTCTTTGTCACGACTCTCGTTATTTTCTCTTTAACTTTGGCGTTTCATTAATAGCTTGCAAAAAATTTCGTAGTTTTACTTCATTTCAGCTGCTCAAAACCAGAAATTTATCAGACAACTAAAAAGCAGTGAATTAGTCGATACTGCATACGTTTGTATATCAACAGTACTATATTTTACAAAATTAAAGCTAATAACAAAATTATAAGTTCATATTCAATTTTATCAACCCAAAATTAGTAAAGATTGACTAAAGACTACAGACATCATAATAAAACTGTAAATTTTTTTTAATTATATATAAGTTCATATAGCAGTAGTACTGTATCTTATAAACCAGAGCTAATAAAAAAAATTGAGGTTATGTTCAGCTTTCTTGATTCCAAATTACTAAAGATTGACTATTCTTATAAAAAAAGTGTTTTTCTTTTTTTTTTTGCTGGCTAGTGTTATAAACAAAATTTATAAAATTACGTCAAATATATGAAATACAGGATCTTTTTCAAAATAATTGTACTTCTTTCTAATTTATGATGGGTTACAAACTTAGTTGGAAAAAATCATATGTTGTGCAATATTTATCTACTCTTATAAACTTTCCACCCAAGTCCAACAGATGGAAGGTTAAGATGAATACATAACTTATTTTGTTAATTCCATAGAATTCCGCAGAACAGCTATTATTGTATCCCATATAATGTTGAGGATGTTTAAACATTATCATTATTTCTTGAATGTATAAATTGCCACAGTTTGAAAATAAGGAATTAAATAAAACATACCATGTATTAGTAGTATCATCATAATAAAATTAGGATACTTTCTTTTTATAGAAAACTACCTATTATTGAATTGCATATAATGTTGAGGATGTTTAAACATTTTCATAATTCCTTGAATGTATAAGTTGCCACAATTTGAAAATCATGAACTTAAATAAAACATACAATGCATTAGTAGTAACAGCATAATAAAATTAGGATACTTTCTTTTTATAGAACCTTAATGAAAAAAAGCAAAATTTTAAAACACTTTTTAGCAAATATTTATATTTTTTAACTTCATGAGACTTTTATTACTTTATGAAATAACAACAGGTGCATCAAACACTAAAGCAATTTTTCAATATTTACATCATTTAATACATATACATTGAGATACAATTTATTTAATATATCCATAAATAAAACATAAAATAATATAATACAAACTATTGTGGTATATTGGGGCCATAAATAAGCAGAACAAAATTAGAAAATTTTCATTGGCAGTCATCTCATCTTAGCGATCGTTTATAATGTTTGACAATGATCATAATAGTTCATAGATTATGCCCTTTTATGAAAATTTCTTGTGAAAGTATATCACACACAAAAGGTTTCTCACCAGTGTGAATTAACACATGGCCGTTTAACACATTCTTTTTGAAATATTTCCTGCTGCATATTTCACAAATAAAAGGTTTATCACCAGCATGTATTAATAGATACCTATTACAAAGGTTTTTTTTTTAAAGGAAATTCTTATTTCATTTCTCGGAAACAAAAGCTTTCAACCAGTGTGAATTAACAGATGCTGGTTTAAATGACAACTTCGAGAGAATTTCTTGTTGCATATCTTGCAAACAAAAGATTTCTCCCCAGTGTGAATTAGGAGATGCTTGTTTAAATATCCCTTTTGAGAAATTTTTTTGTTGCATATCTTGCAAACAAAAGGTTTCTCACCATTGTGAATTAATAGATGTCTGTTTAACACTTTCTTTTGAGAGAATTTCTTGTTGCATATCTCGCAAACAAAAGGTTTCTCACCAGTGTGAATTAAAAGATGCTTGTTTAAATATTCCTTTAGAGAGAATTTTTTGTTGCATATCTCGCAAACAAAAGGTTTCTCACCATTGTGAATTAATAGATGTCTGTTTAACACACTCTTTTGAGAGAATTTCTTGTTGCATATCTCGCAAACAAAAGATTTCTCCCCAGTGTGAATTAAGAGATGCTTGTTTAAATCTCCCTTTTGAGAGAATTTCTTGTTGCATATCTCGCAAACAAAAGGTTTCTCACCAGTGTGAATTAACAGATGCATGTTTAAAGATCCCTTTTGAGAGAATTTTTTGTTGCATATTTCGCAAACAAAAGGTTTCTCACCAGTGTGAATTGACAGATGCCTGTTTAAATTACTACTTTCAGAGAATTTCTTGTTGCATATCTCGCAAACAAAAGGTTTCTCACCAGTGTGAATTAACAGATGCTTGTTTAAATCTCCCTTTTGAGAGAATTTCTTGTTGCATATCTCGCAAACAAAAGGTTTCTCACCAGTGTGAATTAAAAGATGCTTGTTTAAAGATCCCTTTTGAGAGAATTTTTTGTTGCATATTTCGCAAACAAAAGGTTTATCACCAGTGTGAATTAACAGATGCCTGATTAAATCTCCCTTTTGAGAGAATTTCTTGTTGCATATCTCGCAAACAAAAGATTTCTCCCCAGTGTGAATTAAGAGATGCTTGTTTATAACTCCCCTTTGAGAGAAACTCTTGTTGCATATTTCACAAACAAGAGATTTTCCTTGGTGCAAATCAGAAGATTGTTTTCCAGTAAGCTGTGTTAAAGAAATGGTTTGCTCTATATTGCACATTTTAAATATTGCTGTTTGCTTTGAGTGATATCACGGATATCAATCTGACATTTTCTCTTAACTCCCTTGAAGGCTTTAAGCAACTGCGATGAATAAAATTATATCATCTGTCACATTTTATAATTATTCAAAAACTTATTTAAGGGGCAATGAATCATAAAAAAATCATAGAAAACTAGATTCAAATTAATTTTTTAACATAGTATTAAAAACTATAATCATCTCTAAATTTATCGGAGAAAAACCATAATATAACAACTTCTCAATCAGAAACAATTTGATCAATAAGAACGAACAGCATAAAAAATGTCTGAAAAGTAAAACAGTAGACCTCATGGAGAAAAATAAACCGGGAATATGTCAATTCTTTATAGTGACTTTGAGGAACTATAAAAGAATTGTGATGAAGACTTTTGGGACATTAGACAAGTCAAAATCCAGAAAGAGATCGCCAGATAGGTAAATATGAATCGTCATGTGGTTCATAAGACTCTGATAATTTTAAATCACACATTTCACATGCAGAGAGTTCAGTCATTATTATCCAGGAGTAACAATGAGTTCTCATCAGTATGTCCAGTTGTGCGCATGAAGAAATTTGATCCAAATTCCAAACGTAGCTAAGGACTTTCCTCCCTGCAGCCACAGGAAAAATGGTATTAAAATAAACTGCACACAGAAAGGAGCCATGCAGGTGTTCTGTATTCAAGTCCTAGATAAGAAAAAAAGGAGCTTTAATTTGCCTTTTCAGTATTGTAAGAATCTTTTAAGAAAATGAAACAGATAACAATAAAAAATCAATTGACTGTTGAAAATTTTAATTTTCATTGATGATTTACTTTAAAAATAAATTAAGATCAATGTTTTTTTACCTTATTAGTTAATACATTTAAAAAATATAAGTGTAATTTTATTGTCTAACTTGTTATATGTTATTGAGATTTACTGTAGAATTTTTCCTATTGAAAATGGAATGTTATTGTTTATTTACAGGGACATTCAAGACAGAATTCAGTTACATTATGGTCTAAGATAGGATGCGTGGAAAAAATCATTTGCAGTGTATTTTAATAAAGTTATACTTTATCAAACACACTGAAATTGATGAAAAATCATTGAGATCCTGCAGGAAAGAAGACCATGAAATGCCATGGTATTTATCTATTTATTTACAAATAAATAAATAAAAAGTCAGTTATATTATGGACGATATGAAATAAGTTTTTTTTCAAAAAATGTTACACACTATCAAAAGCATTTCATTTTCTAACAAATAAATTATATCTTGAATTATTATTGTCTCTTGACAGCAGATCGTATGTAAAATCAATTACAATCGCTTGTAACTGAAGATATAAATAATTTATTGACAAAAACTGTTGTTGTTTGACAATAATAGCTTGTAACGCAAGATGAAGCATGCAAAATGGTCAAGGAAAAAATGTGGAAGATTTTTTCGTTTTCATACGGCAAATTTGGAGATGGAAAGAAAAGTGAGATTCTATGTAGGTTAACTAGGCATGCTATCCATGCTCCAGTCTGTTTTGATTTTAGTTCCTACAGAAATGTAAACGACTATGCTGAAAATTTTACTTTAATCTGTATCAAAATAAATAATCACAATAATTGAAGATCCATTTGATTTGAGACGTAAGTGGGCACTTGATTTCTTTAAAAATGTCAAATATCACCACATAAGGCACTAAAACAATAAAAATCACATAAAAATTAGAAACATTGCTACATGAATCGCGAATAAATTTTATTAAAAAATATTCAGAATTTACTATATCGTGCTAAATGATTCAAGCTGGATTCATTTTACTAACATAGAAAAAACATTTCAAAATGCAAAAACTTTCAAAATCCCATTTTTTTAAAAAATCCCTGAATAATTTCTAAATAAAATTTATAAATCTCATATAAAAAATATAAAACTCATGAAAAATTCAAAAATTGTTGCATGAATTTTGAATGAACTTTATTGAAAAAAAAGCTAAATTTACTATATGGAGTTTAAAAACTGAACCCAGATTTCCCTATACTAATATGGAAAAATTTCCACAGAATGCAAAAAAAAAGTTAAAGATCATATAACAAATTAAATTAAAAAATCTAATCAAAATATTCAAACACCGCCTTTGAGGTGCATAACTGCAGACATATAGGTTACCTTTGTGCCAAATCTTGTAGCTCTGCACCAAGCAGATTCTTCAGAACACAGCAGACACACACATACACAGAGACAAACTTCTACCTTTATTATTAAATAAACTAATATGTATTAATTCATATATTGCACATTAATTCACTTGTTTTTGAAATAAAATTTCTAAAACTTTTTTGTAGCAAATATTTGGGAAACAGTGATTGTTTATTGGAAAAAGAAACAGTTTAAGCATCAAAATGAAAGAAAAAAATAATTAAAACCAGCAGTAAAACTCTTATCATGTAATCATTTATCTGAAAATGAAAGAAATAAAAAAACTAACATCAAGAGACAACAATCTCTTCATGTCTATTGACAGTACTGTTTTTTATTTGTTGTTGTTTGTTTCACTTTCAGATAAATGATATAGATTTCTAATTATAAAGGATTGTCGTCTCGTAATGACAGTTTATTTTTGTTTGTGACACTTACTAGAAAATGAATACCATTTGAGTTGTAACCAATTGTTGTCTACTGATGGCAGTTTTTTTTATATAAATGATTTACATCTTAAGTTATGAGCAATCGCTTGTCTCTTGAAGGCAGTTTGTTTGTTTCATTTTCAGATAAATTATCAGTGGTAAAACATTCTATCAATAATCATGAGTGATTATTGCCAGCATTTTGAATTGAATTTCCATATGTTACACGGCAGAACTGACATCATGAGGAAACAATAACTTAAGATGTTGTCAACTCAACTCTTATTTATCAGAAAATAAATTATTTTTGATAGTATGTAACATACTTTGGAAAAAAATCAATAATTTTTTCTCTTAATGCAACTCAATACTTGTTTATTTGGAAATAAACAAATAAATACCATGGCATTTCATGCCTTTCTCCATGCATAATGTCAAAAATGTTTTATGAATTTCAGTATGTTTGAAAAAATAGCACTGCAATCGATTTTTTTCAGGTGTACCTGTAAATAAACTATAACATTCTATTTTCAAATGGAAACATTTTACAATAAACCTGAATAAAAGGTGTGAAATTAAAGAATACAATTATACTTCAGTAACCAAAATCAAAAAAGATTTAACTTACAAAAAAATAAGTAAATCTTTATTAAAAATTAATTCTTTCAACGATATATTGATTTTTTGTTGTTGTTTATTTGTTTTGTTTTTCTAAAATATTCATACACTTCTGAAAAGGCAAATTTGACATTGTTAGAAAATGTTTGTAGATGTATAAACTCACACAGATTCAATTCAGTTTGATTAGAAAAACTATTTAATTTCTTTCTTCGGAAAAAAAAGAAAAAAAAGGAAAAGTTTCTTAATGTGATTTATGTTCTGAAATTATGACTGACAATTAATCTCTGTCAATATATTACACTCATGTCCAAAATTAAAGTCATAAACATAAAATCTGTGAAAACTGATGAACTATTCACACTGTGTTGCCACGAAATTTGGCACAGAGGTATATTACAATGGGAGAAAGAATATAGCAACATAACAATATGGAAAAGTGTTAAATTAAAAAGCGTTAAATCATGAATCAGAGATAAAGAATTTATCTCAGGAAAAGTCTGTCTAATATGGAGTGTGACCACTGTGCACTGCTATCTACAAGCCTCATAACGAGCTCTCATACAGTTTATGAGGGTCTCAATAAATGTTTGTGGCAACAAAACGCATTCTTCCAAAAGAACGGCTTTTAACTCCTGGCGGGTCCTGGGAGAGAGGTTACACTGCGTAATGTCTCTTCCTAGACTATCCCAAACATGTTGAATAAGATTGAGGTCCAAAGACCTCGAGGGCCAATTCATGCGGCGAATATCCTCTTCCTCAAGAAAATCATCAATAATGTGAGCAGAGGTCATTGCTATGGGGGGAAGCTCCCCTCCAATATATGTGAACTTGAGAAATTAGAGCGTAGAGTTGGGAAATTCTAGATTTTTGAAAGACTTTTCTTTTTTAAAAATAACAGTAAAAAAATATGATTTTTAAAATTGTTTTTATCATTACGTTTCTGAGTGCAAAAACAGTAAACGAGAAAGCAGTCAGACTCAATCTGTTATTGTGCTTCTGTTATTGTTCTAAGAAATATTCATACATATACCAGACCTGAATTTCTCTACTCCTGTCCGTCAGCAGCTGACTCTAATCCACTCCCTTTATTTCCTCCAAAACTTTGGTCTCCTATCTGAAAACTTTCAAACTAACACGAGTGATTGCTTTTAGGAATCATTAACGTTATTTTCAAATGAAGAGCGAAATGACGATTATGGCTCGTACACAATAGAAGAAAAAAAAATTCACAAACCTTAAACTAATGCTGGTTGACTAAAAACAAAAGAATATATTCCTTTCGCCTTAGATCTCTACAAATAAATAAATAAATAAATGTTCCAATTAAAAAATATCCACATGTTAGAAACGAAAACTCAACAAAAAATGATTTGCATCTCTTCAGATTAGCGCCATATTGTCGCCAGAGCAGTTATACAAAGGCTTTGGTTGTCGCTGTCAATCCTAGATATTAAGCTGTATATATCATAAATTTTCTTTTAAAATAGCATATTTTAATACTAGAAAAAGAAAACACAATGTCTGTTTTCTTTTCATTCTGATCTCAAATAGAATTAAAGTAACTTGAAATGGAACAAGTGATTTTTAAGGGATTTTTTTTTTCCGTTTTTGTGAAGAAATAAAATTTTCAGTTTCAGAAAGAATGAGCTCGAGTACGTCCCATTTCTAGCAGCCACCTGCTTTGAAACGCAACTGGGCAACAAGATCTGACAAGTTTTTACCAGAAAAAAATTGGTAACCGTGTTCTGTCAAGAAAAAGGTGTTATATCAGCAAACGTGAATACAAAAGTCATTGGTTCTTTTAATTTGTGTGCGAAAATATATCTCAGTTCTGTTTTTTTACATTTACGTGTTTATGAAATATGAAACCAAAGAGGTGTAAAGTGTATTTGATAATGATTATAAATCTCAGCACGAACAAACCATTCACAATGAGAATAGAGTTTCTGTGCAAGAATTTGGAGCAACCCTTCGAGGCTTCAGCTCAAAGAAGGAAAAAGATGGACGTTGTGAAACTGGAACAGAACTATGACCATGAAAGCAGTCCATCAAAGGAAGAAAAAATCGACATGCGCTATAATAGTGACATGTTGCACATGAATAAAAATACTGAAAAAATAATGAGACTTGGACTTCAACCGGGGTAAAATGAAAAGTTGTGGAAAAGATAAATTAGGGAAATTCCAAAAGCATTTCTCATCTCCAGCTCATAAGTCAGCTCTGTATGATTATTGTAATTTCCTTGTAAAGAAAAAGTATATTGGATGTCTTAATTGACAAATCTAAAAGACAAGTTTTGATTGAGGGGGAAAAAGTTCAAATACACAACAAAGAAGTTATCAAGATTTTAATGGATACTTGTAAAACACTCAGAAAGCAAGGGCTAACTTTTCGAGAGTCAAACACAGATGATTTTAATAAAGGGAATTTTTGTGAAGGGATACAGCTTATCTCCAGAAAAGTGAAATCCTACGATCAAATGCTGGTTTGAAGATAAAAAATTCAGACCCTAACATGTTACATACATAAGTCCAGAATCTCAAAATGAAATTGCAAATATAATAGCATCAGAAATTCGTCAGAAAATCATTTTTGAGATAAAAAATAGTTTATGTTTTACAATTATGGCTGACAACTCTAGATCTAACATACAAAGTTATAATGTCTATTGTTGTCCGAACTGTAAGTAATGAAGGTAAAATTAGGGAAAGACTAGTCAAAATGCAGGAATGTAGTGAAAAGACTAGAAAGGGAATTGCAGATTCAATTTTACAGTGCTTAAATGAAATAAAAGTTGATTATTCCAAGCTGGCATTACAGTCATATGATTTTGCGAACAATATGTCTGGACGGTTCAATGGTATATAAAATTGTATAGTTGAGATGGTCGGTCACCATGTCTATGTTCATTACGTACTTTGACAAGACCACCATACTAATACAAACTAGAATATGCTGGCAACGTTAGAATATTAAATTAAGATTTATTTAATGTTTTTGAAGAACTATGTTTTTTTACATCTAGTCTAAAAATATTTAAACATTTTCAGTCAAATGTAGAGAAAATTGATAGAGAAATTCAACTGAAAAATTTATCGAAAACCAGATGTTCCTCAAGAGCTGAATCCAGGGGTGCCATTTCAGAACTTTTTTGGAGGGGACAAAGTTTTTTTAAGGTCTTGGCATAGCCAAGGGTGGAGTTTGGGGCGCTGTACCTCCCCTCCGCCCTAGAAACCTTTCAGAACAAGAAACGTTTACTGAATCATAGATACAAAGACAGTAATACTTCTAATACAAAATCTCAAGGGACTTCTGAAAAATTCCGTTTTAGACAGGTTTTCTTTTTAACAAGTAAAATTTTATGAAAGTTTTCAGTTATACGCAGGTACTGTTTTTTTCAGGTATTCTTTAAGTCTGTAAAACCTTCTTTCTGTAAAGATATTCTGAAGATAGGTGTATTATAGAGAAACATGTTTAAGTGAAACCTGTCTATAATATAATTCTTTCTCAAACATGGAAAAATATCAAGTTTCGATGAAAAAAACACCATACAACTATACTTGCTAAGATGCAGACCTGTCTAAAACAGAGCTTTTTTCTAGTCCTTTATAACTCCTTCTTTGCAGGTTTCACAGCAGGGGTGCAATTTTACGAGTTTCTTGGGGAGGGGAGAGCAAAGTTTTTCTTTTAGGGACAGGGGTTGAAGCAGGATTGTCCAAATCATGCACAAAATAGAAATAGACCACCCACAATAAAAATATGCAGTGTGAGATATTGCCTTCTTTTCTTAACTTCTTTCAGAAACGTGATTCTTCTTTAGTGAATATTTTATTTTATTTTATTGGCAGTCCTCGGTTTTTTTTTATGCTAAGCAATTTGTTAACCGATTGCGGTAATCATCACAAATTTTACGAATTGGAATTAGAAAAAATAGTTAATTTGGCAAATAGGTTGCAGAAAAAAAATGTTATTTTTTCAAATGACCATGGAAAAATATTGCGAATTTCACCAAAGATCACTGAAACAAATAGCGATTTTTGTCAATTGGACGCAGAAAAAAATAGCGAATTTAGTATAGCTATTGCAGAAAAATATCACGAAATTTGTCAAAAGATTGAGCAAAAAATTCACGAATTTAGTCAAACAATCGCACAAAAAAAGAGAATTTCTTAACAAATCGTGCAAAAAAAAAAAAAAAAAAAAAAGAATTTTTGACAGTCGGTTGCGGAAAAAGACTCCCGAATTTCAACAAGCAATCATAGAAAAGAGTCACGAATTTCATCAAAAGATGACGAAAACAAATAGCGAATTTTGTCGATCGGTTGAAAAAAAAGTATGTAGTGAATTTAGACAAATGGTCAAAAAATCAATTCCATCAATGATTCACAAAAAATAGTGAATTTTGGAAAATGATCACAAAAAAATTATGAAACAATCATGGAAAAAAGTCGTGAAATTCAATTGGTCATGAAGTAATCAGCACACAAACATCATCAAGAAGTTAGAAAATTTGCAAATGTTGTGATCCATAGGCAAGGGTCAGAAGTAGCGTGCTACAAGTAGCAAAACTACTGTAGTCACTACTTTTTACAGTAGCTTGTAGTGTAGCGCACTACATTTTGAACCATGTAGTGTAGTGAGTAGCGTGATACAAAAAATCAGTAGTTTGTAGAGAGAACCGATGCTACTTTTGAAGAAAAAAAGGTGCCATTTTGCAAATCACGTGGTTGAAATTGTTTTTGTGAAGAATTTGTTCTGCTCAACAATTTCTAAATCCCAGTGGCAAATATCAGCTGCAGTGTATAGCAACGCATCGCGTGAAGTCATAGATTTTTTTTTCTTTGATACTTGCTGCTGAAATCAAATACTAATTCACCAAAAGAATTAAATTTCTTGTTGGCAACACTTGTCTATTTATTTGTTATTAAGTCTTCATGTTTTAACGCCGGGTTTCTTTTTATTCAGAATTGCTTTATTTACTGATTTATTTATTGTTTGCATTTAGGGTTGTTTTTCTGCAATTTTCTAGATTATAATATCTTTCTTAATTTTGCTACAAAATTTATTAAGTGTGTATAAACTAAAATTTTAGAGACAAACACAAAACATTTTCGTGTATGTTATCTTTCTTAATTTATTAATGCCCTGGGTTATGTTGCACTTATTTAATTGTATCTTGACAGACACGACATAACAACTGGTCACTTTATTACTTTCAACTTCTAGTGTAAATTAAACAATTTGACAAAATTTGAAAGTAGTGAAGTAGTGACTACTTTTGAAAAGTAGTTTATAGTCACTACTTTTTAAAACAAGTAGCTCTAACTGTAGTTAACTACGTTTTCGAGAAAATAGTTGTAGTTGTATTTTGCTACAATATAAAAGTATTTTTCCGACCCCTGTCCATAGGTATAAGAAAAGTTTCATTAATGATTTTCTGTCAGTAAAAATTTTCCACAAACATTTTCTGTCTTTCTCTTCAGACTATGATCTAAATTCCATACAATTCAGAAATCTGCAAAAAACTTGGTCTCAGGTCCCTTGCTCCTGGATTGGGTCAGGCAACACGACCCAGTCTGCAGTACTTATCGAGCCAGGTTGATGCGGCTTATTTTAATTGCGGGTCAGGTTGTCTTGGAACATTTGACTATGATTGGGACATGTATGTCCCAGTAGACTATTTTGTTCTATTAGTAAAACTTTTTGAAATCTGTCATACACTTATATAAGGATATTTTCAAGAGAAATCTGCACAAAGACATTTTTTGGAAATTGTAGAACGATTGAATGCAAAATTAGTTGTCAAGCCTGGCCTGTTATGAAAGGGTTAATTGTTTCGTGTTCAAGTTGGGTTTTCCCTATTTTGAGTCGGGTGCGTGTTGCCCGAGTTTTCAAAGAAACCCTAAATATTTTCAGATGAAAAAAAAACATTTTTCTACATAAAAGATAAAATTATTTTTAGAGATATAACTGTAGTCTACTTTTCCATAATCATATTGAAATATGGATTAATTTTCTATCATTTCGAGTATGGTTGCGGTCAATGAAAATTTTTTGGATGTTTTCAGGTTTACTGGAAATCACAGTCCTGCATCAGCTACCCAAAATGCATTTTATAGTATACTCTCGATATCTCGAAGTCGAAGGGACGCTAAAACAAATTCGAGATAGCGAGTTTTCGAGATAACAAGGTCATAGCTAAAACATAAAAAAACACGTAAAAACACAAGATACAGAATAATATTATAAAAATTAGAGTAATGATAGATGAGAATAAGTAAAAATATGTAATGATAGTCGACAATATGTCTAATCACCTGATGATAATTTTAATTTACTAGTAGAAAATAATTACATTAAATTGAAAATGATTAGAAAATACATAAATGAACTTGCATCGCTAATTTTTTTTTAAAAAGTCCAGTATCGTGGCTTGGCGACATCTCTTTTGAAATTGGTTTTCAACCAATTTTTCTATTCGAAAAATAGCGGCGAAGTCATCATTTTCCACGCCTTCCGAGCATTCCATGAAGTGTCGTAGTATGTGGGCAGCATCTTTAGCTTGGGACGCAGTAACGATAGGTGATGATTCTGGAACATTCATTTCTTCCTCATCATCAGACGCTGGAGAAGAAATCGATTGAGAAATGATTTCATCATCGGTCCACAGCCCACAGACTTCGACGTCAGCGTCTAATTCAGTGAAATCTTCGAAAGTTATGTTTTCGGAAAGATTGAGTGATTTTGAAAATTTCCCCCATTCTTCGCACTGCATTTCATTTTCGGGTTCAGCGCTGCTTTCTTGTTCCTCGTCCCATTCAATTTCATTTTCTGCTTCTTTCACAAAGCCAGCTTTTCTAAAACAGTTTATGATAGTCTTTTGAGTGACGTCCCTCCAAGCACGGTCAGCCATCCTCATGCAATCAAGAATGTTTAATGGCGTAATTTCCTCTTTCCTATCGATGGCATCTACGATCTTCTTCACTACCTCCTTCCTGTATCCAACTTTGAAACTTCTGATTATCCCTTGATCGAGAGGTTGCAGCTTTGAAGTGGTGTTTGGTGGGAGGAAAACTACTTTCACCGCTTTCAATTCTGGGATAATGCCGTGAGCTTTGCAGTTGTCGATGAAAAGTAAGATTTTGCACATATTCTTATTTATTTGCTTCAGCCAGTCTGAAAAATATTCGCTTGTCATCCAAGCATTTTTATTCGCTTTGTAATGAAGAGGAAAGGACTTCATTCCTTTAAAGCATCTTGGGTTTCTGGATTTTCCAATCATCAAGGGGGTTAACTTCTCGGTCCCACTCATGTTGGCAGCTAACAGTAATGTTACTCGCTCTTTACTCTGCTTTCCTCCGTGACACGCTTCTCCTTTGAAAACTGCAGTTTTGTCCGGTAGTGCTTTAAAGAAAAGCCCTGTCTCATCGGCATTGTAAATGTTGTCCGGGGAATAATCTTTCAAAAGAGCATGAAGTTTTTTAATCCATTCGGAACAAAGTTCATCGTTCACTGATTGGCTCTCGCCACACAATTTTCGAAAAACAATGTTGTGGCATTTTTTAAAGTTCTCCAACCATCCATTACTGCATTTAAAATCCTTGTGTCCCAGTTTTTCTGCAAAATGTTCGGCCTTTTCTTTCAACACATTACCTCCAAGAGGGACATTACGATCTCTGCACTGTTTAAACCAATTTATTAGGCATTCTTCTAAATCGGGATATGCAGCCTTCCTAATCTTCTTTGCGGCTCCTTTTTCCTGCTCGTAAAGTTTCTCAATCTTTTTTCTGTCTTTCAAAATCGTCGATAAAGTCGATGCTGGAATTTTGAAATCCTTTGCGATTTGTCCCTTTTTACCACCTTTATCTACAGCCTCTAAAATTTCTATCTTTTTTTCAATTGTTAACACGCTCAAATTTCGCTTAATGCTCACTGCTTTATTTTCTTTCAAACTTTCCACTTTTGAGGTTAGAACTGGCGATTCACGAACACGTTTTATCAATTCACTAACGTTTTTCGCGAATACCTTAACCATATGCAGTAAATTCTGACCAATTTAGAACAACACACTTGACCTAAGCAACAAACATGAGTGACAAATGATTGGATAGTTGAATTATCATCGGCAAGATATGTGATTTGGCGAGACAATCTACTGCATGCATCTTCACCCGCCCCCTCATTCATTCCCTCCCAAAAATGCCACCCATGTGACAAGGAACGACTAGTTTTTCTCCCTTTGTTTGCCTTTCAAGTGACCAGATGGACTTATCGAAATCGTTCCTGATCCCTCAGAGAGATAATGAAGGGTGTGAGAGATTCTTAGAAACATACTTTTATTTTCTTGGATACAAATGAACGGCGATTTTTCAGGAAAAATTCATATCTTTACTTCGAAAAATATTCGACATAACAAGGTTTTGAGTGAAAACTTTTCGAGATAAGAATTAAAATTAACATTAGATGAATATGTAATATCAAGGGGAAAAATAATTTTTCGACATATCAAGGTTTTCGAGATATCGAAGTTCGAGATATCGAGAATATACTGTATTTTGGGTTTGGTCGATTCAATTTTTTTTGTTGCGGGTCGAGTAAACTTTATATGCTTTGGGCTGTGCTTTGCCACTTTTGAATCGGGTTCGAGATGAACCAATTATACAAAAGAAGATTCTGAATAATTGTCAAATTAAAAATATATATATTTGAGTAGTAATGGGTGTATATGTGTTATTTTTTGTACATAAGTGGTAAACTTGTAGATTACTTTTCCATAAATGTATTAAAATATACATTCATTTTCTTTCACTTCGGGTTCAGGTATGAATATTTCAGATTCAGCTTGAAATCTGTCAGGTTAGAGTCAGGATTCGAGTCAGCTACAACCCAATGTGGGCAGGACTCTAGTGTCAAGCTGTGGAGATTTTTAAGAGCATACCGTATATATAATATCATTTAATGAAGCAAATGATTTAATAGCATTATACCGATTGGAGTAAATATAATGTGACACTAATAAAACAAAATTAACAAATCAAATAGTTAGGAAATTGAATACACCTCTGCCACCACCAAAAAAAAAATCTCCTTAAATTTTAGGCTAAAGAGAGAATTCGTCACTAAGATTCTAGCTTTGAGGGTGACGAGTTTCATTTAATCATGCTGCACACAGCTGAGAAGCAATTCATTGAGTTTTTTCTCACATATATTTCTGAAGCTAGCCAAAGTACTCATTAATGATAAATGTCTCACTTACAGAATGTTGCAATAGCAAGTCTTTAGAAAACATTTTTGATAATTACTTAGTTTCAATGTTTAGTGTTTACATAGGTTTTAACCAGCTTATTACGTCGGGGGGCGGTGCCAAGATTTTTATTTGAAACAGATAACGGAACTGAAAACAGACACATACATACATGTGAGTGTGTGTGTGTATACATGAATGCACAAACCAGCAGTATAATAATTATGAACACAATAATAACTAGTAGGATGTGCCAATCCCAAAACTTTCTTCTATCTCAGTCATGTTAATACTTCCAAATTTGCTATCACATCACCAATAAAATCAATATTTTTCGTCATTCTGTTGTACGTCAGCTGCTTGCAAATCGTCGGCTTACCGGAATGCGATTAACTGATGTATACTAAACTACGAAAAGTCCTTCTGGCCTGAACTGACAGGAACAGATAGCCTCCCAATTCCTTGGTTTTACGATTTTAGCTAATGTTACTGGAAAACACATAGGTAAAATGCGTGGAACCTAATTAAAGAAGATTCAATCCCAGTTCTCGTCAACGTTGATTTTGAATGAGAATACCGCCAAATTAATCCTCTACAGCCAAGTTGGCTTCATTTATGATAACCTATTTTGGTCACCAAATTTAGCGATATTTCGCCAACTGTCGCCAAGTTTGGCGAGAATTTGATGTTGGCGAATATAAATATATAGTGATAAGCATATAATAAGAACAATGGTTGCAACAATGAAAGAAAATTTGCCGAAACCATGTTAACTAAAACTCATAAATTAAACCCGTTTATGGATGAATTCTGCTGTTTTGTTTGAAAATGTCAGCCACCCTAAAATTTCAAACCGCTATATCTCAGCCATTTTTTAAGATAGAGGCAAAACAAAAATTGTTCCGGATTCTCCGGATCAAGGCCGAACGTTTAACGAAAAAAACTTTTAGGATTTCTAATTTTTTTGTACATTTTTTTGAATTTGAAATTTTTAAATGGCTATCACAGCGCCCCCTTTCGTCGAAATATCCCCAAATTCTAATAGAACCTGCTTGCCATAGCCAAAAACATAGACAAAAAATGTGGTTCAATTTGAAGCATAACTTCATACACCTTTCGATGATACAATGAGGTTGGACAGACGGACAGACAGACATTTTGTAAAAACATGTTTTTCGGAATCTCTGACCCCTAAAATGTGTAAATCCGTCGAAAACCCGAAGTTGAAAAAAATTTCGATTACAATATTTTCTTCTATCTATAATAGAAGAAAGTATTGTAATCGAATGCAATAATAAATGTCACAATAAATAAAAAAGTTACTGTATTAGAGTCAGGTTTTATAGTAAAACCTCACTATAAACTCAGATTCAGTGCCGTAATAAAGGTATTGCCGCTAGTGTGTCTTAACCAGGTACCACGTCGTATAGGTGTACCATTGATGGTTTAAGTTAAATGAGTGATCAAACAACTCCCTACGCCTGATAGAATCTGAGAAAATCAAAATTGAAAACGTTTATGCAAGCCAAAAAATGACGATTTTTCGAAATTAAAAATTTTTTTTGTAAATCTAATGAAAAAACAAAAAATTAAAGATATATTCTCAATTATATCATCAGGGAGAATGATTCCTGACAGTATCATTGAAATCTGAAATGGTCAGGTTGAATATTGAAATTTTTTGGTATATATATATATATATATATTTGTCTTACGTGGTGTGGAAATAGGGTTGAATTTCTAGCTTATTGTTGGCAACAACCGTAGTTTCCAGAGCTCAGATCAATGAAAAGACTAGATTGTGTTAGATAGATCAGCTCCACCTCCAATATGGCGGTCAGTGTCAGAGCAGTGAAAATTAAGCTAGCAATTATTAAAAATAAAATAACATGTACGTAATCCAAAGCGTCTGAGATTATTCCTCATTTTTATTATCAGTATATTGCTAATTTCAAATGAATTCTCAACTCTTATTTAGAATTTATTTATGAATTTCACTCACATGAAAAATCGGAGAGAAGTAAAAATATCAACTGTCTAGATTGCACCTGTTGCCATCTGTTTCAGAAATCTATAATCAATTAGAATAGTAAAATGTCGAACGAAATTTAAACAATCATTGATGATAAACTATCTTCCTATTACGTAGTAGTTTTTTTTTTTTTTTTTTTTTTTTTTCTAATGAATAACCCGTGCTGTACAATATTATAGGTGCAATAAGTTTTAAACAAATTATGTTTCCAAAATCCTTTATTCATAGTATTTAAATGATTTATATGCTCACTAGTAGCTCCAACTAAATGCATTTTTAGTTGTGTTTTCAACAGAGTTCAATTATTTTTTTACATTAAAAAAATTGTCAATTTCATATGTTCAAATGATTTATGGTAGTACTTATTTCGGCTATTATTACTGCAAAAACAAAAAGGGGCGAGCGAGCGAAGCAAGCTTGGACCGCGTAGCGGTCTCAATGTGGATTGCTTCGCAATTCATGGGGGGGTTGGCGAGCGTTAGCGAGTAGGAGGCTGAGCCCCCTAGTTTATATATGAAATTCAAAGTTTTATATTACTTCCAAACAAAAACATGCAATTTTTGCAAAAAAATAAGGAAGATATAAATTAATTAAATGAAGTGAGCTTTTAGCATGTTCATTAAGATTTTCACAGAAAAACAGTGGAACTGTGAAACATTATTGTCTGCTTTCCAATTGATTTGATTAAGAGTGTCAACAATAACCCAGATTATAAAACATATAAAGGGGGAGTTATGAAAAAATAAAGAAAACAAAATTTTTATTTATTATTTTTATATAATCCAAAAACATTCGGGGGGGAGGGGGGTCTCCAATACTGGAAGGGGCGTTCATTACTGGCACACCTACCCTACATCAATTTTAAATACGGCAAAAATTCATTTTTAAAAATTCAATTTTAATTTTTTTAATTTACATTCGGAGAGGATTTGAATATGTAAATTTTAAAAAATAATAATAAGGAAACATACTTATAAATAACATATACATATATACAAATTTATCCCAGACCACCTTAATAAAAAATTATTGAATTAAAAAAAATTCATTTTTTTTTTCCAGAATTCATAGATACTATTTATTCATAAATCCAAAACAAATCCAAAGGGCTCTGACATACTTTTTAATTATTTTTTATTGGAAAATGCATTGACACGTTCTTTTAATTCTTTTTCGTTCGAAAATGCATGAAACTGGCAGGTGTTGCTATTCAGAAATGTTGTAATCGAAAGACGTTTTTCCATTGATTGGTAAACGCAATTTTTAGAAAATACTGTCAAAGTGGGTGTTTTGAACCAAATTTCCGGACGTGACAGCGAGAGAAAGGAGAAAAACCTGCCGTCACATGACTAAAGTCACTTATAAGTCGATAAGTATTTTATTTATCAAAAAATGGAAAACGTAATTCGATTCCAAATCGCTTCAATAGACAGGCCTACCAATTTTGTGCCTTTACGTTTAGAAATAAGTCAGAAAATGTGTCAGAAAGTTTGGCATTTGTTGAACAGGAAATTTGACAACAGCTTTAAGAGAGTATAAACTATTCTTACTTTCTTTGGTGAATGGGGCGCTTCTGAAGATTTGACGCCATGCTCGACAATTATTTTCTGTTTTAAAACATCCTCAATCCTCAATTGTCTTGCACTTTTTTGCAGATTTTTCTGATGTTTGTTTTCTCTTTTCAGGCCGTCCCATGTTTTTTTAAATCCACATGATAAAGTGTGAAGTATATTTATAAATTAAATATAATTTTCACTTGGCCTATTTCGAAATCATACAAGCACAACACAATGAAAAACTAAAACTGAACAAAACAACAGAATTTTCTCTTCTCGAAAACCTTCAAATGATTGTCTTTATAATTTGCCACTTTGTTGCATCTTTTTTTTCTTTTATTTAAAAGATTAAAAAAATGATTAGTAAGCATAGCTTCCATATGAAAATGGAAATGTTAGTAGTGTTAGTTTTATGTTTAGTGTTAGTAATATTAGTAGTGTCTGGCGCCTGCGTATGGAATATTTCACATCCTAAAATATTTTACTTTACAGGCATCCCCCGACTTACGTAATTAATGCGTTCTGCAGAATTTTACGTAAGTCGAATGTGTAATTTGCTTAAGTAAAATTTCATAAGAAACTGCAATATTTATTATATATAGAGATAGATAGACTATTTACACAGTACTTCAATTAATTTTTAAGTAAAGCATCATGCAGCACTATTTACTCGGATATAAATTATACAAGTATGAAAAAATATAAAGGTAAACTGACAACCCATTCCAAGGTCAAATAAAAAATATACACTCATTCCTCTGTATCGAAACTTTAAAATTAAGTTTTGTTCTGGTTTGGATTCAGCTAACGTAAT
Organism: Maratus michaelseni; assembly: GCA_963931845.1. NCBI lineage: Eukaryota > Metazoa > Arthropoda > Arachnida > Araneae > Salticidae > Maratus > Maratus michaelseni. The sequence goes on along the minus strand of OZ007591.1, from coordinate 420,359,319 downwards.
GATAACGGTTAAACCCTAGGTTTTGTTTTTTTTTTTGCCTCATTTTAATTTGTATATTCCCAACAAAAATATAACTCTATCTAATGTATAAAACTATATTATTATATCATAATGAACATAGGAAAGTATATTCAACTGGGTAAATTATATTCAATGGTTGGAGTATCACAGTTGAGATTTTTTCCAACGATAATTAAACTCTTTTAACCCAAGTCAAGGTAAATTTCTCAGTGGATTAGATAACACGACAGCTGGTGGACTCAGTGGATGTTCAAGTCTTTGCGAAATTGTGAAAAAACTTGACCTTATGAAAGCAGAAGAAACACGTCTTTTAGAAAACTTAGATTAAGGAAAAAGGTACCTGAAAACAACATATAAATTACACTGTAAAACAAGCAGTGTCTGTGCCAGTCAATTTTCATTAAGTTCACCAGTTGACGAAAACTTAAAAGTAAAATGTGATCATATGTGCTCAATGTCACTCATTTTTGTCATCTCTGGATGAAATTGGAAATAAAGTCAAAAAGATGCAGCATTGTGCTATTAAAGATAAAATCGACTATGATTTCAACATTGCAAGTAAAAATGTTATGGAGTACATGAGACAGTTCATTCATTTATTCAGTTATAATTGTGTATATGTTTCAGGTGAGAAAAAGGACAGGGTCTTGTAAGTTAAAATTTGTTGCGAAGTAGAATTGAAGTACATGATTTTTTAACAAATAGGTTAAGAATTACACAAAATATTTATAAAAGTATAAAACATTGTAAAACTTTTGCTTTTAGTCAATAAATGTGAAAAATGATAGTAATTTTTTCAATAGTAATGGAAAAATCATATATTCATTTGACCTGAATAGGTCAAATAGAAGATATGTTGTGATTTTTTTCAGGCTTTAAAACTAAATAACTGTCCTCAACAAACATAAATGTACCAATATATTAAAAATAACAGTTTATATAACCAACTAAATGTTAAAAGTAATGTTATTTAGACAAGTTTTTCCGAAAAGCAAAAAAGTCCTGACTACAAGGATAGAGTATGTTTAAAAATAAAATTAATTTTTTTAAAGATACTTGCCTCAATGGAGTTTATTTTTTCATAAAGGGCAATAACAAAATAAAAGAATGACAAAAGAATTATTTCAAAATGTCGCTGCTGCAAGAAATTATGACAGTTTGAATATCGGTCAAAAATGACATTTTTCAGATTTTAGCACTCTATAACTAAAAGCGCGTTCAATTTGCCTCAATTATATATACATTTTTTAAAAGTGCTAACACACGTCTTTCAAACGACACCTCTTTTGCCATGGGAACTGGAAGGCGCAAGCTGTTATTGAGCCTTAAAAATGGCAAAAAACAGCGAAAATGCATATGTTTGTGACCTACAGAGACCTTGCGGCAAAAACTTGCCACAGACTTCTCATCTATTATATGAAGTTTAACCCTTTTAGATCCCAAATATAAAAAGAATTTTGTGGCAAGTTGTTTGCGCAAAGAATTGTGGGTCATTGCAATTTCAATGTCTCAAAAAATGCTCAATTTTTCGCACCACACGATGACTTTTGGGGGGCCATAAAAAACGAACAACTCAACTTTGGAAAAAAAAATTCTAGATTTTGTCTTTTAACAAGGTAAGTGACAAATGGTAATTTTTTTGAGAAAATCTGAGATGGCATGAATCACTCCATAATGCTAGGTGTGTCACTTTCTCAGATTGTTGCTCTTAACGTCCTAAATTATTTTCAAAAAGGTGGAATTCCTCCTTAAGGAAGAACTGTTTCATGCCTGTAAAATATAGTGACATTCAAATTCATCAGAATCCTTCTTAAAATTATGTGCAGACCATGCATATATATATATATATATATATATATATATATATATATATATATATATATATATATATATATATATATATATATATATATATATTTATCACTTGAGTCTGGTTCTTGTTGAAATTTCTCAATGAATATTAGATAAACATTCAAAACAGAATTATTTTTTCTATTAATTACACTCAATCATTTAGATGATTACAGGAAAACTGAATTTAGGAAAGTAAGGTAAAAGAATGCTAATACTGTAAAGAGAAGAAGACAGATGAACTCAGGGTGTCTATTCCAGATCAGCAATGAATTTCCCTGACATGTCCAGGTTCTCCATACCAATAAAAGAAAAATTCCAGGTATCGAGATTTTGTTATGTTAAGAAAAAAAAATCTTAAAAGTTGTCAATTTGAGATTGAAACTTTCGTAACTGAATCTAAGGATTAAATTACTAATTTGTTACATAAATTTTTGCAAAATTTACAAATTGTTAAACTTTTTACATGCTAAACATTTTGCAGATACACATTTTTAACATCAGGTTCTGCCCATTTTGTCAAATCAGGATGAAAATCTTTATCACATCAATTACAGTTAAATACAGATTGCTTTGACACATTTTAATACAAATAATAAATATTCAATAAATTAAGCTAACAAAAGTTCAGTTCCCAAACAAAAATAAGTAAGTAGAGTTAAACACCTAATCAATCCTACAACATTCAGTAGAAAGTTTCAGTGAAATCTCCGATTTACAAAGGAGGACTGAAAGGAGACAGACCAAATGGTTTGCAAGAGCGGTTGAAACTCTCTTTACAGTACTTATGAAAAACAAAGCTTGATTTTAAATGGCATTTCAATTTCAAATTCTTAGTTTTATAAAGAACAAATATTTTTTAGCTCAAAATTTTCTAACTTTTTCATAGAATTTTCAAATTTTCCTGACTTTTCCTCAGAAATGGTAAATTTCCTTGACTTTTCCATGATTTCCAAGTGGCTAGACACGCTGTGAACTTTAGGAACAAGGATGTTGTAGTTTAAATAAAGCTGTATCAATAATGGACGGATTGTAACCTCTGTCGATAACCGTTATTCTCCCATTATCAGTTTGTTGAAAATATTATATAAAAGACCTTTTTCCAAATTTTTACTAGCATTATTACACACGGCCAGTTTCATTCTCTGTACAATTTTTCTATTGGCTATTCTCTGTAATTCTATTGGTGAAGAAACCTTTCTGTTGAATCAACTTATTTTCTATATATTGAGCAAAATTCTATCATTCTTCGCACTGATGAAGTTATTCTAAATGCTACCAAAACAAGTCTAAGATAAAAAGTTCTGGGGCTAAAAATGTTGTTTTAAGTGTTATATTGTATTGAACCAAGTATCATCTTAATTGTTATTTAAAACTAAGGAACAGCTTTGGAATTAGCCTGCTGTCCGCCATCTTTTTTTTTTTTTTTTTTAAATCAAAACATATTTATTTTGTTTCTCATTTCCAAAATAATTTTTACCCATATTTACTTTATATAAACACTTTATTTAATTTTATTGACTAATTTATTTATATTTAATATAAAAGTTAAAATGTTTTGCTTTAAAAAATGAGATGACAGACCGCAGGTGATAAATCAAAACATTTGTTTTCTTTCTCACATAATCAAGTTAAATCAAAACACTTTAACTTTTATTATTAAATATAAATAAATTAGTCAATAGAATGAAATAATGTGTTTATAATAAGTATTAAATTAGTTGATTTTATTTTAGCCAGATATTCTACACCAGTATTGCACCCCCCCCCCCCCCCCCCCCGCCAATTAAACAGTTAAATTTAAATGAGAAATTGCAATAGAAAGAAAGTTACCTCATAAAACTTTATAGCAATTAGTTTTAGAACCAGGGCTGGTCAGTTTCTGTCAGGGTGGTTAAAACCAGTGGTTATTGCCGGCATGGTAGAAACTAGTTTCTGCCAGTAAGTGGCAAAAACTGGCAGAAACTAAGAAATAATAATAAGAACTTTAACTGCAATGATTCATAATTCACACATGTATTTGATATGTAAACAATTAAATTAAAACTAAAGATTATGAATGTTATTCAAAGTAGCAAAAAATTTAATAATGATCATATGAATATACTTTGTTTATATAATACTAATTTTCTTTTACTTGAAAAACAGAAATATTCATAATGGTAATCTGATGCTGTGCAAGTTTAACTATTAATATTATTATTTACAGTTGAATTTCTATCTAAAATTTTTTTTAAAAAGAAAAAAAAAGAAATTTACAAATAATTCTATGATATCTTAACAAATGACTGTTCAGAGAATTTTTAAATAAATAATATAATGCAATAACTTAAAGATTTTCTACTATATGGAATATGGTTACATATATATATATATACAGTAGATTTCCGTTACAACGAACTCCACGGGACCGCTAAAATATTTCGTTGTAACGGAATCACTGCTATTTATCTAATGAATTACATATACATGTAAATTAATTATGTAAGATAAATTTACCTTTCATTATATAGGATTTCAATGGAAGACAAGTTAAATTAACATAGAAAAAGTTAGTAAATTAAAATTCAACATTAAAAATACAAAATTACGGACTAACCTTTATTTAGTAGTACATCATTGCAGAAAATCTGTGATTTTAGTTTGTACAAAGAAATGTGTTGTTGATGATAACAAAAACGTGTGCAACGAATGAATATGAGAAAATACCTCCTCTGGAACATTCTTTTGATGAGAAACAAAAGCATGCATTTTCTCCAAGCATGAGAGAGCTTCCGAAGAGGTAACTTTTGAATCGTCGGTGACATCAATATCGTCATCACTGTTTTCGTCATTTTGTTGGTCTAATGTAGTTTTAATGGATAAAATGATATCTCTATCAGTCACTTCAGAGCATGTTTGAATATTGTCATCCACAGATAAGAAATCCTCCAAATCCACCTGATCAGGGATTGATGTTAATTTTTTGGCAGCCTTCCAAATTGTGTTTAACTCAGAGGACTCATCCAAATATAAAACTTCTGATTCACTTTCTTCGGTCTCAGTTAATCGGTTATGTTTCCAACAGTTAGAAATCGTTTTCTGGCTAATTTTTTTCCACGAACCAGAGATAATTTCAATAGCTTCTTTAAGATTTATTTTTGGCCTTTCGCCATTTTCTAAGCCGCAAAAAATTTTTTTAGCAAAAGAGTTCTATAGCGAGATTTTACAGCACGGATGATGCCTTGGTCTAGAGGCTGTAGAATAGAAGTGCAATTCGGCGGAAAGTACTCAACTTGGATGCAGTCTAATTTGGGGGGATTATTATTAGGCATACAGTTATCAATAAGGAGAAGAATTTTCCCTTTTTATAGATTTCATTTCTTTGTCAAATTGCACTAGCCAATCATTAAAGATATCTTGTGTCATCCCTGCCTTCTTATTGAATTTATAATCGCAAGGCAATGAATGACAGTTCTTAAAGCAACGGGGCTTGCCAGAGTGACCAACAATTAATATTTTTCTCTTCTCGGTTCCAGATTTGTTACAGCAAAAAAGTGCTGTAATTCGTTTCTTTGAAGTATTTCCTCCAATCCATTTGTCGCCTTTAAATGTTAATGTTTTTCTCGGTTCAAGTTGATAAAATATCCCAGCCTCGTCGTCGTCAGCATTGAAAACATCATCGGAGCTGTATGTCTTTATAAGGGCAGCTACTTTTCCAGCTCTCCATTCATTTACAGTGTTTGTAGGCACATCACTTGCTTCGCCGCAAATTGATTTCATTACAATTCCATGGCGAGTACGGAAGCGATTGAGCCATCCGACACTGGCTTGAAAATTTTCGATACCAAGCATTGTTCCGAATTCTTGAGCTTTTTGCCTTATCAGAGGACCACTTATAGGTACATTGCGCGCACGAACATCTTCGAATCATTTGAACACGGCTTTATCGACATCTTGAAATTGGGACTGTCGCGTTCGTTTTCTATGGGAACCAATGCTTGCAATTTGGAATTGCCTCTCAATCTTTTCCTTATCTTTTAGAAATGTAGATAAAGTCGATGGTGTTATTCCATATTTTTTGGCTACATCAGTTTTCCGCAATCCTTTATCAATCTCAGAAATTATAGCTTTTTTTCTCCCAACGAAAATTGTTTTCGTTTCACACAAGCCATTTTATCAACGAACGAAGCAAGAAACACACTGCAACAGGTACTGGCGATAGAGATACCCAGAACAAGCATAAACACTCCTTTCACAGTGAAGGCCACCTGCTGTCTGTCACGTGATCATTTTGAAGCGTATGGGCTAATGAAAGAAAAGGAATTCGGAAAAAGAAGTAAACAAAATAAAAAATAGTAAAGAGGAAAAAAATCTGAAATTACACCTGTCCCCAAAACAAAGTTATTTTTTTATCTTCGACATTCTAATTCGAAGTATATTTCATTTCTGTTAAGCAATTGAAAAAAAAAAAAAAAAAGAGCTCGATGAAAATTTTTCGTTGTAACGGAATTTATAATAAAAATGCACTTCGTTAAATCGGAATTTTTAATACATTGGAGTTAATGAAATTTGAAAAGGGGATTTGTCAAATTTCGTAGTAACGGGATTTTTCGTTGTAACGGGAATCTACTGTATAAGGTTGGAACATTTTGAACTAACAGTCTTAAATTTAAAAAAAGAAGTCAGATTTGTTCCTTTGAATACTGTATTTAAATGAAATGTTTTTAAACCCACGGAATTACAAGATCCACATATAACTACAGCTCCAAGTTAAAAAATTAGAATAAAAGGAAAAAAGGAATTGTGTAAAAGGTTTTTTATGTATTGCTTATACAAAAAGTAATACAGGATAAAACTTAATATTGTAATATAGTTTGTAGAATCTTTTAGCATTAAAATTAATGGAAAAAAATACAGGTATATACAAATAATACAGACAGCGAAGTACATTAATTTAATGTTGGCTAAGACAGTTCTTGGTGGACACTAACCTGTGTGAAGTTGCTAAATCATGTTGGAAAATAAAATCATCACCACACAGATCTTTCAACGATGGTATCATGAAATGCTCAAAGATTTCCTGATATATCTCAGAATCGTTAATGATATATAGCCTTCCATGACCATCTGCAGTCATGCAAGCCCATACCATTACACTAGCTGCAAATTTCACTGATCGTTTCATTGAGTTCTTCTCATATGCTTCTTGCTTCATTCGACATACACGAACACAAAGTTCACCGTATGTTACACAAAACACACTCTCATCACTAAACAATATCTTTTTCCAATCATCCAGACCTCATAAAGCTTTTTTTGCACCACATCACTCTCTCCTTTTTCTGTTTAACAGTCATGAGGGGCTTTATCTTTGGCACATGAGATTGAAATCCAAGTTTATGGAGACGTCTTTGTGTTGTAGATTTACTCACATCAACATAGTGTTCTTTCCACTTTTGATGCAAATATCTCACGCTTCCAAAACAGTTTTTTTTAGCAATACTCTTTAGCTTTCCATCATCTCTCTGAGTGGCTTTTGGCCGCTATTCAAATGCTTGTTTTCAAAATGTCCATCGTTAACCCTATCACTATGTCCTATCAAAACATGCCCTGTTGCTGCCCAGGACAAATATGCTATCTATTTTTCAAATTAAAAAAAAAACAAGTACCACTTATATTTGTACAGTTTAATTTTTACTGTGTGTTACAAACATTATGATATGAGACGTCACCGGCTAAAACTACTCAGTGAGGTATAGATTTTTTGACAACCTGTTGAAAGTGCTTGGGGTCCGCGTGGACCCCAGGAGTGATAGGGTTAAAATACTGCTTTATTGCTCTACTAACACTTGGTGGAGAACATATTAAATAACTTGATGACTACGACCCTCTTTATGCAAATCAATAATACGATGCTTTGTAAACTCTTTTATGTTGGACGAATGGCCTATGTTTCACACAAAATGAAAACAATGAAACAAGCAAAGCATTTTTATAACTTAAGAAGAAGTCCTGCAGAAGATAATTTTATGCAACCTTCTAAACCAATTAGGAAAATTCAGAAGTATTCTAATATTTTGAATCACTTATTTTAGTATTCTAATATTTTGATTAATGAAAATAATTTTCGAAAAATAAAATATCACTCAAAATTTAATATTTTACAGTTTTAATTTTCTTTAATAACATGCAAATGTATTAAAACATCCATTGCTGTTCTTTTTCAATTGTACTACAGTGAAATAAAGCTAAATGCAATTCCAAATAAATGGAATTACTCCAATTTTTTGATTTGGAGCTGTATAATATTGCTATGAGAAAGATTTTTTACAGTTATTATTAAATTTTTTACAGTTATTATTAAATTATGTTAAATAACAGAAAAGTATTTTGAGTAAGTATTGATTATTTTTCTTTTCTTTTCGGTGTTTAATTTAAAATAAGTATTGGATGTATGTAGTTTTCTATTTTGAATTTTAAACTGAGATTTTAAATACTCTAATAATTGTTTATATATAAAATTACACAACCATATTATAACAAAAATTTTATCTGTTACATTACTCATTTTTTCTAATACAAATTTATTTATTTTAAATTAAAACTATCCACAGTATTTCGTTTGTTATTTATCCTGAATAATGTACTTAAGGAATTTAATACTACTAAAAAAGTCCCAAATTATGTCACGAAATGTGTTTATGCCAGTTTCTGCCGGTTATAACCACTTTCTGCCACTGTCATGGCAGAAACCACTTTTTGCCAGCAAAAACTCAGCCCTGTTTAGAACAAGTAGAGCCTGATAAGAGCCTAATGTTGAAAGATTCTAAAAATTTGTTAGCCAAGCAAAAACCGGAATATTTGTGAGCACACACTACAGATTCACACATTTAATTTTCCTGCAAGTCACATTATAAAAAAATAAACCAATCAGAATGGGAATTATATTTAGTTTTTTTTTTAAAGGTGTAATAATGCATTTTATTGGTAAATATCAAATCAAAAGCTAAATACTAGAGGAACTGATTGAATGTGGCCAAAACTGATGCACCTACCCTATATAATTTTCAAAGAACTTTTGATCTTGGAAAGTAATCACAAGTATTAAAATATTTGGAAAAGTTAAAAAAACATTGTTGCAGTTTAACATAAAAAATTGTTACTCTATTTAAAATAGCTAAGTCTTATTTGTAGCTATTCTAAAATATAAAGGTGATGAAAAATTCATGGGTGAAGTCCATCTAAGCCAAGACTGAAAACTTTTTTGAATATTAGATACAACACACAACATGGGCAAAAAAATTCCCATTGCCTTGCATTATGGCTAAAAAAGAATGTTTTATAATAAAAGTTATTTAAAGTTTTTTCTTATAGCCTTCCAATAATGGTCCACCTTCAATGTTTTTAATTTCTAAAAAAATAACCAATAAAAATTCAGCTTTTTTTATTTCATTAATAGGCTTTCTTTAAATTCTAGTTTTAAATACAATCATAATATCAATTATCTATTACTTTTTGTGGGGTGTCCATTACTGGAATTTAGGGTGTTTTGATTTATTTCTGTTATTTACAATTAAATTTCGATTCACATTGTAAAATGTGACTATGAGCCTGGTTAAATATTGTTGGTAGATTAATATAATATTAAAAAATGTGGAATATAACAATTATAACTATTAATTAAAAAATATTTTTTAAAGAAATTCCTTAAGGGTGTCCATTACTGGCACATCTACCCTATATAAATTAATTTATTACCAGTCAAAAATTTCATGAAGACTGAAGGTCCTTCCTGCACACGTGGAATAATAAATAGCTGAGATACTGAGGGTAAAACACCTTTCCGAGAAAATTGCAAATCAACTTACTTACCAAATTTTGTCACTGGCTATTAGCATATACTTTGATGTTGTCAATGTGGGTGCCACGCATGTTGACTTTGACCAAAAACAACAACGAGTCGATTATTCTAAGCACTGTTTGGAGATTTTTCGTTATAAAATTATGTTATTTATTAAAAATTATTATTTTTATTTATTTATTAAATTATTATTATTATTATTAAATTATTATTATTACCGTAATTTCGGGAGTAAGTGCCGCGGCGCATACGTGTTTGAAAGTTCAAAATATGGGCGATGCGGCGCATACGCCAGGTGCGGCGGGTACGATGATTTTTTTCCCCCCTCAACATAGCAAAATCTGGATATTGTGAAAAACAAGCCTTCATTTCAGGTTTTTTTTAGTCTTACTACCTCAAATACACTTTTAAGAACATGGATTCATTAATATTCATTCATATTTCACCTTTACATTCATTTAATCTCAGTATAAAGTTCATAAACAGTACATAGTATCACAATATATCTTTATTATAAAAACGTAATTACTATTGTCAAAATATTTTAACTTACCCATATTTCTCTATTTTCTGTTCACTATTAATAGCTCACTCTTTAAAAGTATTTATTGTATACTTTACAATAGTTGATAAATTATATTTATTTCATAAGCACACTGCATACGGCAATATTCGATTAAAACAATAATCGAATAATCGATTGGCGTAGTAGGTATTTTTTTCCCTATTGTATTTTAAGATAACCTGTGTTTTATTGTTAATTTATATATCACGGAGAAAGAACCTGGAGGGGAAACTAGAATAGGCGAGGATATCGAAAATGCAAGTCATATTTTTTTAACGAAAGAGGGTGCTGTAAAATTTGGCGGCTGCCTTTAAACAGAATGTCATTAGATTACATGTTAAATTCCGAAAGTATTTTATTCGATTATTTTTAATTATTGCAATTATATGTCATAAATTTAAGATGGTATATAAATGTTTTATTCCGGGATGTAGATCGGCTATGATGATGAGATAAACAAAAGAAAAATCGAAGAATTTTTTTTTTTTTTTTTAAGTATGTTTAGAGCTCCAAAGGTGAGTGCTTTTAGGTAGATTTCGTAAGAAATACTACCTATTACATTCTCACCTAAGTTGGAAATTTTGAAAAATTTTTGCAGATCTACGACGATCATGACTCCCAGAACCCAAAACCACCCCCAGTTCAAAACTTTATCTATCTATCTATCTATCTATCTATCTGTCTATGTCACTTTTTTATGGACACGATAACTGGAAAAATTCTGCATAAATCTCTTCCAAACTGATACATAAAATCAAGGGGCATAAAATCTCGGTCAAGTTCGTTAATGGGCAAAATCGAACCAAGGAGGGGGGGAAATGGGGGGCTTTTTGTGAAAACAGAAAAACCCCCATAATTTCTTAATTATTGTAAGTATCGAATCTGTTTAAAGTTATTATTACTTCTAGGAAAAGGGCCGAAAATTTATGTATGACAGATTTTTGATATAATTAAAAATGGCCCCAAGGGGGGGAGGGGGTTTTAGAAGAAAAAAAATCATAGCTTCGTCAATTCACAAGATATCAAATCCGCGTAAATTTATTATTAATCCTCTTAATATTATCTAAAACTTTTATATTGACAAGTTTTTTATAGGACCAACCGTTATAGCAAAAAAAATTAAAAACAAAAAAATCCCTGCCGGCTCCGCCTGCAAACAAGTTATTTTTCGAAGTAGGCGGTTCTAACTCCCGCATCTTTTCGAAACTGATACATAAAATCAAGGGGCATAAAATCTCGGTCATGTTCGTAAATAATGGGCAAAATCGAACCAAGGTGGGATGGGGGGGGGGCTTTTTGTGAAAATAGAAAAATCCCATAATTTCTTAATTATGATACATATCGAATCCGTTTGAAGTTATTATTACTTCTAGGAAAAGGGCCGAAATTTTATGTATGACAGATTTTTGATATCATTAAAAATGACCCCAAGAGGGGGTGGGGAAGGGGGGGTTTAGAAGAAAAAAATTCATAACTTCGTCAATTCAGAAGGTATCAAATCCGTTTAATTTATTATAAATCCTCTTAATATTATCTAAAACTTTTATATTGACAAGGTTTTTATAGGACTAACCCTTATAGAAAAAAACCCCTGCCGGCTCCACCTGCAAACAAGTTAGGTTTCAAAGTAGGAGGTTCCAACTGCCGCATCATGGCAAAAAGGTCATTTTTTCCGTTATTCCCAACAAACAGGCGCCCAACGGTCTGCGTCTTCGAAATCTATCTGTGCCTGTAGGCCGAGCCGTCAGGGATTTTTTTATTATACTTTAATTTAAAGTTATATGCATGTAATCATTTTTAAACTAAGAAATTTTTATTCTAGTATATCGATCTTAGTGTATATGTTTTTAAAATGTTATACTTAATGAATGCTAATATCTGTGGCTAATTGACATGGCCATTTAAATTGTCTTATAGAGTGCTATTTGTTTGGCTGTAATCTGAAGCTGTTTTTATTTGAATAAATCTCTAAAAATTATACATCCATACATTACGGAGGATGTATCAATCAGCAGTACAATACGGATATTGTACTGCGAAGTATTTCTTCGCAGTACAATATCCGTAATATTTATTTTTAAATGACTATTCAGATGCTTCTGTCTTGGTGAACTCTTATTTAAAGAGTTATAAAAAGCAATCGAAACGCCAAATATCTATTAAAATATATGCATGGTGCGAAGAAAACTTTATTTAATGAAATTTTTACTTGTTTGACTTTTTTAAAGTTCAAATTTTTTATCAAAAACATTTAAAAAATGAATGCTTTTCGCATTGAAAAGCATTGCAGAAGCAGGTTAGGACAGCCTTCAGTTTACCGTGGCGCCATCTATAAGGAGAAAAACTGTATTGTAAAATTTCAACGTTACTTTCCCCTCCATCTATCTTCCTCCGTGTCATATATCTTGTAAGATTTTATCGCTATTCTTGTTACTTTTAATCCAATTTTGCCGATCATTTTTTTATCGTGACTATTTCATTTTTACCGATTTTTCAATGATGCGGCGCTTCTAATGGGTGCGGCGCTTACGTGTAGATTTGTTTTTTTTTTACCGATTTTTCAATGATGCGGCGCTTACGATGGGTGCGGCGCATATTCCCGAAAATACGGTATTATTAAATTATTATTAATTATTATTAAAGTTATGTTATTTATTAAAGTTATAAAGTAATAAAGTTGTAAAGTTATGTTAAAAAGTTGTGTTTTCTTTATTAGACCAGGAACTTATCAGCCGATGTGTTACTTTTCGGTTAGACGGGAGCCAGTGATATATATACATGTATGTATATATATCACACACATATGTATATACATGTGCATCTACATGTACATATATGTATGTATATACATATGTATTTATATATGTACATATATCACTGGTGCCCAGCTGACCAAAAATCTTTGTCAGGCTACTGTGTTCATAAATTTGGCCAAAAATTCTAACTTTGACAGCATTTTCTTAGAAATCCTCTGTTTTTTCTGAAAATTGAAAAAAATTATTCGATTTCACAGTTAATGAATATGAGCATCTGACAATCTCATACATTAACGAACAAATGTGAATTCAATAATATGTTAGAAAGTAGAGTTTGGATTTGCAAACATCCTTAAAGCTGTTGTCAAATCCAAACCGACTACTTTATGACACATTTATTAATTAATTTTTGTTTACAAACATATAAACATTTCAGGAACTCTTATTAAAAAACCATTTAATTGAACAGTTTTTTCTGTTTTAAAATAAAAAAAGAAGATTTTTCATAAAATGCTCTCAAACTTAGTATTTTGAACCAGGGTATACAGATTTAAATCAGATAGATTAAAATAAAGACTTAAATCACAATTAAAATCACAATTTAAATCACTCTGATTTTTTTTAAATCGTTGATTTAAATCAATATTGGAACTTTATTCAATTGGAAAATGTAGTTTTGCCTTTATTCAAAATATAATAAATTTTAAGCAATCCACATGTTGTTTAGATCAAATTTGCTAAAAGAAAAAAAAACACATATGCCTAAGAATGACTCTTTTACATGCTCCATTGTATCTATCTACAGAAAAAATGTATATATATATATGCTTTTTGCCCCCTTAAGAGCACTAACTAAAGAGAAAATACTCTTCCTCATACATATGTCCTTGATACCATTTCCTGAACAAAAGTGGCTCAAAATTCATTTGACCATTATATGGTCTTATTACAAATGCCAGTATTACTATTATATGCATAACTTAAATGTAACTAATATGACACCATTATTACCATATATACAAATTGGTTGAAGAGTTGGTAGCGATCTCATCGCACTTGAACAGTTTAAAGCCAGTTACAAGCTGAAAGTAAATGGCTTGGCCTTTCGCTGGACGCTAATGCTCTCGCCTACTGCTCATGAGATTCCTGGTTCAACTCCTGCCGGCGGCAGCAATCTCTTCAAGTTTTTGAATCTACAAAATCCTTTACATTACAACTAGAAAAAGTCCATTTTATTTTTATTATTTGGGTTAAAAATTTTAAAAAGATGCTACAGAAATCTGAAAATAGAGCTTTTCATGAGGATGCAAAACAGGAAAATTTGCTTTCGGAAGTAAAAAATATTTTCTGTTTTTCTAAACTATTTTTTGGCTGTAAATAGCTTGTATCAAAATATTGTTTTAGTTTACTTTAAAATGATCTATGTGGTACCAAACTACTACCATCAACCAAAAAGTAACCAATATTCGAGATCCAGAATTTATCTTCATTATGATAGCTCTATTTTCAAAAAGTAAACATGAAGCAACATTTAAAAAAATATATATGAACTTTGGAGAAAAGTTATTTCGGAATGTCTTGTTTGCCACTCAATATCGTAACACAAGACAAAAATCATAAAAATCCGATTATTTTGATTTTTTAACACCGTGATTAAGTATCATCCTAAAGACTATAAATATTTGAAATCATTACAGTAAATTTTTACATAGTACTGAAATATTTACATACAATACCTTAATAACTAAAAAAATGAAATTTTAAAAAGTCTCAGCCGAGCCAACAATATAACGCCATTTCGGAAAGGGGACGCGATAAACGAACAAAGGAAAATTTCGATCTTAAACAAGATTTTTATTTCGATTAACCAACATGATAAGAAAAGTTAAATTACTCTTGATGTTATATGTTATCCTTTTTGAGGATTTATAATACAATTTGTATGTGCGTGTTGCACACAACACAGAACTCAATTTATATAACTTGCACAAAAGCAATTTCTTGAAATTTTAGAACATTATTAATCGAACATGGATCATTAATCGAAATTTTTTCTGGTAATTGAATTTGTTGGCAAAATGGCGTCTTGGACGCAAGACCTTCAGTCTCAGGACCGATTTCAATCTTGCAGATATTCTGACCGATATTAAATTCTACTTTATATATTAAATAATAGCAAAGAACTTTTAATCACTTTCTTTTACTATGAAATATTAATTTTTAGCCCTAATGCAAGACATAGTCACTTTTAGCCTATTTCCATTTGGTTATAACTAATGCTAAAAAAATTTTTCAGTGTTGGCTTGGATGGATTTCTCGTACCCATGAATTCATTACTTTCATTGTTGTGAAAATACTCTCGTATCCAATTTACGTTTTTTCTCTTTTGATTCGCATCAAAATGAGAAATATTTATAAAGTAAAAATTGCAAGTTACAGGTAGTTGAGTTATGTCTATTGATTACTGTTTAAGTTACATTTTATTTGATGATAACTTATTAAAAGGTAAGATTTTAATATGTATCTATTTACTGTGTTTTTTTTAATTACATGTTTAATCCCTTTTTGCAGTTCAAAATGTCGATTCTATATGTATAAAATGCATTTTTTTTTTTTTTTTTTTTTTTTTCTAATCGGTATATATTTTAGAGACAATGTCAATGCATAAATTACATTTTCTTTCTGTTAATGATTTTTTTTAATTCCCTCTTCTTTAAGTCTTAATTTTAATGAAGTTTAAATACTGGTTTTTAATGCTAATTTTCTGTTTCATTTTGCTCAGTTTTAAAGTATTATGGGTGTCTCAGAAAATTTTCCATTGAACAGATAATCTTTAATGTACTATATGGTTTCTGTACACAAAGTTGGTTAATCATATTTTTTTTTCTTTTTTTTTTTGTCACAACAAGATCAGAAAACTGCATATATGTATTTTTAAATGGAATGCGTTATCCATAATTAAAAAATTACTATAATTGTGTAAGGAGACCTTAAAGTAAACACTCCAGCAGTGGGCCACTTAAGGAAATTTATCTAATTATTATTAAAGTATTAGTGAATTCCAAAAGATATTATATATTTTTTTAGCCTAGTCTTTTATGAATGAAAAAATAAACATTCAAAGTTTAAAACTATATTCCTTGGTGAAAATTAAAAATGTTACCTTCTTCTATGATCTAGTTGTGGGCATAGTAAATTTCTGAATCACCAGTCGTGATCTCCAGTCTTGAGTTTAGTGTGCAGGGGGTGTAGCAACAGATAACTTTTTTTTCGCTTGGGGGATTAAAAATTTTCTCAACTTAAAACAAATTGCTCTTATTTTCAGCCCAAATGATATGTGCAATGTGTCTATAATGATAATGATACTTATGTGTAAAACAATTCCTTAAAAAAGAAAGTACTGAAACAAGAACATAAAAATTATAATTATTGGTACATTTAATAAATGTTTAACCACACCTCTTTCATTTAAAAAATTAAAATCAAAACCAAATTAGCAATTTCAAATAATACAATAAATGTAATATTTTAAACTAAAACCATTGTATATATTTACAGAAAACTATATAAATATATGAAATACAGCTGAGCAAAATGTAACATAGAGAAAATAATGCTAGTGAACATACATTTTCCGTTTCTTTTTTTCACTTAACATTAATTCTTCTGGTCTTCAAAGAAGCCCACCTAATGATAGCATCGTCCAGTTTTATAAAATTTCTTATTTTATTTTCACTTTCACATTTTAAAAGCATTTGGCTGTCAAGTCTGTCATCACTTATAGTAGTTCACATTATATTTTTTAATTGTCTAAAGGTTCTTTCATTAGATGCAACACCACTAGCTGCTGTGAATGTTAAGATATTTAGTTTGAAGGCATGACTCAAATAGTGTTTGAATTTCTTGGCATGAGTGAAAAGTTCATCAAGTGAGTTAACATTATGGTTTGAACATAAATCAAATATTATTTCCATTTGACTCTGCAAGTCATGTACATGAGGTCTCTCGGATCTAGGATCTTTTTCTAAATTAGTGATACTCAAATTTGCCTTGTTGAATAGTATATTTAATATGGAATGTATTGTTTCAATATTCTTTTGAATGTACGAAACATTGTCATTTAAGCCCATTATTAACGTGTCCAAAATTTCTATAAATTCTTTCCTGTAAAATATTTGTATATAAATGTCCATTGTTGTGCTATTATTATTATCTATTCTCTTTGGTGGAACCCTTTTCCTATGGTGCTTTCAGAAGTCAGCTTCAGCTTCAGCACCTATTTCCATTTTCTCAGCAAATACAATTGAACTTCTTATCAGATTATCCATCCCAGTGCAATCATCACTGATAGTTGGTAAGGTTTTTACAGTATTTTTTATTATATTGATGCAGTCAATGACATTGAAATTTGGCGTCTCCAGAATTTCAGTTAACATTTTTATTTTACTCAAGATGTTTTTCATGAAAAGAAATGATGCAGTGAAATCAAAAGTTTTCTTTTCGTATAAGTACCAAATGCTTTTGTTCTTGTAGATGAATCAAAAGTCTTTTATTGAAAAATACTTTCCAGTAATTCTATTATCACCTCAAATGACTGAGTTAAAACTTTAACCGATTCAGCCAAAGAATTTAAAATTTCAGAAAATTTATCAGTAATCACTGGTTAGACAAAAAAAAAAAAAAAAATCAAAATATAATCAAAAGCTAAAATAACGCCAGATTTCGTAGATTTGATTAGAATAAAAAAACTAGTCTTATGTGCCAATCCCAAAACTTTCTTCTATCTCATACAGGTTTCACATACTACACCAAAAACAAATAAGCACCAATTTATATTAAGGTCTAACTGAATCTAAAATTTTATTAAATTATGTGCATTAGTTTTGGAGATATAGCTATCGTGAAAATCATGCAAAATGTATCATAGCAGTGCCACCTGTTGGGTTATATATACCAAAACATAATCAACGTCTATTTTTGTCAAGGTCTAATAGAATCTGAAGTTTGGTGAAATTCTGTGCATTAGTTCTTCAGATATAGCTATCTTAAAAATCATGAAAAATGTAGCATAGCAGTGCCACCTGTTAGGTGATGTACACCAAAAACTAATAACCACCCATTTATATCAAGGTCTAACTGAATCTAAAGTATTATTAAATTTCGTGCATTGCTTCTTGAGATACCGCGTCCACAAAATTTTTCTCACATACAAACACACACTCACAGACAGACGTTTTCTAAAAACATTCCAATCGTGTTCAGGGCCTTCTAAAATTTATAAATCCGTTAAGTGGAAAATTTTCATGAATCCAATACTTTCTTCTTGTAAAGATAGAATAAAGTAATAAACATTTAATAAACACTTTAAACATTGAAACTAGTTATAATCAAAAATGTTTTCTAAAGCTTTGCTATTGCAACATTCTATAAGTGAAACATTTATCATCAATGAGTATTTTGGTTAGTTTTAGAAATGTATATGGGGAAAAAACTCTATAAATTTCTTCTCAGCTGTGTACAGCATGATTAAAAGAAAACTCGTCACCCTCAAGGCTAGAATCTTAGTGATGAATTCTCTCTTTAGCCTAAAATTTAAGGGGATTTTGTTTTTCATTGGTGGCAGAGGTATATTCAATTTCCTAATTATATGATTTGTTAATTTTGTTTTATTAGTGTCACATTATATTTACTCCAATTGTTATAATGCTATTAAATCATTTGATTTATTAAATTATATTACATATACAGTATGCTCTTAAAAATCTCTACAGCATGACACTAGAGTCCTGCTCAGATTGGGTTTGAGCCGACCCGAATCCTGAATTTAACCCAACAGACTTCAAGCTAAATTCGAAATATTCATACCTGAACCCGAAGTGAAAGAAAATAAATGTATATTTTTATACATTTATAGAAAAAAAATCTACAAGTTTACTGCTTATGTACAAAAAATAACACATATACACCCATTACTATTCAAATATATAGTTTTTTCATTTGACAATTATTCAGAATATCCTTTTGTATAATCGGTTCATCTCGAACCCGATTCGAAAAAGGCAAAGCACAACCTGAAGCATATAAAGTTTACTCGACCAACAAAAAAAAAAAAAAATTGAATCAATCAAACCCAAAACAAAATGCATTTCGGGTATCCGATGCTGCAGGGGTGGAAAATCTGCGCCAAAAACGAAATTTTGAAATTTTCACTTTTGAAAATTCGCCAAAAGTTCACTATCATGCCAAAAAAGGAATACCTCCTCTGTAATGAATAAGTGAAATCGCCGCCAACTGCATACTTTACGATATGGTAACCTTTTTTCCCCCTGCTTATCCACTCATGACTTTTTCTCCTCATTCTTGGATGTTGAACACACTGAAATCAGACATTTCTTTTCATTCAGAGATCCTTTGTATGTTGTTGTTTTTTGTCTCATCGATCGGCGTTGTGTGTTTAGAATAATTTTGTTTTGAGAAGATCTTCTGAATAATGCTTAAAGATGTCAAAAGGTATGTATATTTATTTATCATATTTCTTATTTTTAAACATCATGTTAACAGGGTTCATCCCAAGGGGAAAAAAAAATTGCAACATTTTCGATTCTAATGAAAATTTTAAGTGACTTTTTAAATAAATGTTATCTATCTTATGTGAAATTCTTAAAAATATGCACAATCCTTTATTGTTTTATGTGTATGTGCAGGCCGTGATGAATTTCTCCAAACTAAATGAAATGAAAGATAATTTTAGAATCGTCACTACTGGACAATCTTTTTGCATCCTATATATCAATGACTTTCTGGCTAAAATTTCTTTTTTAATCTAAAATATATTAAGTCTTTAAACTATATTTTGATTTTATTATGTATTATTTTGTGAAATTAAGGTATTTTATTTACAATTTTACATAATTTAGTTTAGCATGCAGCCAAATAAATTAAGATTTTTATTTTAGATTATTTATTTTAAGCTAAAATATATTATTTAATTTCGATTTTTAAATGGATAATAAAGTTCGTTGCAGATATTAGATTTAAAATAAATATTGAATAGAATTTCTCTTAATAAATTAAATATTTCTTTTATCATTTTTAAATTATGCTTTTTATTTTAAATTATTTTAATAATCTCAAAGATTTATTTAATTTCGATTTTCAAATTGATAAAAAAAAAAAAAACGTTGCAAATGTTAGATTTAAAATGAATTTTGAATAGAAATTCTCTGAATTAAATATTTCTTTTATTCTTATCTAGAATCAAAACATTTAAATTATTAAAATCAATTTAATGAGAGAAATCAATCTAATTAATATTCTGAAAGAATTTATGTATGTAAATTAGAATGTATATATTAATAAAAGATGTTACAAGCATCTTGTAACAAATTTTAATCTTTTTTCTTTGTTATTTTGAAAGTAATAAACTTTTTTTTTCTCAAATGATTTCAAATAATTAAACACTAATAAAATAAGGATTTTTTTCTTTAGAATCCACGATCTTTATGGAATACTTCTCAATTATGCAACATTTTATTATTATTTTTTAATTAAGCCCATAATTAAAAAAAATGTTAAAGCAATACTTTATTGAAATTTTGTAATATAAGATTAGAGATCTGAAAAAAAAGAAAGAAAGAAACTGCCTGTGGAGCTCAGTGGTCTGTGGATAGATACATTTTTCAAGGGTGTCTGTATTTAATTTAGGTTATACAAGTAAACTCTGGTATTTTTTTTTGATGCTGTAATTTCCAGTAAACCCAAAAAAATTTCAATGACTGCAACTGCACTCGAAATGAAAGAAAATTAATCCATATTTCAATATGATTATTGAAACGTTGACTACTGTTACATCTCTAATAACAATTTTATCTTTTATGTAGAAAAATGATTTTTTTCATCTGAAAATATTTAGGGTTTTTTTTGAAAACTGAGGCAACATGAACCGACTCAAAGTAGTGAAAACCCAACTTGAACACAAAACAATTAACCCTTTGATAACTGGCCAGGATTGATGACTAATTTTGCGATCAATCGTTCTACAATTTCCAAAAAATTTTTTTGTGACAGATTTCTCTTGAAAATATCCTAATATAAGTATATGACAGATTTAAAAAAGTCTTGTCAACCTGGCTCGATAAATACTGCAGTTTGGGTTGTGATGCCCGACCCAATCCGGAACAAGGGACCTGAGACCAAGGGTTTTCCAGATTTCTGAATTGTATGGAATTTAGATCATAGTCTGAAGAAAGGCAGAAAATGTTAGTGGAAAATTTTTACTGACAGAAAATCATTAATGAAAAATTTCTTATACCTATGAATCATAACATTTCCAAATTTCATAACTTCTTGATGGTGGTCATGTGCTGATTACCTCGTGACCGATTGAATTTCACGACTTTTTTCCCTAATTGTTTCATAATTTTTTTTTTATCATTTTCCAAAATTCTCTATTTTTCTGTAAATCATTGACAGAATTGATGTTTTCGACCATTTGTCTAAATTCATGACATTATTTTTTTTTTGCAACTGATCGACAAAATTTGCTATTTGTTTTCACCTTCTTTTGTCGAAAATTAGCGACTCTTTTCTATGATCTTTTGTTTAAGTTCGGGAGTCTTTTTCCGCAACTGACTGACAAAAATTACCATTTTTTGTATGATCTTTGACAAAATTCCGATCGTTGATGAATTTTTTTCGAAATTCATGACATTTTTTGGCAACTGATCGGCAAAATTCCTTATTTGTTTTCACAATCTTTTGATGCAATTCGATACTCATTTCTACGATTGTTTGTTGAAATTCATGAGACTTTTTCCACAACCGACTGACAAAAATTGATACTTGTTTGCACAGTCTGTTACGAAATTCCCCTTTTTTGCACAATTGTTTGACTTAATTCATGATTTTTTTTGTTCAATTTTTTGATGAAATTTGCGATATTTTTCTGCAATAGTTACACTAAATTCGTGATTTTTTTCCCGCATCCGATTGACAAAAATCGCTATCTGTTTCAGTGATCTTTGTCAAAATTCGCAATATTTTTCCACGTTCATTTGAAAAAATTAACAATTTTTTCCGCAAGCAATATGCCAAATTAACATTTTTTTCTAATTCCAACTCATAAAATTCATGATGATTACCGCGATCTGTTGATAAATTGCTTTTGCATAAAAAAACAAAAAGAAATTGTGGACTCCTGCTAAAATTAAAAAAATATTTGCTGAAGAATCACTTCTTTCTAAAAGAAGTTAAGATAAGAAGGACAAATCTCACGCTGCATATATTTATTGTGGGGGTCTATTTCTATTTTGTGCACAATTTGGGCAATTTTGCTTCAACCCCTATTCCTAAAAAAAGTTTGCCCTCCCCTTCCTCAAGAAATTCTTGAAATAGCACCTCTGCAATAAAACCTGCAAAGAAGGAGTTAAAAAGGACTGGAAAAAAGCTCCGATTTAGACTGGTTACCATCTTAGCAATTACAGTAGAACTCCAATTATCCCAACCCATGACTATCTGAATTGCCGATTATCCGAATCGCTTTCAGAATTTCAGAAAAAAAGAATTAAGGTAGAAACGTACTGCGATTCACAAAATAATGATTCTGTCTATATGTGCTATATTGTCCTTCCCTCCACGTATCTAGTGTAGGTGCAGTGCGAACATTATTGGGATGATGAGTCACCATCTCATATAGTGCAGTTCGATTATTGGCCTGGCCCGGTACACCTGGGTTTCAAATTCTAAATGACGATGAACTTATTGAAAGTGTGAGAGAAGAAAATCTTAATGTCGAAGTTGAAGCAGACACAGGATCATCAGCTACTGAAGCATTTGCCAGCCTTGAAACTGCGTTCAAGTGGAAGGAGTGTCAGCCTGAGTATGGCCACATGCAACTTCTCACTGTCAAGCAGATCCAGGACTTGGCTGCCCAAAACAGATGAAGATTGTAAACTTCTTACTTTGATCAAGATGTTCAGCAAGTAATATGATTTTCATTTACAGTACGATACGTACATACTGTACAGCACTTGTAAGTACGCTTAACATGTAAAAGTGTTGCCTTTACATTTAATTAATAAAAAATCTTTTTCTTTAAAGATATTTTTTTCTCCTATTTTCAATACAGTAATTAATTAAAGTAGACCCTTTTTTCGGAAAAAATCCAATTATCCGAATGGGGTCTGGTCTCAATTGATTCGGATAATTGGAGTTCTACTGTATAATGGTATGGTGTTTTTTTCGTCGAAACTTGATATTTTCCCCGTTTGAGGAAGAATTATGTTATAGATATGTTTTGCTTAGATGTGTTTCTCTGTAATACACCTATGCTCTTCAGAAGTGCTTTATAGAAAGGAGGTTTTAAGAGTCTTAAAGAATACCTGAAAAAAAACGGGACCTGTCTATAATGGAAAACTTTCATAATATTTTAAAATTCTACTTGTTAAAATGAAAACCTCTCTAAAACGGGATATTTTAGAGGTCCCTTGAGATTCCGTATTTAGAAGAATTACTGTCTTTGTATCGATGATTCAGTAAATGTTTCTCATTCAGAAAGGTTGTGGGGGGAAGGGTACAGCTCCCGAACTCCACCTTTGGATATGCCACTACCTTAAAAAAACTGTGCCCCCCTCCCCCAAGAAAGTTCTGAAATGGCACCCCTGCATTCAGCTCTTGCGGTCCATCTGGTTTTTGATGAATTTTTCAGTTGGATTGCTCTATCAATTTTCTCTACATTTGACTGAAAATATTTAAATCTTTTTAGACTAGATGTGAAAAAAACAGAGTTCTTCAAAGACATTAAACAAATGTTAAATTATTATGCTAATGTTGCCAGCATGTTCTAGTTGGTATTAGTATGGCGGTCTTGTCAGGTATGTAATGAACATGGGGACCGACGATCTCACCTATACGTTTATGTATACCACGTAACTACCCAGACGTATTGTTTGTAACATCATACGACTGGAATGCCAGCTTGGAATAATCAACTTCTTTTTCATTTAAGCACTGTCAAATTAAATCTACCATTCCCTTTCCAGTCTTGTCACTACTATCACTCATTGTAACCAGTCTTTCTCTAATTCCTCCTCCATTACTTACAGTTCAGATAACAATAGACATATCTTTGTGTGATAGATCTGGAGTTGCCAGCCATAATTGAAAACATAAACTATTTTTTATCTCGGAAAAGATTTTCTGATAAATTTCTGATGCTATTATATTTATCATATAGGATTGTGTCTGGAGATAAGCTGTATCACTTCACAAAAATTCTCTTTATTAAAATCATCTGTGTTTGACTCTTGAAAAGTTGACACTTGCTTTCTGAGTGTTTTACAAGTATCCATTAAAATCTTGATAGCTTCTTTGTTGCGCATTTGAAATTTTTCCTCCTCAATCAAAACTTGTCTTTTGATTTGTCAATTAAAAATCTAGTATACTTTTTCTTTACAATGAAAATTACAATAATCATACAGAGCATACTAATTAGCTGTAGATGAGAAATTCTGTTGGAGTTTCCCTAATTTATCTTTTCCACACCTTTTCATTTTACACCCTACTTTTACCCTGGTTGAAGTCCAAGACTCTTTTCTTTTATCGCAACCTATTCTGACAGGAAAAAGACAACATACTTTGCAAAAATCAGCACGTATTGCTGTACTGTATTCCAAATATTCAAATTCTGTATATCAGTGGGGATTAAATCTATTTTTTCCATCAGAAGGAAAATGTGCTAATTTAGGTTGATAATTCAGGTAGATAATTTTTCTGATTTTCATTTAAAGCAAGCCAGGATCAAGATTAACTATTTTGGAGGTACTTACACTGTCTTCAATGGAAAATTCTAACTTATTGTTCAGTTTGCTCAACACTCTCCATCCATCCTCAAGGACTATATCACAGCATTCTTTAACTGAAGTGATTGCGTTCATAACGTCACTAAGGGCCAGTTTCTTCTTAACTATTTCTAATTTATTATATTGAGTAAAATATTTTTGCTTTCAGTTAATTTTTCAAGAATAAAAGAAAATTTTCCTAGTCCGATTTATTTTTATTTTCTTCTTTAGACTGGCTTTGACTTGTGAAACTTGTAATCTCATTTTGAAATTCATTATCTTTTTCAGATTGGATTTAAGTTTTGAAATTTATAATCTGAGGTTCTAATTCTCTTTCTTTTAAAGAATCCATATTATATTGTGTAAGACATTGATTTTCTTCCTCGGTCACATCCAAATGTTTATCAGTGCACTTGTCTATAGGGAAAGAAAAATCTCTTATTTTTGCAGAATTTTATTTGTCACTATTACTGTACATGTCGATTTTTTCTTCCTTTGATGGACTGCTTTCATGGTCATATTTCTGATCCAGTTTCACATCGTCCATCTTTTTCCTTTTTGAGCTGAAGCCTTGAATGGTTGCTCCAAATCCCTGCACAGAAACTCCATTCCCATTGTGAATGGATCTTTGGTGCTGAGATTTATAGTCATTATTAAATAAAGTTTACACCCACAACATTGAACTTTACATGTCTTTGGTTTCATATTTCATAAACATGTAAATATAAACAAAAAGAACTGAGATATATTTCCGCACACAAATTAAAACAGCGAACGGCTTTTGTATTCACGTTTGCTGATATAACACCTTTTTCTTGAAAGTACACTGTTACCAAATTTTTTCTGGCAAAAACTTGTCAGATCTTGTTACCCAGCTGCGTTTCAAAGCAGGTGACTACTAGAAATGAAACATACTCGAGCTCATTCTTTCTGAAACTGAAAATTTTATTTTTTCACAAAAAGAAAGAAATAAAAAAAAAAATTCCCTTAAAAATCACTTATTCCATTTCAAGTTACTTTAATGCGATTTGAGATCAGAATGAAGAGAAAACAGACATTGTGTTTTCCTTTTCTTGTATTAAACTATTAATTTTAAAAGAAAATTTGTGATATTTAGAGCATAATGTCTGAGATTGACGGCTACAACCAAAATCGTTGATTCATGATTTAACACTTTTGATATACCCTGTTTCTTAATCCACAATTAAAATCTTTTCCATATTGTTATGTTGCTATATTCTTTCTCCCATTGTAATATACCTCTGTGCCAAATTTCGTGGCAACACAGTGTGAATAGTTCATCAGTTTTCACAGATTTTTTGTTTATGACCTTAATTTTGGTGTGAGTGTAATATGCCGACAGAGATTAATTACCAGTCATAACTTCACAACATAAATCACATTAAGAAACATTTTTTTTTCTTTCATTTTTTCTGAAGAAAGAAATTAAAGAGTTTTTCTAATCAAACTGAATTGAATGTGTGTGAATTTATACATATACCAACATTTTCAACAATGTCAAATTTGCCTTTTCAGAATTGTATGAATATTTTAGAAAAACAAAACAAGTAAACAACAACAAAAAATCAATATATCGTTGAAAAAATTAATTTTCAATGAGGATTTACTTATTATTATTTCTTTTTAATTAAATCTTCTTTGACCTTAGTTACTGAAGTATAATTTTATTCTCTAATGTCACATATTTTATTGAGATTTATTGTAAAATGTTTTCTTTTGAAAATAGAATGTTATAGTTTATTTACAGGGACACCTAAAAAAAATCCCTTACATTGTGGTCTGTGGTATAGTGTATGAAAAATCGTTTGCAATGCATTTTAATAAAGTTATACACTTTCAAACATACTGAAATTGATAATACATTTTTGAGATTCGGCAGGAAGGTAGAGCATGAAATTCCATGGTATTTATTTGATTATTTCCAAATAAACAATAAATATTGAATTGCATTATGAAAAAAAAAATATTGATATTTTTTTTTTCAAAATACGTTACATACTATCAAAAATATTTAATTTTCTTATGAATTAGAGTTTTGTTGACAACATCTTAAATTATTGTTGACTCATGATGTCACTTCTGTGGTGTAACATGGAAATTCAGTTCAAAATGCTGGCAACAATCAATCATAATTACTGATTGAATGTTTTATCACTGATAATTTATCCCAAACTTAAACAAACTACCATCAAGAGACAAACAATTGCTTATAACTTAAGGTGTAAATCATTTGTCTGAAAAAAAACTGCCATCACTAGACAACAGTTGCTTACAACTAAAAATGTTATTCATTTTCCAATAAGTGTAACAAAAAAACAAAAAAACTGTCATCAAGAGATGATAATTACTTATAATTCAAGATATATATAATTTATCTGAAAATGAAACAATAAAAAAAAACTGCTGCTGTCAATAGATGTGAAGAGGTTGTTGTCTCTTGATAACAGTTTCTTGTTTAGTTTATTTTCAGATAAATGATTTACATCTTGCAGATACCAAAGAGTTGTTCCTTCCTTTATCTGTTGAAATTTGCCTTTTTTAAACAATTTTGGCCATTCTGTAGATTGATGCAAAAATGCAAAAACAATGTTGCAAGTTATTTGAGGTTAAAGAAGTTCAGTTCTCTGACTTTTCACGCACTCTAATCCTTTGTAGGAGCTAGTTTGCTCATACCATAGGGAAGAGCTATCAGATCAAAGGTCAGCTTACATGTCTGATATGCATTTTGTAGGTTGAAAATCTACTTTTTAGACTTTAAAATGAGAAGTAGTTTTGAGAAAACTCCTTCCCTCATAGGTAGACTAAAGGATCATAAAACGGACTTACCAATCCGCCCAATTGTTACAAAATGCTCCTCTCCAACATATTTTATGGAAAAAACCTACATGCATCTGTTGAAGCGATATTTACAGCCATCTGATTTTGTTATTGAATCAACTTCGAATTTTATTGAGAAAATTAAATATAAAAAGCTTGAAAATTCCAGTTTTATGGCTGTGTTTATGTGTGTTATGGCCAGTTTAGACGTGGTATCTTTATACCCGTCTATCGATATAAAAGAAGTTACTAACACCATAGAGAGTCTGATCGATTCTGATCCTACGTTTACAGAAAATATTAAAAATATAGTCAAGTCGGGTTTAAATTTAATTATCAACAACAACGTTTTTGTTTTCAACAATCAAGTTTACAGACAAGTCAATGGGGCCCCAATGGGTTCCCCCATTTCAGGTTTGCTTGCAGAGTTTAAACTACGTCCTCTTGAAAATATAATCATGGAGACCATAAAACCGGGTCCGGATTGCTGGTTAAGATATGTAGATGATATTTACATTATTTGGAACAAGTATTCCGGTTTGATCCAAAAGGAGGACCGTTAAATGACCATTAGTGTCAAGTGACAGGTATCCCTTTCAGAAATTGAAAAAAGCAGAAACGACACCATTTTGATGCGTAATTACTTTCTCTATAACTTCCGGTGTTGCTGGTCATTAGCGAATGATTGATCTCCTTTCGAAAAGCAGGAAATTTCTCTTGGTTTTTACCTTTTTTATTAAATGTACAGTCCCTTCTAGGACCCTTCCATTCTGTTTTCCTGTTACACCTGTGACACAGATGTTCACATACTTCTTCGCACTTGTATTAAAAAAAGCTCTTAGTTACAATGCTTCTTTAAATAAAGAATGCAAAACTGCAGCAAGAAAAATATTTTTATTTATATTACGTCATTGCTTGCACTTATTTTAAACTTAAACAAACAATAAGATTTTTGCACAATTTAAAACTGAAAAATAGTATTATGAGTTTTTTTTTATGTTGTATTATTATTCGGCAATATTTTGAATTTAATGTATTTAAGGCTGTTTTTGAAAGAAATAATAATACTACTGAACATTGCGAATCTTCTTGGTACTTTAACAAAGTCATTTATTTTATGAAATTTGCAGAAATTGATATCCAAATGCTTTAGAATTTAATGTTATTTTTTATTTGACTATAAATATTTTTTTATTTATAATCAATTGATTATAATAGATGTGTTTATAACACCTTTCTTAATCTCCAACTTTGACGCCATTTTCTAAAACTTTCTTAGCCTTTAACGAAAACAGAGAAATGCTATTCGATTTTTTAGTATATAAATAAGAAGTATCAAAATGACTGAATGAATGAATGTGTCAGGAAATATCAAGTTTAGATTTGAGAAAAACATGATTTAATACATATATTATAATATATATATATATATATATATATAGAAATTATTCACCACTACATTAGAAATGTCCATTATGTTATGGAGGTATTTCTCATTATCTTTCAATATAAGGGTAGGGAATAGAGATACACGTGCATTACTTATAATGTAGAATCGGAGTGAGAGTGAACAAAGAAATTTTCTACTTTTTCAAGATGTTACACTCACATCTTTATGCATAAATGTGTGGACCTAGAGGCATCCACAAATCGGTAAAATTTGGCACGGCCCAACAATTTTTGCGAAAAATGCATATATTTAAAATTGCCATTATTCTACAATTAAAATTAATTTATTTTAAAGAACAAATTTAAAACATAAGATAACATATACTTAAAAAATGATATTTCTAGGAAAACCTATAAAGCATTGAAAAAGAACCTGTCTATGACGGAATCCGTTCTTAAACGAAAAATGTGTTGATTCATGCAAAAAGAATATAATAATACGTGTGACTTACTATTGACTTTCTCAATATAATATTATTTATGTAAATCACACAAAAGCCCTCGCTAGTTATTTTTGATACTACCGTAATTTCGGGTAGATAAGCCGCGGCTTATACGTGTTTAAAAGTTAAATTTTATCTTTTGCGGCTTATCTGCCGGTGCGGCGTATACGAAGTAATAACGATTTTTCCAGAAAAAAAAAATCGGATTATGTACATATTATAGAGTGAAAATCTGAAAAACAATATTAAAAATGCTTCACGGATAAAAAATAACAATTGCTCAAAATATATCGGGAATTTGGTAAAGTAATCGCCGCATCCTCTTTACTATTTCTGTTACTCAGATTGCTTTTCTAAGCATGTTATAGAATATCCCATTTAAGTTCTTTTTATTTCATTAAAAAAGAAAAAAAATCTATACATGGTTTCTTTTTGCATAACAAAACGTATGCCTATAATCTGCGTCGGCATATAATCCACAGGTGTCAATCTCATAAGATTTTGAAAAAAAATCATCGTATAATCCGCAGCGGCGTATAATCTGCAGGTGAAATTTTCACTTAAAATTTTTTTCACAAGATCTACAGGACTAACGTTCAGCCATAAGAGAAAAAATATTGAATTTATTGTAAAATATTTTAATTTTTAACTTTTGTACTTAATATAACACTTGATAAATAAATAAATCTGAAATAAAAAAAATGATAATTCAGTACAAAGATATTTGCAATTCTATTACACATAAGTAGAATGAATTCAGAAGATTTACATTACTTAGTATAAAATTATAATTAAGTAAGTTAATTACTTAAATATTTGTTTAAATTAAATATAAAATCCTTGTACTAGTTTTTTTATTCTTTTGTCTTATTTTTAATTTAATATTATGAGATCAGTGAATCAGACAAAGATTTGTCTGGCGCCATCTGTTGAAGTTAAAGGTTACTACGTCATTCGATTATCGTTTGAATCGAATATTGCCGTATGCGGAGAATGAATACCTGTAATGGATGAAGCATAGTTAGTTATTTTCGGAATTTTACGTTGTTATTTAATTGATGGATTTGAATAAAAAATAGTGTTATTTGTAATTCTAGTGTAATGTTTTATATTAAGAATTCCATCAAATATATTTCTTCTTGCCGATCCAAGGCTGAAATGTGCGATGCAATTGGATAAATTCACAAACTAAAAGTAAGTTATTTATTTATTTTCATTATTTGTATTAAATTTAAAATTCAAATTTTTAAAGTGGTTTAAAAAAATACGCGAAAATATTCAATGTGGCGTCTACAGTAGTATGTACACCACTTTCAATAAGTGCGGCTTATACGCCGGGGCGGCGTATACGATGGAATTTCAGCTTTTCTTTACCATTTTCGGACGTAGCGGCGTATACGCCCGGGCGGCTTATCTACCCGAAATTACGGTACTTCTATTTTTATATTTTAATTTTAATTTTAAATGTTTATAAGGCAATTTCTTCAAAATGGTGGCAATCCTTTTACTTTCATTTTTCAGAGACAAAAGAAATAATCCTCTTTAATAAAAAGGTATGTGTTGCTGACGACTGGGATCGTTGCCACAGATTAATCTCAGAAAATGAAACATTTGAAGTTACTGAAAAATTTAATTGCTCGAAAAGTATTTGTCAGAAAATTGTTAGACAAACTGCGTTAGAAAGGTAAAAAATTGTATTTTTCTTGATATAAATTTCAAATCCACTGATTATGCCATTTTTCAAATATTGAATTTCAAAAATGACCAAATTTCACAATGCATTACCATAGCGAAAACTTCACGCGTAAAAAAATAATAATAAGAGCAATATGTCACCGCGATTCACAAATTATAGTAACCGTATTATTCTGTTAAAATATAAAAGTGAATTATGATGTGCATGATTTTTATTTAATTCTCGATAAATACTAGATGCGTCATTTCTATTTAGTAGTGTATAATATCGGTTTATATTCGTTATTAAAAAATGTAGCTATAAAACATATAAATCAATGGAAAACGGTAGGTAATAAATTGTAAACGTAATAATAAACCATATTAAAAAAAAAAAAAACATAACTCAGTGAAATAAGTATCCGTTTTTATGTTATTATAGGATATCTAGGTAAAGGTACAGATTACTTTAAAATACAAGGTTAAATTCACCGATATATTTCGTTTGATTCAAGGTTCTTTTGGAGAAACCGACCAGCGCAGCGGGCATAGTCTGCTAGTAAAATTTAATAAAAAGGTATGTGTTGCTGACGACTGGGATCGTTGCCACAGATTAATCTCAGAAAATGAAACATTTGAAGTTACTAAAAAAATTAATAGCTCAAAAAGTATCTGTCACAAAATTGTCAGGCAAACTGCATTAGAAAGGTAAAAAATTGTATTTTTCTTGATATAAATTTCAAATCCACTGATTACGCCATTTTTCAAATATTGAATTTCAAATATGTCCAAATTTCACAATGCGAAAAACCCATAGCGAAAACTTCCCGCGTAAAAAAATAATAATACCAGCAACATGTCAGCACGAGTCACAAATTATAGTAACCGTATTATTCTGTTAAAATATAAAAGTGAATTATGATGTCACGAGTAATAATTTTTATTTAATTCTCGACAAATACTAGATGCGCCATTTCTATTTAGTTGTGAATAATATAGGTTTATTTCCGTTATTAAAAAATGTAGCTATAAAACATATAAATCAATGGAAAACGGTAGGTAATAAATTGTAAACGTAATAATAAACCGTATTAAAAAAACATAACTTAGTGAAATAAGTATCCGTTTTTATGTTATTATGGGATATCTAGGTAAAGGTACAGATTACTTTAAAATACAAGGTTAAATTTACCGATATATTTCGTTTGATTCAAGGTTCTTTTGTGGAAACCGACCAGCGCAGTGCAGCGGGCATAGTCTGCTAGTGGAAAATATTCAGACACATGGCTTTTTGGATGTATTTTTTTAATTTACACGTAAAGTTTCGGTAAAAATATTTAAACACGTGTACTTTATTTTTATAAGCGGATAAAAAAAATATGTTTGTATTTACTGTTATGTCGCAAGAATATTGTTTTACATCATTATTTTATCTTTATCATTCCTTTTTTACTTTCTTCTATCTTTACAAGAAGAAAGTATTGGATTCATGAAAATTTTCGACTACCAGTTTCCGACGAATTTATACGTGTTAGAAGCTCCTGAACACGATTTGACCATTTTTAGATAATCTCTGTCTGTGAGTCTGTCTGTATGTGACAAAAATTTTGTGGACGCTCTATCTCAAGAACTAATGCATGAAATTTAATAAAACTTTATATTCAGTGAGTCCCTGATATAAATTGGTGCTGATTAGTTTTTGGTGAAAATCACCCAACAGGTGGCGCTGCTATGCTGCATTTTTCACGAATTCTGCAGTAGCTGTATCTCAAGACCTAATGTACTTATTTTCATCAAACTTCAGTTTTAGTTAGACCTTGACATAAATAGACGATGATTACGTTTTGGTGTAGATATCCCAACAGGTGGCGCTGCTATAACACTTTTTTCTCGGTTTTTACGATAGCTATAGCTCAACAACTAATGCACGGAATTTCATCAAACTTTAGATTCTATTAGACCTTAACATAACAGATGGCGCTGCTATGCTACTGTTTTCATTATTATCACGATAACTATATCTCAAGAACTAATGCACAGATTTTCACCAAACTTCAGATTCAGTTAGACGTTAACATAAGTTGTTGTTGATTAGGTTTTGGTCTAAATCTCCCAACAGGTGGCGCTGTTATGCTGCATTTTGCAGGATTTACACGATTTTAGCAATAGTCATATCTCAAGAACTAATGCACAGAATTTAATAAAATTTTAGATTCAGTTAGACCTGGATATAAATGGGTGCCGATTCTTTTTAGTGCATGCGAAATGTTTGTGAGATAGAAGAAAGTTTTGGGATTGGCACATCCGACTAGTTTCATCATAAAGAAAAAAAACGTTTGAATATAATAAGTTGTGTTTAAGACCATCAAAGAGGCTCCAGGTACCTAATAATTAACTGATATCATTTTCAAAAGAAAGAATTCATTACTAAAAAACACGAAACTTCTATATTTTCCCATAACTGCGTCAAAATTACATAATTTTCAAAGATTTTTCAATCCACCAGATCTGAAATTAGAGGGTAAATTTTCAAGAAGATGACGGAGAAACCTTTTATATGCAGTTAATTAATCTCCACGTGCAGCGAACGATTGAAAAACATGTTAAAAACCAGACCCCAATTACCAATAAGTACTTCAAGTGCCGCAGCTGAAAAACAGTGAATAAAACCAGAGACTGTCGAAACTAACTAATTGGAGAAATACTGCAGATGTCCCTCCTTCAAAGTACAGCTGTTTGTCCCGCGCGTGTGCACAGAACTCAAATAACAATCTCCCTTCAGTTTCCAAAATGTTTCCGAGCAGTTAAGACGCTCTTGTATATATATGATGTAAATATATTTTAATATAATGTAAAATTGGAGCACTTATATGCAGCCTCCAAAATGCGATTTTAAACATGTACATCTAGCCAAGAATTATATTATATTCAAAGGAAAATGAATCTTCTGTTTATTTCACACAATTGTCATTTTCTACTAATACTATTTATCATTCTTCCAATATAAGTGAATCAATGGATCAGATAAATATCGCTACAACACTTTGGATTACTACTGTGGGTATATTCAGCGCATAAGGAAAATTTCAGGTAAGCTGAACAAACTTCTTTAACATATCAAAAGATGAAAATGTATATTAAATTTGAAGACTGATTTAACTATTTAT
The DNA here is from genome assembly GCA_963931845.1 of Maratus michaelseni. Lineage (NCBI taxonomy): Eukaryota > Metazoa > Arthropoda > Arachnida > Araneae > Salticidae > Maratus > Maratus michaelseni. The sequence goes on along the minus strand of OZ007591.1, from coordinate 420,324,875 downwards.
AAAAATAAGAAAATTTATTACGCTACCGACGGTTCCCCAACAAAGATTATGAAAGACTGATTCTGAAAAAAAGAATATTATCCCAGTATCAAAAACAATAATTTAACAAATTTCTAAAATATAATAATAAATAAAAGAACGCTAAAGAAAAAAAAGAAAAAAATGAATGCGATAAAAGAAAATACTCAATTTATTGAAAAACTTAATTCTACAAATTATAGTACATGGAAGTTCAAGATGCAGATGTTCCTGATTAAAGAGGAACTCGACGATATTATAGTACAAGATCCACCAGCTCCACCCGACCCCGCATGGCACAAAAGAGACCGCAAGACTAGAGCTTTAATTAACTTAAGCATTGATGATTCTCAAATCGTAAATGTAAAAAACTTAGAAACTGCAAAATTAACATGGGAAGCTCTGAAAAATATACATGAGAGAAGCAATTTATCTAGTAAGCTTTACCTGTTACGAAAATTATACAGTACTAAATTAGCGGAGGGCGGAAACATGATCTCGCATATCACTAATATCTTGCAAATTATAGATAAACTTAATGCCATTGGAGAAAATATTAGCGATTCACATATTTCCGCGCTATTTCTGTGTTCTCTTCCCCCCAGTTACAATACTTTGATTACTGCGTTGGAGGCGAGACCAGAAAATGAGCTCACCCCTGATTTTATCAAAAACAAATTAACAGATGAATATAATCGTAGACATGAAATGTCAGAACAATCACATAGCGGATATAATAACAGTGAGAGAGCATTTAAAACAAATAGGAGATATACACACACTGAAAATAGAAGAGAACAAAAATATTGCAACAACTGCAAAATGAAAAATCATTCCACTTACGAATGCTGGCACTACAAGAGCAAAACACCGTACAATCCGGAAATCCTCGTAACAATCAATTCAAAAATAAAAAGAATTTCTCATCTTCATTATGTTATGAAAAAAACGAAACTCATAGGGAAAACAAAGTTCCAAACGAAAGAAAATACGCAAATGATCAAACGCAAAATAAAGCATTAATCACTCAAAAAGTAGGCAAAAATAACTGGATTCTCGATTCAGGATCTACCTCGCACATTTGTAACGATAAAAGCCTATTTAGTAAATTTATTGATTATAATAAAACTTCAGTAACGATCGCGAATGGTAATAAACTGACAGCGTTAGGTTCAGGAGAAGTTTTTATAAAAACATTAACCCCCGAAGGAAAAGAAAAACTAACGAAATTACGCGAAGTGCTTTATGTCCCAGACTTAGAGTCAAACCTAATTTCGGTTAGTAAAGCCGCTAAAAACGGGTGTAAACTAATCTTCGACGATAATAAATGCGATTTGATCTTTGATGAAGAAATATATATTAGGGCGAAAAATGAGAAAAACTTATACATTATTGAGGAAATGGACGATGTGGAAGAACCACAAAATTATGTAAACATAACGTATAACTGTGACAGCAAACAATGCATAGATCTCTGGCATCGCAGACTAGGTCACAGAGATTATGACGCGATTAAATCAATGATAACAAATCAACTTGCGGACGGAATAAAGATAGGAAAATGTAAACATCAAAATAAAACTTGCGTAACTTGTATCGAAACTAAATGAACTAACATGCCGTATCCTAAATCATCAACAAATCGAGCTACTAATATTGCGGATTTGATCCACAGTAACGTGTATGGACCTTTAGATACACCGACCTTAGGCGGAAAAATTTATTTTATGACTCTTATTGATGACTATTCCCGATATACTACGATATATTTATTATCTAAAAAGAGCGAAGTTGCTGAAAAGATAAAAGAGTACGTAACGATGATATACAATCAGTTCGGTAAAAAACCTAAGGAAATTAGATCGGATAACGGTCGTGAATATGTAAATCAAGAGATAGATGAATACTTAAAACAGAACGGAATTTTACACCAATTGACTGTCCCGCATAATCCGAGCCAGAATGGAGTTGCGGAGAGAAAAAATAAAAGTTTATTAGATATGACTAGAAGTATGCTATCACAAGCAAAATTAAGCAAACATTTTTGGGGTGAAGCCATAAACACTGCAACATTTTTACAAAACCGACTCCCAACTAAAGCAAACAACAACAGAACACCTTACGAATTATGGAAAGGAGTTAAACCGAATTTAAAACACTTAAGAACATTCGGTTGTAAAGCGCTATTTTACGTCGATAAAGTAAATAGAGGAAAACTCGATAAAAGGGCTCAAACCGGAACGTTTGTAGGTTATGATACACGATCGACTGGTTATAGAATTCACACACAAGGAAAACAAATTATAATAGCGAGAACGGTAAAATTTCTTGAGAATGAAAATGTACACTCAGATAACATTGAGGAGACACAAATCACCACAAAAACATCAGATGACAATACACAATTACCGGATAGACATGAAAATCACTTAGAAATAAAACTTGACAGTGAAGAGACACCATCCGTGCCCAAACAGCAACCAATTGAACCAAGAAGGTCTAATAGGACAAATAGAGGCGTTCCTCCTGACAGATATGTTTGTCTCATAAATAGTTCATCTGAAAACATTCCCGAAAATTGGGAAGATATCGAAAAAATGAAAAATACTAATGATAAACAAAATTGGATAAAAGCAACACAAAATGAAATCTAATGCCTAAGAAAAAATAACACTTGGACTTTAACAGATCCACCACCCGGAACAAAAATTATTGGCTCAAAATGGACTTTTAAACTAAAAAAGGACAATTTAGGAAATATTCAAAGCTATAAAGCGCGTCTAGTAGCACAAGGATATAGTCAAAGATTCGGGATTGACTATGATCAAACTTTCGCACCTGTAGTTTCGCACGCTACAATACGAGCATTTCTCATCTCTGCATTGCACAAAAATTTGAACGTGAAACATGTTGACATAACCACAGCATTTTTGCACGGTGAATTAACTGAAACTGTTTATATGAGTCAACCAGACGGGTATATTAAACCCGGCGATGAAAGAAAAGTTTGTAAACTTCAAAAAGCCATCTACGGTCTTAAGCAAGCAGCAAAGGCCTGGTACACCAAAATATCGGAAACACTCACAAACAATAATTTCATACAGAGCAAAAATGATCCATGTCTGTACTTTAAATCAAATCAAGAAAATCCGATATACATCATCATTTATGTAGATGATATCCTGATAGCAGGAAAGGACAGTGATATCGAAGAAACAATAAACCAACTTAAGAAAGAATATGAACTAAAAAACTTAGGAGAAGTGAATAATTACCTAGGAATAAACATTAATAAAATCAACGATACATATTACCTAAATCAAAACAATAAAATACAGGAACTAGTGAAAAAACTGAATTTAAACGACATGAAACCTCATTACACACCCATGATTGCTGGATTCAACAGACTTGAAGACGATGATAATCTTTTACCTAATAACACGAAATATCGACAAGCCACAGGCACATTACTTTACATATCAACAATCACGCGTCCTGACATATCCGCAGCAGTCAACATATTATGTCGTAGAAATGAAACACCACGCCAAAACGACTGGTCAGCAGTAAAAAGAATCATTTCATACATTAAAACTACAGAAAATTTGAATTTAACTCTTAGCGCAAACAGCAAGCCCATCCTAACAGCATACGCCGATGCAGACTGGGCAGGTGACTTGAAAACACGTAAATCAACATCAGGAAATCTATTCATGCTAGGAAAATCACCGATTTACTGGATTACAAAAAGGCAAAATTGCATTGCACTTTCGTCAGCCGAAGCAGAATACGTTTCAGCTAGCAACGCAGCACAAGAATTAAGTTGGATAACAAACTTGCTAAGCGACCTCAACATTCCACAAAAACTACCCATCACGATTTTTGAGGATAATATGTCCTGTATAAAAATGACTGAAAACGATAAAGATACTAAGCGATCCAAGCATATCGACATACGTTTTCACAACATCAAACTTATGAAAGAAGAAGGAAAAATCGATCTACAATACTGCCCCACTGAAGAAATGATAGCCGACACTCACGAAGCCCACTCCCAAACCTGTGTACGAGAAACACCGTAAGAAACTGAATCTTCAACCATTCCCCACACAGGAGATTACGGGGGAGTGACGGAGAAACCTTTTATATGCAGTTAATTAATCTCCACGTGCAGCGAACGATTGAAAAACATGTTAAAAACCAGACCCCAATTACCAATAAGTACTTCAAGTGCCGCAGCTGAAAAACAGTGAATAAAACCAGAGACTGTCGAAACTAACTAATTGGAGAAATACTGCAGATGTCCCTCCTTCAAAGTACAGCTGTTTGTCCCGCGCGTGTGCACAGAACTCAAATAACAATCTCCCTTCAGTTTCCAAAATGTTTCCGAGCAGTTAAGACGCTCTTGTATATATATGATGTAAATATATTTTAATATAATGTAAAATTGGAGCACTTATATGCAGCCTCCAAAATGCGATTTTAAACATGTACATCTAGCCAAGAATTATATTATATTCAAAGGAAAATGAATCTTCTGTTTATTTCACACAATTGTCATTTTCTACTAATACTATTTATCATTCTTCCAATATAAGTGAATCAATGGATCAGATAAATATCGCTACAACACTTTGAATTACTACTGTGGGTATATTCAGCGCATAAGGAAAATTTCAGGTAAGCTGAACAAACTTCTTTAACATATCAAAAGATGAAAATGTATATTAAATTTGAAGACTGATTTAACTATTTATAAAAATAAGAAAATTTATTACGCTACCGACGGTTCCCCAACAGAAGACAACGCCTTCACCTGTATAAATGCCATCATTTTAAATAGGCATTCAATTGAAAACATATATTTTAATTAAGGAAACTGACATGTTTTTCTACATTTATGTCTAGATGAAGCAATTTGAATCGGCTCTTCATTCATCCTATATTGAGATTAGGATAATTTATCAGGAATTTTTCACTTGGACTTTTCTGTCGACGAAAATCGTAGCCCACTTTTTCTCACCCGAAAATACTCAGTTGTTATTGTTAGACACATTTTATCGCACAACTTCTAAATATAGCAGCAAAGTTAGACACAACTTCTAAATATAGCACAATTTCAATTTCAACATCATCATCGAAAAAGGAAAATAATGTGCTTTTGAATTAAATTCATTTGAAAATTGCAGGTCAATTTAATGATTTTAAAAGTTTCCAAGCATGGAATATTTTTTAATTTTACCTCAACACTGAGCATCGCTATGCTTCAATAATGTTAAGTAGCTACTGTCAAAGTTACCACACCACAGTTGACAATTGATTGCTCAGACGAAAAAAAAAATCATAAGATCAGATTACTTTTTTGATACAGCACTTTGGCGCTAAACTGAAATTTGTCACGAAAAGGCAAATTTTCATTTTATGTTGAACATAAAATGATTACTAAATTAAATTGAATTGATTGAAATATATGTTGCATCAGAATATGCTCGGAATTGCACTTTTATTTAAAAAAAAAAAAAAGAAAGTTCCTTTGTGTATGTCAAGTTATAAGGAAAATGATTCCAGATCGGAAAAACGGACAACTATCCCGATTATAGAAATGGAATGAAGAACCCATACAAAGAATAAAAACATTAAAAATCATCCTCATCTGCAGATCATATATATTATTTCTGTTGTCAACATCCCTTTTTCTATGCATTTACAAAACGCACAACAATGAATGAGGTAACATTCGAAAGGTTTTTGAACCGGCTTCTGACATACTTACACTCACATTTCGTTAAAATATGTTTGTTGGTTAAAAATTGTAGTTCATTAAAAATGAAATTGGCATTGTTTTCATAAAGGAAATGATAGGTTTCTCAAATCAGTTGTGATAATAAAATACCGCATTATATCATGCCCATTAAAGATTTTTTTTTTAAAGCACAAAAAAGGTAAAGTGTGATATATCCGCACACGTTTATTTATTATCTATGATGGAAAAGCAAAATTGAAATGGAAATGTTTAGAAGAAAAATACACTATTGATAGATCGAAGCAGTGGTATTTCACGTGTAGTCTAAAAGGTATGCTTTGTTATATTAGATTACATTGTATATAATATGTATTCAATTTATTTTTCATTTCCCCATGTTTTTCCCAACGCGGATGATGTCATCCTCTAATGCAATTAAAATACGATTGTTATTTTTTTTTCTCGCGCATGTCTTTTGCTATCTTCGTTCAGTTTTAACTGTAACTTTGGTGGAATAAATGGTATGATATTCTGGCTTCTGCTGTTTGCAGATATTTTTATCTTTAATTTTTCTTTAGAAATTTGAACCTGCATCTAAAAAATATTAGATATTGCTAAAATATATCAGACTGCAGTGCGAAATCCTCGCACGGACAAGTTTATTATTATTATTATTGTTTTAAAAAAATACAGTTTTACATAAACATTCATTAGCAGAAAAGAATGAATCCGTTACAGACGATATGAGTTTGAAACGAAAGTTTATTGAATAGGACATTTTTAAAATATTTTATTTCTTCGCATTTCGACGTGTTCCAACTTGCGTTTAATAATGTTTCAAAATGTTGAGTAAAGGATAAATGCTTTCTAAACGTTATAAAAAAAATTGCGCCGCGAAACTATTTGGCTCTGGCAGGAAAGAATATTGGAGTGATTTCGAATCAAATAGATTTTTCGTTTTTCGATAAATAACTTATATTTTGAGTGATAAGCAAATTTTGTCTTATAAAAATCTTAATCAGACTGTCGCACCAAACGTTAGCTTTGACAGCGTTTTATTAAAGACCTCCAGCCTTTATGGAAAAATGGAAAAACTATTCGATTTCATAGCTTCTGAATAAGAACACCTACTAGTCTCAGGCGTTTATAGGAAAGAATGGATTTAGGAATATCTCAGAAATTAGCTACTTTAGATTTGAAAACAGGCTCATCTCATCTCGCTACTTTCTGACGCATTCGTGATTTGTAAACTGTACATGAATACAATTATGTATATTATTTCAGATGTCAATATCCCTTTTTCTACGCATATACAAAACATACACGATGGTTAAGATATTATTTGAAAGGTTATTGAACAGGCTTTAATGAGTACATTCACATTTCTTTAAAACATGTTGTTTAATCAAAAATTTAAGTTAATAAAAAGTGAGTGGAAAAAACGCATCGACAAAAAATTTCAAACTTTGAAGTGAGGAAAAACCTACTGGCTTTCAGATATTTGTATTAAGATTCTAAAATTGTATTCTTTTTTCATTTTTATCTAAAAATATAGCGCCTTTTATAAAATTTGAAATTTTAAAGGATTTTCGAAACATGTGAAAATAACCATGAATTTCAAATGTATTATTTATGAGATACAGATGTCTCTTGTTGGCAAATCAAAATCGCAAGCAATATAAATTTTTGCTTTTTTTTCTGAAATGTTATTGAGTTAGCTCGGCTCTTCAATAATAATAATAACTATTATTATTATTTATGTGGTTTTTAGTATAGGGTATTGTTTATTTATGTGAGCTGGAAACATTCTAAATTTTAAGCTATGTAAATAAATACCTATTACGCTAAAAATAACACATGCTTGTACAACGTAAAAAAAAATAAATATTTGTTTATGTTTTAAAATTATACTATCGGGCGTGGCCCCCAATATGTTGCATTTGCGTGGCATATCTTTTTTCTAAGGGGGTGGGGGAAGGGGGATCTAATTAAATTCAACATTTAGAAAACATTCAAAATATTAATTTTATTAAATTTCATATTATAAAAGTAATCATGCTTACAATCTTCAATATGAATGAAAGAAAATTACATCTTGCAAGTTACGTGATTGTGTTGAAATTAGAGTAGGATGCCTTTGTAGGAAAATGGCGACATACGGGCAATAAAATACCATTGAACTAGATGCTTTGGGATAAAAATTTGGAGAGCTTGATTGCCATCTAATGTTTCTTCATTTGCTTAACTCGTTTTCAGGCTTTTATCAGATGCAAACTGACTAATTTCTGGCACATTTGTTAATTCATTTTTTGTTCGTAAACGTATTAAATTAGCAGGTGCACTTATTCAGAAACTATGAAAGCGAACTTTTTTTCCATTTATCGGAAAAAAGAAGCGGATTTTTCGAGATATGTAGTCAAATTTGGCGTTTTGAACCGTTCTTTCGGACGCGACAGCAAAGGAAAGAGAAAACCAACGTCCTTTGAAAATAGTAACTTAAATCTCAAGATTTTATTCATTTATCGGAAAAAGAAAAAACTGTTCGATTACAAATAAGTTCAATGATCGTGCCTGCAAGTATCATGTAAATGCGTCAGCAAATGTGTTATAAAACTGCGCATAGTTGAGCGGGAAAAAATATTTGTTTGAGAACCGCCTTAAGTGAATTCGACCATGCTAGTTAAGTTCTGAAGATGGCCCACCAATTGCTTTGGATTCGACATAAACGTTTAATATATATGCTCTGTAAAATGCTCTGTCGTTTAATATATATGCATGTTCAATCCATTCTTAAAATTCCAGGTGAATTACATGGTCATGATACATATTGTTCTACATGTTATTTATGTTTTAAAAGTTACAAGAAAACTAATATCTCGGAAACTAGTTAAAATTTTAAAGTTCTGTGAGTTATTATGACATCCCCGGATGAATGCAAAAAACTGCTGCTAATTTCATCGCACTGCATTCCATATTATGTAGGAGTTATGAAATGCAAACAGACAGGCAGATTTTCATATAATAGATATAAAAATAGTTTTAAAAATATTCTATGCTGAATGAAATTCATATACTATATGAAATTCATCGTTACTTGACAACATGAAAACATGAAAAATTTTACTTAAAAAGGGCATTTAATGTTTTATTATTGTTGTAATTTATTTACTTTTTAAATATATTTTTTTATTATTTCAGCTATTCAAAAATATGAGAAATAATACTATTTAGAAAGTATCTTGAGTCTATCTTAAGATGGCTAATATAGTATTTAATAAATATTAAAAAAATATCTTACCATACTTTCGAAAAAGGAACTATAAAATATTTAAAATAATACATATTTTTAAATCAAGATGTTTTCAACTTTCTGACAGGCAATCAAATTTGATTTTCTTCTTCGGAAATACAATCCAATTTTTAAAGAATTAATGAAAAAATATTCTGTATTTATTTTTAATATTAATTACAAATACATATATTATTCACATTACTTATAATTAAATATTGTTTTCCATTTAAAATAAAATTGAGCCTTTTTTAGTTTCCGGGCACATATAGTGTAAAGAAAGTATTGTAATAAAAATAAAACCACGATTATGGAAATTTTGGTTTATCATTACATGTGTTTCTGAATTGGAATTGTTTATTTTACAATGTTTCCATATGTGTATATGTGAGAATGCATGTACGTAGGTACTTTTTAACATTTTCATGTCCCCAGATATCATTTATGTTGGTTTGCGATTACATATAATTATGGGTGTGCGTGTGTGAATAAACACGATAGTGACTAAACTGTGTTTCCGATTGAAGTCTTATTTGGTGAAGATGTTATAGCTTTCCTATTTATGAAAATTTCCTTTTATTGAAAAGGACTAATGTTTTATTTACTCTTATAGAATATGAAAGAAGTGATACACAATAAGATTTCATCAGATCTATGCATTTTTAAAATCTGCGACAAGGGAAATAAAATTAATAGATATCATTAAAATTGTTTAAAAAATATTTTATTTTTTATTACTTTCTTTTAAATAATTGATTAACATTGGAATCATAGTATATTTTTGTTTGACATCTGTTATAGTCTTGTCGCCTTATGCGGTCACCGTAGTACTTCTCCTAGCCTTGAGACCTTAGTCTTATGGTATTTGCTGCCACCACCGGTGTTAGACTGATACCGGACACGGATATACAGTATGATAAAATTTAGTTCAGTTAGAATATTCACATTTAGCAATTTTCGCTAATCGATGGAAATGTACTCGAAATCTTTTGTACAGCCCTGTCTATTATCTGAAGATTTTTGTACACTACCTATTAATCTAAAAGGCAACTTAAAACTCACTTGCAGAAATTACCAAACGTAAACGACAATGTATCTTTTTTTTTTTTTTTTTTTTTTTTTTTTTAGCGTAGCCCTGTATATGAATTTATTTATATTCCACAAAATTCTATTAGTCTACTTAATATAGTTGAAAAGGAAAATGCGTAACCACAATTAAAAACTATCCTTAAGTAATTCACGCCATAGTCTGTAATACTTACGAATTCCCTGGTGTAGGATGTATATGATCAACCGAGTTTATAAACACACACGGACTATGAAAAAAATAGTTAAACTTAAAAACGCAAACCAAAGTTGAAAACGCACTTATCACACATAGACTGTAAATATTGCAAATGTACTGTAACCAATATTTTTGCGTGTCCCTGTAAATAAACGCAATGCGCACAAGAGAGCAATTTATAGTGCACCTCAGTAATGCATATAATTTTTATTATGTTTGAAATAGTGAAATATCACTAAATTACACTGCAAACGATTTTCCCCCATAGAATGATGCGTAACAAAATTCTTTTATTTGACCCTGTAAATGAATAACAAATGCTTTGCACCCCATATTCTATAAAAAGCATGTTTTAATGCGCTTCATAATTATATATCAATTTCATTATGTTTTAAATGACGTAGCGTCATCAAAATATACTTGAAACGATTATTCCCCATTGTCTGTCATGTAACGGATTACTTTTGACTGTCCCTGTAAAAAAACTAGAAGTGCTACACACTTCAGTTGAAATAGGGAACATGCTATAGATAACGACAAAAACATAAAAATTTCAGTGCAATCCGAGCATGTTTACGGGAGTTAGAGCACGGACAGACAAACCGAAGTCATAAACACTTTTCAACTTGGATGGAAAGTGCTAAAAAAGGTCTAATATGATTAATTGGTATCTGAGCAATACCAGCAAATTTTATGGGATTACGTGTAAAAATAATTTGAAGAGTTCTCGAAATCTGAATTAAATTTACAAAGTATAAATAAGAAATAAATAAAAAAGATGATATAATAATTTTAACTACCGATGCATTAGATAATTCTCAATTGTTTGAAACGCAAAAAGATTCATGTAACGAAAAAAAAAAATAATAATACTACAATAAATTCTACATACTAAATTTAAGAATGTTTTCTTGCACTTATAAAGCAAGAGATTAAATAATAAAGGTATAATTTATTTATCACCTTTTTATTTTATATTTCTGTGTTTCTTTAGATATAATAATTAGTTGTTCAAAATATTGAACTCAACACTATAAAACCAATGGAAATGTATATGATTACATATAATTAGTGTTAAGGCTGTTCTCAAATCCAGACTGGCTACTTTCTGACACATTTTTAAATTCATTTTTGTTCGCAAATGCATTAAATTGATAGGTACTCTTATTCAGAAACTTTATAATTGAAATACGTTTTCCATTTTTTGATAAAGACAGAAGATTTTTCAGAAAATACTGCCAAAGTCGGCGTTTTGAGCCGAATTTCTGACACAAATTTCGCACGAAAAAGGGAGATAAAACGTGTCATGTGACAGGAATCACTTATAAATCGATAAGTAATTTATTTATATAAAAAAATGGAAAACTCATTTCTACTCCAAATCGCTTCAATAGTCAGGCCTACCAATTTTATGCCCCTGTGTTTAAAAATGAGTTAGAAAATGTATCAGAAAGTTTGGCGTTGTTTAGCAAGTCATTTCAGAACCACCTTAATGAAACTAGCTGAAATACACTAAATTCTGAATCCTGCATTTGTACAACAAAATAACCGTATTACATTCTTTACTATTATGCCACACATCCAGAGAAGTTTATAATAATACATTGAAGTTCCTTGACACTTGTATGCACCGAATTTTAAACGATAACAAACTGAAAAAAAGATTCACCTGTCCCTTTTAAGTTGTTCTAATAACTAAAACCTGCTACTGATCAATCTTTAAAAGCAGGAAGAAGTATGTCCGTGGTAAGAGGGCGTATATCAAGTTAATTTCCGTTGCACCAGAAGTCTCAAATATCTGAAGTCTTAATGAGTTTTCGCGGCAGGAGATGAATTGGAAAACCTTTCTCCGTAAGTTCGCAAATCACAGATGTTTGTCCAAAAATGGCGCGTTTTATGGCTTGGTTTATCCAAGTTTTTTAACGGAAATCTCATTTATCTTCTATTTTCTCACACTAGTTTGAGTGATCGTTATTGGGTCAGATCGGAAGGAATCATTTGGAATCACGGAAAAAATCAGTTATACTCCTTTCTAGATAAAATCAATAACCTAGACAATAAAATAAAATTCACACTAGAAATAGAACAAAATCAAAAGCTTGCTTTTTTGGATGTACAACTAATCAGAAATATGGATAAACAGAATCTTGATTGCACAGTGTTTAGGAAAATTAACAGATCTAACTCCACCATCCCGTTTAATTGCAGTTCACCCATTAGTTACAAGTTAGCACCTTTCAATTTTTATGTAAAAAGAGCGTTTGAAGTTTGTTCATGCCTTTTCCTTAATGAAGAATTAGATGTAATTAGAAAAATAGCAGCCGAGAATTCAGTTCCATCCCGTTTCATTGAAAAAATCATAAATAAATTTAAAGCGAAAGATGAAAAAAATCGAAATACAGGTACAATTAAAAGTTTGAAGTTTTGTAAAGTTAACTACATCCCACGGTTTTTTGAAAGTATGAGACATTCACTCTTTGGGTTTGGCATTACATTAATCGCAGTCCCTCCCCCAAAGTTGCGGGTTTTGTTAAATAGAAAAATAGACACAATCCAGGCTATTAATAGATCAAGAGTATATATTATACAATTCAAGAAAGATAATAAAGATTTTATGTACATAGGTATGACAATGAGGAAATTCCGGGACAGAATAAAAGAACATGAAGCAGATCTGAGATTAAATAGACCCCACACTGCCTTAGCAAGATTAGCGCAAACTGAACCTATAAAAGTTGATTACAATAGATCCAAAATTATATACCGCACAAATAATCACCTGGAAGCAATTATAAGAGAGTCTCTAGAAATAATGTCTAAAAAAGAAATAGTCTGTAACGATGTATTATCATATGATATCCACGCAGTCTGGAATGAATTAATGCATCATTGATTACCTTTCCCATCCCACCTTTTTTTCCCAAACACTTGAAGTGAAATAGTTTATTCTGGGCAAGCAAGAAAACGCAAACAGGTAACAACTCAACTCAACAGAATTAGTTTTTCCACTGATGATGACCGGGTTTCGGTTGAAAACGTTTTGGAATTTTTTAAAAGGACTTTAATGTGCTTTTAAATGTTTTTTTTATGTATGTTCTTACGCACCTTCAAGCAATATATTTACATTTAGTTGTATCTTAATGAATGTTAGTTATTAAACAAGGTGAATTTTCACTGAAATTTTAACTTTTATATAACATTCCATTTTCAATAGGAAACATTCTACAGTAAATCTCAATAACATATGTCAAGTTAGAGAATTCACTTATATTTTTTAAATGTATTTACTAATAAGGTCAAAGAAGATTGATCTTAATTTATTTTTAAAGTAAATCATCATTGAAAATTAAAATTTTCAACAGTTTATTGATTTTTTTTGTTACTTGTGTCATTTTCCTAAGAGATTCTTACAATACTGAAAAGACAAATTAGAGCTGCTTTTTTCTGATCTAGGACTTGAATACAGACCACCTACATAGCTCTTTTCTGTGTGCAGTTTATTTTAATACCATTTTTCTTGTGGCTGCAGGGAGGAAAGTCCTTAGCTACATTAGGAAGTTGGATCAAATTTTTTCATGTGCACAACTGGACATACTGATGAGAACTCATTGTTACTCCTGGATAATAATGACTGAACTTTCTGCATGTGAAATGTGTGATTTAAAATTATCAGAGTGTTATGAACCACATGAGGATTCATATATATCTATCTGGTCATCTCTTTCTGGATTTTGTCTTGTCTAATATCCCAAAAGTCTTCATCACAATTTTTTTATAGTGCCTCAAAGTCACGATAATGAACTGACATATTCCCGGTTTATTTTTATCAGTGAGTTCTACTGTTTTAATTTTCAGACATTTTTTCTGCTGTTTGTTCTTATTGATCAAATTGTTGCTGATTGAGAAGTTGTTATTTATGGTTTTTTCTCTGATAAATTTTAGAAATTAGTATAGTTTATAATACTATGTTACTAAATTAATTTGATTGATTATGTTACTAAATTAATTGATTTTTCTATGATCCATTTAACCTTAAATAAGTTTTTGGATAATTATAAAATGTGACAGATTGACATAATTTTATTCATCGCAGGTGCTTAAAGCCTTAAAGGGATTTGAAGAGAAAATGTCAGGTTGATATCCGTGATATTACTCAAAGCAAACAGCAATATTTAATGTGTGCAATATGGAGCAAACCATTTCTTTAACACATCTTTCTGGAAAACAATCTTCTGATTTGCACCAAGGAAAATCTCTTGTTTGTGAAATATGCAACAAGAGTTTCTCGCAACGGGGAGTTTTAAACATGCATCTGTTAGTTCACACTGGTGTAAAACCTGTTTGCGAGATATGCAACAAGGAATTCTCTCAAAGTAGTCATTTAGCCAGACATCTGTTAATTCACACTGGCGAGAAACCTTTTGTTTGCGAGATATGCAACAAAAAATTCTCTCGAAGTGATCGTTTAAACTAGCATCTGTTAATTCACACTGGTGAGAAACCTTTTCTTTGCGAGATATGCAACAAGAAATTCTCTCAAAAGAGAGATTTAAACATGCATCTATTAATCCACAATAGTGAAAAACCTTTTGTTTGCGAGATATGCAACAAAAAATTCTCTCAAAGTTGTAAATTAAACAGGCATCTGTTAATTCACACTGGTGAGAAACCTTTTGTTTGTGAGATATGCAACAAGAAATTCTTTCAAAGTAGTCATTTAAACAGGCATCAGTTAATTCACACCGGTGAGAAACGTTTTCTTTGCGAGATATGTAACAAGAAATTCTCTCAAAATACTAATTTAAACCAGCATCTCTTAACTCACACTGGTGAGAAACCTTTTGTTTGTGAGATATGCAACAAAAAATTCTCTCGAAGTGATCGTTTAAACCAGCATCTGTTAATTCACACTGGTGAGAAACCTTTTGTTTGCGAGCTATGCAACAAAAAATTCTCTCGAAACGGAGATTTTAAAAAGCATCTATTAGTTCACACTGGTGAGAAACCTTTTGTTTGCTATATATGCAACAAGAAATTCTCTCAAAGTAGTACTTTAAACAAGCATCTGTTAACTCACACAGGTGAGAAACCTTTTGTTTACGACATATGCAACAAGAAATTCTCTCAAAAGAAAGATTTAAAGATGCATCTGTTAATCCACAATAGTGAGAAACCTTTTGTTTGCGAGATATGCAACAAAAAATTCTCTCAAAAAGGAAATTTAAACAAGCATTTCTTAATTCACACTGGTGAGAAACCTTTTGTTTGCAAAATATGCAACAAGAAATTCACACATAAGGGAAATTTAAACAAGCATCTGTTAATTCACACTGGTGAAAAACCTTTTGTTTGCGAGATATGCTTCAAAAAATTCTCTCGAAAGGGTTATTTAAACCAGCATCTGTTAATTCACACAGGTGAGAAACCTTTTGTGTGTGATATATGCAACAAGAAATTCTCTCAAAATAGTCATTTAACCAGGCATCAGTCAATTCACACTGGTGAGAAACCTTTTGTTTGTGAGAAATGAAATATTAGTTTTCTTTAAACAAGGGCCATTTAAGTAAGCATCTATTAATTCATGCTAGTTATAAACCTTTAATTTGTGAGGTATGCGACAAAAAAATTGTCCAAAAGAATGCGTTAATCGGTTAAAATCTGTTAATTCACACTGGTGAGAAACCTTTTGTGTGTGAGCTATTTTCACAAGAAATTTTCACAAAAAGGCTAATCTATCAACCGTCTCATAAAAATGAGATTTGAAATATCATAACAGTCTCACACTTGTGAGAAACCTTTTGTTTGCGAGATATGCAACAAAAAATTCTCTCAAAGTTGTAAATTAAACAGGCATCTGTTAATTCACACTGGTTGAAAGTTTTTGTTTGCGACAAAAGAAAAAAAATTTCCTTTAAAAAAGCGTTTGAAAAAGGTATCTATTAATACATGCTGGTAATAAACCTTTTATTTGTGAAATATGCTGCAGGAAATTTCTCAAAACGAATTTGTTAAACAGCCATGTGTTAATTCACACTGATGTGAAACCTTTTGTGTGTGGGACACTTTCACAAGAAATTTCTACTTCACAAGAAAGAAGAAAAAGGGTATAATCTATGAACTATTATGATCATTGTCAAACATAAACAATCGCTAAGATGAGATGACTACCAATGAAAATTTTCAAATTTGGTACTGCTTATTTATTGTCCCAATGTATCACAATAGTTTGTATTATATTATTTTATGTTTTATTTATGTATATATATATATTAACTAAATTGTATCTCAGTGTATATGTATTAAATGATGTAAATATTGAAAAATTGCTTTAGTGTTTGATGCACCTGTTGTTATTTCATAAAGTAATAATAGTCTCACGAAGTTATAAAATGTAAATATTTGCTAGAAAATGTTTTAAAATTTTCCTTTTTTCATTAGGGTTCTATAAAAAGAAAGTATCCTAATTTTATTATGATGTTACTACTAATACATGGTATGTTTTATTTAAGTTCCTTATTTTTAAACTGTGGCAACTTATACATTCAAGGAATATTGATAATGTTTAAACATCCTCAATATTATATGCGATACTATAATAGCTGTTCTGCGGAATTCTATTGAATTACCAAAATAAGTTATGTATTCATCTTAACCTTCCATGTGTTGGCCTTAGGTGGAAAGTTTATAAAAGTAGATAAATATTGCACAACATATAATTTTTCCTACTAAGTTTGTAACTCATCATAAATTAGAAAGAAGTACAATTATTTTGAAAAAGATCCTGTATTTCATACATTTGACGTAATTTTATAAATTCTGTTTATAACACTAGCCAACAAAAAAAGAAAAAAACTTTTTTAATAAGAATAGTCAATCTTTAGTAATTTGGAGTCGAGAAAACTGAACATAACCTCAAATTATTTTATTATCTCTGGTTTATAAGATACAGTACTTCTGCTATATGAACTTATATATCGTAAAAAATGCACAGTTTTATTAGGATGTCTGTAGTCTATAGTAGAAATTTTGGTTGATAAAATTGAATATGAACTTATAATTTTGTTATTAGCTATAATTTTGTAAAATATAGTACTGTTGGTATACAAACGTATGCAGTAAAAACCTAAACTTTATGAATAAACCCATCGGTATATCACACATTCGACTATTTCCCTACTTTTTAGTTGACCGATAAATTTATGGTTTTGAGCAGCTGAAATGAAGTAAAACTACGAATTTTTTTGCAAGCTATTAACGAAACGCTAAAGTTAAAGAGAAAATATTGAGAGTCATGACAAAGAAGAAATTGATGAAGCTTTGTTTTTGTGGTTTATGGATCAAAGAGCCATTGGAGCTCCTTTATCTGGACGTGGCTGAGAGGTTCTGCTCTCAAAGCTGGTGGACGTAAGATACTGGGTTCAAACTCCTGTCGCGCTCGGCGACATAACCGTTCGGAGTTTTCCGTGATTTTCTTCGAACCTTGCTGTAAATACGGGTTAGGATCCCTTAGAAAGGCCTCCACGGATTGCATTAACCCTAGGGCCTGTATTCCTCTTGTAGATAATCAACTCTCGTAAATCAACCAATCAACTTTATCTGGACCTATCATCAAAACTGAAGATAAACCTTTGGCTAAAATGATAAAAGAGGATCCAAACTACAATTTCACAGCAAGTGATGGGTGGTTTTGGAGATGGTAGAAATGACATGCACAACTGAAATAGCACAACTCTCAATACACAAAGAAAAACTATATGCTGATTATGATTCTGCAGAAAAATTTTCTGTTGATTTGAGAAACATTATAAATAAAGAAAAGAAGGCTTTGTTGATGAACAGATTTATAATGCTGATGAAACAACTTTATTTTCGATTTGTTTGCCAAAGAAAACATAGATACTGAAAAGAGTACCTGGATCTTCAGGTTACTAAGAATTAAAAGACAGATTTGCTCTCTTATTTACTGCAAATAAGACTGGAACTCACAAAATAAAGTTGCTTTTAATCGGCAAAAGTAGGACACCGAGAATTTTGAAAAACGTGAATGAGAAGACCTGACAGTTTTATATGATTTCTCACTTAATTCTTGGATGATGCAAAAAAAATGATTAAGTGGTGGTTCAATGATGTGTTTGTTCTTTCAGTTTGGTTACACCTTAGAAACAGAGGATTAGAAGTAAAATCTTTGCTCCTTCTGAACAGTTGTACAGCCCATCCTGACGAAACAGAGCACATTTCCAGGGATAAAAAATTCTGAGCTGTTTTCTTACCAGTGAACACAACAAGCTTTTTTGAACAAGTATTAAATTGAAATCTCATAGCTTAATTTAGGGTTCTTTATTTTCTATTTATAAGCACTCTTCTTGCCTCCCCTCGGTATATCATGCATTTTTCTTATATCCCGAGTAGCATGACATATCAAAGTGTTACTCTATTCGATAGTCAGAATTAGCATTACTTTTAATGCACTAAACGTACAAGTTAATTATAATTAAGTTGTAATTATTATATATATTATCTGATAATACATAGTTCAAATCCGTAGTTTTTCATACATATTTCCTTACAGTTGGCTAACCTAAAATTTTAAATCTCATATTCATTTTCGCCATGCCTAGGAGGTAAAAGTTTTGTGAAAGTTTCATTTTTAAGGTCAATAGTTTTGTAAAGGGTCCTGCTTTGAGATGAGGAATTTTGTGATGGGTCCTGTTTTGAAATGAAACAAATTGTGAAAGTTCCTTTAATGGACTCAATTTCTTCCTAAATAGATTCCTGGTTTTATAAGTACATTGCGATCATCATAGTTTTAATTTATAACTACTCTTGAAATAAAGAAAATACTTCAAAGTAAAATTCTGCATTGGATCAGGTAAGCCAATTTTTTTTTGTGGGTTGGGTTTCTTTTTTTATAAATATCATTTTAGTTTTAATTTACACTTATCCTGAAAATAAATAAAAATACTTTGAATTAGAGTTCTGTATTGGTTCAAGTAGGTCGATTTTATAAATTTTCTTTGGAAGTGGGAGGGGGAGTGATGACCGAAACAAAAGGGGGCAGAAGTGGCATGAGCCCTGGGTGCCAGAATGAAAGGCTTTTAAATAAATAAAGTATATGAAAAGATTGCATAAAAGGTTATGAAAAGTATATAAAAGGGCTTCATAAAAAATATATATGAAATTTGGGTAAAATGTTTTTCAGCTAGAAAATCCAAAAGATAAATTGAGAGTGTCCAAGATACTTAAAAACCAAAGAGTGGAAAATTCACAAAACAAAATATCTTAGTTAAAACTTTAAAAAATTTGTTTTCGTGCTAAGTCACTATTACAATTTTGAAAATTAGTGTTCGGTTCAGGAAAGCATTTAGACATATCAGTTTATTAATAGGAAGTGCAGTATAAGTGATAGATAGTTCCATAAAACTGGCTATCGGTAGCACACAAAGGTATTTTACAGTATTGGAATTCATTGTCATACCTACAGAATATCCTGGTTTTTCAGTTATTTTGACTCATATCACAATAACTTTAAACACCTGCTCAATTGTAAGTAATACTATAACTACAGTAAAATCTGTAAAATGAAATCTGTCTGTATACAGTCCTGACTTAAAAGAAATCCTGACTTAAAAGAAAAAAAAAATAAATGCTTCCAACAGAAAGAATATCAGCAATTCTATTTGCTAAGATGGAAACCTGTCTAAAGATGAATTTTTTCCGGTTTCACAGGTTTTATGGTTTTATTGAATAAATATTTGACAAAGCTGTAGTACTTTACTATTAAGTATTTTATGATTACATATTTTTAATTTTAAAATAAATCGGCTATTAGAAAGTTGGTAAAAAAATTATCTTTATAAATTTACTTTTCGGAGAACAGAAGGAGTATAGCAAAATCCATGTTTGCCCCCTGTGAAAAAAATGCTAGTTTCGGCCCTGAAGGGGATTAAGTATGTTTTTAATGTAAGTAAGATGTTTATTCCAAACTTATTATTTAGTATATTTATGCTATTTTTTCTTCAATGCTCTTTCTTTGTCTCAATCCTACCCTTTTTCTTCTCTTCCTTGCCCCTCCCTCCTGCTCTTTTTTTTCTAGAATAAACTCATGTATGTGTCAAGAAAGTAAAAAAAAAAAAGATAGTTTAGTAAAGGAAAATAAATCCCAATAACAATTTTAAAGAACAACAGCAAATATAAAACTAGTCGTTGGGGGCCACCGTAATACTTACCCATCATGGATATGCATAATGTAAAATATTAAAATAAAAATGTGTAAACTACTTATAAAATGCATTGCAATTCAAATAAAATCGAAGCTTGATGACGTCACAAACTTTAAAGGCTCGATTACTGAATTGCTTGAAAGAAACATCCTTATAACTCCAAAAATAATAATCCTATTAACTAGCGGTTTATTGCATCTGATTCAGCGTCAAATTTGCAATTAAAATATATCTTTGAAGTGAAATTTGGATGAAATGCAGGGTTATGAAAAATCGAAGAGTGTGGGAAATAGGACTCCAAATATCTCGGCAACTAATTATCCGATCGACTTCATGCTGTATGCAAAATTTGTTTTTTTATTGTCTTTTATATTCATTTCTTAAAATAACCAATTTCGAAAATTTTTATATACCTTTTATCAGAACGAATATTTCGAGAGTCCGAAAAAAATAGTTCCGGTTAATCGAGGTTATTGAAATGAAATAGGCTTCTTCCCATTATTACATACTACGTACATACCAAATTGCAAGTCTCTATCTCAATTTTTTCCGGAGATAGAGCGTTTACAGACACACAGACGGACGACCAAATTTTTTTTTCTAAAAATATGTTTTTCGGAATCTCCAGTGTCTGAAACGTGTAAATCCGTCAAAAAAATTTTCGATTTTCAAAACGATTACAAGACTTACCCTATACTACGTATGATGGGTAAGTAATAATAATAAACAACAGTAATTACTGGCATATGTGAAATTGTATAAAATAAATGGCATTTTGCTGATTTTTAAAAATAACTAAATAGAATATCTTAACATTGATTATAGATATGAAAAAAACTGATGAACAAGATAAATAATTACTATTACTTTTGTTGGTATATTGCAATCAGAAAATTCAAATACATCTGCTGATGTCAATAACTAAAGCAAAAAATGGATTACAAAAATTATCTTGAAATATATCTATACTCCATTCGTTGAAAGAAGATAACAGTAGTAAACAAATGCACATGCGGATTGGCAATGCTTAAATCTGGTGCTGTGCCAGAAGCTGCAAACAGACTGTATGAACTGTTTGAGCTTCTGCTTTTTTAAATCGAAATAAAAAATTAAATTCACCAACCTAGGGATTTGTGCCAAATGTGTGACTCCTTGGCGATTTTTCTGCAACCCGTTTGTTTACTTTCGTTATCTCCTTGCCCCGAACAGACTATAGTCAAGTATATTTACGTCAATGAAACTAGATTGTCCTATGAATCTAATAAAATATATCTAACATAAAACGATTGCTGAAACAGTAGTAAGCAAATTTAAAACTTGACTGCTTTTTTAGCAATTTGAAAAATCACTTAAATCCATTCAATATATTTCAGGTGAATTATAAATGATGAATTCAGGAGACGGTTCGGGGGACATTTTGGGTACCACTCATGTAATTAATTATTCGTGACAGGAAGGTAGATCGCCAAAAATGGTTGTTAATCACCAATCATGTTTATCATTGCCAATGGCCAACCATGCTCAAAACAGTAATATGTTTGCCATAATATATATTACATTTACTAATAAATATTAAATACATAACTTTGTTAAAAATAGTAAAAATTATAAAAGTAAACTAAATAATGAAAAATAATAGTTTGCATTTATTAAGTATCAGACTGACTGCTTTTAGTTATTAAAGATATTTATGATGGAAGTTTTATTTTAGGCTTTATGTTATACTTGGCTGGAATGAATAATATACAGTAGACGCCCTTAAATTTGTGAGTCTAAAATCTGTGAATGCCTAAAATCTATACATTGTTGCAGATGTAAACAACAGATGTATGTGAAAAATTCAAGATTTTTAAAATTTATTTATTCATCTGTACACGTTTTAATACGTAACTGGTTAATATGACTGAAATCATGCTTTCTCGTGAAGTAAGTATAAATTTATTTCAGAAAAAAATGAAGATAGTGCTATATCAGTGGCGATCATGACCTTTTTACCAATTCATGCATTAATCAAGCTTTTTTGGTTATTAAGTCTGACTAAACATGACATAAAACTTCATTATTTCAAGATTTTGATGTAAATTATCAGTGTACCTTTATAAGGCAAGTTTCATTGAATAAGTCAAGAAAAATTATCTCATTATTGTTATGCATATTTAGTTATGCATTATTAATTATTTATTTGACCTTTACTTTTAATATTTTAATTATTTTTTAAATTTTCTTAATTTTTATTATTTTACTTGATTACCAGTGGACACATGCAAGGATTTCACACTGCAGTGTAATATTCTTTAGATGCATGTTTTAACTCCAAAGCAAAATTAGGAATAAAAGTGCCTGCAAGTAAAATTGGTCAAGCCAGAATATCATGTGATTGTTTCCATCAAAGTTATAGTACAAACAGATTGAAGATAGCAAAAAGTCATGCACTAGAAAAATATTAACAATCGTATTTAAACTGCATTAGAGGATAACGTCACCTGCATCGGAAAAAAAAAACATGAGACAAAGAAAAATAAATTGATTACACTTAAATACGATTTAATCTATTATAACAAAGCACACCTTTTAGGTAGAAATATCACTGATCTCATCGATCGTGTCTTTTTCTTCTAAATATCTGAATTTCAATTTTGCTTTTTATTCATAAATATAAAATTAATATCATATTTTAATATTTTATGTTATTGCAAGCATGCACAATAATTTCAAGTGCATTATTACATGCAAATTACTATTTAAAAACGGCAAACTAAACAGTGACCCGAAATCTACGAAATTCTAAAATGTGTATACAACCCCTGGTCCCAAGCTATGTGGATTTGAGGGAGTCTACTGTATATCCTAACCACATTACAAGATCTAAAAATATAATATACTTATCTAGATATTATTCAGTTATATATATATCAATGCTTCTGCAATGGCCTTTAAAATTTCTACTACATAATATTAATTATAGAGTTAGAATGTAGAAATAGAAGAAAAAAAGGTTACTGTAATTAGTATGATAGATGTAACTGTTGATGCTGTGTATTTACCTGGCACATGCAAGAACTACCATCATTTTTTCCTAGAACACCAAATGGTAGGATTTTAGCATTGGTAATCATTAATATCTCCCAAAAATCTGAGAAACTACTTAGAAAATTGTCCAATCTCTATTTTAAGTTCATATTAGACAGCAATCACTGCTTCTTAGCATGCTACATTTTTGATTGTTTATAAGGAAAAATTCTGAAAATTACTCAGAGAATGTTTTGTGAAAATGAGCATGAACCGTGTTATGGGCTCATATTTAATTGTAAATGCATGACACTTGTAGACATGATTGTTGAAATGATTTGGAATCAAACAATTTTTTCTTTTATTAATAAATGAATTCAACTTGAGTTATATTCAATTGTCTGATAACAATCTTTGTCAGGCTACTGTGTTCATAAATTTGGTCTAAAATGCCAACTTTGACAGCATTTTCTTAGAGATCCTCTGCTTTTTCTGAAAAATGAAAAAAATTGTTCAATTTCACAGTTTATGAATAAGAGCATCTGCCAATCTCATACAATAATGAACAAATGTGAATTCAATAATGTGTTAGAAAGTAGAGTTTGGATTTGTAAACATCCTTAAAGCTGTTGTTAAATCCAAACCGACTACTTTATGACACATTTATTAATTCATTTTTGTTAGCAAACATATAAACATTTCAGGAACTCTTATTAAAAAACTATTTAATTGAACAGTTTTTTTTTTTTTTTTCAAATAAAAGCGGAAGATTTTTCAGAAAATGCTCTCAAACTTAGTATTTTGAACCAGGGTATACAGATTTTAATCAGATAGATTAAAATAATGACTTAAATCACAATTAAAATCATGATTTAAATCACTCTGATTTTTTTTAAATCATTGATTTAAATCAATATTGGAATTTCATTCTATTGGAACATGTAGTTTTGCCTTTATTTAAAATATAATAAATTTTCAGCAATCCACATGTTATTTAGATCAAATAACACCCCCCCCCCCCTTCTTAAAGAAAAAAAAAACACATATGTCTAAGAATGACTCTTTTACATGCCCGGTTGTAGCTATCTACAGAATATATATATATATATGTGTGTGTGTTTTTTTCTCTCTTAAGAGCATTAATTAAAGAGAAAACACTATTTTTATAGAAAAGATGTCCTTGATAGCATTTCCTGAACAAAAGTAGCTTAAAATTTATTTGACCATCATATGGTCTTATTACAAATGCCAGTATTACTATTATATGCATCACTAAAATGTAACTAATATGACACTGTTATAATTTGCTTGATAAATTAATATTTTTATTCAGCTTTAAATATCTTGCAATATCGATGGACCTGTGGCAGGCAATAAGAGCATAAAAAAGCAGAATAAAGATAATGAAGGCTGTGAGTCTACAAATATTATAGGCAGGGGCAGTTTTAAGGGGTCACAATCGTGAGGGGCCCCGCATCCCAAGGGCCCCAAAATCTTCTTTTATGTTCAAAGAGTAAAAGTGACTTTTCATCAAAGATTTTTGTAATTTATTTTTTCAATTAGTTTTACTACGTCATTTTTATGTAATAAAATATCCTATTTATATATAGGATATTTTTTCTACTATCTGTTATTTCCAGAAATATAGTTTTTCCTTATCTTTTTTTATGTTATCATTTATTAAGACTGTGAACATTTGTGAAGGGATCGGGTGAGGTTTAAGGGAGACAAATGTGCTTTGCTCTGAGCTGAAAAGAACCATGTTAGAGACCCTTTACACCTATTTTAAAATATAGATATACGGCATACCAAGTTTGTTGTCAGAAACGCCACGAATTGATATAAGACATATCATTATTATCAGATACATCGATTTTCATGTAACATTCCGATATGTTTTTCATGGCAAAATAAAGTTTTATCATATAAGTGGTGTCCGTACTGTAAAACACTGGCGAGAATCTTACGCGGCACAAAACTTGTATCAAATACTAGGTATCCATTAGCTATACTTACAAAGGATAACAATTCGTCACGCCACTACATTGTCGATTGCCAGTTTCTATTTGACACCATGGATATGATAATTTTTCAACAGCCATCGATACATCTGCGATATACGCGATTTTACAAAACATCACGCGTAGAGCGATTGGAGGCGGTGTCGAATAGTGATTGGCTGAAAGATGGTTACGTTGATATTGAGGGGAGGAGTTAAAGCGTATTAAATGAACAAGTATGTTAAAAGTTAACAAATTTTTGTGTCCGATCTAGTATAGTGGTTAAAGCATCAGGCTCGTAACTTTGATGCATCAAGTTGTGTCCTTGCTGATTTTTTTTTGCATTTTTAGAGTTTTGCTTTGATTTTTATTGAATTAGTTAATAAAGAATATTTATTAACAATGCTTCTTAAGCATTGATATAAAGATCAGTTAATCTTTATCAATTGCTCTGCAATATTTTATTCTCAATTTGATAATTAAATTTTAATTAGAATTAAGTTAAACAATATTAAATTATAAATTATAATTAAGGTAAATAAAAATTAAATTTTTATCACATACAATAAAATTTAATATCAGATAAATTTCAAGAATTAAATTTAATTTTAATTCATATACGCTATTTTTTAATAACTATACGAATATTTATTAAAATGCAAAAACTCCTAAACTTTCATTAAAAATATTTTTTGTATTAGAACTTTAGTAACAGATGATTATCAAATTAGCAGAATTAATTAATTAAAGTTTTCATTTTAAAAAACACAAATTGCACAAATTGTGCTTATTAGTTGCTAAAATCAGTGTAAAAAGCTTTAAACTTAAAGCCATCATCGGGGAAGAGGAACAACACAAACGACTACTCTAGTAGTCGTTTGTGTTGTTCCTCTTCCCCGATGATGGCTTTAAGTTTAAAGCCGAAACATGTAGGATTTTAGCTCTTTTATGAGTTTAAAACAATTTTTACACTGATTTTAGCAACTAATAAGCACAATTTGTGCAATTTGTGTTTTTTAAAATACTAGTTAACAGTGTAGTGTCCAAATAGATTCAATTGTAAAGTTTTCATCTTTCAAAATGAAGCATTATTCTTAAAAATCTCTATTAATTTACTAAAATTCTTTTTGCCAATTTCTGGTTGATCTGCAGTGATAAAGTTGTGGAAGATTACCATATTTAATTTTTTTGTCTATTATTTTATTATTTAATTTTTAATTATTATTTATATTTAAATAAATATAATTAATATTAATTAATATTTTTATTTAAATACATACAATTAATATTAATAAGTATTATTATTTAAACATATAATTAATATAAATAAATATTATTTAAATATAGTAAAAATGAAGGAGATAAATCTATCTAACACTAGTAATAATAAATATAGTTATCATTATTTTAATTTTGTGGGGAAAAAAATGTTGAATGATTAATTGCTTATTTTAAAATCACAGCATGTCCTTTTTTATGTTATAATTAATTCCTGTTTAGTTCAATAACTGTTCTGATCTAAAATTTCAAGATTATTATTCATTATGCATTAATTCAGTAATTTGGGTCTTCAGCAACCCCAGGGTTTAAAACTATATTGGGCGGGGGGGGGGGGGGGGGGGGGGTAGGTTTTACTTGAACATAACTGCATAAAATCTATGAAGTTCATTATTATAGCTCTCATTTTTAATAAAAAGTATTTTAATGCAATTTAATTTCAGAATTCATATTTATTCTTAATGTTGTATTTGTTTGGTAGATCTATCATATCTTAAAGGTTGTTATTTAAAAAAAAAAAAAAAAGGTTAGGTATCATTTTATTAAGATGTTCAAATTGCTTTTAACCAAATATTGATGATTTTAAGAGCTATGCTTAGAAAACCTTTACTTATTCTGGATTTTTAAAAAATCGCTCCGAAACTAAAATCTCATATCTTAGATTTATTTTAAATTTTTGTTTTAATGCTTCATTTTACGAACAGATGGCGCCACTACACAACGGCTTAGACGTTGCATGGATTTTAGGCGTTCGAGTGTAATTTGTATAGCTTTTTAAATTATTTAATTACAGAATGAGATTTTTTTTTTTCAGTTAACTTTTGCCAAATTTTGCAAGTTTTTAATTGTAAAAAGAAAAAATTAATAAAGTATATTTCCAAAATTAAATGAATTTGTGTGGCAAATTTTGTATTTTACGCTGTCTTGACTTAAAGATATGAAAGAAATTGTTTAATAAACCTTTAAGTTCAGTAAAAAATTTAAAACTATATATATAAATTTGAAACCTGCATTTCTTAAGTTTATATTGATTTTATGAAATAACAAACTATATAAAAATCTGAAAAATGCATTGCTTAAGTATATGTTGATTTTATGAAATAACACAGTTCAAAAAGTTTTTAACGATCTAGTAATTTTATTTTCGTTTATTAATTCAATTATGATGATTAAAAAAATAATAATAAACATTCAGAAAAGCTAACATTTATTTGCTGTGCTTTCAGTTTATTCTTGTGAAATAATGTTTAATATTATTTATAATTTATTTAATTTATATTAATTTAATTTTTATTATAATTAATGTTGTTCTTTGTTTAATTCTATCTAATTGTAGTGAGTATTTACTATAAATAAAATTTAAAATAAAAACTATAAAAAAATGTAAACATGTAATCTTTATTTGAAAATTGGAAGTTGTGGATTATAGATATTAAAGAATATAATAATTTATAAATGAAATATGTTTTACTTTATGTAATGTTTGTTATGTATCAATAAATTAAGCTGGACGTATAGTTTTTTCACTTAAAAAATGTACACAAGCTACTACAAATTTAAATTAGTTTTCAATAACCTTTACAATTAAAATATCAGTTTTATTTTTCTTAAAAAAAAAAAAAAAAAAAAAAAAAAGAACAGGAGTTGAATTAGGTAATGAGCTCTGAAAATACAAGAGCTAGAAGTATTTGATTTGCTGTTTCAAATTATACTTGTACATATGGATTGTTTTCTTTTAATTGGATTAAGTTAATATTATTTTGTTAGACAAGTTTAATATGTCCTAAGCATCATTAAAAATAAAGCAAACATCAATATACAAGCTCAGACGATCTTATGAATCTTCAACGAAATGAAAAATATCCTCTTCAAGCGCATTAAGCTCCTCCTACATTGTCTCAGGCAGTCGACCAATCACTATTCAACATCGCCTCCAATCGTTCTACGCATGATGGTTTGTAAAATCGCGTATTTTATAGCTACTTTTTTTTTTCTCTTCATAGATGCTGTTGAAACTTCTATTTTGACAAATGAGACGTCAGATTGCCAAATTGAAAAAAAGTTATTGCAAATTGGTTGTGGCATGCAAAAGACTGATTAGGGGGGGGGGGATTTAAAAGCTGTTTTTGTTTGCAAATTTGTATTGCATATTTTTCTTCAAACAGTGGCATGGGCTGAATGATTTTATAGATTGATTCTTTTAAAAATGCATTATTTTTTATATTAATGAAAGTATTAAATATATATTTTTAATAGATTATTTAAAGGATAATATTTTTAAAAATCAGCCTTAAGCCATGGCTTATTTTTCATAAATTTAACAAAATAATTAAAATGTTTTGTTATATAAAACTCATTGTACAATGAAAAATTTATATAATTTATAAATGATTATGCAAAACTCATTTCTTTTTTATATTTATTAATAGATGACATCAAATAGCTGAATAGATTATTTTTTTTTAATTTAATTTCATAGTATATGATTAAATATACAAGATTTTTTTTCTGATTTAAACAAGTTGTAAATAAAGTACTTGCTTTCATGTTAAGTGAATGAAATTGAACTTTTTTTTAATTCATACATCTGTAATGAGAGTAAATTCTTGTATGTCAATATTTTTCTTTGAATTCTTCTGCTCTCTGGAACCAGAAGTGAAGTCAATATTGTAAAACTTTGATACTTTTTTTTCTCCCAAGTATGTCTTAATACCAATTTTACTGTCAAGAACTTTTAATCGCTTTCATTTATTGTTAGATATAAATTTTTAGCCATAATGCAAGACATACAAATCTTCTAGCCTATTTTCATTTGGTTATTCATAATATTGGGAAAGTTTTCAGTTTTGGCTTGAATAGGCTTCTTGCACCCATGTGTTTTCGCCTTTTAATTTCGTTATTCAGGAAGTTAAATTTGTAAAATTTCCAATTGAAGCTATGGAATCGAATTAATGCTGAAATAGTAAAATTCATATACGTATTAGTAAATACTTTTTTTTTCATATGTCTTCTGTTTATGTATTAACTAAATATGTGTTGTTGTTTTTTTCATCTTTTTCTCATAGGTGCTGTTAAAACTCATGTAAAGTGGGATGAAACATTAGAGTGCCAAATCGAAAAAGTTATCTCAAATTAGTTGTGGCATGCAAAACGTCGATTGGATAATAAAAAATAAATAAATAAAGCATTTTTTGTTTGCAAATTTTTATTGTATATATTTTTTAAACAATGATGTAGGCTGAATAATTTTACCCATTGAATCTTTTAAAAATTCATTAATTATTATATTAATAAAATAGATTTTAAAATAGATTATTCAAAGAGTAAATTTTTTTAACAATCATGACCTTTAACTATCTGCATTACTTGTAAACCCTTAAGCCATTATATTTTTCATAAATTAACAAAATAAATAATTAAAATGATTAATATATATATATATATATATATGTTTAATTTGCTGCGCAATTAAAAAATTATTTAATATATTTTTTTTATGTATAATTAAAAATCAAATATGCTAAAGAAATTTAATAATGGCAAAAGTAGATGAAATTGAACTTATGGATTTTTTTATCCATGCATGTGTAATGAAAGTACAATCTTGTACTCAAGGAATGTATTTAAGAATATTAGGGAATGAGGTGTCAGGTTGAAAAAGTTACCACATGTAAAATACATTTCTTGCATACTTTCCTACAAATTTCAATATGTAAAATTTTATACACAATATACAAAAGTTGGCAAGAAATATCTCATTTGCCTCCATGAGTTAGCAATATTTGAAAAACTAAAATTTCTTCTTTTTCTTCAATACATTTAGTCATTGTTATTCTTAAGTATAGCCATACTTAAAGGAAAAAATATGATTTTGCCTTCGAAAAAGCTATTTTAGTGAAAAAGAAAAGTGCAATAGTTTAAAAGCAATGATTTTACTGACAATTTAAATGGGGGAAGGAGGGGGGGGGAATGATTCATCAAATGCAAGACCTTGCAAAATAGTTTAATAATTTAAACATAATTGTTTAATAATTTAAAAAATAATAAGTATCCAATTACTATTTGTATATATTTGGTATTCTGGAATCTACAAATTTAATTATTATCAGTGAATAAATCAGGAATTTTTTCAACGAAAAGCAAAAAAGAGATGGAAAAAAAAGATTAAGACTGTGACTTCAATTTTCAGCAGAAAATATAGCAGTATGGTACATCAGCGGTTCCGAAGCTGTGGTCCAAAGAGTTTAATAAAATTTAATAATAGTTTTAATAAAATGATACAAAGTAATCATATACATGATTTTGGATAGCAAAAGATAAATCATTTTGATGGAAAAGATTAATTTATTGAAATAAATATATTTTGATGCATAATATAAGTTCAGTGAAGGCATGATATATTTAACTGTGTATTGAAAAATTAAAAATATTGTTTGAATGTGTAATTACACAAAAAATAAATTATTAAAAAAAATAATTGTGTTCAGGTGAAGTACACTAACTAAAATAGTTTCTTTAAAGGTCTTACAGAATTAAAAGTAAAGTTAAATAAGTTTTATTAGCAATAATATTTAAAAATATTTATATGCTCTTAATATTTTGAATATATATATACTTTTAAAATATTAAAAGCACAATAAATTTGACTGAAAAAGTTTTTACTTTTTATTAATTTTTATCCTTCCCTATAGGAACCCACATAACACAGATTCATCCAATTTTGGTTTAAAGTACGTAATTTGGACTTATGGACGTGTCCAATTTTCGTCCAAAAGTAGTCTGTACTTCATCTAAATCTCATCAATTTACGTTCAAATGTCACCACCTTTTACGTAATAAGTACGTCTTTTGGACGAGAAAATGAACGTAAAATGAACATAAGATGGACATAATACGGACGTCCAAAATTTGTTCATATTATGTCCAAAATTTGTTCATATTACGCCCATTTTATGTCTTTTAGACGAGAAAATGAACATAAAATGGACGTAATATGAACAAATTTTGGACGTCCGTATTATGTTCATTTTACGTTCATTTTCTCGTCTAAAAGACGTACTTATTACGTAAAAGGTGGTGACATTTGAACTTAATTGATGAGATTTAGATGAAGTACAGACTACTTTTGGACGAAAATTGGACACGTCCATACGTCCAAATTACGTACTTTAAACCAAAATTGGACGAATCTGTGTTATGTGGGATGAAAGTTTTCCATTTAAGGCAGGGGTACGTTGTATATGTGTTTTTGTTACACATATAATTACGTTTTCAAAGCTTTATTTTATAGCGTTTTCTGTGGAAAAGTGCATGGTTGAAATTTTTTTTGTCTCTTCAATCACAGAATAATTTTAAAATTTTCGTATATTGCAAATATACATTGCAAGGATAATTTTGAACTGTGTAGCAAAATATTTTGGAAGCAGACAGAACTTTTCTAAATTTAATCTTTTTAACACAATAAAAATATTATAACTTCAGTATATTTCTTTTCTCATATAAACGTTTAAATTTGCCTCAAGGATTTTAATTATTCCGGAGGAAATTACCATGTTTAAATATATTATTTACTGTACATATTATATTAATTATATATTATATTAAATAGATTATTAATTATATTAATTATAAATGTTATTAAATATATTAATTGTATTAACATCTTCCGTTATGACTATTTGACTGCTTCATAAAAGTATTGAATGTAGTTTTAATTTTATTTTAATGGATTTTAATATTTCAAGTATTTGTTCGGACAAATATATTTTTTAATAGATTACTTAACCACTATAGTATTTTCTGTATTATGAAAAATGCCAGAATATGGTATCACATAGTGGCCGGTTAATTCTGCATTGTATTTTAATGGCGTCATAGCATTAAAAACTCAAATATAATTTTGCTGTGTCATTTAGTTATTGGGACTTAAAACGGCCTACAGAGGCGCTGATCACAGCCGTCGGTACAGGAAAATTGTCCCTTTAACTAATGCTAAAGTACCATTGAAACCATTATTTATTGTAAACACCTTTGAAAGAGTTAGATATTCAAATTTGGATAATTTTTACCTTGTAATATAAACACAGAAGACAAATATCACATGAAATCTGAAATTGTGCAAAAAAATAATCATTAAGAACAAATTAAAAATGCATGTAATGGGCTTGAAAGGGATTTTCCTGAAGCGAAAAGTTATATCTTTTTACCACCAGATGGCGTATTCGAGCGCTTGAATTCCCAATTAGGGGCGATTATTATTCTGTTAAGTGCTTTAACAGAATTTCAACTATTTCCTCGTATTTTAATGCTTCCGGATTTTTAGGAAACGTTAAGAAGTAGTCAGAAAGTAAATTATACAATTTAGGCCCCATGCATGAAATTATTGCAGGTACCCTTTTTTTCCTCAACATCATGCAATAAAAAAATCTGTTCCAATCTCTTAACATATGACTGAAACGATTCAATGAAATTGTTGAATTCTTTAAAATTTGCAAACATTATTACTTTTTATTTATTGCAGAGAAGAAAAAAAATGTCAGCACTTACCACCCTCGAAATGACGTACGCATTCAAAATATTAATACAGCATACACTCCTGTAGATGCAAAACAGGAAGTTTCGCCATTTTGCTCAGATGGAATTTCTTGTAATTTGCATTCCGGTAAGAAACTTGATTTTCGCGTCGCTATATTATAGTATTTTAAGTACTTAAATTAAAGAAATTGAAGCAGCAACATTATTAATGATTCGAGGTGGACTGTAAATACGTTTAATTGACATTTACTTCACAAACACAACATCGAACATAGTACAAGTTACAGAGACCTTTTACATATAACAGTAAACAAACTTTTACCAGATGACTTGCTCCTCCCAAATACTCCAAGTCCTGCTCCAGTAGACTCTAAAGGGATACCTTCAGCTCCAAAACCCATGATGTCCAATACTTCTATTGATGATGCAAAAGATACTTTAATTAACTCTTCTTTTTCCCAACAGGTACCTAGAAGATCCACCAGGAAAAGAAAAGCTCCCTGCAAATTCCCAAATTAAGGAGGGGAGAGTATATGGTGTTTAGTTAGAAATGTAATTAATAGATGGCAGTGGTGCTTCTCACTTAATTGTTGGATGATTAAAAAAATGTGTAAGCGGTGGTTCGATAATGTGTTTGGTCTTTCAGTTTGGTTACACCTTAGAAACAGAGGATTAGAAGTAAAATCTTTGCTCCTTCTGAACAGTTGTACAGCCCATCCTGACGAAACAGAGCACATTACCAGGGATAAAAAATCCTGCGCTATTTTCTTACCAATGAACACAAGAAGTTTTTTTGAACAAGTATTAAATTGAAACCTTGTAGCTTAATTTTGGGTTCTTTATTTTTTATTTATAAGCATTCTTCTTGCCTCTTCTCGGTATATCATGCTATTTTCTTGTCTCCCGAGTAGCACGATATATCAAGGTGTTACTCTATAAGATAGTCAGAATTAGCATTACTTTTAATGCACTAAATGTACAGGTTAATTATAATTAAGTTGTAATTATAATATATATTATCTGATAATACATAGTTCAAATCTGTAGTTTGTCATACATATTTCATTAAACTTGACTAACTCAAAATTTTAAATGTCATATTCGTTTTTCCCATGCCCGAATTATATAGAAACAACTATTTTCATGTAAGAAGCATTTTCACTGTTGGTTAGTGTAGTAAGAAAGAGAGAAGTTTGTGCTGTGTTCTGACGAGATTGCTGCATATAGAAGTACGAGATATGGCAGAAAGACACTTTTTGTATTTTATTAGACTTTTTTCAAAAAAATTATGCGATTTTTAATTATTTCCATACAGTTGGCATTGTGATTGTTTAGTTTTAATATAAAATCAACTCCATTGTTGAAACTTGCATATATTTTAACCACATTATTATTCCATCAACGTTATTGATGCACACATTTGTGTTTTATGATATAGATTGATTTATCTATTTTACTCTAGTGTATGTCTTTTTTGAAAGCGAAATTAGATTTAACATTTTTTTGTAAATTCTAAATTGATGTAATTTGCTTTTAATAACATTACTTGGGATACATTTGAAAAGGATATATTCGAATGTTTTATCAAAGAATTATCTGGTAAATTTTGTTACCACTATGATTAAACTGCAGTTGGAAGTATACCAGATCAGCTCAACAGGAAAAACAATGCTGAAAATCTTCATTTAAATCTCGGTAAAAAAACCCAACAAAACTCAGTATTTCAAAGTTTGCTGGATTTGAGACCGAGGCAGGCATATGCTGCCAAAAGCAATGAAATCCCCAACTCCAAGTTTGCTTATTTCGAGGTTCTTTTCGACCAGTGAAGCAGGCAAAGATTTGGTAGTGTTGGATAAATAAACATTTATTGTACTCATAAATGAGTCATCTAAATATATGTATTCATTGTTAATGACATCTGCCTTGAATGATTTAAATTCTTAAGTCAGCTCTTTGGGTAACTTGTGTTCTGGGTTATGAAAATTTCAAATCATCTTTTTTGATATCTTCATTTCTCAGTATTTGAATGCTCTTGTCCAACTTATGAAACAGGATACAGTAGATTCTGTTTAATTGAAACACATCCATTCTGGCACAACTTGTCCTATTTATCAGGCGTACAGTTAATGATATTTTTCAATTTTATTTTTCACATTTTCTCCTAGTTATGGAGAATTTACTCTAACTTATTTTATTGAAATTTGTCCACATACTTTTTTGTTTTTAATATTGTACATTATATATTCGATATTATAATTAATTATGTGTAATTGGCTTTGGTCCCATTGGGTATCAGTAGAAACTCTCTTCTGGATTTTAACTGCGCAGTATATACCTGTCAGCTTTTGATACTTTATGCCAAACTATGGGTAGCATTTCAAACTTATAAGGCAATTTTTGATTTTTGAATCTTTCTATTAAAGTATTTAAAGAAAAAGCAAATTCAAGTCCTCTTTTGTGCTCATATTAATAGATATTTATCTTGCTTCATTTACTATTGATGGAAGTCAGAACCTTTTTCCAAGGATTGTATTTTTATATGAGGGAAGGTCATTAAGTGCCAAACTGATCACTTATTCTAAAATGAAATATTTCGTCCATGGGATGTGTTGAAAGAAATTTTGGGAGTTCTTAAAAATACATATCCATGGGTGCAAGACTTTCAGTCTTGGAGAGTTTCTTGAGACTGATAAAGTAGGTGAAATTAATTTTGACCTTGTGTCTCTGGAAATTATAATTAAAAATGGGAAGTTTCTACTTTACTCATTATTTTTAATTAAGATTTCTGAACAACATCTATTAACAATTAATGGGCATGAAACAGACAGGGCCCATTTACAATGATTGCCATATATCTTAGGTTATCCCATTTTTGTTTATTTCATCCGGATACTCTCCTTTCCCCCTAGATTAGCATAGGCAGAGTTAAGCTGGTCAGGGATCTCATGAATAAAATTTATTATTTATGTCACAAAATCTGTATTTACATGCTTTTTTATATTTTTATTAGTTAATTTAGTACTATTTTCCATTATACCAACACCATTCTCGCCAAGCGTAATGATTGGCGCAAAATAAAATTCACATAATATAGACAAAACATTTGGGAAAAAAACATTTTTGGTACAGAAGCGAGTATTTAAAAAAATAATAACATTTGAAAATTAAACTTCCATGAACTAACTTATTTAATCAATGGAAATATATACTTAAAATGAAAGAAAAATAAATATTATACAGTAAAGTAATAAAACTCACGTAGAAACTTAAATTAAAATAAAGTGACGAATTCCGCTAGATGCACAGAAGATAACTTTCATATTTTAATTACACATCTTGACTACACTAACAGCAAAATATTTACACGCGCGAACTTATATTTACATAAAAAACAATTATCATTTCACATATTCAATCTTTTTAATTTACAGTTGGAGAAGATAATTTTAAAGGGGATACAATAAATTTTGAGCAATAAATTGATACATTATGTTTTATGCCGCCATCCAGGGTACTTTTGGATCACAGTATATATATATATATAACATATTTCTCTTTCTTACAAACAGAAATGACGCTGCTACATTTTTCTGTTTTCGTTCGACAAAAAACAAAACATTCTAAAGTTTTTGAGCTCACTTCAGTTCAATTACCGAAACAAAAGTTTCAGTTCAAGAGTCACTTTGGAGTAAAACAGATGGAGCTGACCGCAACATACTCCCCCGGTTGAGTTTCCCCTTGTTGAAACGCAACCACAGTCGAGGACAGGTTGATGAGGTCTAAACGTTCTGGGGTTCGAACTACTCCTCCAAATCTAGATACTCTAGGGGAATTCTCTTTAACTTCACCAGAATCCGAAGAAGCTTTATCTGTAGTGTCATTAGGATGAGGAGACTCGATATTTTTCTGAGAAAAGTTATTTGAATCGAAAGTTACTTCCAATGGATATAGTCTTTGTGCTGGACGAAGAGACTCTCCAAACTTAGTGCGTAACTTTTCTCCTCTGGACGGAAGATCAGCGGGATTCAGCTCACCAGGAATATGAAACTAACTTTCAGGCTCTGTGGGTTGTCTTATATCTTTCACTCGATTAGAGACGAACACTGTTCTTGCCGTTTAATCCAAATAAGAACTGTTGAAGAATCAGTCCTAAAGTAGGCATCAACGCTTTCGACTTCTAGAGAACCTCTTATAAATTTAAATAATCTTGCTCCAATAGTAGCTGCCATTAACTACAACCTTGGAATTGTTATCTTTTTAATGGTGTTAACCATGATTTGGCTTGCAGTAAATTGACATCCACCGTACCATCAGGGGACTTGCTTCTTAGAAAAATACATGCGGAATAAGCTTTTTGACTTGCATCAACAAAAGTGTGTAAGCTTAAATGGTATGCTTCTGTGGCACCACTCCATCTTGGAATTTTTACAGACTTCAAGAGATGTAAATTTTTAAGCCACTTAAGAAATTTCCTTTTAATGTCTTCGTTTACTTCTGCGTCCCACGGTTCCTTTGTTTTCCAAATAGCTTGAAGCAAGAGTATAGGTTGCATTAATGCAGGAGACACACAACCTAGAGGATCGAAGACTCTGCTGATAAGGGACAAAATTTTTCGCTTAGTTAATTTTTCTGATTCGTCAAGATTCAAAAGTTCAGAATCGATTTCGAGAGTATAGGAATTTTTATCCCATATTAAGCCCAATACTGATGTTTTAGAATCTGCTGGAGGAAAAATATCGTCACTATGCTATGTAATACTTTCCCAAACTCTAAGATCAAATTTTGCTCTTTTCATTACTTCTGTAGATGTTTCTACAAAATTATTTAACTCTGAAGTATTGGGAACACTTCTAACGCAATTATCTCCATAAAAACTGTCACGCAATTTAACAAGTAATTCTTTGGAGTATTATCCTTTCAATAATTCTTGTGACAAATGGTGATGAATAACTGCCATAAGAAGAAACGGGCCACCTGTGACACCAAAAACACAACGAGTATGGCGGAAAATCCTTATAGAGCCATTGTCATCATACCAAAGAAATAGTAAAAAAATTCTGTTATTCTGCAAAAAAGCTCTTCCTATGTCAGAAATAACACCAATTTCATAAAGACGAAATCTGGCTAATATCAAAGGAATAGTTTCAATAAAATTAATTCCAGTCTCTAAACAATCATTCAATGAGGGGGAATTAGTTATCCAATAGTCTGCACATGAACCTATATACCTGGACTTCTAACGAAATAGCCTTTCCAAGAAGTAAATCGTTCCTCGAAAAAAGCCTCAAATAGGTGGCGCATGTGAAGATGGTTTCTGCCTACGTCACTAAATTCGTCTGCTTCACCGTTTGACACTGACAGTGACAGCCATGGTTCATGGTGGCGCTAGTGCCGCACGGTTTCTGGCCAGCTGCGCAGAACGGTGCGCGTAGCTGTGCAGCTGCCATTTCGTGCCGAAGTCTCGGCACGATGTTATCACACGACGTTAGAACTCCTGTATAGAGGTTCATGAGTCTGCAGCTCCACATACGTGAAACATGTCGACCAGTTAATCGTTCGAATACTCCATCTTACTACCTTTAGAATCTGTTCGCAAATGATCACTTCAGTGTGATCGCTGTTCACGCGCCTTACCGTTCAGCACCATCTACCGTCGCTGTCAAGCTTGCCGGACCACCTCTGGTCGTAATTTCGAACACCTTTTGTAGTGAAACCTTTAAATAATCTGTTTTCTGTGACATTAACTTGTTGCTGTTTCTCTGCTTCTTTCTGTTGTTTTTTTCTCTGCTTTTTTATAACCATAACTCACAAAAAAGGCATTTCCAACGTTACATTCCTATGTGAATCTGAGTCGTCTTTGCATCCTTAACACTTCCTGGAAGTATGTTGATCTGGTAGTAAAACACCCAGGAGTAATGTCATTGAAATGTCGGAGATGTCTCGGAAGCGTCCTCTATCAAAAAATGAGGACACCAAAGCTGTACGTCATTTTGAATAAAATTGGGAATTCAAGCGCTCGAATACGCCATCTGGTGGAAAAAAGATATAACTTCTCCCTTCAGGAAAATCCCTTGCAATCCCATTGCGTTACATGCATTTTAAATTTGTTCATAATGATTATTTTTATGCACAATTTCAGATTTCATGTGCTATTTGTGTTCTGTGTTTATATGTCAAAGTAAAAATTATCCGAATTTGAATATCTAACACTTTTAAAGGCGTTTACAATAAATAATGGTTTCAATGGCACTTTAGCATTAGTTAAAGGGCCAATTTTCCTGTACCGACGGCTGCAATCAGCGCCTCTATAGGCCGTTTTAAGTCCCAATAATTACCAAGGGAATGACCTACAAGCAAACCGTAACAAAATTGATTAGTTTGTTCAATGTTTATGAGCGTTTAAAATCCCCCCCCCCCTCTCTGTTCACAGTTCAATTTTCGCTAGTTACCCGATCCCAATGTTTTCGATTTGGGGCTTAAAATTTATGTTAAAGTCTAAACTTTAGAATAATTTTAACCCCATGCAAAAGATAATAGTAAAAAATAGTCGTTCGTTACTCTAAAGTCTACAGCACCCTCTGTCGACAATTTTTGAACGTAATCTTTAAAAAAAATTTTGAAGAAAATCGTGATATAAAGAATGACTTTAGTGAAAACCGCAAACGAATCGACCCTTTTTTCCGTTTTTTATCATTGTTTGAAGTTTTGGACCTTAAACTTTAATGGCCCCTAGCTCCTTCAGAAGACGTTTGCGCCCCATGGTTTCCCATTTAATAATGTTTGTCTTCATGTCTACTATCACCCCTCAAAGTTTGTCGGTCTGGTAGTGAAACATCCTGTATATTGTATGTTTCGAATCAATACATCCAATAGATTTCTTAATATTCAAAAATGAGTCAGAGTAAGACAGGAGGAGAGGCCTACCAAAAAAGCTTTAGCTCAACAAGCCCCTCCTGCGAAGATGAGTCCAATGAGAATACTTCGTTGTCTAGGATTATCAAATCTGTAAATTTCATTTGCGGTTTATAAAAAAACAGCCAGTTTTGGAGCAAGCGCCAGAAAATATTTTAGTTTCACCGCCAGTGGGGGCGCATTCTGTTCTAAACGAACCTCTGATCTGTGTCCCCGCTGTCTGCGACACCGTATAGTGGCCGTGCAGCTCCTACGCTGCAAAATCTTTTAGTTCTCTAAACAAACCTCTTTCTGAGCGAAACTCCGGGACGAATCCCCGATGCTTACGGTACCGTATAGCAATCGTTCTGCGCACTCGCTAGAAAATCTTTTAGTTGCACTTTCCACTGCTGGCTGACACCATATCTATATCTTAATCTATATCTTAATTAGCTCCCGTTAAGTTGAATGAACCAATTCTCGTTTAAATCGGGCCCATAGAACCCGATAAAATAAATTCTCCTTGGAGATTAATATTCATGAATGCTGGTAATCAAGGTCTGAAAAAATTAGACCAAAGTTTATTTAGCACCTGGTGTTATCTGGAAAGAATGTTAGAAAATATTTCATTTGAATTGGATCAATATTAAATGCAAAATCTTTCAGTTCTACTCTCCACCGCTGGAAGGTGCACTCTTTTCTAAACTAACTTTTTTCTGAACTAAATGGCACGTGTCCTCACTGACTACGTCTCCGTATAGCAGGCGTGTCGCGCACGCGCTGAAAATCTTTTAGTCCCACTTTCCACATTCAGGGGGCGCCTAATCTATATCTAAATTAGTTGTATATATCTTCATTAATTCGTGTTAAGTTGGATAAGCCAATTATCATTGACATCGGGCCCATACAACCAGAGAAAACAAAACCCACTGTGGAGATTAATATTCAGAAATGGTGGCAACCAAGGGCTGAAAAAATGATACCGAAGTTTATTTAGTATCTGGTGGACCTGGGAAGAATGTTAGAAATATTTCATTTGCATCTTACAAATATTTAAAAAGTTCTCATTAGGGTGGGAGAGGGGGGAGGGATAAGGTTTCGATCAGAGCATTAACGCGATATTTAAATTGTGATCGGACACCCCTCCCCCTCTCTCTTGATAATTAAACCAAGCACCTTTACATTAAAAATAAATGTACAACGTGAAATAGCACAAATTAAAATTATATATATTGGCAAGCAGCTGTTTCGGAGCCCCTAAAGCTCCATCATCAGTGCCAGTTCAAAAGATTAAAACCGATTTAAAATGCTAAGCCATAACAATTTGCCTGCGTCTTTCGCACGTGCCAAGATGAAATGGCCCCGTTGCGGAAGTAAAAGAAAGACGATGTAAATGTTTTATTTCTTTCGAGATAAAATTTTGAGATAAAAACATCGCATTTTTGGCGATTTTTTATGAGTTTTTAATTAATATCTCGGATAATTATGGATCAATTATTACGAAATTAGAAACAATGGATAGATGATAAAATTTACTATATTGAGATTTTTTAAAATGTGAAGCCGTATTCTTTTCATTAGTGTAAGAAAATCGCGTCGTAATGTTAAAATAAAATAAATAAAAATAACGCTAAAACTCGCATAAAAAAGGGAAATTAAAAGAAAATTTTCAAAATTTCAAAAATCGGTCTTCGATGTGCAAAACTACATACAAAGAGGTACCTTGCCACCAAATTTTGTAGCTCTGCGTGTAGCGGTTTCTTCAGAACACAATCGAGAGACCCAGATCAATACGCACAAACTCCTCTTTTTATTATTTTTTATAGATTAACTTTACGATATTAATTTTGGGATTGAGGTAATTAGAGGAATTAACAGTAGTATTTAGTTTATTTAGGTGTGCGTGGTTTTAAGACTTTTATTACCTTCACGGGTGTTACGCGTAAGGGTTAACACAAGGACTTTTATAATTTCCCTTGCTTCTCATATTAACGAAGTTCGACTGTGTATATTTTTATTTAAACATTAGAATTCATTTAAATAACGTAAATGTTATAAATGTTTAATTATAGATGGCAGCAATAAATAAACACGTCTAAAAATACTCAATTATATTGTAAAGATATGGTTTTATATTACTTTGCAGTGTGCTTTAATACAGATTAGAACATATAATTTCTCCAAAAAAGGAAATAAATTTAATTATTTTGTAATTTTATAAACATTTGCTTTATTACATATTTTAATTATTAGTATATGCTCTTACAAATTCTTCTCTTTTTATATTAGTTAAATTTATAAATTGTAAATTCTTCTTCTTTTTTCTTGCTCATAGATGGCGCGCTAAAATATGCATTGACATATCGCAGTCATTATTTCAATTATGATTAGGTATAACGTATCATTACCTCCTTTTTTTGCGCTGTACATATTTTAATTTCAAAATTACTTTCATTATTAGCAATATTATTAAGATTAGATATAGTTTAAAATAAGAAAAAAATAATTGATAGGTGTATTTGAATTTTTTTTTTTTTTTGTAAAAATATTTTATTTATTTTATTAACTGTCAATGTAACGGATATATGTCATGTGCATTTGTAAAGGAAAACCTGGTTTTTGATAGCTAAAATGTCACTGTTTCAGTAGGGTTTACATTATATTTCTCTTTTTGTTTAACAATTCTTTATTCAATTCGTTTTTCTATTTAATAATGCTCCCTATTCATTGATTTTTGCACATATAATGTTCAGTAATTCAATATCTCATCAAAAACAACTCGTTGTAAATGATCCCGCCAAGCCACAAACCTAAAACGTCAGTCACAAAAAGAAGTGATATCACATAAAAAGAAGCGATATAGAAGTGCATACTCCGAGTCCCGTGTAAAAATCTATCACCACTCATAATGTTTCCAAAGGACTCGGAGTGAGGTACAGTATTTGAAAACTGCTTGGCGACCTGCAGGTTTTTATAATGTTGGTGTTTCCGGCAATTACATATGACTATATTATTTTTTTTTGGCATAAAATTGTAAAAAGTTGAAGCTTCTATATGTTTGCATGTCCTTTCTCATTTATGAGCTTGAAAAATCAATTTGTTGATTTTATTTACCATTATTTAAACTAGAAACACCACTCTTACGAAGAGGATTTTTTAAGTAAATATGTAAAGATTTTGAGTTTGTAATATATATATATATATATATATATATATATATATAATGATCATACGCATATTAATAATAACAATGCACCTTATAATAAACGTTAACTAAATTGAGATATATTGCAGTAATTCTAGCGTAAGCGGAATCGCATAGATCTGGGGAAAAATCCGTTCTGACAGTTCTTTCGCATACAAAAATATTTATAAAAGTGATATAACAAAAATTAAAAATTTATTTTTTCGATTTTCAAAATCGATATACTGCATATATTATAAAAACCTGCAGGTCGCCAAGCAGTTTTCACATACTGTACCTCACTCCGAGTCCTTTGGAAACATTATGAGTGGTGATAGATTTTTACATGGGACTCGGAGTATGCACTTCTATATCGCTTCTTTTTATGTGATATCACTTCTTTTTATGACTGACGTTTTAGGTTTGTGGCTTGGCGGGATCATTTACAACGAGTTGTTTTTGATGAGATATCACTCCTTTTTGTAAGGTACTTAATTTCAATTATACAGATTCCATTTTTATTCACAAAAGAAAAGGTACAAGAAAGATGAAAGGGGCGAAAAAATAATAATAGTGATGTACAGAATTATACAATTTATTGAGTGACTTATTCCAATCTGCAAGTCGCTACCATAGCAACGGGGAAACTTTTATATTAATTTCTTTACATTGTATTCATCAGATTATTTATG
The DNA here is from genome assembly GCA_963931845.1 of Maratus michaelseni. Taxonomy (NCBI): domain Eukaryota; kingdom Metazoa; phylum Arthropoda; class Arachnida; order Araneae; family Salticidae; genus Maratus; species Maratus michaelseni. The sequence continues at coordinate 420,280,729 of OZ007591.1, read as the reverse complement.
ACATATCTATTTTCCTTTTTGTTTTGTTATATCACTCTTCCGTTTATATACATTCAAAAAACAAAAAAATTTAAAATTTTACAGTAGTTTACAAGCTAATTAAAATACTGCAGTTTCAGAAAAATGTGGAAAAATAAGAAGCATTTTTTTCGGTTAATACAAGTTTATAGAGTTTATATACTTTACCGAGAATAATAATAAAAAAAAATTATCTACCAACCATTGTAATTTACAAGGATGTTTATACTAATACATTAAATATTATTTTTGAAAATAACTGAGCACCTTAAAAGATTTTTATTTGTTAAGTTTTTTAACTCCACGTTTCGAGAATTGGAAAAAATATAAGATTCGCAACGTTTGCAAAAGTATAAAAACTATTACAGTGATTTAAAAATAAAAACTGTTCGTAGAGGATGACATGTATTCCAAAATTTTGCGTGATTTTGTAAATATACCGCAAAGACTAAAGCGTTTACATAATGAACCGTTTAAAAAAATGTAAAATTTTATTAAAATTTAACCATAAACAGAACAGTTCGTTACCGATCAGCTATTGTATACGAAATTTAGCATTTAAAATTTTTATGGGGAATTTAAGAAGTTATTTCCTTTTCATTGTGCTGTAAGCCCGTTTTTTAGAGCATTTTAAGTTCGTCATAGCCGGAGATTCGATGAACGGCAAATACTTAAACGAAAAACTTCTAATCTTGGGGTAGCAACATTTTTACATTCTGTTTCTCAGCGCATGAATGTAAAGTTGGAATTTTGTAATCGCTATTTCAATTAATTCCTGATACGCTAGAATTATATATTTATAAATAAACACAGTTTTTTTAATCGATGAAAATATTATATTTTAATAGGTTTAGAGCTTCAGATTACCATAACTTCAGGTTACCTTGCTTTCAGGCAGATAAAATAAACTCGTATTAAATTTTAAATCAAGATAATAAAACCTTACAGAGATTGAAAGAGCATAAAATCATTAAAATACATCTAACTCAGTAAATATACATCGGTTGTAATGTAATCAAGATCTTCTAAGAGACCATGTAAACGAAATGTATATGGTTCAATGCCAGTTTACAACAGAGAGTTTAAATGAATCGGATGTAGTAACATATTTGAAATTCTTGTGTACATAGCCACTTTGACAAAAGTTATGCTATTTACTATTGTTTTTCCTCTGTGTTAAGTACAGGAATCAAGTACTTCAACGTAAAAATTCGCTAATTACACAACTATTTAGTCTTATTAAAAAATCTTTTGAGTTACCTTGTAAACGAACGGTAAATTCTACAATTCTGTTTTACATTAAGAAGCTAACTTAAGTCGTTCGTAATAACATATTTTAACATCATGCGCATACGTTCTTTTTGAAAAGAGTTAGACCATTTAATATTTCTTTGCTTCATCTTAAGTATAGGAATAAATCAATTTAAAGTGGTATACATAAAAAACTAATTAATATTTTTACACGAAATATTAAACATTTTAACTACTCATAAAAACAATTCAAATGCTGCAAACCACGTAAAAATCGGATAATTACACAACTATTTAGCACTATATCAAAAAATCTTTTGTGAGACTAAGTAAATTAACCTTAAATGTTACTATTTTTTTATAATAGGAAGCTTACTTGGGTCGACTGTAATAACATATCTTAATATCATGTGTATACGACCATTCCTAAAAGAGTTGGGTCATTTATTATTTTTTTGCTCTATGTTAAGTATAGGAATCAATAACTTTAAACTGGTATAAATCAAAAACTAATCAATATTTTTACATGAAACTTACAAAGGTTTGAACTACTCATAAAAACAATTCAAATGACTCAAACCGCGTAAAAATCCGATAATTAAACATTGCTGTATCCCTGTCAACAGTTTTTTGCTCTATGCTAAGTATAGGAATCAATAACTTTAAACTGATATGAATCAAAAACTAATTAATATTTTGACATGAAACTTACAAAGATTTGAACTACTCATAAAAACAATTTAAATGACGTAAATCGCGTAAAAATCTGATAATTACACATTGCTGTAGCCTTGTCAACAGTTTTTGGTCTGAACAAGATTTCAAAAGTGCAAAAAACAGCACTTTTAAAATCGCATTTACAGAAAACCTATTCGACGGATTTTGTTTTACTTTTGATTTCTTATTCACGTGGCACGACCCATTCCATAGAATCAAGAATTTTGTTTCTATCATAAATAGAACGCGAGATATAGATGTGTCAAAAACCCGTTTTGTCCAGTCTGCAAAATATAAACTAGACAGTGTAAAAAAAAAAAAAATTAAAAACGTTTGGCATCCATTGGCGGAAAATCCTTTCATTTACGGTTCAATGCATTACTGTTTTTTATGCTTGGCGAGAAACTCTGTCGAGTTTCTATGATTTGTTCATTTTTATTCAGTTTTCTTTAAATTTGACTCTGTAATTGATCGGGCAATTTGAGTTAATAAATTTGGCTCATGCCTATTTACTCAAACAGAAATCAATTACATTTTACATATATTAGTCGAATATTGCCCTTGATAAAGTGTTCCACTACGTAAGTTTCCAATTGCTTCTTGTAATAATTTTCACCTTCAGAACATTGGACTTTTTCTCCACTTATCTTTAAGTATTTTTTACTACTTATCTTAATTTTGAGAATCTTACATTTTTGGATGTATATATATATATATATATATATATGAATTGTATTATAATTATCGGTTTATCTCTTATCGATTATTTATGTGGTTTAATGGTTATTATTAACAAAAGTTTTATTATATATATATAGAGAGAGAGAGAGAGAGATAGATATAGATAGATAGATAGATAGATATTTCCTATTTCTAGAAAACTTTTGGAAAACCCTAGAAATGGAAATTTTATAATAATTCCTTTTACCTCTAGAAGAATTTTCGAATGAGATCTGATTTCGCAATATTTTCTTTTCCTTTAGATAATAAGATATATTGCGATGTCCGACTAAATTGGATAGCCAAGTCAAAGAAAATTCTACATGTTCTTAGAGGTGCGTGCAGATATCCAAAAGAATTTGGAGGAATGCGGCTGAGAGAATTTTTGAAAAGCCTAATCCAGTGAAATGTTCCTGAAGTTTGCGTCTGATTTTGTTTCATATCCAACACTTGGACATGCATTTTCTGTAGTTTCATTAAACGTAAATGAAAGAAAATAAAAATTACCTTTGAACAATTCTAATTGTTTCTTATACAAGACCTGTCATTACCAAACTGCTTCATAAAACTAATGCAGCAAATGTTGAAAAAAAAAACCCTACAATTATTTTCGTAGTCGCAATTTGGTACTTTATTAAGAACTGGTTTAGTATTTTGGCCACTTATAAAGTTATAAAGCATGCCACTTATAAAGCATGCCACTTATAAAACATGCCACTTATAAAACATGTTTTTTTTGTGAAATATTTCTTTCAACTCGGGTAAATATATAAACTCAGTATGTGAACTCTTATTTATTCGAGTTTAGACAAACTCCGTAGTATTTTGCAATCGAAAATACTTCAAACATTGCTTGTGAAATTTAGCTCCATGTATTTGCTTAGTCAGAAATATTTCAAACTTAGCTTCCAATTAGGAAGATGAGCAGTGTAACTACCCTCCCCTCCCTTCATACGATCATATCAGTTTCCTCACTACTTAGTCAACTGAGCCCCATTTGTGAGTTAGATACTGAAAGATACAAAGAGATACAATAATTCATATTTGATAAAATGGAAAATGTCGGTTATTTGAAAAATAAAAGAAATATCTTTTGTATTTTTTAAAAGCTTTGTTCGTTGCAAGAAAAAAAAAATTATGTATATTAAAAGTGTTTATATAAGCTCCAGAAAATATCATAATCTTTCCGAATCTAATTTAAAAACTAGTTTCCGATGACTCAATGGTGGATAAAAATGACCGAATAGTTGGGGGTTTCGCGGCGCATAAACACCGTCCAATGAAGCAAAGTTTTAAATATTTTGACTAAACAGATTCATGGAGCTAGTTTGAACTTTAATAAAGGAAAATTAATCCCTAGTTGATATTTTTTTTAAGGGTTAAAAAAAAAATATCGGAAAAACATGCTTTCGTTACCAATTATAACAAACCTCCCCTTAAGGTAGCAATAACAACAAAAAAATCTGCATTATCGTTTATGGACGGCAAAAACCACTTATCTCACTTCTGCAGTTTTAATTTCGCAATAGGGCGAAAAAGGGGCGCATTTAGATACTTGACCTATTATGTACTCAAAATGACGAAAATGTACTCAAGGAAATCTTCAGAAGGTGTGTCTACACAGATTGTTCGACAGAAAAAGAAGCTTCACGATTATTTTAATTGTTTTCAAGAACTAAAAACAAAAATTGAAAAGCAAAGAAGCTTAACCAACATGCACATAACTTATATACATTAACTCAAAATAAAATCAATCTAAGTCCATTTCAAAATAAAAAGTATAGCTCTACTGATGGGAATTTAGTAGCCTTTGTAAAAATAAGAAATTGTATATTTTGTATAAATAATAAAAATATTTGTTGCTTAAATTGTAATATTTTGCTACAAAATTGTTCATTTGTGTATGGGCAACCATTTAAAACTTATAATTATTCACCAGCCCTTGTATTTACACATTCTTTGGAAACAATGGAGACAATACAAAAATAGCATGTTAAACTGAACAATAGTTTCGGGCCAAATCCTAAGCAGTTCCAGGGTCCTAAGCTTCAAGCCACAGCTCACATGTGCCTTGTCTCATCTTCTGGTTGTTGGTTGTTGGTTGCCCATCTCTTTGGTTGTTGGTTGCCCATACACTGCCTAAGCGCGAGCTAAGTGGAATTATTTAATCATTTTTTTAAATCCATCCTTCAGGATGAATTAATTTTTGGCTAATATTAATCATTACATTTTAAAATGCATCGCTTGTTTGAAAATCGAGAATATTATAGTTTGTGCAGTCAGTTAAAGACGGAAGACCTTTGCATTTCGATTTTAGAAGATCTGAAGTTGATTCCTAAAAAGAACGATGCAATGCACCTGTTTGCCCTGAATGTTCCGTTAAAAACACATGTCCGGGTTCTCTGAACCCTCTACGGAACACATTTTTCGAAGCCATCCGAGTACTGATGTGCTGATTATATTCGTTGAGTTGCTCGTAAGTTGAAAGGGCATTTATTACTTCTAAGTTTATATATAGAAACTGTTGAGCGCGTTTACGACAGGTGCAAAGAAGTATGTGAGATTATTACGTCCCAGAAACATGGTCATAATTATTAAAGTAAGCTTGGAAAAAAATCTCTGCCGGCTCGTTCTACAGGCACAGGTAGATTTTGAAGTTAAGTACTAATTTCACCAACAAAATCTAAATCAAAAATAGAGATAAATTATTATTTCATTAAATGAACCGCACACCATATTTTAAATTCTGGCGTTCTTTTCATTGAGACACGTTTAATAATGTAACCCTACATACAGGATTGCCAAAAAATTTTATCACGCCAATGATACTTTTTTATCGCCGTATTGGCCGATTAATGGAGATGTGATTTTGATTTCTTCTACAACCTCTCCCCCATTTATTTATTTATTTTCCTGTAAGAGTTGGTCCTATCAAAATCTTATCAATATAAAATTTGTAGATAATAATAACAGGACTCATAATAAATTTTAGTGGATTTGATATCTTGTGAATTAACGAAGTTTTTTCTTCTTAAACCCGTATTCTTTTCGCTAGTTGAGGCCATTTTTAATGATATTAAAAATTTATCACGCATAAATTTTTGGCCCTTTTCCTAGAAACAATAATAACTTTAAACGGATTCGATGTGCATTATAATTAAGACGTTATGGGGTTTTTTCTGTTTTCACAAAAACCCTTTAATTTTCTACTCCCTTGGTCCGATTTTACCCATTAACGGATTTGACCGAGATTTTATGTATCAGTTGGGAAGAGATTTGTGCAGAATTATGGGAGTTATCATGTTCTTAAAAAACGATATATATATAAATATATAGATTAGATAAAGTTTTGTACTGGAGGTAGTTTTGGGCTCTAGAGGTCATGATCGGCGTAAATCTGCAAAAAAATTGCAGAAATTTCAACATAGGGGAGAATGTAATAGGTAATATTTCTTACGAAATCTGCCTAATACAGCCTAGTAAGGTAAAGAGAAATAAGTTCTATCATTATATATCATTTTATGTACCAGGGTTTTCAAGAGTGAAAACGGCAAATTTGTTTTCTGAAAAACCTGAAATTTCGTTTGCGGAAAATTTCAGAACTCCAAAAATTTTACAGGTATTCTTCTGAAGTATGTTTGTTCTACAATGATTTAAATAAATGTACCTGTGTTATGAAGTGAAAGTTAAGATGTAAGTCTAAATTTTTAAATTTTCCGAAATTTATACAGAAAAAAAAAGAATATTTTGAATGAAATTTGTGAGATTTTAGACATAAATTGGCAAATTTCAGCCAATTTCGAAGAATTTTCAAAATTTTTAGTTCACTGCAGAGAACAAAATCAGAACAACAGGGCGTTTAAAATAAATTTTAATGTATTTAATAAAAATTAGGTGTATTGGCTAATGTAAACAAACATCGCAATTTGCATAATGTTTGTCCAAAATTACAACTTTTATAAAAGATAAATGAAATATTATACAATTGCACTGTTTCATTACATTTTGCACCTTAGTTTTAAGTATATTTTTGGGCACTATTTTTCTTTAAAATATGCGCTTTTACTGTGCTTGTATGGCACGACAACGAATGAAGAACACCGAGAACTAACAACTAAATAATTTTTATTACAGTATACATTGAAAGTAGAAAAAAAGATTTTAAATCAAATAGAGAAATTCTGTTAAAAATACTTGTATGTTAAAACAACAGGCATTTCTAATAGTCAGGACAGGTCAAATATTTTATGTTAACATTATGATATTAAGTTAATTTTATCATTGAGATTAGTTGAGAACAATTAATAGTAGTAATCATTTTTGTTATGTGTGTGTTCTTAAGATTTTTATTACCTTCACGGGTATTATGAAGAATTTTATAATCCCCTTCATTCTCATATATTAACACAGCTAGACTGTTTGTTGTTTAGTTAAAGCTGTTATACTAATCTCAAACAAAGGTATGTGAAAATATAAATATATATGTATATATATATTGACATATATTCTAAGATGCCGCCGGCAGTCGGCGTATTCTACATATTACGTCCTAGTTTTGCTCCCTTTTATCTTATCACCTTATTTTGAATGTATTACATTTGCATTACTTTTTGTATAGTCAGGCTGAGAAAAGGATGGGCTGCATTTAGTGCACAAAGATAAGTCCACTTTCCAGAAAGAGAAGGGTACTTATTTACAATTATAAATATAAATTCAAAGAAATAAATATTATTAACATTTCACCAAAACACACACTCCAGAGAAACCGCCTAAGTGGTTTATAGATGTCCAAGGCATTAAAGTAAATCATCATTGACCCATACTCACCACTAAGGGGCTTAACTAATCTCCTTGATACTTGCTGGTACAAAATGCAGGAAATTTCTCTTTACAGAGGTTTTTTACTGAGTGGGGGTGTTTTTTAGGTTCATGTGTGCCTTTTACTCCTATCCTTTCTGGGTATTCAAACAGAATGACTTTATGAAATCAATGGAAGAATTATTTTTTCAGTGATTGAAAAATAAACAAGAAATAAAAATCGTGTGGGCTGAGAAAGCAAATTATTGGGTGGGCTTGGGCCCATATAGGTTCGCGCCAATGAATAGGGAGCAAATTGACCTAATAGAGGAAGTCACATCGTCTATTATAATTGTAAAATATTATAATATTTGCCCAATTACATACATTTATCTCGAGGAAATTTTTCGTCACTAAAAAAATAATTGGTGAGTGAACACAATTTACAGTCTGTGTAATCTGGAAAAGTCTGTATTTTTATACTGTAAAAAATTATTCCTGATAAAAAAAAATATTTGTACACATTAATTATTGCTCCCTCTCTCTACCTTTGCCCCTCTAGACAGTCGCACTGGGAGCCCATATGCCTTCTGCAGTATATAGACTGGGGACAACAAAGTATATCTTACATGCTAACAGAAAATAAAGAAAACTTTATTTTAAATTATACAAACTTAATGGTACTTTTCTGTTATACCAACACCATGCCAAAATGTATGCTAATGTGCCATTTATTTCAACTCTGACCGTGCAAAGGATTTTTAATGCAAACTGTGCTAAACATTGTGATTTACTATTTATGGAATGTGACTCATTTTATTATTATTATTATTTACTTGTAACCTTGTAAAACATCTTAATTTTCTTTTTTCAAATCAAAAATATTTATTATAAAATTATAGCTTATATTTATTACTAACATTGAGATGGTCTTTGCCGTTTCGTATTACCTGATGATCAGGAAGCTTCAATAAAATTGTTTCAGGACACTGGATTTATGCATGAAAAAAGTTTTTAAACGTCTTCATTCAAAAAAGGAAATGTTTATACTGCAATTGCAATGCTAAGAGACATTTACAATTTCATTCCTGCAGTTTAAATTGAGTTTTATTTTATTACTTTACTATATAATATTTATTTGTTCTTTTATTTTAACTATATATTTCAATTGATTCAATAAAATAGCTCAGTAATTTTCAAATGCTATTTTTTTAAATACTCGCTTCCATACCAACAATTTTTCCCCCAAATGTTTTGTTTATATCACGTGAATTTTTTTACGCCAACCATTATGCTTGGCAACAGTGATATTGGTTTAACGGAAAAGTACCAAATTAACAAATAAAAATATTAAAATAAGCGTCTAAATAAATATTTTGTGAAATAAATTATAAATTTTATTCATGAACTCCCTGACGAAGACCTGCTCAACTCTGCCTATGCTAATCTAGAGGGTTGGTTGGTTGGTTGATTTTATGACGGCCGATTACCTACACGAGGGATATAGGCCCTAGGGTGACTGCCTTCTGTAGAGGTCTTTCTAAGGTATCCTAAACCGTTTACAGCAAGGTTCGAAGAAAACCACGAAAAACTCCGAACGGTTAGGTCGAGGAGCGCGACAGGGGTTTGAACTCTGCATCAGCTTTGAGAGCAGAGGGCCCTGTCCGTTTCATGCCCATTAATTTTTAAGAGATGTTCAGAGATGTTAATTAAAATTAATGGGTAATGTAAAAACTTCCCGTTTTTAATTAAAATTTCCTGAGACAACAGGACAAAATTTAATTTTACCTACTTTATTAGTCTCAGGAATATCTCCAAAACTGAAAGTTTTGCACCCATGGATGCGTATTTTTAAAAACTATCAAAATTTCGTTTCAATACATCCCATGGAAAAAATATTTCATTTTAGAATAAGTGATCAGATTGGCACCTAATGACCTTTCCTCATAAAAAAAAATACAATGCACACCTTGGAAAAAAAGTTCTGACTTCCATCAATAGTAAATAAAGCAAGATAAATATCTATTAATATGAGCACAAAAGCAATCTTGAATTTGTTTTTTTCTTTAAATACTTTAATACAAAGATTCAAAAACCTAAAACTGCCTCATAAGTTTGAAATACCACTCATAGTTTGGCATAAAGTACCAAAAGGTAACAGGTATTTAATGCACAGTTGAAATCCAGAAGGGAGGTTCAACTGATACCCAATGGGACTAAAGCTAATTACACATATTGTTAATTACAATATCGAATATATAATGTGAAATATGAAAAACAAAAATATATGTGGACAAATTTAAATAAAATAAGTTAGAGTAAATTTTCTATAATTAGGAGAAAATGTGAAAAATAAAATTGAAAAATATCGTTAACTGTACTCCTGATAAATGGGACAAGTTGTGTTTCAATTAAACAGAATCTACTGTATCCTGTTTCATAAGTTGAACAGGAGCATCCAAATACTGAGAAATGAAGATATCAAAAAAGATGATTTTGAATTTTAATAACCGAGAACACAAGTTACCCAAAGAGCTGACTTAAGAATTTAAAGCATTCAAGGCAGATATCATTAACGATGGATGCATATATTTAAATGACTCATCTATGAGTACAAATAATGTTTATTTATTAAATGCTACCAGATATTTGCCTGCTTCACTGATCGAAATGAACCTTGAAATAAACAAACTTGGGGTTGGGGGTTTCACTAATTTTGGCAGCATAAGCCTGCTTCCATTGAAAAACTGAGGTTTTTTTGTTTTGTTTTTGACCGAGATTTAAATGAAAATTTTCAGCATTGTTGTTCATTTTGAGCTGATTTGGTATGCTTCCAACTTCAGTTTAATCCTGGCAGTAACATCATTTGCAAGATAATTCTTTGATATATTGTACATTCGATTATATTGCTTTTTAAATGTATCCCAAATAATGATCTTAAAAGCAAATTACATCAATTTAGAAGTTACAAAAAGTGCTAAATCTAATTTGGCAAACTTATCAGTTGGCACTTTCAAAAGACACATACACAAGAGTAAAATAGATAAATTAATCTATAACATAAAACACAAATGCGTGCATCAATTACGTTGATGTCATAATAATGTGGTTAAAATGTATGCAAGTTAACACAATGAAACTAATTTTTCAATTAAAACTAAACAATCGCAATGCCAACTGTATGGAAATAATTAAAAATCGCATAAATTAAAAAAAAATCTAATAAAGTGCAAAAATTGTTTTCCTACCAAATCTCGTAGTTCTATGTTTAGCAATCTCGTCAGAACACAGCACAAACTTCTCTCTTTGTTATTACACTAACCAACAGTGAAAATGCTTCTTATATGAAAATAGTTGTTTCTACATAATTCGGACATGGGAAAAACGAATATCAGATATAAAATTTTGAGTTAGCCAAGTTTAAAGAAATATGTATAACAAACTACAGATTTAAACTATGTATTATCAGATAATATATATTATAATTACAACTTTTTTATAATGAACTTGTACATTTAGTGGATTAAAAGTAATGCTTAATCTGACTATATTATACAGTAACACCTCGATATATCGTACTACTCGGGAGATGAGAAAAGAAACATGATATACCGAGGGGAGGCAAGAAGAGTGCTTATAAATAGAAAATAAAGAACCCTAAATTAAGCTACGCGGTTTGAATTTAATACTTGTTCAAAAAAGCTTGTTGTGTTCACTGGTAAGAAAATAGCTCAGAATTTTTTATCCCTGGTAATGTGCTCTGTTTCGTCAGGATGGGCTTTGCAACTGTTCAGAAGGAGCAAAGCTTTTTCTTCTAATCCTCTGTTTCTAAGATCTAACCAAGCTGAAGGAACAAACACATCATCGAACCACCGCTTAAACATTTTTTTTTTGCATCATTCACCAGTTTTGTGAGAAATCATACAAAACTGGTCAGGTCTTCTGATTCACGTTTTTCAAAATTCTTGGTGTCCTACTTTTGCCGATTAAAAGCAACTTTATTTTGTGAGTTCCAGTCTTATTTGCAGTAAATAAGAGAGTAAAGGTGTCTTTTACTTCTTAGTAACCTGAAATTCCAGGTACCCTTTTCACTTCCTGTGTTTTCTTTGGCAAACATATCCAAAATAAAGCTGTTTCATCAGCAGTATAAATCTGTTCATCTACATAGCCTTCTTTTGTTTATTTATAATGCTTCTCAAATCAACAGAAATATTTTCTATGGAATCATAATCCGCAGATTGTTTTTCTTTGAGTACTGAGAGTTCTCCTACTCCATGTCGTTTCTGCCATCTCCAAAACCACCCATCACTTGCTGTGAAATTGTAGTTTGGATCATCTTTTATCATTTTAGCGAAAAGTTTAGATTCAGTTTTGATGATAGGTCCAGATAAAGGAGCTCCAATTCCTCTTTGTTACATAAATCACAAAAACAAAGCTTCATCAATTTATTCTTTGTCACGACTCTCCTTCTTTTTCTCTTTAATTTTGATGTTTCATTAACGGCTTGCAAAAAAATTCGTACTTTTACTTCATTTTTTAACCATCCATGAACAGCTGCTCAAAACCAGAAATTCATCAGACAACTAAAAAATAAGTGAAATTATCGAATGTGTGATATACCGATGGATTATTGTATATTCATACAGTATAGGTTTTCACTACATGCGTTTGTATACCAACAGTACTGTATCTTACAAAATTAAAGCTAATAAGAAAATTATAAGTTCATATTCATTTTTTTCAACCCAAAATTAGTAAAGATTGACTATAGACTGCAGACATCATAATAAAACTGTTTTTTTTACTATATATATAAGTTCATATAGCAGTATTACGGTATCTTATAAACCAGAGCTAATAAAAAAAAAATTGAGGTTATGTTCAGTTTTCTCGACTCCAAATTAGTAAAGATTGCATATTCTCCTTAAAAGAGTTTAAAAAGATTTTTTTTTTTGCTGGCTAGTGTTATAAAAAAAGTTTATAAAATTAAATGTATGAAATACAGAATTTTTTCAAAATAATTGTACTTTTTTCTAATTTAAGATGGGTTTCAAACTTAGTACAAAAAATCATATGTTGTGCAATATTTATCTACCCTTATAAACTTTCCAATCAAGGGCAATAGATGGAAGCTTAAGATGAATTCATAACTTATTTTGGTAATTCAATACAATTCCGTAGAGCAGCTATTATTTTATTGCTGAGGATGTTTTAACATTATCATAATTCCTTGAGTTGCCACAATTTGAAAATAAGGAACTTAAATAAAACATACTACGTATTAAAGTAATATCATAATAAAATTAGGGTACATTCTTTTTATAGAACCCGAAAGAAAAAAAGAAAATTTTAAAACACTTTCTAGAAAATATTTACATTTTATAACCTCGTGAGACTATCATTACTTTATCAAATAACAACAGGTGCATCAAACAAACAAGAAATTTTTCAATATTTACATCATTTATTATGTATACATTGAGATACAATTTATTTAATATGTACATAAAATAATTTAATACAAACTATTGTGATATAATGGGACCATAAATAAGCAGTACAAAATTAGAAAATTTTCATTGGCAATCATCTCATCTTAGCGATTGTTTGTAATATTTGACAATGATCATAATTGTTCATAGATTATACCCTTTTGTGAAAATTTCTTGTGAAAGTGTCTCACACACAAAAGGTTTCTCACCAGTGTGAATTAACACACGGCGGTTTAACACATTCTTTTTGAGAAATTTTCTGCTGCATATCTCACAAATAAAAGGTTTATCACCAGCATGTAATAATAGATACCTATTTAAATGGCTTTTTTTAAAGAAATTCTTATTTCATTTCTCACAAAGAAAAGCTTTCTTACCAGTGTGAATTAACAGATGCCTCTTTAAATTACTACTTTCAGAGAATTTCTTGTAGCATATCTCGCAAACAAAAAGTTTCTCACCAGTGTGAATTAATAGATGACTGTTTAAAACTTCCTTTTGAGAGAATTTCTTGTTACATATCTCGCAAACAAAAGGTTTCTCACTAGTGTGAATTAATAGATGCCTGTTTAAATTACAACTTCGGGAGAATTTCTTGTTGCATATCTCGCAAACAAAAGGTTTCTCCCCTGTGTGAATTAAGAGATGCTTGTTTAAATTTCCCTTTTGAGAGAACTTTGTGTTGCATATTTCGCAAACAAAAGGTTTTTCACCAGTGTGAATTAAGAGATGCGTGTTTAAATCTCCCTTTCGAGAGAATTTTTTGTTGCATATCTCGCAAACAAAAGGTTTCTCACCAGTGTGAATTAACAGATGCCTGTTTAAATTACTACTTTCAGAGAATTTTTTGTTGCATATCTCGCAAACAAAAGGTTTCTGACCAGTGTGAATTAAGAGATGCTTGTTTAAATCTCCCCTATGAAAGTATTTCTTGTTACATATCTCGCAAACAAACGGTTTCTCACCTGTGTGAATTAAGATATGCTTGTTTAAATCTCCCTTTTGAGAGAATTTTTTGTTGCATATTTCGCAAACAAAAGGTTTCTCCCCTGTGTGAATTAAGAGATGCTTGTTTAAATTTCCCTTTTGAGAGAACTTTGTGTTGCATATTTCGCAAACAAAAGGTTTTTCACCAGTGTGAATTAAGAGATGCGTGTTTAAATATCCCTTTCGAGAGAATTTTTTGTTGCATATCTCGCAAACAAAAGGTTTCTCACCAGTGTGAATTAACAGATGCCTGTTTAAATTACTACTTTCAGAGAATTTTTTGTTGCATATCTCGCAAACAAAAGGTTTCTCACCAGTGTGAATTAAGAGATGCTTGTTTAAATCTCCCCTATGAAAGTATTTCTTGTTACATATCTCGCAAACAAACGGTTTCTCACCCGTGTGAATTAAGAGATGCTTGTATAAATCTCCCTTTTGAGAGAATTTTTTGTTGCATATTTTGCAAACAAAAGGTTTCTCACCAGTGTGAATTAACAGATGCATCATTAAAACTCTCTTTTGAGAGAAATTCTTGTTGCATATTTCACAAACAAGCGAATTTCCTTGATGCAAATCAGATGAATGTTTTCCAGATTGCTCTGTTAAAGAAATGGTTTTCTCAATATGTAACACTTAAAATATTTATGTTCGCTTTGAGTTGTTATCACGGATTTCAACGCGACATTTTCTTTTTAACTCCATTTAAGGCTTTATGCAGCTGCAATAAGTAAAATTATGTTAAAAAGTCATATTTTATAATTAATCAAAAACATATATAAGGGTAAATAAGCTTCTTTACAAGAAATTAAAATTATAGAAAACTGTATTCAAATGAATTTTGTAACATAGTATTAATAACTTTACTCATTTCTAAAATTTATGGGAGAAAAAATCAGAAATAACAACTTCTCATTCATAAACAATTTGATCAATAAGAATGAAAAGTATAAAAAATGACTGAAAAGTGAAACTGTAGAGCTCACCGAGAAAAATAAACTGGGAATATGTCAATTCATTATAGTGACTTTGAGGCACTATAAAAAATTGTGATGAAGACTTTTGGGGTATTAGAGAAGACAAAATCCAGAACGAGACGGCCAGATGGATAAATATGAATCCTCATGTGGTTCATAACTCTGATAATTTTAAATCACACATTTCACATGCAGAAAGTTGAGTCATTATTATCCAGGAGTAACAATGAGTTCTCATCAATATATCCAGTTGTGCACATAAGAAATTTGATCCAAATTCCTAACGTAGCTAAGGGCCTTCCTCACTGCAGCCACAGGAAATATGGTATTACAATCAACTGCACACAGAAAAGAGCCATGTAGGTAGGTGGCCTGTATTCAAGTCCTAGATCAGAAAAAAGCAGCTCTAATTTGTCTTTTCAGTATTGTAAGAATCTTTTAGGAAAATGAAACAAATAACAATAAAAAAATCAATAGACTGTTGAAAATTTAAATTTTCAATGATGATTTACTTTAAAAATAAATTAAGATCAATCTTCTTTGACCTTATTAGTTAATACATTTAAGAAATATCAGTATAATTTTATTCTCTAAATTGACATAAGTTATTGAGATTTACTGTAGAATGTTTCCTATTGAAAATAGAATGTTATAGTTTATTTACAAGAACACTTGAAACTCAATTCAGTTACATTATGGTCTAAGATAGGATGTGTGGAAAATATAATTCGCAGTTTATTTTAATAAAGTTAAAGTCTTTCAAAAACACTGAAATTGATAAACAATCATTGAGATCCCGCAGGAAAGAAGAACATGAAATGCCATGGTATTAATATATTTATTGACAAATAAATAAAAAAAAGTCAGTTATATTATGGAAGATATGAAATAAGTTTTTTTTTCAAAAAATGTTACACGCTATCAAAATTATTCCATTTTCTAACAAATAAATTAAATCTTGAATTATTGTTGTCTTTTGACAGCAGATCGTATGTAAAATCCTTTACAATCGCTTGTAACTCAAGATGTAAATAATTTATTAGACAAAAACTGCTGTTGTTAGACAATAATCGCTCATAACTCAAGATCAAACATGAAAAATAGCCAAGGAAAAAAAGGTGGAATTTTTTTTTTCGGCTTCATAGGCCAAATTTGGAGATGGAAAAAAAGGGAGATTCTATGTAGGTTAACTGGACATGCTATCCATGCTCCAATCTGTTTTGATTTTAGTTCCTATAGTAATGTAAACGATAATGCTGTAAATTTTACTTTAATCAGTGTCAAAATAAATTATCACAATAACTGAAGCTCCATTTGATTTGAGATTTAAATGGGAACTTCATTTCTTTAAAAATGTCAAATATCACCACATAAGGCACTAAAACAATAAAAAACACTTACAAAATTGGAAAAATTGCTACATGAATCCCGAATAAATTTTATTAAAAAAGTAGTCAAAATTTACTATATCGGGTAAAAGATTGAAACTGGATTCATTTTACTAACATGGAAAAAACATTGCAAATGCAAAACATTCAAAATCACATTAAAAAAAAATTGCTGCATAATTTCCAAATAAAAATTTCCTAAAAAGACGACAAATTTTACTATATTGGCTAAAAGATAGAAAAAAGATTTCTTTTACAAATTTTACAAAACCTGCACAAAATGCAAAAAAACACAAAAATTGCATAAAAAATATAAAACTCATGAAAAATTCAAAAACTGTTGCATGAATTTTGAATGAACTTTAATGAAAAGAAAACAAAATTTACTATATGGGATTTAAAAACTGATCCCGGGTATCCCTTTACTAATATGGAAAAATTTCCACAGAATGCAAAAAAATAAAAGTTAAAGATCATATAAAAAATTAAATTAAAAAATCTAATCAAAATATTCAAACACTGCCTTTGAGGTGCATAACTTCAGGCATATAGGTAGATACTTTATTGCCAAATTTTGTAGTTCTGCACCAAGCAGATTCTTCAGAACACAGCCGACACACGCATACACAGAGACAACTTCTACTTTTATTATAAATAAGCTAATATGTATTAATTTATTTATTGAGTATTAATTCACTTATTTTTTAAATAAAATTTCTAAAACATTTTTTAAGCAAATATTTGTGAAACTGTGATTATTTATTGGATAAAACAAACAGTTTAAACATTAAAATGAATGCAGAAAGACCAGTAGTAAAGCTCTTATCACTATGGTTTTAAAAGCC
The DNA here is from genome assembly GCA_963931845.1 of Maratus michaelseni. Classification (NCBI taxonomy): domain Eukaryota; kingdom Metazoa; phylum Arthropoda; class Arachnida; order Araneae; family Salticidae; genus Maratus; species Maratus michaelseni. The sequence continues at coordinate 420,263,540 of OZ007591.1, read as the reverse complement.
CCATCAATCCAGAATGAACCCTCTCTTAAGTCTACAGATTTATCCCTTTGCTAATTCTGCATCAAGATGACCTTTGATCCAACAACTATAGAGCACACTGTTCCTCTATGCGTCAGAAAAAACAATAGTCTTTCTCAAAACCACTTCCCATTTTAAAGTCTAAAAAGTAGATTTTCAATCTACAAAATGCATATCAGACATATAAGCTGATCTTTGATCCAATAGCTCTTACGTATGGTACAAGCAAACTAGCTGCTACAAAAGATTTGAGTGGCTGAAATGTCAAAGAATTAAACTTCTTGACCCCCCCCCCCTCCACTATTTCAGATAACTTGCAATATTTTCTTTGAATTTTTGCATCAATCCACAGAATGGCTTAAATCGTCCCCAAAAAGGCAGATTTCAACAGACGGAGTGCCAAAAATTTATTGTCTGCAAGATGTAAATAATTTATCTGAAAATGAAAGAAACAAAAAACTGCCATCAAGCGACAACCATCTCTTCATGTCTATTGACAGCAGTTTTTAAAATTTTTTTTTTGTTATTTGTTTCATTTTCAGATAATTTATATACATCTTGAATTATAAGGGATTGTCGTCTCTTGATGAAAGTTTTTTGTTTGCTTCATTTTCGGAAAACTGATTCACATCTTGAATTATAAGTGATTATCATCTCTTGATAAGTTTTTTTTGTTGTTGTTCGTAACGCTTATTGGAAAATGAATAAAATTTTGAGTTGTAAGCAACTGTTGTCTACTCACGGCAGTTTTTTTATATAAATTATTTACATCTTATGTTATAAGCAATCGGTTGTCTCTTGACAACAGTTTGTTTGTTTCATTTTCAGATAAATTATCAATGATAAAATATTCAATCATTAATCATGAGTGATTGTTGCCAGCACTTTGAACTGAATTTCCACTGCCGGACTGACGTCATGAGGCAACAATAACTTAAGATTTTGTCAACTTAACTCTTATTTATGAGAAAATGAAATATTTTTTATAGTATGTTATATATCTCTAAATAAAAATCAATAATTTTTTCTCATAATGCAACTCAAAATTTACTGTTTATTTCGAAATAAATAAATACCATGGCATTTCAGGCTCTTTCTTCCTGCAGAATATCAAAAATGTTTTATGAATTTCAGTATGTTTGAAGGAGTATAACTTTATTAAAATGCACTGCAAACAATTTTTTTCACACACCATACCACAGACCACAATGTAATGGAATTTTTTTAGATGTCTCTGTAAATAAAATATAAAATTCTATTTTAAAAAGGAAACATTCTGCAATAAATGTCAATAAAATATGTCAAATTAGAGAATAAAATTATATTTCAATAACAAAGGTCAAAGAAGTTTAACTTATAAAAATAATAATACGTAAATCTTCATTGAAAATTATTTTTTTCAATGGTCTATTGATATTTTGTTGTTTACTTGTTTTTTTTTTCTAAAATATTTATACAATTGTGAAAAGACAAATTTGACATTGTTAGAAAATGTTGATATATATATAAACTCACACCCATTCAAGTTAGTTTGATTAGAAAAACTACTTAATTTCTTTTTTAGGAAAAAGAAAGGAAGAAAAAACTGAAAAGTTTCTGTTGAGAATTGTCTGTGATTTATGTTGTGAAATTATGAATGGTAATTAATTTCTATCGATATATTACATTCATGTCCAAATTTAAGGTCAATAAAAATAAAATCTGTGAAACTGATGAACTATTCACTGTGTTGCCATGAAATTTGGCACAGAGGTATATTAGAATGGGAGAAAGAATATAGCAACATTACAATATGGTAAAGATCTTGTGAATTAAGAAACAGGGTATATCAAAAAAGTGTTAAATCATGAATCAGAAATAAAGTATTTATCTCAGGAAAAGTTTGTCTAATATAGAATGTGACCACCGTGCACTGTTATACAGGCCTCACAATGAGCTCTCATACTGTTTATGAGGGTATCATTAAATGTTTGTGGCAAAAAAGCTCATTCTTCCAAAAGCGTGGTTTTCAACTACTGGAGGGTCCTGGGAGGGTGGTTACACTGTGCAACGGCTCTTCCTAGACCACTCCAAACATGTTCAATAGGATTGAGGTCTTGAGACCTCGAGAGCCAATTCATACGACGAATATTTTCTTCAAGAAAATCAGCAACAATGTCAGCTCAGTGTTGCCTCGCATTATCGTCCATAAACATGAAGTTCGGGCTTTCAGCGCCCCGGAACAACCTCACATAGGCTTCAAGGATCTCATCCCTATAGCGATGTGCGTTGACAGTACCTGCGTTGAAGACGTGCTGCAGTGTAAAACCGCCCAACATTATGCCACCCCAGACAACGATTCCTTTGCCACCACATCTGTCGATTTCTTTTACGTAGAAGGGATGATAGCGAGCTCAACGTTCTCTCCAGATGAAGAATCGATGAGAATCCCTCTGCATGGTGAATCGGAACTCATCACTGAAAAGAACATGCCCCCATTCTTGTTGCGTTCAAGGCATGATGTCTTCGCGTCCACAAAAATCGGCATCTCCTGTTGGATGCTGTGAAAGGGACACACATGACTAGACTCCGGGTGTAAATGGCCCTCTCTGCTAGAAGTCTATATACTGTTTGCCTGGAAATTCTTATTTTAGACGCAGCAGTAAGGTCATGAGCAAGCTGACGAGCCGTTGCCAGCCTATGTTGTCATGCGCTTAACGTCAAGTAGCGATTCTGTGCAGGTGTCGTTGCTCTGTGGCGGCCTTCCTGGTAAAAGTACTACTTGTTTGGAGATGATTCCACAACCTGGATACCACTTTCAGTGCCACTTGTAACCATAGAGCCACCTTTGCTTGAGACTGGCTAGTTTCAAGCCTGTCAACGACTGTCTATCTCAAGGAATCATATTAACGATTATGAGAACTCATTCTCACTGCAAACAGGCTAAATTGTTTGTTTTAATGCAAGATTCACAAAACTGCAGGCAAACATCCCAGATGCTTAAACGGTCTGGTTCCAGTAGTTCTGCAAATACTAATGCTAAACAACTTCTTTTTTTCTATTTCTAAACCAAAGGTTGGTATTGTACTGCCCGTTCTTCAAAATATATGCATTACAAATTCTATCAATTTTTCTGTTAGATATTTACAATTATTTTTAAAAACATGTTTGTGACCTTAATTTTGGACATGAGACTGGTAATTAATCTCTATCAATATACTATTTATATTGTCTGGCAATCTACATATCGAATGATTGTTTTTTTTTCCAATACAGATATTTACAGACGTATTCTATGTGTGGTAAATTGAATATGAATTTGACAAAAATGTGTTTTAATGTGCAAAAAATTACTTCAGATTACATGTTTGGGGCTGTACAGTGTACATATATAACGTTATCACTTGAGGGATGGGGGGGGGTCTAGCACTTGTTATTCCTAAGATATCTGTAGGGGGAGGGGAGTTTGTCTTTTGATATCATTATCATCTTTAATTGAACCAAACTTTTTCTTTACATCAAAGTAGTCTGTTATTTTTTTTTGTTTTATCTATTTTTATGAAAATACAAAGTTATTAATAAAGCCATTAAATGAATATAAAATCGTTTCATTCGAAAATATGGATTATACTGGCGCTCTGCTTTCCTGTTCTTTTTCTATATGTGCATATTTTTCCCAACTCCATTTTCCTATTTCAAACATTAAAGATTATTTTAATATTTATAACACTTACCATTAATAATAATAAAATCATTTATAAAGCAGTTATTTTTTAATGTACCAGAGTAAACAAGAGTGTTTCAAAATAATATCGCTCATTAATTAATAGAAATTCAGTTATCAACCATAATTATTTAACATAAAATATGTAACATAAAATATATGGATAAACAATTATATGAAATAATTAAAAGTTTTTAAAACTGCATTTCTTTTTCTAATTCTTTAATTACATGAAATCGCAAATTTTATTAACTATTTTTTATACACATTTCTTGAAATTATATATGCAAAAAAATTCTACTACAGTCATAATAGTCACTAACAATAATAAATGATAAAAGAGAGACATTTGGGAATTTAAATTGTACTTTGTATTTTCATTTAAAATTGAGATTAAAAGTTTAAATGTATAAAGCACATCGAAATCTGTGTCAATATAAAACCTAGTTGTAAAAAAAAATGTCAAACTTAACAAGTTTATAAATGTATTTTTTAAGAGTTAATTACAACTAAAGTTTATTTATAATTAATATTTAGAGTCCAAGTACCAAATTCAAGGAAAAAGTATTTAAAAAAATGTATGTATATGGAAATAATAATATATTAAAATACCGGATGTACCATAAGTTTCTTAAAACTTTAAAAATTCGTAAAAAAAGGAACAAATGATGCTAAAAAATTGCAGTTTGCATGAATAAGATTAGTGAAAGATCAGATTTTTTAAAAATTTAATATAAAAAAAGTTGTGTTTGAAAAAATTACTGATAGATGGCACTGAAATGCATAATATGAAGCCAATTTATGCACATAAGATTGTCAATAAAAAACCTCAATGCACAAGATTCTTCATTCAATGCCAGCAGTATGCTAACATTACCAGATCAAGTGTTGTTAGTTAAGCTCTTTTACAAGAACAGGGAATCAGCAACCGACAAACATTGCAATAACTCCCCACAGCAAAATAACACAAGATGGGAGAAGGGCCTTTTTCCATACTGAAGCTTGTCAGGTGCTGGGGAAAAAAGGGTCGTTTGAAGGATCATCCATGAAATTGATAGGCACTGTTTGAAATCTATTTCATATTATGCATGTCAGCACCATCTATGGGTAATTTTTTGAAGCATAACTTTTTTGTTATTAAAAAATTGTGATCTCCCTCTAATTCCATTCATGCAAACTGCAATTTTTTAGCATCATTTGTTCATTTTTAATGACTTCTTAACTTTAAGCGAATTTATGGCTCACCTGGTATCGCTCTCACACTCATGTATATTTCATTAACATATTATTTAATATATTATTATATTTTCCATATACATACATTTCTCAAAATACCTGTTCCATAAATGTGGTACTTGCACACTTTTTAATAAATAACAATAAATATTAATGAATAAATTTTAATTGTACTTAACTCTTGCATAATACTCTGTAATTAATCTGTAAACATATTAAATTTGGCACTTTTTTTGAACAGCTAGGTTTATACATATGTTTAGAATGCACCAGAGCAATATTTTATAAGATCAGAAAAACTCAAAGAGCCGATGAAGAGAGACTGGAACCTCTCAGAGCCAGGAATTTGCATTGATTAGCATTTTCTAAGAAATGATGTGTTGGAGGAAGGGGGGGAGGGGGACCCACAAGATCCCAAAGACTTTGTGGATGAATGGAAGAAGGGAAAGATAGGTAATTTCCTTCAATTGGGGGAAGGAAAAAATGAGGTGATGGTAACTGAGGATTGTACAGTTGGAATGTGCCTCTTTATTGTTTCATTTGCCAAGCATGCTTGGTCTTCTTTTTATCAACCTCGAAACGATGAAAGGTTGAAGGAACCTTGTCCTATTCCTCAAGCCTGCAGTATTGCAAAGCAATGCACTAACCACTGAGCTACCAGGTATCAGGTTTCTTCTAACAGAGATACAAATGTAAATATATATATATATATATTATAACAAAAACACAATCCAAGTTTAGTGAATGTGCAGTATTAGGAACAGAAAAGAGGCTAGTCTGAAAAGCAGCATGCCTCTTAGAACATGTTATTGAGTGAAGTAAAGGTTTAAAGAGGATGAACGAATTTTGTCAAATTCAGCCGATTCTATTGTGTCAAAAGTTTATGCATATACCCATATATATTGCCTTTCTGCACACATACACCTTCAGATTAAAAAAATTATGAAACTTTAGGGATAAATAAGGCTCATGGAGGTATGTAATTCATAATTAATTTTTGTTGATCAAATTTATTTTAAAGGAGTAAATTTTATCCTCTGAATATTTTTGGACCTTATGTTATTACTTATTAATGATAAGAGATGGGGGAAATTTTTTTAAGTTAAAAAATATTTTCTATCTCTTACCAATAATAAGGTCCAAATATATCCTGAGGTTAACTTTATCTCCTTAAAGTGAATGTGGACAGCAAAAAATTATCATGAATCACATGCCTCCAAATGCCCTCTGTATCCAAATACTTTCACAAATTTTTTAATTTATGGGTTTGGAACATTCTGTTTTAAGTATAAAATGATAAAATACAAATTCTTATTTTTTGGGGATGATGGATGTTTTCTAAATAAAATATAATAAACTTAAAAGGCACATTTAAAAGTGATAATGTATTCTTATATTAAATAAAAAAAATAATTGTAAATCACATGCCTCGAAAACACCTCTAGATCTAAATAGTTTCACAATTTTTATAATTTATGTTTTGGGAACATTTCCTTTTAAGTATAAAAAGATAAAAAACAAATTCTTATTTTTTTTATGATGATGGACATTTTCTAAATAAAAAATAATAAACTTAAAAATCAAATTTAAAAGTGATAATGTATTCTTATATTAAATAAAATATATATGAAATGCATGTATCTATAGATAAAATTATGCAATTAGTAAGTTACACTTGGTAAAAGTCATATTTTATTATCAACATGAAAGTGCTTGAAATACATCAGACTTAAAATTTTTAAACATACAAATAACAAACAATTTTAAATTGTAATTAATTGTATTTTAATTTTTAAATTATTATGAATATACAATTAATGTATATATATATATATATATATATATATATATATATATATATATATATATATATATATATATATATATATATATATATATTTAAATTAATATGTATGTATGTATAATTTATGTACATTAATGACAGACTATTTTGGCGAAACGACACAAACTTTCAAAGCGATGAAATTGGTGAAACAGATATGGCATCTATTTTGTTACAACGTAACAAAAGCATAGAATGAGATGTTTCATCATGTACCTACTATGTGGTTATGATGTTTATTTATTTGTTGTAATTCAAATATTGTATAGGTAAAATTAATACTGAAGTTTATAATTAATATTGAAGATTTTATAAGTTTCCCTCCCTGTGTGTGTGTGTTAACATTTTCTTTGCACTTTTACTATTGCTCTATCAAAACTACTCGACACCAAAAATCTCAGATTAAATTCCAAGTGATAACCACGATTTCAGGCAGTAATTAAGATATTATTATATTGAAGAAAATTATGGATAGAGTGCAAAAAAAATATGATTTATGAATATATACATTCATTGTCTGACTGTGTACCACTTGTGGTACACAGTGAGACAATTTTTCATACTCCTTTATCATGCTTCTATGCTTTTATAAATAACTTTTCTAAAACCATTTATACATTAATGTGTAGCGTATTTGTGTTGCTTAAAGATATAGCAAAAATATTTCAAAAGAAATAAAATAATCGTCATACGTTAAGAAATAATATTTTTTGTCTCACTGTGTACACATTTTTTAAAAAGTTTATAATTAATTAGTATTGATAATAAGGGATACAAGTTTCAAATGCTTAAGTAGTTGAACTTTCAGAATGCGGCACATAATTAAAAAATCACTTATATTTCTTTACGTAGAAATAGCTTTATTTCCAGATTGCTTGTGCACTTAGCTCAATTTTTTCAATTTCGTCACTTGGCTTCTGGGGTCCTTATATATTATCTTGCTACACACATACACCCTCAGATTAAAAGCATTATGAAACTTTAGAGATAAATAAGGCTTATAAATGTATGTAATTTGTAATTAATCTTTGTGGTATTTTTCGATTAAATGCTAAAAGATGTAAACTAACAACATAATATACAGTAAAATAACTTTTATTATATTGTTGACATGTTTCAACTCAGTCCGAGCCATTATTAAAAAAAATGAGACTTTTCTATAACTGCATAGTCTTTGAAGTTATTATTTGAAATACTATCATTTAATTTTCTACATACTTTTTAAAATTACACACATTATTTTTTATATTTACTTAGTTGTTTATTTCCATATTTGTAACCATGGAGTCATTCGAGGCACAATTTCAGTAAGTTAAAAGATGCTGCATTGTTACACATTGTATTTTTGTGTGTTACTATCTCTATGGTTTCTATTAATATGGATGGATAGTATAGACTGGAGGGAAAAATCATTTTACTTTCATTGAAATTTATTTGGATGGTTTCTTCTTGATATAATCTTGTCAGGGCTGTGGTTTTTCTATTATACTTAATATCAGCTATATACTCCTTTTTCCTGTAACTAAATTTCTTGCTTGTCATGCAAATATAATAATTTTTAGATCGATTTTTTTTAATAAAAGTTATTTCATATACTCCTGAATAATTCTCAAAATTAATTGGGTCAATTTTACTGCAAATGATATACAAATGATAAGTTTATACCTTTTAGCATTTAAAAGAAATATATTATTACACGTTGTCATAATTTACTATAATTTTTAATTTTTGTTGATAAAATTTATTTTAAAGGAGTTAATTTTATCAGCAGCATATTTTTGGACCTTATGTAATTGCTCATTAATGGTAAGAGATAGGGGAAAAAATTAAGTTAAAAAATGTTTTCTATCTCTTACCAAAAATGGGGCCCAAAATATCCTGAGGTAAACTTTATCTCTTTAAAATGAATTTGGACAGCAAAAGATAATTGTGAATTACAAGCCTCCAAAAGCCCTCTATATCAAATAGTTTTAAATATTTTAGACTTAATAGGTTGGGAACATCCCCTTTTAAGTATAAAATGATAAAATACAAATTCTTATTTTTTTGTGATGATGGATGTTTTCTAAACAAAAAATAATAAACTTTAAAAAGCATATTTAAAAGTGATATTGTATTCTGATATTAAATAAAATATATATGAAATGAATGTATCTATACATAAAATTATGCAATTAGTAATGTAGTACACTTAGTAAAAGTCATGTTTTATTATTAGCATGAAAGTGTTTGAAATACATCTGACTTAAAATTTTTAAACATACAAATATGAAACAATTTTAAATTGTGTTTAATTTTACTTCTATTTTTAAATTATTATCAATATGCAATTAATATATGTATATGAATTAATATGTATGTATGTATAATTTGTGTATATACATACATATGAATATATAATTTGTGTATATACATACATATGAATATATAATGTATATTTTAAATGTTACTATTTAGCTTAAAATTTAGCCAAATACAGTGGAACTTCAGTTATACGTTTTACTCGCGACCGGAAAACAAAACGTATAACTCAGTAAAACGTACAACTCAATTAATGGTCTACTGGAACCATTTTTTAAATATATCCTAAAAACTTTGTTCCGCTGAAGAGTTCCAGTTATCTTTTATATCGAAAATGGAAGTTTCGTAAGTATTACTGCGCCCATGACATAAAATTTCAGAAATGGAACAGAATAAAAAAAAAGTACATAAGAAAAGTATACATGAAGTTATTTTACCATAAAAGCTTCATTAAAAATATTTTTAATACACATAGTGTACTTAAAAGAAATTATTGAAATCGTCTTGGCATGTAAATCATTTATCAAAAGACATTTCAGTAGTTTACTGAATCTTGTAGAATTAATCACTGATATTCTATTGTTACTTTTTTGCAGTGATGATATTGAACAGCAAACTTTGCATTTCTGTTAATAATGCAGCCGCGTTACCATTACTGTTTTTACTACTGGCGAACCGCTTTACTATGTCAAAAGCCCTTAGAGCAGCTCCGAAGTTAGAGTGAGATCTTTTAAATCATACTCATCCGACGAGTCGTCAGTGTTTCCGGTAACAAAATGCATAAATGAGACAAAATTTCGGCAGGGAACGCAAAAACGTAACGTATAACTGAGTGAAATGTACAACTCAAAACGTATAAATCAGCTAATTTTTAATGGCAAGCGGCCGGGACCGCTGAGTTGAAACGTATAACTGAGGGAAACGTACAACTCAGGTAACGTATATCTGGAGTTCCACCATATCTGGTATTCACCTAAATTACTATTTGCAGATTTCACACAGGCTTAAGGAGAAAAAAAATCCAAGGAGTCTAGAAAAATACTAAGGATTCCAAGAATTTTAAAAGACTCGCCATATTTTTTCATGTATGTCGCATCCTCATTTAACATGCACACCCTAATTTTTAATGCTTTATTTGGAGAGAAAAAGAGATTTTATTCTATTAAAATCTAATAGTTAGTGCTTAAATTTGCACAGTATTCACAGTCTATTGCTTAATGGTTTCATAAATTTGAAGACAAAATTGCCAGCTACCTACTTTATGCATTGACCAATGGACATACATATACAAGAGAATAGTCAAATTTCAAATATTCATCATGTATCACATGGACCTAGATTTTTAAAGTAAATTTGAAAGGAATCACATTTCATTTGAATTCTTTTCTCAGAATTACTATAAAACAGAACTCATGTTGTACAATGATATTTTAAAAAAAAACAAATTGTGATTTTTACAGATTTCTGCCAGTGGTTGGGTATAAATAATTTTTTTTTTTTTAACAGATTTTTCAGAGCATGAAAATCAGAAAACGGATTAATACTTATTTCAATGTAAAAAGATTATTAAATGTGAAAATTAATCTTGAAACAAATTTAAAAATGTTATTAAAATTTTTTTACTGAGTACTTTTGATGTCGGGCTAGGATTCCAATAACATAAAAATTTTAGCTTGGAAAAAAAGAGCCCACACTCATTTGAAGGAAATGAAAACAGGTGGGCAAATAAAGCATTGATTTTTGCTCCACCTCCCCCACAAGATGCTTTGGTAAAATTTCCATTTATATCTACCACTTCTCAGGTTGATTTTTGCCTGAAAATTGTTTAAATGTGACATAGACATTATACAAGACGAAGAAAACACAGGTTTACTCAAAAAATTTTATATATTTCAACTACCATATATGCTTCCACAATTCTCGTACCCTGCATTTTTAAAAAAAAAATTGACCAAAAAAAGGAGAGAGATTTTGAAACTTTTGAAAGTAAATTTAGGTAAAAAAAAAAAGATCTTAAAACATGTAATTTTCAGATGAAGCATCTATAGGAAAGTCTGAAATAATGAAACAAAATTTCAAATCACTCTAACCGCATATATCCTGGAAGTTTTGATTTCTCAATAGGATTTAAAGTCAATTTTGAACTCTGTGTAGCCTAAGGAGCATATTTTGTTCTTTGAATTTTTATTGCCTGATTTTTTATTTTCACCTGTTCCAAGAGTGCAGGTGATTTTATAACCAAAATGTATCAGCAGACCTGTGGAAAATGAATCTGTCTAAGTTAAGATATTGTTCATGCTGTGAAAATATAATGTCTAAAAAAATAAAGTTTTATGCCAGACTTTAAATTTAGAACAGTCATATACAGAAAAATATAGTAATAGATTTTTAAAATTCTACTAAGGATTCTCTTGCTAACTTAGTTTTTATTATTATTACTATTATTATTCTACAACACATTTTAAAAAATGAAAAAAAGGACTGTGTTCACCCTGTTTAAAAATACCACTAAAGGCTGTTGGTCGGTGAGATCTCAAATCCCCCTCGCTAGTGTTAAATCTATAGGAGTAGAATGCATCTGTATTGCATTTTATAAAATATCGCCCCAAGAAATTAATATTTTTAACTTCTTTTTTTTTCCCACTGTTCTTAAAAGATGTCTTTTTTTTTTCCAAAATATTTCTAAAATATATTCATAATTTTAAATTTTTTATGTGTAAAAATCTTAGTGACACTGAGTAAGATTTTAACACTTCACATAAAATTAGATATTTGTTTTAGAAATATTTTGACAACTAACAAAAAAAAAAAAAGAGAGAGAGACATACTTTAAGAACAGTACAAAAAGAAAACACGTTAAAAATATTAATCTCCTGGAGAGATTTTTAAAAATACGAATGTATTACATGCCCATAGGTTTAACATTAGAAAGGGGAATTTGAGATCTCACTGACTAACAGCCTTACATAGTTGCTGCCACTGTAATTTAGTTTTTTAATATTAATTACTTCTTTTAAAAGGTATAATTTTCTAAAAGTGAGACATTTCTTTCATTACTTTTTATTTTTCTCCAAGAAAATTTAATATCAATATATATTTTAAAAAGAAAAATCATGTGCTTTTTATACTTTCTACTTTTATGCCAAAGAACTGGTAATAAAATTATACAAAATACACATATAAAAACAGTATATAAATTTTTTTAATGAAGTGCTTTTAACACCATCATAGTTTATTATTATCATTATTTTATGTATTATTAAATATGGAAAAAGTCTGATGGTGTTATGAGCACTTTATATCAATAGCAACACATATATGTATATACATATATTATATAACTTAAATGCATTAAAAGGAGGTTCTATTTCTTTATGTCAAATTCTTCAATTATTTAATTCAATTTATTATTATTATATTTTTCATATATATATATATATATTTTTTTTTTTAAGTGTATAGATTGTTGCCCTCAAGCTGCTTCATGATATCACAATTCCTCAGAAACTTTTTTGTCTGTTGAAGGTAGCGGTTTGTACATGCAGCTCTATGTTCACAGTTCATTGTGTGACAAAACCCTCTCATTCTAGGAAACATGTCTTTCAAACTAGATGACCCTTTTTCTTTTCAAATACAATTCCTCACAAACTTTTTTGCTCATTGAACATAATGGTACAGCAGCCAGAAAATGGCTTTCTGTACACATCTCTAAGCTACAAGTTTGTTATGTGATGAAATTATCCAGGGCTTAATTTCTCAGGAAAAAAAGTTACTAACACCCGCAGTGTACCCCTTCTCCGTTGTCACTCTAATCTGCATATTTATATTATTTTCAAAATTTAAAGCATTGTGTTTTATTTAGCAAAATAAAAATTTTAAATTACAGCTTTCTGTGTATACTTAGCTATCAGCTATTCCACTTTTTAGTTATTAGTACTTCCATATAGAAAAATTTGCCTAATCTTAATGTTAATTAATCACAGAATTCTGTGATTAAACAAGCTCAGTATTATGATTCAGAAATAGTGTTAAAATAAAAAATAATTAGTTCGCATCTATGCGGAATAGAAAAAGACTAGTTCTGTTTACTCTTTATTCTAATCAAAATTGCATTAAAATGATTTGAAATGGAAATAAAATTTTGAATTTAAGACAGATTGAGCTCGAGCCTGCCCAAACCTGAGGTCTGATATAAAAATCGAGCTCGTTTCATCTCCATCTCTTAAGAGAGCGTCACATTACGTCATTTATAAGTGTTTTGATACAAAAGAATGGAGATGGGTGGGAGAGGAAAGGATAATTTAGGATTGGTTTTTCGGAAGCGTTATTGCACTAACTGGTGTTTATGAGCTCCAGGGAATTCTGGCCAATATTTAAATACTTACTAAAAACAGAGAGAGGCGCAAATTAAGCCCGTTTCAGGGCTTTCAAAACCATGTAAATCAAACTAGACGACCATTTTTCTCAAGAACTATTCTACCAATTCCCTTCCTTTAAGAAAGGTAATAATTTTTCTTGAAGTTTATGCCACCAAAAAGTATAATGTTCATTGATTAATTATTTTTTTCAAGATTGCAAAAGGTTTAAAAGAAAAATGGAGAGGGGGGGATTTTTTTTTTCCTTTTTTGTTCAGACTACTGCCATTTTGTCAAAAATCAAATTTGTAATCTAAATATTTGCATAAGCTCCAGAGAACTGAATGCCCTTTCATTTGGTAAACAAGTTTGTTTCAGATGCTTGTGACCGGAGAAAAGTGGTTATCCGATTGGAAGTTCACAGCACACATCTGCAGATGCTTTCCGTAGCACAAGGAAGCAAGAAGGTTGTGAAGAATCTTGTTGTGAACAAGAAGCATGCTATTCATTTTTCACATACAGAAAAATGTATAAAGTGAAATGTCAATAAATAGAATGTGGAAAGTCCGAAGGTGATCTCTCTTTTCTTTATAACTGAAAAAAAAAAATCATAAAAGGTACATGAATTTTAGGCCAGAGAAGTAGAACCTCTCCTTAAAATTTGCTATACAAGCCTGTCTTTCTCATTTTGTATAAAATATTTAAACAATCTACAAACAAAAATCAGACAGTAAATACAGATCCTAAATTATATTAAAACAATCAAAACATCTTAGAAAATGCATTGGTGGGGCCAAACATCAATGTTAAACATAAATTCTAGACTAATATGTTCTGTGAATTCTAACTTACCATTTCTTGAGCCCCAACAAAAAGAGGTTCATGTCTTTGAGAAGAGAGGTCTTTTCAGTAGTGTGGTGCCTACTTCAATCTGAGAAACATAATTTTTCATTCGATCAAGAGGCTGGCATATCACTGTAACTACTAAAAAAAGGAAGAATTCATAATTCTGAAAATGAATTTTAACATGTTGATGGACACTTGCGTCTATAGCCGTCAAAGCGAAGTTCACTATGTGGCATGACAGCAATAGCTGTCCAAAACGAAACGGTCTTTTTTAGACACTACGGCTATAGCAGCACAAATGTGCATTTACCGGCGTACAAGTAGAATCCCAGTGTCATGTTTTGGAAACAATTTTTTAGGTTGAAGTTCGTTTTCCACCTGTTATACGAGTTGCAGCTTCAGTATGCACGTGCAGGGTGGCTAGTGGTCAGGGAAAAATATAGTGAAAAAAAATGACAATTACCAGTATATTCTTATAGAAAAATTCAAATTGAATGTTTGATTGAATAATCAACATAAATTTTTCTATAAGAATATACTGGTGTTTATCTCTTTTTTTGACTGTATTTTTCCCTGACCACTAGCCACCCTGACATGGTTGTGAAGGGAGTAGTGCAACATAATTAAAGGTGCTGAATTAATGAAAATTAAGTTTATTTATGCAGAAAGAGTAAAACTATACTTCTAATATTCTAAAAATTACAAAAACATATAGTGTCAATTTTCGAACTTCACTTGTTCCTACTGTCCGTCAACGTGTTAACAACATGCTTCCTAATATGCAATGTAACACAGATAATTATTAGTTCTCATTCTTTTTGTGAATGCAGTGTTCATAAATTTGTCTAAAAAGTTAATATCGAAATTATTAATACCAATTAAAAGAAAAAAGAATCATTTTTAAGAAATTCCATTAATTAAATTTACATTTTTTGAAGTTACAAAATGGCACAAAATTAGATTACATTCATTGCATTACAATTTGTGTCTTGTGTAAATTTTATTTTTAAAGACCTTTTCACACGAGATGTAAAATTATTATTAACTTTTACTGAACAAATACTTTGGTAAGATTAATTCAATGCACTTGTAATTAATACTTAGCGATGACATTCAAATTATTTTATTAAATCATAAGATAATCCAGTTTAGCCAATTACCTTTTGAAAGTTTCAAAATCACACATTCTAATTTTTACTTTAATGCAGTTCTTGTGGCATTAGTACATCCAGCAATAATACGACCAAGTAAGAACATTATTTTAAGCTAATTTTTGATCGCCAAGGACTTCGATATATATTAGCCAAGGAGAAAATAGGATTCATGAATTAAAAAAAAAGCAAGATAAACTTACAATGAATGAGCTTTTCCCAATTTAACTAAACACATGCAAATATGCAATGTTAAATCACATATACGACAGAAAAATTCAGGTAATTTCATTTTTTTTAGGAACACTGTGTTAATAAGATTGTCTAGAAAATTACTGAAATCTAATTTGAAAAATATTTAAAATAAAAAGATATATGCTATTCACTATAATTCTAGAGCTGTAAAGAAATATTTTTTTATCTAATTAATTGTAACCACTTCAATGGCCACAGAGATAAGGAAACAGTCTTGTAACCCCCCTCCCCCCTGCATTTTATCCCCAGGATGCCAATGAAAGGGTTAAGTTATAAGGTATTGCACATATCAATATTGAATGTAATTATTTTGTTCAAATTATTTTAAGGTTTAAAATGCAACTATTTCTAATTATTGCATTGCAACTTTTTTTTCTCAAGTAAATTTTATGTTTCTAAAGTCCCTCCCCTCTCAGGATATAAAACTATTTAATTCTTACCATAAAAAAATGCTTCTAACCAGCTTTTTGTTTGGTAAGATTAAAGCAAACTAAAGTTAAACTTGACTTTGACTAATGGTTGGTTTACCAAAGCCTTGCTTAAGTGCTCTCAGAAATAGGTATTTTTTTCAAAGTACTTGTAAGAAATATAAAAAAAAAATGTTATTTTTCAAAATCATCACATACTGAGCATACTACAAGTAACTACTATATAAAAAAAACTTAACTCAATTCTTATTATGCTATAACAACATTTTCATTCATAAATCAAAGTAGTTTTAAAAAAATCAGAATAGATATTTACATAAACAATCTTCCTCATAACGTTCAAATGATAACCCCATGGTTTTGAGAATCTAAATTATTACTGTGCACATTTAACACACAAAACAAAAAAATATATATTTATTTAATTTTTACAAATAGGATAAATTTTTCATTATAATTTGATGTAAAATGATTCATCTAAGCTGTGGGTTTTTTTTAACCTTTCGAAAATTGAGTTTAAAGACAAACTTTTAGATAGGAGCAGTGGTTTTCATAAAATCTTACTACCCAGCAAAATGCAACGTACAGTCAAAAATTATTGTGGCAAAATTTACACGATTGCAAAAATAATTCATTTTTACAATGGATGGTCATATTAACATTTGTATAAAATTATGTAAGATAAGCAGCAGAGAAAAATTTTATGTAGGTTAAAACTTAGTGCTAATTGGTAAAACACAAAATATGGCTAATGAATAAAATAATATAAACGCTTTTGGTATATATTTTTTACACTCTGCAGTATATAAAAGACTGCCTAACAATTCACTCATGTCTCAGTTTATACTTTTAAATGATCTGTGTGTTACCAAACTACTACCATCAAAAGAAAAAACAAAAGTTTCCAGAATTTGTCTTTATTATGACAACTTTAATTTGATAAAGCACACATAAAGCAACATTTTTAAAAGAATAGATGAACTAATGGAAAGAAAGTTATTTGGGAAGCTCTTGATCACCATTCAGTAACATAACAAAAAGTCATAAAAATACGATTTAAATTTTAAAAATAATAATTAAAAAAAAATCCGATTACTCTGATTTTTGAACACCATGATTAGACAGGCATCATCCTAATTTTGAATAGCCTTTGCACAAAATATTTGAAATCATTACAGTAAATTCGATGCTTAAATATTGATACAATACCTTTAATAACGAAAACAATGAAATTTTAAAAGATAAGCTAATAAACTACGTGAAATCGTCACAACGGAGATACCAAAATATAACGCCATTTCACAAAGGGGACGCCAGAGGTCCTAGGACGCGATAAACGAATAAAGGAAAATTTCGATCTTAAACCAGTTTTTTATTTCGATTAATGAACTTGATAAAAAAAAATGTTAACTTACTTTTGATGTTACATGTTATCCTTTTTGAGGTTTATTAATGTAATTTCAATGCGTGTTTTGCACCACAAGACACAACAAAGAACTCAACTTATCAACATTCAAAAAGCAAGTTGTTGAAAGTTTGTTAGTATGATCGATAGCAGTAAAACATTATTAATCGAACATAGATTTATAATCGAAAAGTTTTCTGACAATCGAATTTAATCGCAAAATGGCACTGTTGCCAAAATATTTCCGTTCCGTATCTCATTTACATTATTTCCAGGGCTGTAGCTAGAAGTAAAAATTAGGGGGTGCTTAAGAAAATGTAGGGGGGGGGGGGGCTCATATTATTTCTCTCACTGTGACACATGCACGCACAAACATAGATATATATGATCAAAGTATTATATAGAAAGGTAAATTAGTGCACATTGTATTGTAGGCCCTATGTTTCTTATTAAATTGTTTCTAATAACCTTATATGATGCTAAGAAAAGTGAAGGCTGCAGACAGGGATGTAATGGAGGATATACGGTGGATACGGCGTATACCTTCTGGATTATTTTAAGGTATACCATATACCCTCTTCTCAAATACACTATAGCATATGCTTTTTAGAGTACCCCCTCTGCCTAAAGCGTATGCCCTTTGGTTTTTTCAACTACATCACTGGTGGCAGAATGAAAATTTTCAGTGTATAATCATTAGAGATCGATGGAAACAGGTTTTTAAGACCGAAACCGAAAGTGTAAAAAAATATTTAAAAACTGATTAATACATGCATAACTGCATATAATTATTAATTACAAATAATAATAATTACGTTACTAATTAATTTATTAATTATACGTGTATTGAACCACATTTCTAACAAACAAACGTAGGGGAACTTGGGACAAAATGAAATAGGGGGGCAAAGTGAAATGGTTAAATATTTAGTCCGTATGCAGTGCCACCTATCAGTCAATATTTTAATTATGTTATTTCACATCTACTTGCTTACTGTCAGGCAACAATCACCTCTAGAGATCAATATATATGAAGTTAGTAACCATTTTTCAAATTGGATGAAAATATTGTAATATTATTAGGTAAGTAAATAACATTTTTAAAATTATATAATGATAGAGTTCTTCTTATTAATATTGTTATGAATTTTGTATATATCTGTAAATATTCCATTTGTTTAAATTTATTTTATTTCATTATTGTGAAAATTGCAGTATTATTAATGTATTTCCTATTGAGCATCATGTAACTCAATGCTAAAGGCCTCAGATGGTTTGCAAGGAAAACAACCTTAAACCCTCATCTTTATAATGGAAGTATATGGAAAAATCGCCAAGGAATGGGTTTATCGCCAAGTTGGCGATGGTTTTGGCGACTTATTTTTGTCGCCAAATTTGGAGATATATCGCCAAATGTCGCCAAGTTGGCGACGGATTTGGCGACTTTTTGTGCAACCACCCCCCATTATACCTGTACATTGGGATCCTTTCTCGCTTACGTTCTCTATCGAAAGTTAAAGCACTTTCTGGTAATTTCTAGCATCTGAAGGCTCTGGAAAATTCTACAGTTATCTTTAAAGCCTGTATAAGGGACCTCCACCAGTTCAGTTCAGCTAGTTGTCTGTCAACTGCGATTGAATTCATACGAGAGGCTTTGCATTGAGAACTGTGTTACCCGGATCGATTTTGCCGTTGATACGTCGTATTGAACGCATTGTTTCTGTGTGATATTTTGCTGCGCTTTTATTGGATTTGAAGATTACTGAATATCTTTTAATTTTCAGAAGATATTTGTGATCGTATTGCACTGTTTATAGTGAATAAAGCCTTTTTATTGTTCTTATATATTGGCATCAATCCTTTCGAACCCCGAGCTCACAACATTTGGTGTCAGAAGTGGGATTGAATGCCGATCACCAGGGCAATGGAGGGTGAATTGAAACAATTATTGGAGAAATTAGCTGCGAATCAGGCTGAGATGTCAACCAACCTTGGCGTGTTGAAAGAAGAAATGAAGAAGGATATGTCAACCAACCTTGGTGAGTTGAAGGAAGCGGTGAAGAAGGAAATGTCAGCTATGGATGAGAAAATGACTGCAAACCAGGCTGAAATGAAAGAGATGTCGGAAGAAATGAAGAAAGATATGTCAACCAACCTTGGTGAGTTGAAAGAATTAATAGATAATAAAATAACATCTTTAAATGAAAGAATTGACAGCGTGGAAAACAAATTTGAAGGAAGATTTCAGGAAATAGAAGAAAAAGTTCAAAAGACAGCCAATACCGTAGAAGAAAGAGTAGAAGAAAAAGTTCAAAAGATCTCCAAAACCGTAGAAGAAAGGATAGAGAGTGTGGAAAAGGAGTTGGAAAATGTGAAGAAACAAAAGATAACTGCCGAAAACTATCCCGAAGATGTCAAATATCAAGCTATGCTTCCTCGGGCCTCTATTAAACTCTCGACCTATGACGGAAAATCCTCATGGCCAGTTTTTAAGACACAATTTGGGATCGTAGCGGACGCCAATGGATGGGATTCCCAGACAAAGGCTTGCCAGTTAGCTGCTTCTCTACGAGCTGATGCTGCCGACGTCCTACAGACTTTGCCTGCAAATGAACCGCTGGATTTTGAAACGCTCGTCAGTGCCTTAGAATTGCGTTTTGGCGAGAAATGTATGAAGGAATATAGCAGACTCCAGCTCAAATCTCGACAGCAGAAATCCACTGAATCCCTGCAAGAGCTTGCTACGGATGTCGAGAGACTTTCACATCTTGCTTATCCGGACTGCCCGACTGAAACTAGAGAAAGTTTAGCTCTGCAACATTTCATCGATGGTGTGCGTGACCCTGAGATCCAGAAACAACTCCGGATTGCAGATCTCAGTGACTTAAAAGGGGCTTTAGTTTATGCCCTGAAATTCGAGGCAGCCCAGCAAGCTACAAGGAAAGATCGGCACTTTGTGCGAGTAGCCAACATGCCTGAGACGTCGGATACAGCTGTGGAGCGTTTACAGCAGCAGATGAAGGACGTGATGTGACATATATACTCCTTGATGGACAACAAACCTTACAGGAAGATCAAGTGCTGGAAATGTGGTGGAGAAGGCCATATCCAAATCGACTGCCCAAGACGACCCAGCACCGAAGGTAATAGCTCACCCACTAACGGAGGAGTAAGAAAACTGATTATTGACCATCTTGCGGGGCGGAGGTTTCCAGATCTTAAGAAGCCTCATTTTCAAGTATGTGAAATTTCTGCAAGAAGTTGCGGCGAGAGCGGAGTTTTTCTAGTCGGAAGTGTGAATGATTTGCCCTGTAATATGATCATCGATACAGGAGCCAATGTGACCATCATTCTGAAAGATCTAGCTCAGCGGCTGAAAGAAAAACTCTCCTGGACCCCGCCACGTCTAATCCTTCAAACGGTGACAGGAGATAAGATCGATATATTTGGAAGAATGACACTGGAAATAAAGTTTGGGAACGCCGCTTATCGCCATACAGTCTACGTGGCCAATATTTCAGACCCTTTCATACTCGGACTGGACTTTTTAAAAGAGCATGGATTTACACTGGACTTTAAGAATAATGAGTTACGCTCTGCTCAAGAAGATGTCACTATTTTCAAACTTGGAAATGAGTCCGGGTCTATTCAACGGATCACAGCCAAGGCAGATGTTATCATCCCTCCTCGGACCGAAATGATGATACCTGGATTAACTGGAAACGAAAGAATTTTCCAGTATGGCTTGACTGGATATCCTGAGAAGAGCTCAAAGGGAGCGCTAATAGCATCAGCGATGGTAGATCTGTCGAGAGATGTGATCCCTGTGAGGATGGCGAATGTAAGTGAAAAGTCTAGAACAGTGGTTCCCAACCTTTTTTTAGCCGCGCCCCACCAAAACATCTCTAAAATGATGATGCCCCCCTCCCTCTATAACATATAATGCTCATGAAATTTTAAAAGAATTTACTCCTGACAGAGTAAAAAGCATTTAACATTGATCCTGAAACGTGCCGAAGGTAATGGAAGAATCAAATATTTTTTATAATCATCTGATACTCCTCGTAGTTTACTGGCATACGGTCGCCACGTATGCGTGATGTACAGAGTGCTCAGAATCCTTGATTAGAAAAATCAATTATTTTGAATAAAACATTTTTGTCTTATTTAATCACAGAATTTCTGCGATTAAATTACTAATCAATTTCTAATCAGAATGAAACGTGATAAAAGATTCGGTAAAGGAAGGTCGTCAAGTAATTGTTAAATATACACTTGTATAGTTTCATGTGTAAAATTGATTTTCATGTGACATATTGCAGTGCGACTCATTCAATAAATACTCGAAAAAGTTGTTTAAAATTCTAAAATACTTTTAAATCAGAAAAATTATAAAGAATTTTTAAATATATAAAAGTATCTAAATATCTTAAAATGTTTTTTCCTATAATTATTCTGGTAGTATTGTATTTAAAACTTTTGAATGGATACTTTTTAAAAATTGAATAAAAAACTATTTTTTTAAATTTTGTTTTTGAAATTTGAATGTGTAACTTTTATTTTCAGTCTACAACATTACTATTAGAAAAAAAAAATTCAGAAGGTATGGGTTCACAGAAATTCTGAATTGTCCCCTTGAAAAGTTAAATTGCCCCCCTGAAAAGTCAAATTGCCCCCCTGTGGGGCGTACGCCCCCCGTTGGGAACCACTGGTCTAGAACTATCCAGAAGGGTGAAGTGCTTGCTACCTGTGCTCCAGTCACCTGTGTTTGCAAAGACCCGAGTTTGACGTTGTCGGGGCCGCCTACAAGTTTAACACCTGAAATTGGACGAAATGAGAATTTATCTCCTGAGCAGAGACATGCCGCAGAAAGTCTGTTCCAGGAATTTACGGATGTGTTTTCACAAAACGAGAATGATATATGTCGCACTTCTCTGACACATCATAGAACTGATACTGCCGACCATCCACCGATTAAACAGCATCCAAGACGCTTGCCGTTTGCAAAACAAGAAGAGGTTTCTAAGCTCTTACGAGAGATGCAGGATAGTGACATCATCGAGCCGGCATCAAGTCCGTGGGCCTCTCCCATCGTGTTGGTCCGAAAGAAAGATGGCTCCACAAGATTTTGTGTGGATTATCGTAAACTTAATGATATCATGAAGAAGGACAGCTATCTTCTACCAAGAATAGACGACACGCTAGATACTCTTTCAGGACATAAATGGTTTTCCACGCTGGATTTGAAGAGTGGATATTGGCAGGTAGAGATCCATCCTGATGACAAAGAGAAGACTGCATTTACTACTGGACAAGGACTTTGGCAGTTTAAAGTTATGCCGTTCGGGCTCTGCAATGCTCCAGCAACGTTCGAGCGCCTCATGGAGACAGTGTTAAAAGGCCTGACTTTTGAAGCTTGTCTCATCTACCTAGATGATGTCATCATTGGTGGCCGCACGTTTGAAGAACATCTAGATAATATTCGAAAAGTGTTAATGAAGCTAAGAGCGGCGAATTTAAAGTTGAACCCTCTGAAATGCAATTTCTTCCAACGCGAAGTAAATTATTTCGGACACATCATCTCAGCTGAAGGTGTTCGAACAGATCCTGAAAAAGTGTCTGCAGTAAAGAACTGGAAGCGTCCGGAAAACGTCCATCAGTTGCGAAGCTTTCTGGGACTATGCACTTATTACAGAAAGTTTGTACAGGGGTTCTCCAACATCGCAAGACCCTTGCATAGGCTCACTGAAAGCAAGCAGAAGTTTCTATGGACACAAGAATGCGAGAATTCCTTCCAGCAGCTGAAAGAAGCTCTCACATCCTCTCCAGTCCTAACCTATCCACACCCCGACAAACAATTCCACATGAGCAAAAAGAATCCTGTTTATATCTGTATACGAATATAGTAAATTTTGTTCTCTTTTCAATGAAGGTTATTCGGCATTCATCAGGTTAAAATGCTAATTTTTAACTATTTTCTGAAAGATTATTTGCTTTTTTATGAAGATGCGAAACACTATTCGATTTCTTGATATATGAATCAGAATTTCTGTAATGTGTATGTATTTACGAATGAAAATGACTTCCTGAAAATGTTAGAAATTAATTAACTTAAATTGACAAACAGCCGTAAAGAAAACTACATTTTTTAAACTAAAGACTGGAAGTATCTAAAGGTGGAAGTATTTAAATGAGTTTTTCATTTTTTAATAAATAAAAATTACATAGAGTTATAAGCGATTCGTCTCACATGACGACACATTTTCCCCCTTTCTCGTGCTGCGGCGTTGGAAATTCGGTTCAGAGCACCGGCTTTGACAGTATTTTCTAAAAAATCTTCTGCCTTGATAAAAAAAAAAAGGAAAAACGTCTTTCGATTACAAAGTTTCTGAATAAGCACTTCATCAACTTCATACATTTCCAAACAGAACTGCATTAAAATTATGTCAAAGTAGCCAGTTTGGATTTGAGAACAGAATTAAGGGTACGAAAATCGATTAATGATATAAATATTTTCTAAATGGGATATTCTATAAAAAGAAAAAGGGGCTGTGCATATGTAACGTCATGACTTTAGGGAGGAGAGGGGATCTGTCATTTGATATCGTAAGATATCTGTAAGGAGAGAGGGGTTTTGTCTTTTGATATCGTCAGTGTCGAATTAAGATACTTTTCTCCGGGAGAGATTTCTGTCCCTCCGTGGGGGGGGGGTGCAATTATAAAGTTCCGGGAGGGAGAGTTCCAGTTATTGACCATTGAAATCATAAAATCTCAAATCTTCCAGTGGGGACATTTCAAAGCACCGGGGAAGGATGTCCCCCCCCCGGGCCACCCCCTGAATTCAACACTGGATATCGTTATCATTTTAAAATATATTTTAACGATATCATTAAGGGGGAGAGGGGTCCGAAATTAACAAAATGTTGATAACGTTATATATGTACAGCCCCAAAGGCATTGTTTGAAGTATGTATTTTATTGTAATTCTTTCTTTTTTTTAGCCTTGGGTAAGGCTTAGTCCTTAAAAGGACTTTTTTTAGTCCTTAAAAGGACTGTTAATCTAATGGCTCTATTCCGCTAAGGCTACCATCTGTGTAATGATCAGAATCGTCAGATGAGTCACCTATAGTGAAATTGACTTTTTCAATTAATTGTTCTTGAATTCCGTCTAATTTCCACATGTTTGTTTCGACATTTTCAATTACATGTTGAACACAACTAAACCAAGAAGAAGACGCTTTCTGGATTCCTTCATGAGTAAGTTTTTCAACTTCCTCCATTTTAAATGTAAGCTTTTTTTTCGCAGCATAATCTTTAACTTCGTCCCAGATAAGTTCGATGGGATTTAATTCGCAGTGATAAGGGGGCAATCGAAGAACGGTATGGCCATGTTGACCAACAATTTTATCTATGTGGTAAGCTTCATAAAACTTTCTATAATCTGCCGCAAGTTTAAGTAATTCCACTTTTATCATGTTTGGGTTCCAAGTGATACTCTTTCTTGTTAACCATGCTTGTATGTCTTCTTTCTTGTTTGAACTTGTTGGAATTTTTTCTACCCTAACAGAATGGTATGGGGCATTATCCATAACAATAACACTTTTAGGCTGAGTATAGGGTAAAAATTTATTTACTAACCATTCTTCGTAATGCGTGCCGTTCATTTCATCATGGTAATCTCCATTTTTTTGCTTTGAATATCTCCAATGCTCCATTAACAAATCCATCTTCGCACTCAGCATGTATTATAATTAATCGGCCTCCTTTACCTGAAGGCGCTTTTAAACCTGTAGACAGACCGGTTAAAAATGCATGTTTCTTCCATTTTACCGTAGAATCTTGCCATACGCGTTCTTTCGTGTGCCCTGCATTAACCCAACCCACGTTTCATCGGTATAATAATTTTTTTTTCCCTTCAGAACGAAATCTTCGGATATTTCTCAAATATTCGTGCCGCCATTGTTGAATATCTTCTCGTTTCAACAACAATGATGAACGTACTCTTTTTTTTAAATACAAATCCCAAATCATGCATAAAATTTCTAACATTTCGAACACTGAAATTTGGGAGTTCGTTATCTTCATTTATCTACTTTTTCTGCCGTCGGTATTTCATTAATCATTAATAAAGAAAAAAGAATGCACTTTCTTACGAAAAGCCGTTTTAGTAATTTCATCATAAATCTGCATTCTTGTACATGTATTTACTTTCAAAGGACGTTTTTTGCCAGGAGTTGTAAATTTACCATTCGTTTTTATTTCAGTCTTCATTCTTTCAATAGATCGTGGTGAAACTCCCGTTAAATCAGCACACATCTTGATAATTTCTGTGTCCGATTTCATGGGATTTTGTTCTCTGAGCTTTATGTAAACATTTAAGATGATAACCTTAGCAGAACTTCTCAAAGGCTTCCCCCTTTTCATGAGGTTGGAAAGAAAGAGGAAATTGGTTTGTAAACGAGGCCATTATGCAGATGAAAAGTTAAATTACCGGAGAGTGAGAGAAAGCAAGTGTCAAGTCCGAAGTCCAGAAAATGAATGACCAATGACAAAGAAAACAGACGAAATTAGGAGCCTGGAGGGTTGCCGAAAATTTAAACCACGAAATAAATCGCCAAATGAAAGGAGTTTGTGAGCCGCAAACAGATGCGAATCCAACTTTTAAACTTATTGATGATTTAACGTACAAGATTATTCAAAAAGAACTAATTTAAAAGAAAAAGTTGTTTTTTTTAAGAAAAAAAAATGGATAAGAAAGTTTAAAAAATAATGCATAATACATGCTTTATGTCAATTAGAAAATATTAAATGAAAATAAATAAATAATCAAAATAATCAAAAAGGTACAGACAAAAAATCTGATATATCGTTTTTTCTAAATTGAACGTTTATTTATTTATTTGAGATTCTATTTTGGAGTACATTAATAAATACATCGAATTTATTCTAAATCATTGTAAGTCACATAGAACATGAATAAAAATCTTTTTACTCCTTATTTGTCTAATAAAAATAAATCGTGTTTGGTGTTTGTTATGTAACAGAACTCTTTTTAGGAAAATCATAAAAGAAAATAGGAAGAAACATTTTTATCTTTTCAAGTTTACATAAGTCAGTTGTTATTTAGTCACAGATTTGAAAGCTTGTATTACAATGATAATAAAAAATTCTAACCGCACACAATAAACTCATATTAATGAATACTAAAATTCAAAAGATTTGCAGTGTTTATGAAACCGTATAAGAAGTTTATTTACAAAAAAAATAACATTTTAAATAAATATAAGATTTTTATTATTTATTTAGCATTCTTAAATTTTTATTAACACTTTCCAACCTAGTTGAAAAGTGTTTATGACTTCGGTTTGTCTGCCGTATGGCCGTCTGTCCGTGCTCTAACTCCAGTTAATATGCTCGGATTGCCCTGCAATTTTTATATGTTATTGTCGTTATCTATAGCATGTTCCCTATTTCAACTAAAGTGTGTAGCACTTATAGTTTTTTTACAGTGACACTCAAAAGAATTCCGTTACATTACGAGGAGAAATCATTTGCGGTTTATTTTAATGATGTTACACAATTTCAAACACATTATAATTGATATATATCACTAAGGTGAATTACAAAAAGCTTAATATGGAATAGGGTGTGCATAGTACTTATAGTTACTTTACAGGGACAGTCAAAAGTATTCCGTTACATTACGTCTATGGAGTTTCTGAGTCTAAAATACTGTTGATATATTGAATATTTACCATACCTCAAAAAACAAGTTAAATAAACTGCTGATGAGTTCTGTGCAATTAAAATAAGAATACTTTTAACTTAGGAAACACGGAAATATCGATGTCGTTGAATGTGAATAAAGAACTTTTTCATGACAAGTTTTATTTTAAAGAAAAGAAAATTCTTCTTATATTATATATTTTATCGATATGTTTGGTATATACTTGAGTTAAAATTTTCCGAAAAATTCAAATCCGTCGAAATTATTACTCTATCTTTAATATTATAAAAAATGAAACATTTGATTGGGCATAAAAAATCTGAAATCTCCGGCAATCGCAGGAGAATTATCTGTCGCAGGTCAACTACTTAACGCAGCGAAATGTCCGAGGGTTGCCCACTGATTTATTCCAATCGCCAAAATTTCGCCAGAAAATCTTTTCGCGAAACAATACAAGTTCAGTTAATATTACAGGTATTTATCATAAAATTGATTATATATTAAGCTGAATCAATTTTGTTTAATCAGTAAATCATTTTTCAATGTAAAAATCTAAAAAAAACGTATTTAAAGTGCTTTTCTTTCAAATTCAGTAAAGAACTATTTCTTCTCGCGCATGTACACTTTTCTATAGTATAATCTCCACTGCCAAGTTACATTTGCCTCAACTTTAGAGTAGCAGCAGTTTTTCAAGTCTCATTAATCTGGCTGGTCCATTACAGACAAAATCTGGAGAAAAGGTATGGATATTCTTGTTTTCTTGTGCAGTATTCCGTGCGGTGCCCCTAGAATTAATTCCATTTCTTCGTACTAATACCTTGATGCAGGCTATGCGACGATTTATAGCAAGAAGGGGTCGGATATCTGTGTTGTATTCTGATAATGGAACAAATTTTACAGGCTTAAATAGAGCATTGAAAAAACTGGACTGGGCAAAGATTCAATGAACTTTTGAAGATAATGAAATTCGTTGGAAGTTTAAACGACCATCCACTGCATGGTGAGTAGGGTTTTAGGAAATGCTCATTGGAATTCTTAAGGATCTGGTCAAAAAAAACTTAGGACGTCAGTCTTTGACCTATGAAGAATTGTTTACTCTTGTTTGCGAAAGGGAATCAGTAATGAACAACAGACCTCTAACTTACATATCAGAAGAAGCTGACTTAAGAGCTCTAACTCCTGCATCATTCCTACAAGATCTTCGCACAAGTGAAGTTCCTGATTTAGACCAAATTGAAAAGATTAATATTGTGAAAAGGTGGCAATACGTTCAAAGAGTGAGAGACAATTTAAAGCATAGATTCAACAAGGAATACTTAGGATTTTTACGATCTTCGATTCCTAAAATATGACAAGATTAAAGTTGGAGATATCGTTATAATCAGTACAAAAAAAGCATAAATTGGCCTCTAGGAAAAGTCATCCAGTTGTTTCCAATAAAAGATGGTATAGTACGCTTAGAAAAGTTACGCACTAAGTTTGGAGAGATTTTTCGTCTAGCACAAAGGCTATATCCATTGGAAGTAACTTTCGATTCAGATAACTTTTCTCAGAAAAATATCGAGTCTCCTCATCCTAATGACACGACAGATAAAGATTCTTCCGATTCTGGTGAAGTTAAGGGAATTCTCCTAGAGTATCTAGATTTGGACGAGTGGTTCGAACCCCAGAACGTTGAGACCTCATCAACCTGTCCTGGACTGTGGTTGCGTTTCAACAAGGGGAAACTCAACGGGGGGAGTATGTTGCGGTCAGCTCCATCTGTTTT
This sequence comes from Maratus michaelseni, assembly GCA_963931845.1. Classification (NCBI taxonomy): domain Eukaryota; kingdom Metazoa; phylum Arthropoda; class Arachnida; order Araneae; family Salticidae; genus Maratus; species Maratus michaelseni. The sequence goes on along the minus strand of OZ007591.1, from coordinate 420,234,504 downwards.
ACTCCAAAGTGACTCTTGAACTGAAACTTTTGTTTCGGTAATTGAACTGAAGTGAGCTCAAAAACTTTAGAATGTTTTGTTTTTTGTCGAACGAAAACAGAAAAATGTAGCAGCGTCATTTCTGTTTGTAAGAAAAGGAAATATGTTACATATATATATATATATATATATATATACTGTGATCCAAAAGTACCCTGGATGGCGGCATAAAACATAATGTATCAATTTATTGGTCAAAATTTATTGTATCCCCTTCAAAATTATCTTCTCCAACTGTAAATTAAAAAGAGTGAATATGTGAAATGATAATTGTTTTTTTATGTAAACATAAGTTCGTGCGTGTAAATATTTTGCTGTTTGTGTAGTCAAGATGTGTAATTAAAATATGAAAGTTATCTTCTGTGCATCTAGCGGAATTCGTCACTTTATTTTAATTTAAGTTTGTACGTGAGTTTTATTACTTTACTGTGTAATATTTATTTTTCTTTCATTTTAAGTATATATTCCCATTGATTAAATAAAATAGTTCATGGAAGTCTAATTTTCAAATGTTATTATTCTTTTAAATACTCGCTTCTGTACCAAAAATGTTTTTTTCCCAAATGTTTTGTCTATATTATGTGAATTTTATTTTGCGCCAATCATTACGCTTGGCGAGAATGGTGTTGGTATAATGGAAAATAGTACTAAATTAACTAATAAAAATATAAAAAAGCATGTAAATAAAGATTTTGTGACATAAATAATAAATTTTATTCATGAGATCCCTGACCCGCTTAACTCTGCCTATGCTAATCTAGGGGAAAAGGAGAGCATCCGGATGAAATAAACAAAAATGGGATAACCTAAGATATATGACAATCATTGTAAATGGGCCCTGTCCGTTTCATGCCCATTAATTGTTAATAGATGTTGTTCAGAAATCTTAATTAAAAATAATGAGTAAAGTAGAAACTTCCCATTTTTAATTATAATTTCCAGAGACACAAGGACAAAATTTAATTTCGCCTACTTTATCAGTCTCAAGAAATTCTCCAAGACTGAAAGTCTTGCACCCATGGATATGTATTTTTAAAAACTACCAAAATTTCTTTCAACACATCCCATGGACGAAATATTTCATTTTAGAATAATTGATCAGTTTGGCACTTAATGACCTTCCCTCATAAAAAAATACAATGCACACCTTGGAAAAAGGTTCTGACTTTCAGCAATAGTAAATGAAGCAAGATAAATATCCATTAATATGAGCACAAAAGAGGACTCGAATTTGCTTTTTCTTTAAATACTTTAATAGAAAGATTCAAAAAACAAAAATTGCCTTATAAGTTTGAAATGCTACCCATAGTTTGGCATAAAGTATCAAAAGCGGACAGGTATTTACTGCGCAGTTCAAATCCAGAAGAGAGTTTCTACTGATACCCAATGGGACCAAAGCCAATTACACATAATTAATTATAATATCGAATATATAATGTACAATATTAAAAACAAAAAAGTATGTGGACAAATTTAAATAAAATAAGTTAGAGTAAATTCTCCATAACTAGGAGAAAATGTGAAAAATAAAATTGAAAAATATCATTAACTGTACTCCTGATAATTGGGACAAGTTGTGCTAGAATGGATGTGTTTCAATTAAACAGAATCTACTGTATCCTGTTTCATGAGTTGGACAAGAGCATTACGCTCGTATTCACGAATAACTTCGACCGAGAGTTGAACCGACGGTCCAGTAACCCCAGGTTGAGGTTTTCAACCGAGAGTTGAAAACTCGTATTCACCGTCTACTTCGGACAAAAAGTTACCCAACTCAGAGTTACTCGACCCCGGTTGAATAAAGCGTGCTAATTGGTTAAAAAAATCAGGTGACGTTTTCGGTTTCGCATTGACGCATTGTTTGTTTATATTATGGAAGAAAAGTGCCGGAAAAAGAAGGAAATTAAATGTAGTACTTATTTTTTTTTTTTTACAAAATAAATGCACAAAATAAAAGCTTGTAATTACTAAATATGGAGATCAACTTATTTTAATTTCTTGCAAAGTTTAATATTTTTTTTTAACAATTTATTCAAATTTTATATATTATTATTATTACTTTTAAACATATATGTGAGTTAAGAAAGGGATATGAAATGTGTTAATTGCTAAAGTAAATTTTATAAGTTTATTTTTCAAATAAAATTTAGCTTAGTAGCTTAACGAAAACTTGATTTGATCGAAACGAAAATTTTATTTCAGCAGCAATTATGTTGATTTCTATTATTAATAGCTATAATTAGTAATTAATTAAACAATTTCTAATTAAGAAAATATTAGATGGAGAAAAATAAAAAAATCCAGAAAGTAGCCTCTAGTACCTACTATTTTTATTTTGTCGAATCAATTTATATATTAAATGATATCCAGATGTATTGATTTGATTGTTTTTATTTTCAGAAATCTAATTAAAATAATTAATTCTAATTGAATTAGATAGTAATTAATATGCACATTGACAAAAAACAATAACAACAAAAGAGTGGAAATAATATCAACAGAGCTACTTAAAAGGTGGTGTATGTGGTTCTAGCAGTGCCCTAGCACCAGGCACCCAAGTTTTTCAGAAGCTCCAATGGCGCATTCAATTATCGCTTCCCATCGGTTAATAAACATTTTATTTTAACTAATCGCTAAATAATAAACAAACTTATTTTTAGTTTAAACTGTTTACCATAGATATATTGCTATTTTATTTTTAGATGTTATTTTAATGAATACTAATATGTTAAATCTTTTAAGGCTACTATATAAATTTTCATTCAACACAGAATCGAGTAAAATCTTTTCTAAATAATGAATTCTGTCTACTACCTGGACATAAAACTGTGAAATATTACAAAAAGTTGATTTTTTTTAGCTTTTAGAAGCCCCCCCCCCCTCAGCCCTTTTGCATAAGAATTTTTCAATTATCAGATTTACAAGTTCAAAGGTATTCACTTGACTGCCTTTGAATATTTTTTAATAAATTAGCCATTAGCCTAAGTAATCACAAAATATTTTTACATGCATACACACACCTATTTTTAGATCCAGTGCATCATTGAAAAATATGTATTTATATAGAGAATTATACTTCATTTTCTATATTCTTTCTAGTTTTTAAATTTTTTTACTCATTTTGATGTCTTTTAATAGATTCAATTACAATTTTAATTATGAGAGAGAGAGAGAAAAAAAAAGAGATTTTTAAATATTTTTTTATGAATGAATGGCGATAGATTTCTAGACTAGATAGGGAGAATAATGATAGTTGGTAATCTGATAAAACAATCTGAATTTATTAACGATAATTTCAGATAATTTTATTACCGAATTTTAAGGAATATAACTTTTTTGAATGTGACTTAGTGGAGAAGAATAAGTGCCCCATTTGCCCCACCCTACCCATTCATCTCTCCGTCTATCTTTCTATCTTTTTTTTTTTTTTTTTTTTTTTTTTGTCAGTGTCATAAGTTAATTAAAGTGAATTAAAACGTGACTCAAGATTCTGTGTAAGATAGATATAGAAATAAAAGGAAAGTTTAAAGTATTAAAAATAGAATGTATGTAATCTCATATATATATATATATATATATATATATATATATATATATATATATATATATATATATATATATATATTATCTGCAAACTTTTTAGCTGGTTTGTTTATATTTATACATACAACTCATATATTATATGTTTAATTATTTGCTTACATAAATATTCAAGATCATGAAGAGTAGAGTTTATTTGCCTTAAAAAATTGTCAACATTACCTAAAGTGCTAATAAAACATTACTAAAATAACATATTTTGCATTTAAGGTTATTTTTTTCAAATTTTCATTAAAAAAAAATTAGGAATAACGAATGTATTTTAACAGTAGTGAAATGAGTCCTGTTTACATAAATGAAATTTCTGATATCAAACTAATTAGTATTTTTGATTTACCAGCTAAAATAAAAAATCCAAGTTTTTTTTTTGTTTGTTTGTTTTTTTTTTGGTGGGGGGGAGGGGGAGCATTTTTGTGAAAAGTAAAAGAAGTTATTTTTGTGAAATGTATTATATTTTTGTGAAAAAAACTTTTTGTAACAAAAGAAAAAATTCAGTTATTAAAATTCAACCAAGCATTTATTAAAAATAGCTTAATGATGTTCTGTTTGTGAAGTAAATGTCAATTAAACGTATTTACAGTCCACCTCGAATCATTAATAATGTTGCTGCTTCAATTTCTTTAATTTAAGTACTTAAAATACTATAATATGGCGACGCGAAAATCAAGTTTCTTACCGGAATGCAAATTACAAGAAATTCCATCTGAGCAAAATGGCGAAACTTCCTGTTTTGCATCTACAGGAGTGTATGCTGTATTAATATTTTGAATGCGTACGTCATTTCGAGTGTGGTAAGTGCTGACATTTTTTCTTCTCTGCAATAAATAAAAAGTAATAATGTTTGCAAATTTTAAGGAATTCAACGATTCCATTGAATCGTTTCAGTCATATGTTAAGAGATTGGAACAGAGTTTTTTATTGCATGATGTTGAGGAAAAAAAAGGGTACCTGCAATAATTTCACGCATGGGGCCTAAATTGTATAATTCACTTTCTGGCTACTTCTTAACGTTTCCTAAAAATCCGGAAGCATTAAAATACGAGGAAATAGTTGAAATTCTGTTAAAGCACTTAACAGAATAATAACCACCCCTAATAAATTTTGTTCTAGAATTCAATTTCGTAATTCTTATCAAAATGAGAACGAATCCATACAAGATTTTGTTTCAAAATTAAAGAAGTTAACTACATTCTGTGCTTTTGCTGGTGAAACACGTAATGAAAATTTGTTAGAACAATTTCTGAGAGGTTTAAAAAATGAAACTATCCAAAGTAAATTACTTTCACAAATAGATGATTTAACATTTGATAAAGCCGTTGAAAAAGCAATTATTTTGCAAAATAACGAATATGATATTTCTGAATTGAAACACAAAAGACTGGGTAGCTGCATTTAATTTGTTTCCTACTAACTTTAGATCTGTGTATGTCAATGAAATTGCAAATTCTACTGATCAATTGAAAGCATTATTAAATTATTTTTCTGATTTATTAGCAAAATCTATATATCTAATTTTCAAATTACTAAAGATTGACTATTCTTATTAAAATATTAAAAATGAAGTGTTTTCTTTTTTTGTTGGCTAGTTTTATAAACAAAATTTATAAAATTACATCAAATGTATGAAATACTGGATCTTTTTCAAAATAATTGTACATCTTTCTAATTTATGATGGGTTACAAACTTAGTAGGAAAAAATCATATGTTGTGCAATATTTATCTACTCTTATAAACTTTCCACCCAAGGCCAACAGATGGAAGGTTAAGATGAATACATAACTTATTTTGGTAATTCAGTAGAATTCCGCAGAACAGCTATTATTGTGTCACATATGTTGAGGATGTTTAAACATTATCATAATTCCCTGAATGTATAAGTCGCCATAATTTGAAAATAAGGAACTTAAATGAACGTACTATGTATTGGTACTAACATCATAATAAAATTAGGGTACTTTCTTTTTATAGAACCTTAATGAAAAAAGGAAAATTTTAAAAGATTTTCTAGCAAATATTTACATTTTATAACCTCGTGAGACTTTTATTACTTTATGAAATAACAACAGGTGCATCAAACACTAAAGCAATTTTTGGATATTTACATCATTTAATACATATACATTGAGATAAATTTATTTAATATATACATAAATAAAACATAAAATAATATAATACAAACTATTGTGGTATACTGGGACCATAAATAAGCAGTACAAAATTGAAAATTTTTCATTGGCAGTCATCTCATCTTAGCGAATGTTTATAATGTTTGACAATGATTATAATACTTCATATATTATACCCTTTTGTGAAAATTTCTTGTGAAAGTATCTCGCACACAAAAGTTTTCTCACCAGTGTGAATTAACACATGGCTGTTTAACACATTCTATTTGAGAAATTTCCTGCTGTATATTTCACAAATAAAAGGTTTATCACCAGCATGTATTAATAGATACCTATTTCAAAGGTTTTTATTTAAAGGAAAATCTTATTTCATTTCTCACAAACAAAAGCTTTCAACCAGTGTGAATTAATAGATGCCTCTTTAAAACTCCCTTTTGAGAGAATTTTTTGTTGCATATCTCGCAAACAAAAGGTTTCTCACCAGTGTGAATAAACAGATGCTGGTTTAAATGAGAACTTTGAGAGAACTTCTTGCTGCATATCTCGCAAACAAAAGGTTTCTCACCAGTGTGAATTAACAGATGAATGTTTAAATATCCTTTTTGAGAGTATTTCTTGTTGCATATCTCGCAAACAAAAGGTTTCTCACCAGTGTGAATTAATAGATGGTTGTTTAAATCTCCCTTTTCAGAGAATGTTTTTCTGCATATCTCACAAAGAAAAGGTTTCTCACCGGCATGAATTAACAGATGCCTGTTTAAATTACTACTTTGAGAGTGTTTCTTGTTGCATATATCGCAAACAAAAGGTTTCTCACCAGTGTGAATTAATAGATGCTTGTTTAAATCTGCCTTTCGAGAGAATGTTTTTTTGCATATCTCGCAAACAAAAGGTTTCTCACCACTGTAAATTAATAGATGGTTGTTTAAATGACATCTTCGAGATAATTTCTTATTGCATATCTCGCAAAGAAAAGGTTTCTCACCAGTGTGAATTAACAGATGCTTGTTTAAATTACTTTTTAGAGAGAATTTCTTGTTGCATATCTCACAAATGAAAGGTTTCTCAGCAGTGTGAATTAACAGATGCCTGATTAAAAGTCCCTTTCAAGAGAAACTCTTGTTGCATATTTCACAAACAAGAGATTTTCCTTGGTGCAAATCAGAAGATTGTTTTCCAGAAAGCTGTTTTAAAGAAATGGTTTGCTGCATATTCCACACTTTAAATATTGCTGTTTGCTTTGAGTAATATCACGGATATCAACCTGACATTTTCTCTTTAAATCCCTTTAAGGCTTTAAGCACCTGCGATGAATAAAATTATGTCAATCTGTCACATTTTATAATTATTCAAAAACTTATTAAAGGTAAATGAATCATAGAAAAATCATACAAAACCGGATTCAAATTAATTTTGTAACATAGTATTAAAAACTATACTCATTTCTAAAATGTATCGGAGAAAAACCATAAATAACAACTTCTTAATCAGAAACAATTAGATCAATAAGAATTAACAGCATAAAAAATGTCTGAAAAGTAAAACAGTGGAACTCACCGAGAAAAATAAGCCGGGAATATGTCAATTCATTATAGTGTGACTTTGATGCACTATAAAAGAATTGTGATGAAAACTTTTGTGACATTACACAAGACAAAATCCAGAAAGATAAATATGAATCCTCATGTGGTTCATAAGACTCTGATAATTTTAAATCACACATTTCACAAGCAGAAAGTTCTGTCATTATTGTCTAGGAGTAACAATGAGTTCTCATCAGTATGTCCAGTTGTGCACATGCAGAAATTCGATCCAAATTCCTAACGTAGCTAAGGACATTCCTCACTGCAACCACAGGAAATATGGTATTAAAATAAACTGCACACAGAAAAGAGCCATGTAGGTGGTCTGTATTCAAGTCCTAGATACAGAAAAGCTGCTCTAATGTGTCTTTTCCATATTGTAAGAATGTTTTAGAAAAATGAAACAAATAACAACAAAAAAATCAATAAACTGTTGAAAATTTTTATTTTTATTGATGATTTACTTTAAAAATAAATTAAGATCAATATTTTTTTACCTTATTAGTTAATACTTTAAAAAAATATAAGTGAATTCTCTAACTTGACATATGTTATTGAGATTAACTGTAGAATGTTTCCTATTGAAAATGGAATGTTATAGTTTATTTACAGGGACACGGGACACTCAAACCAGAATTCAGTTACATTATTATCTACGATAGGATTTGTGGAAAAAATCATTCTCAGTGTATTTTAATAAAGTTATACTCTATTAAATCAAACACACTGAAATTGATAAAACCTCATTGAGATCCTACAGGAAGGAAGAATATGGAATGCCATGGTATTTATCTATTTAAAAATAATTAAAAAAAAGTCGGTTATGTTATGGAAGATACAAAAAAAAATGTTACAAACTATCAAAATAATTTCATTTTCTTACAAATAAATTACATCTTGAATTATTGTTGTTTCTTGACAGCAGATCGCATGTAAAATCAGTTACAATCGCTTGTAACTCAAGATGTAAATAATTTATTAGACAAAAACTGCTGTTGTTAGACAATAATTGCTTATAACTCAAGATCAAGAATAAAAAATGGCCAAGGAAAGAAGGTGGAAATTTTTTTCGGCTTCATAGGCCAAATTTGGAGATGGAAAAAAAGGGAGATCCTATGTAGGTTAACTGGGCATGCTATCCATGCTCCAGTCTATTTTGATTTTAGTTCCTATAGTAACGTAAAGGACTATGCTGAAAATTTAAATCTATGTTGAAATAAAAAATCACAATAACTGAAGCTCCATTTGATTTAAGACTTAAATGGGAACTCTATTTCTTTAAAAATGTCAAATATCACCACATAAGGAACTAAAACAATAAAAATCACTTAAAAAATTGGAAAAATTGTTACATGAATCCCGAATTAATTTTATTAAAAAAGTAGTCAAAATTTACTATATCGGGTAAAAGATTGAAACTGGATTCATTTTACTAACATGAAAAAAACACTGTAAAAAGCAAAAACATTCAAAATCACATTTAAAAAAAATTGCTGCATAATTTATAAAAAAAAATTTCCTAAAAAGAGCACACATTTTACTATATTGGCTAAAAGATTTCTTTTACGAATTTTAGGAAGCCTGCACAAAATGCAAAAAACACAAAAATTGCATAAAAAATATAAAACTCCCGAAAAATTCAAAAATTGTTGCATGAATTTTGAATGAACTTTAATGAAAAGAAAACAAAATTTACTATATGGTATTTAAAAACTGATCCCGGATATCCCTTTACTAATATGGAAAATTTTTCACAGAATGCAAAAAAAATAAAATAAAAGTTTAAGATCATATAACAAATTAAATTAAAAAAATAATCAAAATATTCAAACACCGCCTTTGAGGTGCATAACTTTAGACATATAGGTAGATACCTTATTGCGAAATTTTGTAGCTCTGCACCAAGCAGATTCTTCAGAACACAGCAGGTACACACATACACAGAGACAAAATTCTGCCTTTATTATTAAATAAGCTAATATGTATTATTCATTTATTGCACATTAATTCAATTGTTTTTTAAATAAAATTTCTAAAACATTTTTATAGTAAATATTTGGGAAACAGTGATTGCTTACTAGAAAAAACAAACTGTTTAAGCATCAAAATGAAAGAAAAAAATCAGAAAAACCAGTAGTAAAGCTCTTATCTCTATGGTTTTAAAAGCCCTATCAATCCAGAATGAACCCTCTGTTAAGTCTACAGATTTATCCCTTGGCTACTTCTGCATCAAGATGACCTTTGACCCAGCAACTCTAGAGCACACTGTTCCTCTATGCCTCCGAAAAAACGTTCTCAAAACTACTTTCCATTTTAGTCTAAAAAGTAGATTTTCAAACTACAAAATGCATATCAGACATGTAAGCTGACCTTCGATCTGGCAGTTCTTAACTATGTTACGAGCAAACTAGCTCCTACAAAGGATTTGAGTGCGTGAAAAGTCAAAGAACTGAACTTCTTTAACCCCCCCCCCCCACCTCAAATAACTTGCAACATTTTTTTTGCATTTTTGCATGAATCTACAGAATGGCCAAAATCGTCCCCAAAAAGACAGATTTCAACAGATGAAGACACAACTCTTCAGTGTCTGCAAGATATAAATCATTTACCTGAAAATGAAACAAACAAAAAACTACCATTAAAAGACAACAATCTCTTCATGTCTATTCACAGCAGTGTTTTTTATTTGTTTTTGTTGTTTGTTTCATTTTCAGATAAATTATATACATTTTGAATTATAAAGGATTGTCGTCTCTTGATGACAGTTTTTTGTTTGTTTCATTTCCAGATAAATGATTTACATCTTGCTTTATGAGTATATCTCATCTCTTGATGACAGTTTTTTTTGTTTGTTACACTTATTGGAAAATTAATAACATTTTGAGTTGTAAGCAATTGTGTTCTACAGATGGCAGTTGTTTTAGATAAATGATTTACATCTTAAGTTATAAGCTATCGTTTGTCTCTTGAAGACAGTTTTTTTATTTCATTTTCGGATAAATTATCAGGGGTAAAACATTCTATCAATGATCGTGAGTGATTATTGCCAGCATTTTGAACTGAATTTCCATATGTTACACGGCAGAACTGACATCATGAGGCAACAATAACTTAAGATGTTGTCAACTCAACTCTTGTTTATCAAAAAATAAATTATTTTTGATAGTATGGAACATACTTTGAAAAAAAATCAATAATTTTTGCTCATAATGTAACTCAATATTTATTGTTTATTTGGAAATAAACAAATAAATACCATGGCATTTCATGCCTTTCTTCCTGCACAATGTCAAAAATGTTTTATGAATTTAAATATGTTTGAAAGAGTATAACTTTATTAAAATGCAGAGCAAACGATTTTTTTCACGTACTGTACCACAGACCACAGTGTAATGGAGTTTTTTAAGTATCCCTGTAAATAAACTATAACATTCTATTTTCAAATGGCAACATTTTACAATAAACCTCAATAAAGTATGTGAAATTAAAGAATAAAATTATACTTCAGTAACTAAAGTCAAAGAAGATTTAACGTAAAAAAAAAGTAAATCCTCATTGAAAATTAATTTTTTCAACGATCTATTGATTTTTTGTTGTTGTTTACTAGTTTTTTTTTTTAAATATTCATAGAATTCTGAAAAGGCAAATATGACATTGTTAGAAAATGTTGGTATTGTTGTGGTTCTTACAACCACTGCCATATTTTTAATTCAATTTAAGAAATATTTTATTAGTCCTTATTCATTTAATTTTAAAATTCACATTCAAAATTATTTTAATTCTTTCCTTTTTAAATCTTCCCCTGTAAACTTTTCTTTCTGTCATAACATTTCGCTTTTAAAAAAAAATGATAGTGATTGTTACCTCTGTACTTCCGGTATTGGATTCTACTAGATGCTTCGATAACATTCTTTGCCTATGCCCACTTCCTGTTCTAAGCTCCGCCCCTCGCCAATCATATTCAAATGTTTCTAATACGTAATTTTTTATCTCTGCCGATTGGCGTTTTTCATTTTTTTTGGCACCCTCCGTTCCCAGTCAGTGCTGAATCTGCGCGCTCTCACACACACTGAGACGTTTGCCATAAGAGCGTAAGGTAATCGCTTGGCTTGCTGCTGTGAAAAATGTACAAAATGCGTACATCGAATGTTACGATATGAAGAAAATATCGTCGTTAAAAAATTGTGATGATCTGATGTTATTACAGCAAAAATGAAATTATTTTCCAACAACATAGTTAAAAAGACGGTTGTGTGCGATGGTAGCTCACTGGAACCTGGAATATATGGCGAAAATGGCTTATTGTCATTCGAGTGGTGATACCTTTTTTGTTCTACAATTTGCGTGATAAAGTCGTATGTTTTATATTAGCTTTAAAAATCAACATATCCGAGTTTCCCAAGCGAAAAAAAACTTCAGTAATATTTGTGATGGCGTTTATTTAAAAACGTCAGTTATGTGCTTTTAATTTAAGAAATAGAGGTGAATCTATAAAGAAGAGATTCCCTCAGAAATACTTCTTTTTCAAGATTCTTTATAAATAAAGATTTTATATTGAAGGTGCAAAAATTTTAGTGCAAGTTCTTTTAGTCACGTCTCTCACTTATGTTCCTTTTTAGGTTGATGCAGGTAATATTTTAATTTTATCTTTATTGTTCTTGATTATAAATTTGCATGAATAATTTATTTATCAAATCTTTGTTTTAATAATTAATGTCATGTCGAAGTGGTCTTTTGCGGCCATAACAACACTGTACTCACTATATGCTTTTTGATCACAAGCCAAAAAAATATATATAATATTTGGAATATTAACAAGATTCCACTGTATAAAAAAAAAAGGGAACTATCGTCCAACCACCACAGATCCCTCTTTGGTGCGTGAACCGTTGGAAACCTTAACGACATGACAATTATTAAATTATATTTTGTTATATTATAAAATTTGATTAAAAAAAATTGCATTCTTATTGAAATATTTGATTAGTGGAATATGTGATATATTTGATAAGTGGCTTACTTAAGTATTTTAAAGTGTTTGGATTTAAAATAATTTTGCCAGATAATTGCATTGTGTGTTTTATTTACTTTTGACAAGTCATTTTAGTAATGTTTAATGCATATTTTTTGAAAAATTTTATGAGAAAAATACAATTTTATTCTCAGAATTCTAAGAATTTGTTTTGAAAACAAAACGTTTTCATATGATTCTACATAATCCATGGTGTTCTTTTATGCAATATTTACATTTTATTACTAAAAAAATGGTTGTTTATGTTGTTATTTACAAAAGAAGATGACTTTAGAAAAATAATTTTCTTACTTATAAGTGAATGATTAATTTCGATTTATACCATTTTGTTTTGATAATATTTTTAGAACTATTGCATTCTTAAAAATTATTCTGGTGATTTGACATTATTTTAAAAGGTGATTTCATATGAAAATTAATTTTTGTTTAACTTCGGTTGATTCATAAAGCACATTCTTTTGAAATTTATTAAGAATTATTCTCAAATTTGTCACCATGCCTCTGAAAGCAAAGTTAAACCTTTCCATTCAACCTTTTGATGGGAATCCTCAGACGGTCGAATTTTTCTTCGATCAGTTATCAGATATGCAGGAATTGTATAATTACTCAGACAAAGAAATTTTTGCACTTTTCAAGTCAAAATTACAGGGTAGTGCATTACATTTCTTTCTTGAAACACAGTTTCAATTTAAAAACTCTAACTTACAAAGCATTCGAAATGATTTTATTAACTATTTTCTGCCAAGTAAAAAAACTGACTCTCTCAAATCTCTTCAAAATTTAAAATTGGATTCGAATGAGTCCATAAAAAATTTTTCATATCGCCTTACTAAACAGCTTCGATTTGTGTATCCTACGTTAGCACCAGATGCTCTAGAAGCTTTAAAATTTACGCATTTTCTTCAAGCTTTGCCTAAACAAATAAAACGAAAAATTCAAGAAGAAAATATTTCCACTTTTGAGTTAGCTCTTGAACGAGCACAATTTTTACAGAATATATATGATTCACCACCTCTTCAAAAATCTAAACTTCCACACTATGACCAAGTTTACAGTCTGAATAATGACAATAGTAGTGAAAATTCAAAACTTTCTGATAGTTTTGTTGAACAAGCTCCTATCAGACGTAGAAAGGACAGAGTCTATAAAAATTCGCAAATTGCATTATCACCATTTGAATCTCATAATGAACGTTCTCCTAGACTTAGAAATGTTAAGCAAAATCATGTAACTTACTCTCCTTCTCCAGTTAGGCAAAACGTTGCTTCTAGAAGCAAAACAAACTTTATTCAGCATAAGCCATACCAAAAACGATCTTCCTTTCGGCCAAAGTTTGACAAGTTTTCTCACAAGAAAGGCTTTTCAAAGTCTTTTTACAAACAAAATGTTACTCAATGTGCCTTCTGTGGACGATTTAACCACCTTATGGAATCATGTTACAAGTTTAAAAATTTAATTGACTCATCTAGGCAAAATGCCAACCACACTAAAAACTCTCAGTTTTCTGTGAATTCTTCTCAGAGAAAGAAAAACTTTAGTTCTTTTTCTAAAAACAAAAAAGATTACAAAAATTACCATTTAAACAGGTAAGGGAGATTGGTCCCGCTGACCGCCTTCTCTCCCAATCTTCCTCGTCAGGGTCAGTACACTCCTGTGACAAAACAAACGAATGTCACATTGATAAACATCCTTCTTTGACTACTTCCCCTTCAAGCGCTGCTACACAAACATCTCCTTTCTGTTTTGAAAATTCTTTGTCATCAAAGTACTCTTCTGAAATTGATGATCAACAACGACACGTAATTTGCAGCTCTTTTGACAACATGTATTCGCTTCCATGTATAATTATGAATGTTCAACATAATGAAATATCAACTCTCGTCGATTCAGGATCAACCTTATCTTTGCTAGATAATGAATGCTTTAATAGCATTAAATCCAAAATTCATTATAAATGTTTATCGAAAAATGTTTCTGTATCAACTATAAACTCTAAGGTTTTCTTTAAAGGATGTATCGAGATTGCATTCAAAATAGATAAATTCTTTTTCCATCATGTCTTTTATCTTACTGATATAAAGAATGTTAATTTTGAAGCCATACTTGGTTTTGAGTTTATAAATAAGCATTCTATAACCATCTCTCCAGCTTTTAAATCTATATTAATTAAAGATAAACATATACCTCTTAACATTCAAAAAGAGTCTCCTACCAGTTACTATTTGAATGCTCAGTATACTAAAGACAATATAACAGTTCCATATTCTCTTAATACACACAATGTGCCTATTTATGAAAATTCTATGTCAGTTAACACAAATAATGGTACTTATTGTGATAATGTGAATGGAAATTTTGGTGATAATTATTTGCATTTATTACATAATTATGAAAATTGTCCTTACAAATACAGTTTCCCAAATAATGGTTTGTTTATAAATAATGTTGGTAATACAGCTATGAATTATGATAATTCTTTAATGAATGCTAATATCAGAAATTTAGATGGTCATGCTCAAGTTTTTACCCAGTTTCCTAATTATTTTCCTACTGACACAAACTTTGATTATGCTAATGTTATAAATAATTTTTCTAATACCAATAATACCAAAATTACCTCTGATGACAATAATGTCACATGTGAAGGTGACAATGACATTATTTATGTTGGTAAAAAGTATACCAATTTGAAAAATGGTAATAAAAATTTATTGAATTCTAACATGGTACATGCTGTAAATAGAGAGTTAATCCCCCCCCCAATTCTTCTGTGTATTTACATGTCAAATACTTGAATTCTCCATCTGAATATTTTATTTTTAAGCCTGCTTCGAAAAGTAAAGCTCTTGTTTTGCATGAATCATTGCATTCTAAATCTGCAATTCAAAAAGACTTATTTTTAGTTGTATGTCAGAATATATCCAAAGTGGATGTTCATTTAAATAAAAATACAATTCTTGGTGAATGCATTAATGTAGATGAGGAGGATATTGAAAAATATCCCTTTGATTCAGATTTAGAAAATGAATATTGTAATTTAATTTTACCATCTGAAGAAATTAAAAGAAAACGGATACAAGAACTGTCACCTAATGATTTTGACTTAAAACACTTGCCCCCACATGAAAGTGACTGTTTAAAAAAATTATTGTGCAATAAAGCTCAAGCATTTTCTAAATCCTTAGACACTTTGGGTCATACAGACCTAGTTAATCCTCAGTTCTCAATGATGAATTCTCACCCGGTGAAAACCCTACCTTTTCCTGTGCCACAGGCATTAGAACAAGAAGCTCTTGACCAGATCAATCAAATGCTAAATGCTGGCATTATAGAAAGATCAAATTCATCTTGGGCTTGTCCCATGCTTCTTGTTAAGAAAAAAAGAACTGACATGTCAAAACCTCAAAAATATCGTTTGGCATTGGATTTACGATTATTAAATTCTATTATTATTCCATCTTCATATCCTCTACCTCGCATTCAAAATCTAATAGTACAATTGTCAAAATATAAATTCTACACTACATTGGACTTGTCCTCTGCGTACTGGCAGATCGCTGTACCTAAGGAGATGCAAGATAAGCTCAGTTTTATCACTCCATGGGGAATGTTTTCCTACATTCGTCTTGTGTTTGGCTTGAAGACAGCTGCGAGTACTTTTCAACAGTTAATTGATTCTGTTATTCAACTGTCTGAAATTGACTCTTGCTACGCATACCAGGACGACATAGTTGTCGGCGCTAATTCGTTTGAAGAAATGGTTGCGAAACTCACAAGACTCTTGGACACTCTTATTGCCAACAATATTACTCTTTCTCCTGAAAAGTGTTCTTTTATGCAAACTAGCATTAACTTTTTAGGCTTTCAACTCACAGATCATAAAATTCTTCCAATTACAAGCAATATTTTGAAAATTACTTCCTTCCCAAAGCCCAAAACTAAGAGGCAAACAAAAAGTTTTATTGGCTTATGTTCATTTTACAGGTCAATTATACCTCATTTTGCTAGATTGATTACTCCTCTTATTGAAATCACTAAACCTAAAAATAAATTCTGTTGGAAATCTGAGCAAGAAAATGCATTTAATAAATTGCAAGAAATTTTCTTCCAAAAACCCATGCTCAATCTTCCAAATTGGAATGAGACATTCTATGTGAATACCGACGCTTCAAAGACAGCAATCTCAGCTGTTCTTATGCAGAAAATTCAAGGTGAATTACGCCCCATTTCTTATTACTCCAAAACTCTATCTCAGTCTGAAAAGCAGTACCCAGCCATAAAATTAGAACTGTATGCCATTTATAAAGGAATAACAGCTTCTAAATATTACATCTTTGGCAGACACTTCATTCTTTTATCTGATGCTAAACCCCTCAATAACTACAAAAAATCAACATCTCCTGCTGACATAACTACACGTTGGATGTTAGAACTGTCTGAATACTCTTACACATTTCAGCATGTTCCAGGCAAAGAGAATGTCTTGGCAGATTTTCTAAGTAGGACACCTCACATTCCTACTGAAGATCTCCATACTAATCCAGATCTCATTTATGAACAAGACATACTGCCTATTGTTGATGATCAAAACGATCTACATAATGAAATTGTTCAGTATCCATGTGGATTAATTGGAAAAACCCATCACAATTGCCATCTCCAAATTGATTCTCCATCTACAAATAGTGCTAATAATGAAGACCCATTGCTAGAAATCTTTGATCAAACCATCCTTAATGAGCAACAAAAAGACCCTCAAATTAAGAAAATTTATAAAGATATTAAAACTAATAAAAAATCTAAAAGTTTAAATGGTTATTACATTAATCCAAGTAATGATTTGCTATGTTATAATGGACACTTCTCTTCCTGTTTTACCATCCGCACTTAGAGCTAAAGCTTTAAGAATTGCTCATGTTACTCATACTGGTATTCATAAAACCATTGTTAATTTAAAGAAAAGGTTCACTTGGAAAACTCTAGTTTCCGATACAATCAATTATGTCAACTCGTGTGAAATTTGTTTAGTAAATAAACATCATAAAAAAAACACTGCTCCGTATCTCCCAGCACCACTTCCTACAGCTCCCAATCAAAAAGTTTCGATGGATTTACTTGGTCCTTTGAGAAATCACCAATTTGTTATGACTGTAATCGACCATTTTTCTCGTCATCTTGAATTATATGCCTTGAATAGCATTCATGCTGAGTCGGTTACTAAAGCTCTGTTGCATTACATTTCTACTCATGGAAAACCTGAGTTATCTCTTACTGATCATGGTTCCCAGTTTACGAGTGATATGTTTTCTTATTTCAACAAAAAACTTGGCATAAAACTAGAGCACAGTACAGTAGCGCATCCACAGGCTAATGGATTGAGTGAGAGATGTAACACTCAAATAAAGTCATCTGTGAATACAATGGCTTCCCAAGGATTTGATGTTCCAACTGCTTTAAAAATCCACCAGTCAATATATAACGCTACACCTCATCCAGCAACAAAATTCACTCCAAATCTTCTTCATTTTGGAAGGGAGGTGAATGATATTTATGCTAATTATAAAACCCATTCTTCCTGGAAAATTCTTAACACTGCATATGAAATTCACAAATTAATGGATGTTATTGAAAAAGTATACTATCAAGCTTACAAAAATAACGAGTCTTCTAGACAAAAAGTGTATCAAAAATCAAGGGAAAAATTAAAATTTGCTAATATCAAAGTTGATGATATTGTTTATGTAAAATTTCCCAGTGTATTTAACAAAAAAGTACAAGGACCTTATATGATAAAGAAAATAATTTCACCTGTACTTATTCAAATTCAAGATTGCAACAATAATCAAGCATCACCTATGTTAATTCATACTAACAGAATCTTGAAACTCCAGAAAAGAAATGAAGCATTGCTTCATCCTGCGGATTCATCTAGAAGTGCAACACATGATCAACCAGCTGTTGATAGTGCATCTTCTCCTGTGAAACGACATATTCGTGCTCATACTGCTGATTGTGATTCTTCTTGCTCTCACACTAATAACAATACATCTCCTTAAATTCACACCTCTTCAAAGTGCCAACAAACATCTTCGCATCCACTTAGTTCAGTACATTCACAAGCATCTGGTAGAATACTACAGTTCTAGACAAATCTACTCAAAGTAAAAACCATTATGATCTTCGCCCTCGCAATCATAAACAATATAACTTGTAAACCAATCTTTATTTTTTTTAGGATGCCTTTACCATTGTAAAAATCTTTTCTATGCTAGCTTGATTTGATTGTCAAATGTGAAGACTGACTGATTATATTTATTTGCTTACTTCTACCAAAGCTGCAGGCAGCATTTGTGTATTTTTTATTTTTTTTTAAGTCACCTTCGCCTTGACACAATGGAATTGTCATCCTGTAAAAGTATGTAAATCTTTTTTTTTTGTTTCTCCTGTTAACTATGTTTCTCACTGAAATATTTCTTCAAAACCATATTCATTTTTGGAATCTATGTTTAATATGAAATGTGCTGATAGCTTAAAACTCTAAAATTCAGTGTTTGATTTAAATTGTAATTCTTTTTAAAACTTATAATTCAATATCATAGTTGGAGATGAAGTGTTATTGGTTAATTTTTTTTGATAAGGTAATTTAACTTAAAAAGTAAATTGTTATTGATATATGGTATGAGTACATATGTCATCACTTTCCCTATTGTGACTTTTAGAATAATACAAATGTCACTTCTTGCATGCCCTAACATCTAACCTCTTTTTAACATCTAAAGAGTATGCATGCTAATACTTCTAATATTATTATTGTTGGTGTGTTATGTAAAAGGGTTGGTAATATATTAAACTCTATAGGTGTTTGAAAACCCAAAAATTGAAGAAAATGTTTATGCATATGCAAATTATATGCCTTGGATCCAAAGTTTGTTTTAAGTCATTACATTTAAATAAAATACTTATGTATTTTATATGTAGAAAATTAAAATTACATCTTTATTCTTAAAAATGTTTAAAAATTCGAATTAAACATTCAATAAGCATTCAGGATATTTTTGTATAGATATGTTGTGTGATATTTTTTTACAAGGTCAATATTATTAAAGTTATGTGGTAGAATGATACATTTATTTATGTACTTTTCTGAGAGCTTAAATATCCTCTCTTTGCCATTATTTACTTTGAAGGTATTAATGTTGTTGTATTAGAGTTGTTCAACTAAGAAAAGTTGATTTCGTAGAAAGTGCTATATATATATATTTCTTTTCAATGAGAGTCTAAATATTCTCTCTTGACCATTTGCTTACATTTTGAATTTTTGTTATGGAAAAATTCTCAAATGAGTAATTTATTGAATTTATATAAGCATTGTTCTAATAAAAATGTTAATGCAAAAATTGAAATATAGTTCATCGACTGTGACTGGAAATACAGTTGTGATTCAAAGGTCTTATTTTTGCTATTTCTTTTCCAAAATGGAAATGTTTTATTGCTAATGTTATACTATATTGAATTAGGAAAGCCATTATTAGTATGATTACCAATTTGTATCATATAATATTTTTTTGTGTACATTATTACAACCTTTTTTTTACTCTTTTAGTATATACTGAACTTACTTTATAGTGTTGTATTTGTTATTTCACATATCAGTGAATGGACTTTTAGCAGCTTTATTTCAAAAGACTTTGTTCACTTTTTGCTACTGAACTTACTTTATAGTATTGTATTTGCTATTTCACATATCAGTCAATGAACTTTCAGCAACTTTATTTTGGAAGACTATATTTACTATTGGACTTTCAGCATCTTTGTTTTAATAGACTGTTTACTTTTTGGACTGTTAGCAACTATATTTTGAAGGACTTTGTGTATTTTTTTGCCAGAAGAATGTAAATTTATTATTATTATTATTCTTTTTATTTTGTTTCTCATTATGTCATGTTATATGTATATTGTATATAGGTGAGAAAATATTGACTCGATGTCAAAATTGTTTAATTTCTCCATCTCACCAATATTTTCTCTTGGGGAGGCCGGAGTATATGTTGTGGTTCTTACAACCACTGCCATATTTTTAATTCAATTTAAGAAATATTTTATTAGTCCTTATTCATTTAATTTTAAAATTCACATTCAAAATTATTTTAATTCTTTCCTTTTTAAATCTTCCCCTGTAAACTTTTCTTTCTGTCATAACATTTCGCTTTTTAAAAAAAATGATAGTGATTGTTACCTCTGTACTTCCGGTATTGGATTCTACTAGATGCTTCGATAACATTCTTTGCCTATGCCCACTTCCTGTTCTAAGCTCCGCCCCTCGCCAATCATATTCAAATGTTTCTAATACGTAATTTTTTATCTCTGCCGATTGGCGTTTTTCATTTTTTTTGGCACCCCCCCTCCCCTCCGTTCCCAGTCAGTGCTGAATCTGCGCGCTCTCACACACACTGAGACGTTTGCCATAAGAGCGTAAGGTAATCGCTTGGCTTGCTGCTGTGAAAAATGTACAAAATGCGTACATCGAATGTTACGATATGAAGAAAATATCGTCGTTAAAAAATTGTGATGATCTGATGTTATTACAGCAAATATGAAATTATTTTCCAACAACGTAGTTAAAAAGACGGTTGTGTGCGATGGTAGCTCACTGGAACCTGGAATATATGGCGAAAATGGCTTATTGTCATTCGAGTGGTGATAACTTTTTTGTTCTACAATTTGCGTGATAAAGTCGTATGTTTTGTATTAGCTTTAAAAATCAACATATCCGAGTTTCCCAAGCGAAAAAAAACTTCAGTAATATTTGTGATGGCGTTTATTTAAAAACGTCAGTTATGTGCTTTTAATTTAAGAAATAGAGGTGAATCTATACAGAAGAGATTCCCTCAGAAATACTTCTTTTTCAAGATTCTTTATAAATAAAGATTTTATATTGAAGGTGCAAAAATTTTAGTGCAAGTTCTTTTAGTCACGTCTCTCACTTATGTTCCTTTTTAGGTTGATGCAGGTAATATTTTAATTTTATCTTTATTGTTCTTGATTATAAATTTGCATGAATAATTTATTTATCAAATCTTTGTTTTAATAATTAATGTCATGTCGAAGTGGTCTTTTGCGGCCATAACAACACTGTACTCACTATATGCTTTTTGATCACAAGCCAAAAAAAATATATATTATTTGGAATATTAACAAGATTCCACTGTATAAAAAAAAAAGGGAACTATCGTCCAACCACCACAGGTATATATATATAAACTCACAAATATTCAATTCAGTTTGATTAGAAAAACTATTTAATTTCTTTTTTCAGAAAAAAGAAAGAAAAAAAAGTTTCTTAATGTGATTTATGTTCTGAAATTATAACTGTCGATATATTACACTCATAAAAAATTAAGGTCACAAACATAAAATCTGTGAAAACGTGAAAACTGATGAACTATTCACACTGTGTTGCCACGAAATTTGGCACAGAGGTATATTACTAGGACTTCCCTCAAAGGGATTAGTCTGAGTGATATTGCTGAGAACATGGGGTTAACAATTACGATATAAAGAATATACGATATATGAAAAAGAGCAAATTAAATGATAGAATTACAAAATATCATATATAAATTCATATATACTGTTATGTTTTCATATATATATTTTTTATAACATTTGGCAAAGCATTTCATTTACTTAAGCAAGTATTGCTCAAAACTTTAAAAAAACAAACAAAAAAAAACGGATTTTTTAAAATGCCAAGCTTTTTAAAGTTTCGTAATCCGATTTGCAGCAAACAGCGTATTTTAGCAAGCGTAGTTTAACGCAAATTTAATTTCATTGATGCAACATTTTCTTTGTTGCAAATATTTACATTTGAATTAAAAAATATTTCTCCTTGTTTATTTGAATAACTATTTATAGAAACTCGTCCACTTCAAACCACATTGATGACATGCTTTGCTACAAACATGATTACCAAATTGTAGCCTAAATTCCTACTAAAGTACATAAAAAATATTTCGATGACTTCTGTAAATAAATTTTACATTAAATCTCCATATCGGAAAAATTGAAAAAAAAATATTTCAAAGATATACTTCTTGATTACTTTCTAGGAGGCTCTCCCTCCTGCGCCTTTACTACTTCAAATCCTACATTTTTCTTCTGCCTGCCTGTCTGTCTCTCTCTACAATCTATTTGTTTCCCTATCTGTTCTTCTACCCATCTCTCTACCCGATTGACTCTATCTCTCTAAACATCTCTCTACATGTCTGTATATTTCTTTACTGGTCTCGCTACCCGTCTAACTACCAGTATGTCTGGCCGTGTCTCTCTCTGTACCCATCTGTCTGGGTATACAGGCGAGTAGAGAGCCACTCGTCTGTATACCCATCTCACCATCCATCTGTCTTCCTATCCTACTCTTTAACCATCTCGCTACCGATCTGTCTATCCGTCTCTCTAACTGTCTCGCTTTCCATTTCACTACTCGTCTCTCGACACATCTGTCTGTCTATATACCCTCTCTCTACCCCTCTGTACTCATCTCTATACTCATCTCTATACTCGTCTCTCTATCTACCACGCTACCCGTCTCACAACCTTTCCCTCAACATCCTGTCTACTGGTCTCACTACTCGACTCGCTACCCGTCTCCCTACCCATCTTGCTACCCCTCTGTCAACCCTCTTTTTTACCTGTCTCGTTACCCGTCTGTCTATTCGTTTCACTACCCATTAGCTTATCTGTGTCGCTATCCGCCTCTCTACCCATTTGTTTACGCGTCTCTCTACCTCTCGCCACTTCTTCTCAATATTTAAACAATTTAGAATATAGAAACCTTTCATCTGTTATTAAATGCAAACAGGAGTAATTTATCTAATAAGAGTAATCAGAAGCAACTTTTTAAATACATACATAAACCAGCATAATAATTCACCAGGTTTATTTTCATAGTAGTTTATGTTATTTGGCAGTAAATCTCAACTTCTTAAACTCGAACTGCGTCAAGCTTTTTAACCCATTCACGGTCAGGCTGTTTTCATATTTTTTACTTGGAAAGGGTAGACGAGGACGTGCTAAAAATCTTTATAAATGGTCAACGTTCTGACATTGTTAAAAGTTTAGCAGCAACATGGTGAAATTGCTTTCCCCCCTGAAAAACACCTTCGGTAATGAATGGCCTATTGAAGTCCATTGTGGGTGTATCTGGTCAGACTTTTCAAGTGCAGTTTCTCAGTGTGATTGATTTGCCCACCCCACTATAATCCCCTTTCGAAAAATTCCTTGCACTGTGTAAACAGATAGGTGACATTCTATTCACATAGAAGGAAAGAAACACAGAAGGAAAGAAAACTAAAAGAAATAGAAAATGTTCTATTTCCATTTGATTTTAAAAACTATCAAATAATAAATTCTAAACTATTTCGTAAATAACTTGCATTATATTAATGAGTTACAATCTAATGTCTTTTAATATTTTATCCCAGTAGGGATATTTAATGAAACACTACATCTCATTCCTCGAATAAAACTTGATTATTTACTATATCATCAATGTAAATATAAGCTAGCGAAATAGAATCGTCTAATATGTGGTATCAGATTCAATTAAATTCAGATATATATTATTATTTTTAATTAAATCAAACCTAGAAGGAATAAGTCTTTATGTATCTAAGATGCCTTAGATTACAGACTTTCTAAATAAGATAATCGTAAAACAAATGATTGTTATTTTTGTATTGTTATTTACTTCCATTTCTTTCTTTTATTTTCTCTTTTTTTTCTTTTTTGAACAATTTATTTATTTATTTTGTAGCTTCGGGATAATAAGTCTCTTCAGGGATCGTGTTTTAGGTAGCTTTCAATACAAAAAGCTACCTATTGCAGCCGTTCGGAGGAAAGCAATTCCAAAAAATTTTGGTATATTTTCACTGAACATGACCCCCATACCCCTAAACCACCCTCCGTTCAAATGTTGATTTATATATATTGTTATGAATTTTGTAAATATTTCATTCTTTTTAATTTATTTTATTTTATTATTGTGAAAATTGCAGTATTATTAATGTATTTCCTATTGAGCATCATGTAACTCAATGCTAAAGGCCTCAGGTGCTTTGCAAGAAAAACAACCTTACAGCATCGGTTTTATAATGGAGTTCTATTGGAAAATCGCCAAGGAATGGGTTTTTCGCCAAGTTGGCGATGGTTTTGGCGACTTATTTTTGTCGCCAAATTTGGCGATATATCGCCAAATGTCGCCAAGTTGGCGACGGATTTGGCGACTTTTTGTGCAACCACACCCCCCTTATACCTATACATTGGGATCCTTTCTTGCTTGGGTTCTCTATCGAAAGTTAAAGCACCTTCTGGTAATTTCTAGCATCTGAAGGCTCTGGAATAATCTGGAAAGATCTTTAAAGCCTATATAAGGACCTCCATCAGTTCAGTTAGTTAGTTGTCTGTCAACTGCGATTGAATTCATACGAGAGGCTTTGCATTGAGAACTGTGTTACTCAGATTGATTTTGTCGTTGATACGTCGTATTGAACACATTGTTTCTGAGTGAAATTTTGCTGTGCTGTTATTAGATTTGAAGATTACTGAATATCTTGTAATTTTCAGAAGATATTTGTGATCGTATTGCACTGTTTATAGTTAATAAAGCCTTGTTATTGTTCTTATATATTGGCATCAGTCCTTTCGAATCTCGAGCTCACAACATTTGGTGTCAGAAGTGGGATTGAATGCCGATTACCAGAGCAATGGAGGCCCAACTGACTAAATTATTGGAGAAATTAGGAGAGATGGATGAGAAAATGACTGCGAATCAGGCTGAAATGAAGAAGGATATGTCAGCGATGGATGAGAAAATGACTGCCAACCTTGGCGAGTTGAAAGATGAAATGAAGAAGGATATGTCAACCAACCTTGGCGAGTTGAAAGAAGAAATGAAGAAGGAAATGACCGCAAACCAGGCTGAAATGAAGGATATGTCGGAAGAAATGAAGAAGGATATGTCAACCAACCTTGGTGAGTTGAAAGAATTAATAGATAATAAAATAACATCTTTAAATGAAAGAATTGACAGCGTGGAAAACAAATTTGAAGGAAGGTTTCAAGAAATAGAAGAAAATGTTCAAATGACAGCCAAAACCGTAGACGAAGTTCAAAAGATCTCCAAAACCGTAGAAGAAAGGATAGAGAGTGTAGAAAAGGAGTTGGAAAATGTGAAGAAACAAAAGATAACTGCCGAAAACTATCCCGAAGATGTGAAGTATCAAGCTATGCTTCCTCGGGCTTCTATTAAACTCTCGACCTATGATGGAAAATCCTCATGGCCAGTTTTTAAGACACAATTTGGGATCGTAGCGGACGCCAATGGATGGGATTCCCAGACAAAGGCTTGCCAGTTAGCTGCTTCTCTACGAGCTGATGCTGCCGACGTCCTACAGACTTTGCCTGCAAATGAACCGCTGGATTTTGAAACGCTCGTCAGTGCCTTAGAATTACGCTTTGGAGAGAAATGCATGAAGGAATATAGCAGACTCCAGCTCAAATCTCGACAGCAGAAATCCACTGAATCCCTGCAAGAGCTTGCTGCGGATGTCGAGAGACTTTCACATCTTGCTTATCCTGACTGTCCGACTGAAATTAGAGAAAGCTTGGCTCTGCAGCATTTTATTGATGGTGTGCGTGACTCTGAGATCCAGAAACAACTCCGGATTGCAGATCTTAGAGACTTAAAAGGGGCTTTAGTTTATGCCCTGAAATTCGAGGCAGCCCAGCAAGCTACAAGGAAAGATCGACACTTTATACGAGTAGCCAACATGCCTGAGACGTCGGATAGAGCTGTGGAGCGGTTACAGCAGCAGGTGAAGGACATGATGAGACAGATGAACTCCTTGATGGACAACAAATCTGGCAGAAAGATCAAGTGCTGGAAATGCGGTGCAGAAGGCCATATTCAAAGAAACTGCATAAAACGACCCAGCACAGAAGGTAATAGCTCCGCACGAACGGCGGAGCAGGAAAACTAATTAATGGCCATCTCGCGGGGCGGAGGTTGCCAGATTTTGAGAAGCCCCATTATCAAGTGTGTCAAATTTCTGCAAGAAGTTACGGCGAGAACGGAGTTTTTATAGTCGGGCGTGTGAATGATTTGCCCTGTAATATGATCATCGATACAGGAGCCAATGTGACCATCGTTCGGAAAGATCTAGCTCTGCGGCTAAAAGAAAAACTCCTCTGGACTCCGCCCCGTGTTATCCTTCAAACCGTGACCGGGGATATGATCGACATACATGGAAGAATGAAACTGAAAATAAAGTTTGGGAACGCCGCTTACCATCATACAGCCTATGTGGCCGATATTTCAGACCCTTTCATACTCGGACTGGACTTTTTAAAAGAGCATGGATTTACATTGGATTTTAAGAAGAATGAGTCACGCTCTGCTCAAGAAGATGTCACTACTTTCAAACTTGGAAATGAGTCCGGGTCTATTCAACGGATCACAGCCAAGGCAGATGTTATCATCCCTCCTCGGACCGAAATGATGATACCTGGATTAACTGAGAACGAAAGTAGTTTTCAATGTGGCTTGGTTGGATATCCTGAGAAGAGCCCAAAAGGAGTGCTAATAGCATCAGCGTTGGTAGATCTGTCGAGAGATGTGATACCCGTGAGGATGGCGAATGTAAGTGAAAAGTCTAGGATTATCCAGAAGGGTGAAGTGCTTGCTACCTGTGCTCCAATCACCTGTGTTTGCAAAGACCCGAGCTTGACGTTGTCGGAGCCGCCTACAAGTTTAGCACCTGAAATTGGACGAAATGAGAATTTATCTCCTGAGCAGAGACATGCCGCAGAAAGACTGTTCCAGGAGTTTAAGGATGTGTTTTCACAAAACGAGGGTGATATAGGTCGCACTTCTCTGACACGTCATAGAATTGACACTGACGACCATCCACCAATTAAACAGCATCCAAGACGCTTGCCGTTCGCAAAACAAGAAGAGGTTTCTAAGCTCTTACGAGAGATGCAGGATAGTGACATCATCGAACCGTCATCAAGTCCGTGGGCCTCTCCTATCGTGTTGGTCCGAAAGAAAGATGGCTCCACTAGATTTTGTGTGGATTATCGTAAACTTAACGATATCACGAAGAAAGACAGCTATCCTCTACCAAGAATAGACGACACGCTAGATACTCTTTCAGGACATAAATGGTTTTCCATGCTGGATTTGAAGAGTGGATATTGGCAAGTAGAGATCCATCCTGATGACAAAGAGAAGACCGCATTTACTACTGGACAAGTACTTTGGCAATTTAAAGTTATGCCGTTCGGGCTCTGCAATGCTCCAGCAACGTTCGAGCGCCTCATGGAGACAGTGTTAAAAGGTCTGACATTTGAAGCTTGTCTCATCTACCTAGATGACGTCATCATTGGTGGCCGCACGTTTGAAGAACATCTTGGAAATATTCGAAAAGTGTTAACGAAGCTAAGAGCGGCGAATTTAAAGCTGAACCCTCTGAAATGCAAGTTCTTCCAACGCGAAGTAAATTATTTAGGACACATCATCTCAGCTGAAGGTGTTCGAACAGATCCTGAAAAAGTGTCTGCAGTAAAGAACTGGAAGCGTCCGGAAAACGTCCATCAGTTGCGAAGCTTTCTGGGACTATGCACTTATTACAGAAAGTTTGTACAGGGGTTCTCCAACATCGCAAGACCCTTGCATAGGCTCACTGAAAGCAAGCAGAAGTTTCTATGGACACAAGAATGCGACAATTCCTTCCAGCGGCTGAAAGAAGCTCTCACATCCTCTCCTGTTCTTACCTATCCACACCCCGACAAACAATTCATTGTGGACACGGATGCCAGTCACGAAAGTGTCGGCGCTGTACTTTCCCAAGAAATAGATGGCCAAGAACGAGTCGTAGCATACTGGAGCAAATGTTTATCGAAACCAGAGCGGAATTATTGCGTCACTCGCAAGGAGTTATTAGCTATAGTGAAAGCCATAGAACACTTCCATCACTATCTCTATGGCAGGAAATTTCTCCTTCGTACTGACCACGCATCCCTAACATGGCTGATGAATTTTAAGAACCCAGAGGGCCAAGTAGCCAGATGGATACAACGACTCCAGGAATACGACTTTGACATCAGGCATCGCAAAGGCTCATCGCATGGAAACGCAGATGCCCTATCAAGAAGACCGTGTCCCGAGAGCTGTCGCTATTGTTCCAGAGCGGAGAGCAAGTATAATCCCGAATATGTCATACGCCAGACGAAGACTTCACAATCAACGCCACCAGATCCCTGGAGTGATGAGAAGATTCGAGAAGATCAAATGGCAGACTCTGACATCAAACCAATTTTGGAGTTATTAGAATCTTCTAGCACGAAGCCCAGTTGGAAAGACATCTCGACTTACAGTCCTACGATGAAGCAATATTGGGCTCTTTGGGACTCCCTCCACGTCAGAAATGGTGTCCTGTTCCGAAAATTCGAATCGGAAGATGGGAAGACATCTCGGTGGCAGTTGGTACTTCCTCGATCCCGAATCCCTGAGATCCTCAAGGAATTACATGACAGTCCCACTGGTGGCCATTTTGGAATCATGAAAACATTACACAGAGTCCGAGAGCGCTTTTTCTGGGGAAAAGCGAGAGCTGACGTCGAACAATGGTGCAAATCTTGCGATGCATGTGCAGCTCGGAAAGGACCAAAGAAACGTAGCCGAGGAAGACTACATCTCTACAATGTAGGAGCACCTTTCGAACGCATCGCCCTAGACATCCTAGGTCCTTTGCCAAGAAGTTCCGATGGCAACAAATACCTCCTTGTTGTCATGGACTATTTCACGAAATGGCCTGAAGTTTATGCCATCCCTGATCAAGAAGCTTCTACGGTTGCTGATGCCTTGGTACACCAGTGGATATCAAGGTATGGAGTCCCCCTTCAAATGCATTCTGACCAGGGGAGAAATTACATCTCTGCTGTGATTGAGAGTCTCTGTCAACTTCTCGGAATGGACAAAACTAGGACGACGCCTTTACATCCACAGTCGGATGGCATGGTTGAGAGGTTTAATCGTACCATCCTCAACAACCTCTCACTGCTAGTCTCAAGAAACCAACAAGACTGGGACCAAAAACTTCCCTTGTTTCTTCTCGCCTATCGCAGCGCCGTCCATGAAACAACCGGCTATTCCCCGTCTCAGATGCTTTTCGGTCGTGATCTTCGTCTACCTTGTGATCTGCTTTTTGGTCGCCCTCCAGATGCGCCTTCATCGCCAGAGGGATACGTGCAGAATCTCCAGGCACGATTTGAAGACGTCCACAACTTGGCTCGAGAGCGGATCAATATACAGACGGAGAAGATGAAGACCAGGTACGACACGAAAGCCACGGGACATCAATTCAAAGAAGGATCGCACTGGGACGGTCCTTATACAGTCCTAAACAGACTGAACGATGTCGTAATTCGGATCCGAAAGTCACCAAGTGCGAAGCCTAGAGTCGTTCATTACGACAGGCTGGCTCCATACTATGGCCATAGTACTTAGTTCATTGATTGTAAATAGTGTAATGTAAATAATGTAAATTAGTATGACCATGGTCTTGTATATAAATTAATGTAATTATTTATTTTGCTTAGCATTATCATTATTATTGTTATTATTATTTAAATACTTGTATGTAATGGTGTCTATGCTTTATAATTCAGCATTATGAATGTGTTTAATTGTTATTTTCCATATTTGCCTTAAGTGCTTTGAATAGTATAGCATTTGTTGGTAACGGGTTTGCTTTCCGATCAAAGGTTGAACTGCCCGGGACGTGCAGTCCTTGAGAGGGGGGCAATGTTATGAATTTTGTAAATATTTCATTCTTTTTAATTTATTTTATTTTATTATTGTGAAAATTGCAGTATTATTAATGTATTTCCTATTGAGCATCATGTAACTCAATGCTAAAGGCCTCAGGTGCTTTGCAAGAAAAACAACCTTACAGCATCGGTTTTATAATGGAATTCTATTGGAAAATCGCCAAGGAATGGGTTTTTCGCCAAGTTGGCGATGGTTTTGGCGACTTATTTTTATCGCCAAATTTGGCGATATATCGCCAAATGTCGCCAAGTTGGCGACGGATTTGGCGACTTTTTGTGCAACCACACCCCCCTTATACCTATACATTGGGATCCTTTCTTGCTTGGGTTCTCTATCGAAAGTTAAAGCACCTTCTGGTAATTTCTAGCATCTGAAGGCTCTGGAATAATCTGGAAAGATCTTTAAAGCCTATATAAGGACCTCCGTCAGTTCAGTTAGTTAGTTGTCTGTCAACTGCGATTGAATTCATACGAGAGGCTTTGCATTGAGAACTGTGTTACTCAGATTGATTTTGTCGTTGATACGTCGTATTGAACACATTGTTTCTGAGTGAAATTTTGCTGTGCTGTTATTAGATTTGAAGATTACTGAATATCTTGTAATTTTCAGAAGATATTTGTGATCGTATTGCACTGTTTATAGTGAATAAAGCCTTGTTATTGTTCTTATATATTGGCATCAGTCCTTTCGAATCCCGAGCTCACAACAATATATATACAGGGGTCGATGCAGGGTATTTTTTCTTGGGGGTGGCCCATTTTGTAAAAAATAAAGGTTATTTTTGTGAAATTTATTGTATTTTCATTTTGTAACGAAAGTTTAAATTCAGTTAATCAAATTGGAACCAAGCATTTATAAAAAAAAAACTTTTTAAAATCCTTTTGCTGAAGTTTTCCTCTCTGGTGAACTTGTTTGATTACAAATTACACATTTTAAAACATCACAAAATAACAAATAAATAATAGTCAGTTTTTATGGAATAGAATTTTGTGAAGGACCTACTTTATCAAATTGATTTTTGTGAAGGGACCCATTTTATCAAATTCATTTTTGTGAAGGGGTCCATTTTATCAAATTGATTTTTGTGAAGGGGTCTCATTTTCTCAAATTGATTTTTGTGAAGGGACCCATTTTATCAAATTGATTTTTGTGAAGGGGTCCATTTTATCAAATTGATTTTTGTGAAGGGGTCTCATTTTCTCAAATTGATTTTTGTGAAGGGGTCTCATTTTCTCAAATTGATTTTTGTGAAGGGGCCACATTTTATCAAATTGATTTTTGTGAAGGGTGCCCATTTTATCAAATTCATTTTTGTGAAGGGACCCATTTTATTACATTGATTTTTGTGAAGGGGCATCCTAAAAAATCCTGATATATATATATATATATATATATATATATATATAAATGAAAACCCATGTGAAGAACCCATGTAAAGGCAGAAGATCTTTCAGAACATACTCCAAAAGTCAGCGTTTTTATCCGAAATCCGAGGCAGCAGAGCAAGAAAGGGGAAAAATCGTGTCGTCAGGTGACACGAATCGCTTATAACTCGATAAACAGTCAAAATATATTTTACGTGTATATACGCTGTTTTTGTGATGTAATTTTACAGTCATTTCTGAATACTGGGTAGAATGTATAGACCGGTATAGATGTCGATCTTAGCAGAAAACTTTGCAACTTTGCTGCCAGCTTGGTGACATTGTGTGTGAAATTTCGTGTCAAACACTTATGTGTAAAAATCCAGAAATTAAAATTTTATAAACTTCTTTAACTGAATTATTGTCTAGATTATGCGTGATGAAGTCATAAGATTTTTCATGAAAACAAAGATTTAAATAAGATTGTTCAGCATTGAATGAAGTGGTCAGCCATTGCTTTCGATTTTAGAGACTTAATCGACACCTTGCATTTAATTCTTTATATAAGTTTTTTCTAAGAAAATCGCTTGCTTTGTTGAAGACTAAGCTTTGTGTCTAAACTTTTTTTGCATCATGCTTATTATACGCGTTTTTGTGAATTTTGTCATACGAGTGGTGATCTGTGTGCAATGACTGCTCAATATTATCTATAGAACGAAAGAAAAAAAAAGATTTACATTAGACTTTATTTATAAATTTTTTGTAAGAGTAAGAAAATATGAAAATTTCGCGACAATATTTTCATAATGTTGGAAAGTGTTTCACAATCTAAGAATGGCACGACATTAATATTGCTTGTTAAATTATTATAAGTAAAATTTCAAGCCTTGTTTTAAAACATGAAAAGATTTCATAGGTTAATGAAATATTTTAAATGACCAAAATAAATTGTGTGTGTGTGTGTTTTTTTTTTAAATAAATAGTTTTAATTTACCTATTTTATGTTCGTTTATATTAATAAAGCATTCAAGTATTAAAAAACGATTTTAGACAAGTTTAAAAAAGATATAGAGAATTATTTTAGAGAAATAATTTAATAAATAATAAATAAATTTAATTAAAAAAAGCCATATCATAACATAATGTAACATAAATAAAACCCATCGTGAAAATAAAAAAAAAATATTAACTAAAAAAGAATATTCTGTATAAAATATTAAAATGAAAGTTCTATGTTCAAAATCAGAAAACATTTTGTCTTTTTAAAAATACAAAAAAGAAAGAAAAAGAAAAGAAAAAAGAAAGAAAAAAAATCATACTTATTTGGGAATCACACAACAACAGTGAAGTGACTATTAACAATATTCTCAAGGCGAAACTCTATTTTCTAACACAACCACAAATACATTTTTATTCTTAAATGCACGAAAGTCAAATCCACTTATCAAAAAATGAAGAATGGTGTTCGATTCTAAATCCTTTCAATAATCATGCCTGAGAATTTAATGTTTGTATATGTAAAAACAAGTCCGTGAATTTATTATAAAGTTTCGCATAGTTGAGCGGGTAAAAATGTTGTTTTTTACAAACAACATTAATTGAATATTGTTTGTAAATTTTTGTACGTATATTCAAATTAATAAATTTAGGAAATATTAACTAAAACTGAAACAATTAGTATTCATGACTATATCTAGTTCATTAGTTTTCCTAATACACTTTACTCCTATACTAGCCTTCCACTGAAAAATGTTAATGCTCTTTTAACATTTTTATTAAATTTCCAATTTTTTTTTCGTTTCACTAGAAATCATCTTTATTCTGAAAAATCCCTTCCAGATATTGCAATTCTGAGTGATACTGATTTCACAAACTTTTATCGTTTAAAACGGTGTAAAAAAAGACGTCAAAGGATATTTTCCACATTTGTTGAAAAGCCCCTAAAAGCCCAGAATTATAGCAACCTTGCCACGTTAACAATGACAAAAATACATAGTTGTAAAACATAATATTTGCTTGTTTTGGGGAACCTGTCTGTCAAGCCATGAAATAGTGAAACAACCGCGCCAGATTACAGTAAATTTCATCTGTGACAGTGACAGTTGTACAAAGAAAACCATTTTCACAAGCAACAGCTAATCCGTTTGAGTCAAATAGTTTACAGGATACTGTTTAAACTATTATTTTCTAAAGCCGTTAATTTGAGTCATTGAAAGAGGCGGTAAAGTGGATTTCTAGAGAGCAACAAAGCCAGAAATGTCTTACGCCACAATCACAATCTCCATATCTTTTGGATTGAGAAAAAAAAAAGTTTTATACAAGGGTCTTTGGCATGGGTGTCTATGATTTCGGTCTTGTCTGAAAAAAGAAGTAAAAAAAAAAGGAGATAAAGAAAAGTACGGAAATTTTAAAATGTTTTGAAGAGGGGTCTAGTCAATCATACTCGGACGGGTAAAAAAATTTCCAGATTCCCCCCCCCCCCCCAGCTACGGGCCTGTAACTTTTGCTGAAATGTTAAAAAAATGCGAGCAATTGGACTAATAAAACCATCTACAACTGCTTGCAGTCTTTAATTTAATCCCAACAATTATAATGGCAATTTTGAACATAGTGATCAACTGAATGTCTCTAAAAATGAAAAATTTGTGCATAATTTTCTTACATCAAATCAATTCTTCAAGATATATTTAAGGCTCTTACAAATATTGAGGAGTATTAAAATTTAATCAATCAATTTTATTGGTGTTCAGTGAAAGTACTAATAAAGTGAAAGTACTAATTCAGTGAAAGTACTAATCATCATTTTCTTTTAGTTCTAACAGGGCGTCTTTATAAAAACTAAAGGAAAATTATGATGACACCTGTAGATGCCTTTGAATAAATTGATCAAAAACTTGATTTCCTCTTCCATTACAAAAATGGTGCTATTATATTTAAAAATATCAAACCAAATGTGAATGTTAAATAATGTCTGTGAGGTAATGTCTGTGAAGTAATATTTCCGGTCTTATCGTCTACATTTAGACATCCAAATACACATTTTTTACACAAATTATTTTTCTTTGGTTTCATATTCGAATAAATAATACCTGCAATTTCTTTCTCTTTTTAAGAGTAAAAATTGTAAATTCCTATTCTTTTTTAATCACTTATTCGTGTAATTTTACAAATCTGACAAAATGTAATAAAAATATGATTTTTATCAGATTTATTTATATTGTACACTCTTTATATATTTATTTAATAATGCAAAATTCTGATTATTTATAAGAAATAAATTAAATTTCATTGTATAATTCTAGAAAGTTAAAAAAAATTTCCATCTACATATATAATTCTAAGAAAGTTAAACTAATATTCCATCAATATATAATAATTATTCTACTATGTACTCTGAATCAATTAACATTCTTGAGCTTGCCTATAAATGTAACCTGTCTATATTGATACTTTTTCTGGTCCCTTCAGTATTGTTATAGACAGGTTTCACTGTTTTATTTTTAAAGTTATGCTATAATTGGTACAGCAACAATAGTAAATTAGTAAATAATTTTTTAAGTGTAATATTAATTT
Organism: Maratus michaelseni; assembly: GCA_963931845.1. Lineage (NCBI taxonomy): Eukaryota > Metazoa > Arthropoda > Arachnida > Araneae > Salticidae > Maratus > Maratus michaelseni. Next base: position 420,199,293 of record OZ007591.1, on the reverse strand, counting down.
GGTATTATTAATATTATTTGGGTATTATTATATTTGTTACTATTACAAAGCAAAAGTGCTGTAAGTAAAAAAAAGAAAAAAAGAAAAAAAAAGAAAGAAAAATCGATTTTAGTTATTTAGTAATATATTTAAACAAAATAAATTGAAATACTGTTAGAAAAATAAAAACATATGTATTCATTAAAAAAAATTAAATAAATTTAACATGGCAAAACATTTTAAATAATAATAATTAATGTAATGGATTAGAATCGTATGGACGAGAGTTTTAAAAAAGAATAATAACTAAAAAATGATATTCTATGAAGTTGCTTCCTTTCATTTTAGGATCGGTTTTGAAATACAATGTCACTAGATGTAGGCTGTACAGAAAACGAAATTCTCTGAGACATTTTCTAACCAAATCTGTAAGGCATTCACCTAAAATACAAATAATCTAGTTGACAAATGGTCTACCTATACATCCATTGTATATGTGGGAAGGGGGGGGGGGTGTGCTGACAAACGCCTTCTTTACCGCCCAGTCTGGGGGGTGAGAAAAACGCACATAGACGGTCATGACCACTTAGAAGTAGAAAATCTGAACCGTTCATACGTGCCCATGACCATTTAGAAGTAAAAAATCCTGACCGTCTATAAGCGCTCATGACCATTTAGAAGTAAAAAACTTTGACAGCGTATACGTGTTCATGACCATGAAAGGGTTAAAAAAGCCCCAAGCTCCCTATAACTGGGAAGGGAAAGTACTCTCAGGGCTATTAGATACATGTTATTAAGTTAAGTGAAAGTTTTGTAATCAGGTTCGCAGCCAATTGCTTATGTCAGAAAGTGTGGCTTAACGCCATTTTAAATTCATTTCTGTAACTTTTATTTTATTTTATTTATTTATTTTTTTTTTGGGGGGGGGGGGGGAAGGTTCCAAATATTTACACTTCTGACCACATGTTAATATTAATGTTGTTTGTATTATTAATTAATACTTTAGTGACAGAGCTTCATTCGAAACAAATGTAAAAGACTTCTTTCACAGTTTTTTTTTCTAGGAGAAACATCCGTAATCGGGCCCAAAGCTAATCAGAGAATTTAATGTCATTATTGTATCATTATTGTGTCATTTAATATCATCACAACAGCAACCTCTTCATTCGAAGTGTGTACACGTACAAAAGTGGAATAAACTTTATTATGTAGAATATCTTTTTCGTAATATGGAGATTAATTTACATGTTAATGGTGTTTAAAGTCAATGGTGTTTAAAGTAGCAAACTTCGTTAAATAGGGACATCGTTAAAGGGAAGTTCCACTGTAATCTCATACTTTAAAATTTTACATTATTGCAAGCATTCACTATAATTTCAAGTGCATTATTACATACAAATTACTGTTTAAAAAATGTAACCAAAACAGTGACCAGAAATCTACAAAATTCTAAAATGTACTAAAGTATACAACCCCTGGTCTCAAGCTATGTGCATTTAAGGGAGTCTACTGTATATCGCAATTATACACAATATCTAAGAATATACTATACATATCTATATATTACTCAGTTATGTATATAAATGCTTCTACAATTGCCTTTGATATTTCTACTACATGATATTAACTATAGAGTTACAATGTAGAAATAGAAGAAAAAAGGTTTACTGTAATTGGTATTATAAAAATGCCATTGTTGGTGCTGTGTATTTACCTGGCACATATAATATCAAAGTACTACCACCATTTTTCCATGGAGCATCAAATGGTAGGATTTTGACATTGGGAGTGGCCCTGCCTGATTATGGAAAATTCCCCACTTTGAATTATGCTTGGTGGAATGCACAAACTGGCAATTTTTTTTAAATGTTCAGCTTCTTTTTAAAATATGGCAACAGGAAAGAAAAAACTTTTTTATACACTTTTGTAACAAACTAATATTTATTGTCATGTCATGGGTAATAGATTTTTTTTAGAAAAAAGGTACTTCTCCATTATCTTGTCGACCACTTCTCATAATAAAAACTATCACCAAACTGTAACGCCAAATAAACAAATGTAAGAACGTTGCCATTGGAATATCAAAATAAATAAATAAATAAACAAAATATCAGAAATTAAAAAAAGCTTTACTCACCAAAGTGTCAACTATCAGTAAGTTTAAACAAAACATCAACAATATATATATATATATTAATGAAAGCAGAAAAAAAATTATCTGGGATATATATTTATTTACATTATTTTTCTTAATTACCCCTCTCAGCTGGTGAATGTGACGTCAGTTGAAATGGATCTATTTCACGTAACTGTGCATCACAACATTTTTTCAATGTTTTTTTCTCTTTAAATATCATGACATCGCCATTTAAGGATGTTATTGTTATTTTAATTATTGAAATAACTAATAAATCAGTAAAATGCGATGAAAAATACAGACAAATGTCGAATTAAAAACCATTTGCTGACATAACAAACACGTGCAATGAATGCTTCTGACGTCAAGTAAATGGGAATGCATTTTTGGCATTTAATCTTACACTTTGGCGATAGTTTTTTGTTATGAAAAGTGGTCAACAAGATAACAGAGAAGTACCAGAAAAAAATCTTAGTGTCTTTTAAAATATGGCAACAGGAAAGAAAAACAGAATTTTTTTTATACATAACACTTTCTGATATACTTACAAAGGGTTTGTACTCTTCAAGGAAACTGTTTGACCTTAATATCTTTCGAAAAAAATCAGTAAATTTCTCCCAAAAATCTAAAAAATTATTTAGAAAAATGTCGAATCTGTATTTTAACTTCATATTAGACAGCAATCACTGCTGCCTGGCATACTACATTGTTGATTGTTTATAAGGAAAAATGATTAATTCCGAAAATTACTCAGAGAATCTTTTGTGAAAATGAGCATTAACTGTGTTACAGGCTCATTTTTAACCCTTAACTGCATTTTTCACTTTTCAGAGTTTAACTTGTAACTGTCAGTTTAACTACAGATACTAGTGAAATTTTGCTTCGTTTGGATCCCTAGTACTATCGCTAGGAACAAGGGGTGAATTTTGATTAGAAACAGCCTCTACATAAAGTTTAGTACAGAAACAGTATCTAATGCATTAATCGAGCCTTTTATTCATATTTCGAACTATCGGTCTCAGAGACCGATTCACAGTAGTTAAGGGTTAATTGTAAATGCATGACACTTGCAGACATGACTGTTGAAATGATCTAGAATCAAACAGATTTTTCTTTTATCAATAAATGAATTCAATCTTGAGTCATAATCAGTTATCTGATAACAATCTTTGTCAGGCTATTGTGTTCAGAAATTAGATCTAAAAGGCAAACTTTGACAGCATTTTTTGAAAAATGAAAAAAAATATTCAATTTCCCAGTTAATGAATAAGAGCATCTGCCAATCTCATACATTAATGAACAAATATGAATTCAATAATGTGTTTGAAAGTAGAGTTTGGATTTGTAAACATCCTTAAAGCTGTTGTCAAATCCAAACCGACTACTTTATGACACATTTATTAATTCATTTTTGTTCACAGACATATAAACATTTCAGGAACTGTTATTAAAAACTATTTAATTGAACTGCTTTTTCTGTTTTCAAATAAAAGCAGAAGGTTTTTCAGAACATGCTCTAAAACTTAGTATTTTGAACCAGGATATACAGATTTAAATCAGATAGATTAAAATAATGACTTACACTTATTAATTCATTTTTGTTCACAGACATATAAACATTTCAGGAACTGTTATTAAAAACTATTTAATTGAACTGCTTTTTCTGTTTTCAAATAAAAGCAGAAGGTTTTTCAGAACATGTTCTAAAACTTAGTATTTTGAACCAGGATATACAGATTTAAATCAGATAGATTAAAATAATGACTTACACTTATTAATTCATTTTTGTTCACAGACATATAAACATTTCAGGAACTGTTATTAAAAACTATTTAATTGAACTGCTTTTTCTGTTTTCAAATAAAAGCAGAAGGTTTTTCAGAACATGCTCTAAAACTTAGTATTTTGAACCAGGATATACAGATTTAAATCAGATAGATTAAAATAATGACTTACAATCACAATTAAAATCATGATTTAAATCACTCTGATTTTTTCAAATCATTGACAAATTAAGATTCGAATTTTATTCTATTGGAAGATGCAGTTTCGCCTTTATTTAAAATATAATAAATTTTTATCAATCCACATGTTGTTTAGATCAAATAAGCCCCCACCCCTCCTAAAAGAAAAAAAAAAACGCATATGCCTAAGACTGACTCTTTTACATGCCCGATTGTAGCTATCTACAGAAGAAATATATATACCATAAAATCCCGATTGTAAGCCCCCCTTTTTCAAAATCAAAAAAGGTTAAATTTGGGATGGGGGCTTATAATCGGGATTTTTTCTAAAAACCATTTAAAAACCTGTTTTTATCATTAATTTAGAAGTAAAAAAGGGACGAGAATCTTCCATATTTCGGCGGATTAAAAATAATAATAATAAAATAATAATAAAATAAAATAAAAATAAATTCCCAACCCTAAAATCCTGCCCCTCCCCTCCCCAAAAAAAAAATTAAAAATATTTTTTTTTATATATTTTTTTTTATTTCTTATTTTATTGTAACAACTATTATCTATCTAAAATCAATCTAAATCTGCTCTCAAAATTACTGTTTCCCCCTTTGCCCCCCTCCCGTCTGGTACCAAAAATGCATAGTTTAACCTTTATTTTACCTTTTATATCATAGTTATCTATCATAGTTTAACCTTTTAATTTTAAACTTCTTTTCAGACTTATTAAATACTCTATATTAAAATAAATAGATCCAACCTACCACCTAAATTAACCCTACCTCCTAAAATCTCTGCTTCTCTCCCCCTGCCCCCCAACCTAATCTCATGAAGATCCTCCCCATCCAAATGCATCGCCGAAAAATTTTAAATCTGTAAAATTTTAAAAAAAAGAGCGAGAGTCTTCCGTATTTCGGCAGATTAAATATAAATAAATAAAATAAAAATAAATTCAACCCTTAAATCCTGTCCCTCCTCCCACTAAAGAAAAAGAAAAATTTTTAAAAATCATTTTTTTAATATTTTTCTTTATTTCTTATTTTATTGTAACAACAAATAATCAATCATATAAATCTGCTCTCAAAATTACTGTTTCCTCTTTGCCCCCCCCCCCCCCCCTTTGGTACAAAAAATGTATAGTTTAACTTTTATAACATTTTAATTTTAAACTTCTTTTCAGACTTATTAAATACTCTATATTAAAAATATATAACTCCAACCTACTACCTAAATTAACCCATCCTCCTAAAATCCCTGCTTCTCCCCCTCTGCCCCCCCCCCTTATCTCATGAAGATCCTCCCCCTACAAATGCATCTCATAAAATTTAAAATCTGTATAATTTTAAAAAAGGGGCGAGAATCTTCTGTATTTTGGTAGATTAAAAAATAAAATTAAATTCCCAAACCAATCGAACCCAAAATAAAATAAAATAAAAAAAATTAAAAATCATTTTTTAAATAATTTTTTTAAAATAATTTATTTCTTATTTATTGTATAACAATAAATAATAAAAAATCTAACACTGCTCTCAAAATTACCGTTTCCCCCCTTTGCGCCCCTCCTCTGGTAACAAAAATGCATAGTTTTATTCTTATTTTTTTCTGCTCTATTTGTGATTTTTACCCAGCAATATTTAAATAACGATCTACATTATACCCTCCTCCCTTCCAAAAAGCCATCTTTATTTCCTTCCCCCCACTCCCAGTACATACTTTAAAGTCTTTAAAAGGTTTTTTTTTATCTATTTAGAACTTTCTTGCAACTATAATTAAATAATTATCTAAATTGCTTCCCCCCCCCCCACACACACACCTCTAAAAATTGGCTTCTCCCCCCACCTCCCCTCAGCACACAAACTTAAAAATCTTTAAAACTATTTTTTAAAGATTTTATGTGGTATTGTCACTTTGTAGCAACAATACATAAATTATCATCTAACTCTCCCTTTAAAATTCTATTTTACATCCCCAGAAAAAGGGATGAATTTCTAGACATGGAGGGGGGAAGGGCAAAGAGAAGATTTTAGTCTTTTTGTAGTTTGGCTGTTCTCACAGCTGATATTTTGTTAATGGATGGGGAGTTATTTTAGAGAACATATTTATTTCAAAACATAAAACATACACATGATTCAGGAAAGAACAGCCAAACTGCAAAAAAGATGAAAATTTTTGCTTTCCTCTCACATATTTAGAAATCCACTCCTCTTCTTTGGGAGAATAGGACAGAGAAAGAATTTCAAACGGAATTATGATTTTAGATGAGTGATACTTATATGAGATTATGTAAATGAGATGAGTTACCTTACTACAAAATAAGAAATAGATCAATATTTAAAATAAAAATAATAATAATATTAAAGATTTCAAACTATTTGCTGGGTGAGAAGACAGGGGGGGGGGTGGCATTTTTGGGAGAAAGGGGGGTAATTTAGATGATTGATTATTCATTAATATTGTTAGTAAACAGAAATAAATACAGCAGTTTAAAAAAAAAATAGAGTTTTAAAGATTTTAAAATTTGTGTGTGTGTGGGGGGGGGGGGGCAGACACTTTTGGAGTAGACAGAAAACGTAGGTGACAAATTAGAAGGCAACAAGTAGGACATAAAATTTCTTCACATAAGAGTTTTATAAATTTTAAACTTTGTACTCTTTGGATGAGAGGGAAATATGAATTTCGATGGAAGGAGTTTGTAATTTAGATGATTCGATAATAGAGAGCAACAAAGAGGACAGAGGATTTTTTTATAAATAGTTATTTTTTTTTTATATATAGGGGTTAGCTAAGTGAAAGAAACAGACATTTTGGTGATAAAGCAATAATTGAAATGGTTAATTATTTATTGTTACTAGACAGCAAATTATTTAATAAAGATTTTAAACTTTGTATCCTGAGAGGAGCGAGAGGGAAGGAAGGGGAAGTGTAAGTTTCAGAGAGAGAGAGAGAGGAGTAGAGTGGAGGGTAATTTATATGATTGATTATTTACTTCTTTTTACTAGGCAGCAACATGTAAGACAGAATATATTTTTTAAATAGAGTTTTGAAGCAAACATCTTGATGGTAGAGAGAAAATTTAAATGGCTGATTATTTATTTATTGTTAGTAGAGAGCAACAAATAGAGCATAATTTTTTTTTAATAAAGAGTTTCAAAGATTTGAAACTTTGTATGCTGAGGGAGAAGAAGAATAAATTTTGGATGGAAAGGGAGATTGTAGTGTAGAGGATTGATTTTTTTTACTAATTGTTATGTTACTAGTGAGTAGAAAGAAGTACAGAAGGATTTAAGATTCTCAAGTTTTCAAACTCTTTATGTTAGAGAGGGCATAGAAGGGAAACAGACATTTCATGTGAGAGGAAAGATTTCATTAACATCATATAAAAACATAAGTGGAAATCTGTCAAATATATCAAAAGAATGAAAATTGCCTCCCTTGGATTTTTAAAATCAATTTTTTGTGCATAAAATTTGTTTTGTATGTGAGAGGGGGGGGGGGAGTATATTTGGGAATGGAAAAGAAAATCAAAATTGCTTAAAAGTGGGAGAGGGACTTACTTTCGAGATTTTTAATTTTTTTTTTTTTTTGGAGGGGGGGGGTGGGCTTATATTCAGGAATGGAAAAGAAAACCAAAATTGCTTAAAAGTGGGAGGGGGCTTACTTTCGGGATTTTACGGTATACATATATATATATATATATATATATATGTTTTTTTCCCTCTGAAGAGTACTAACTAAAGAGAAAACACAATTTTTATAGAAAAGATGTCCCTGATAGCATTTCCTGAGCAAAAGTGGTTCAAAATTCATTTGACCATTATATGGCCATATTACAAAGGTCATTATTACCACTATATGCATCACTTAAATGTAACTAATATGACAATGTTATAATTTGCTTGATAAATTAATATTTTTATTCAGCTTTAAATAACTTGCAACTGTTTTATCCATGGACGTGTGACAGGCTATAAGAGCATAAAAAAGCAGAATAATGATAATGAAGGCTGTGAATCTACAGATATTTATAGCTCATCCATTTTTGAAAGAATTTTGAATGTTTTTCTCTCTAATGAAAACTTGTTAATTCTTTTGGTAACAAATAGCTCAGGTAGCTGATATTATTTCATATATATATATATAGGTATTGTTTATATACTTAATAAAATATCTTGACAAAATACATGGCAAGACCATGATCACTGTAACATTATACAAAAACATAAGCTGGTTCTTCTATTAAATAATAATAGTAAGTAAAATACTAAACAAAGTTAAAGTACTAAACAAATAAACTTAGAAAATTCTTCTCCCATAATAATAAAAATACAAATTGGCTGAAAAGTTGGTAGCGATCTCATCTCACATGAATAGTTTAAAGCGAGTTACAAGCTGAAAGTAAATGGATTGGCCTTTTGCTTGACGCTAATGCTCTCTCCTACTGTTCATGAGATCCCTGGGTTGAACTCCTGCCAGTGACAGCAATCTCTTCTAGTTTTTGAATGTACAAAATGTTTTACATTACAACTAGAAAACTCCATTTTATTTTTATTATTTGGGTTAAAAATTTTAAAAAGATGCTACAGAAATCTGAAAATAGAGCTTTTTATGTGGATACAAAATAGGAAAATTTGCTTTTTGAAGTAAAAAATATTTTCTGTTTTTCTAAACTATTTTTTGGCTGTAAATAGCTTGTATCAAAATATTGTTTTAGTTTACTTTAAAATGATCTATGTGATACCAAACTACTACCATCAACCAAAAAGTAGATAAAGAATTTGTCTTCATTATGACAGCTCTATTTTCAAAAAGTAAACATGAAGCAACGTTTTTAAAAGAATAGATGAACTTTGGAGAAAAGTTATTTCGGAAGCTCTTGTTTGCCATTCAATATCGTAACACAAGACAAAAATCATAAAAATCCGATTTAAATTTTAAAAAATCTGATTTTTTTTTTTTTTAAATCCGATTATTTTGATTTTTTAACACCGTGATTAAGTATCATCCTAAAGACTATAAATATTTGAAATCATTACAGTAAATTTTTACATACTTAAATATTTACATACAATACCTTAATAACTAAAACAATGAAAATTAAAAAAGTCTCAGCTGAGCCAACATTATAACGCCATTTCGGAAAGGGGACGCGATAAACGAACAAAGGAAAATTTCGATCATAAACTAGATTTTTATTTCGATTAATGAACTTGATAAGAAAAGTAAAATTACTTTTGATGTCATATGTTATTCTTTTTGAGGATTTATAATACAATTTGTATATGCGTGTTGCACACAACACAGAACTCAACTTATATAATTTGCACAAAAAGCAAGTTGTTGAAATTTCAGAACATTATTAATCGAACATAGATCTTTAATCGAAATTTTTTTCTGGTAATTGAATTTGTTAGCAAAATGGCGTCGTGGACTGATTTCAATCTTGCAGAGATTCTGACCGGTATTAAATTCTACTTTATATATTAAATAATAGCAAAGAACTTTTAATCACTTTCTTTTATTATGAAAGATTAATTTTTAGCCATAATGCAAGACACAGTCACTTTTAGCCTATTTCCATATGGTTATACCCAATACTCAAAAATGTTTTCAGTGTTGGCATGCATGGATTTCTTGTTCCCATGAATTCATTACTTACATTGCTGTGAAAATACTCTCGTATCCAATTTACGTTATTTCTCTTTTGATTCGCATCAAACAGAGAAATATTTATAAAGTAAAAATTGTGAGTTACAGTGTAGGTGAGTTAGGACTTTTGATCACTATTTTAGTTACATTTTATTTGATGATAACGTCTTAAAAGGTATGATTTTAATATGTGTCTGTTTATTGTACTTTTTATTACCTTTTTAATGCCGTTTTTGTAGTTCAAAATGTCGATTCTATATGCATAAAATGCCTTTTTTCTTCAATTTTCTAATCAGTATATATTTTAAAGATAATGTCGATGCATAAATTACATTTTCTTTTTGTTAATGATTTTTTTTTAAATTCCCTCCTTAAGATGTAAATTATGTGTGTTTACTGAGCTGTTTTTAAGTCTTAATTTTAATGAAGTTTAAATACTGATTTTTAATGCTAATTTTAATGAAATTTAAATACTGGTTTTTAATGCTAATTTTCTGTTTAATTTTGACCTGTTTTAAAGTATTACGGGCGTCTGAGAGAATTTTCTCATTTTAGAATGAAGTTCCATTAAACAGATAATCTTTAATGTACTCTATGGTGTCTGTACACAAAGTTGGTTAATCAGATTTCTTCTTTTTTTTTTTTTTTTTTTTTTTTTGAAACAAGGTCACAAAACTGCATTTCTGTATTTTTAAAAGGAATGAGCTATGCATCATAAAAAAATTACTATATTGTGTAAGGAGACCTTAAAGTAAACACTCCAGCAGTGGGCCGCTTAATGAAATTTAGTGAATTCCATAAGGTATTATATGTTTTTCTAGCCTAGTCCTTTATGTATAAAAAATAAACACTCAAACTTTCAAAAATGTTATGAATTTTGTATATATCTGTAAATATTCCATTTGTTTAAATTAATTTTATTTTATTATTGTGAAAATTGCAGTATTATTAATGTATTTCCTATTGAGCATCATGTAACTCAATGCTAAAGGCCTCAGGTGGTTTGCAAGGAAAACAACCTTACAGCATCGGTTTTTATAATGAATTCTATTGGAAAATCGCCAAGGAATGGGTTTATCGCCAAGTTGGCGATGGTTTTGGCAACTTATTTTTGTCGCCAAATTTGGCGACATATCGCCAAATGTCGCCAAGTTGGCGACGAATTTGGCGACTTTTTGTGCAACCCTCCCCTTATACATTTACATTGGGATCCTTTCACGTTTGGAGTACTCTATCGAGAGTTGAAGGACCTTCTGGTAATTTCTAGCATTAGAAAGCCCTGGAATAATCTGGAAAGATCCCTGAAGTCTATATAAGAGACCTCCACCAGTTCAGTTAGTTAGTTGTCTGTCAACTGCGATTGAATTCATACGAGAGGCTTTGCATTGAGAACTGTGTTTCTCGGATCGATTTTGTCGTTGATACGTCGTATTCAACGCATTGTTTCTGTGTGAAATTTTGCTGTGCTTTTATTGGATTTGAAGATTACTGAATATCTTGTAATTTTCAGAAGATATTGGTGTTCGTATTGCACTGTTTATAGTGAATAAAGCCTTTTTAATTGTTCTTATATATTGGCAACAATCCTTTCGAACCCCGAGCTCACAACATTTGGTGTCAGAAGTGGGATTGAATGCCGATCACCAGAGCAATGGAGGGTGAACTGAAACAATTATTGGAGAAATTAGCTGAGATGTCAACCAACCTTGGCGTGTTGAAAGAAGAAATGAAGAAGGATATGTCAACCAACCTTGGCGAGTTGAAGGAAGTGGTGAAGAAGGAAATGTCAGCGATGGATGAGAAAATGACTGCGAACCAGGCTGAAATGAAGGAAATGTCAGCGATAGATGAGAAAATGACTGCCAACCTTGGCGACTTAAAAGATGAAATGAAAAAGGATATGTCAACCAACCTTGGAGAGTTGAAAGACTTAATAGAGGATAAAATAGCATCTTTAAATGGCAGAATTGACGGCGTGGAAAACAAAGTTGAAGGAAGATTTCAAGAAATAGAAGGAAAGGTAGAAGAAATTCAAAGGACAGCTAGTACCATAGAAGAAAGAGTAGAAGAAAAAGTTCAAAAGATCGCCGAGACCGTTGAAGAAAGAGTAGAAGAAAAAGTTCAAAAGATCGCCAAGACCGTCGAAGAAAGCATAGAGAATGTAAAAAAAGACTTGGAAAAAGTCAAGAAACAGAAGATAACTGCCGGAAGCTATACCGAAGATGTCAAGTATCAATCTATGCTTCCTCGTTCCTGTATTAAACTCTCGACCTATGACGGAAAATCCTCATGGCCAGTTTTTAAGACACAATTTGTGATCGTAGCGGACGCCAATGGATGGGATTCCCAGACAAAGGCTTGCCAGTTAGCTGCTTCTCTACGAGCTGATGCTGCCGACGTCCTACAGACTTTGCCTGCAAATGAACCGCTGGATTTTGAAACGCTCGTCAGTGCCTTAGAATTGCGCTTTGGCGAGAAATGCATGAAGGAATATAGCAGAATCCAGCTCAAATCTCGACAGCAGAAATCCACTGAATCCCTGCAAGAGCTTGCTACGGATGTCGAGAGACTTTCACATCTTGCTTATCCTAGCTGTCCGACTGAAATTAGAGAAAGTTTAGCTCTGCAACATTTTATTGATGGTGTGCGTGACCCTGAGATCCAGACAGCACTCCGGATTTCAGATCTCAATGATTTAAAAGGGGCTTTGGTTTACGCTCTGAAATTCGAAGCAGCCCAGCAAGCTACTAGGAAAGATCGACACTTTGTGCGAGCAGCCAACCTGCCTGAGACGTTGGATAGAGCTGTGGAGTGCTTACAGCAGCAGATGAATGACATAATGAGAAAGATGAACTCCTTAATGGCCAACAAACCTTACAGGAAGATCAAGTGCTGGAAATGCGGTGGAGAAGGCCATATCCAAATTGACTGCCCTAGACGACCCAGCACCGAATGTAATAGCTCACCCGCTAACGGAGGAGCAAGAAAACTGATTATTGACCATCTTGCGGGGCGGAGGTTTCCAGATCTTAAGAAACCTCAATTTCAAGTATGTGAAATTTCTGCAAGAAGTTGCGGCGAGAACGGAGTTTTTCTAGTCGGAAGTGTGAATGATTTGCCCTGTAATATGATCATCGATACAGGAGCCAATGTGACCATCATTCGGAAAGATCTAGCTCAGCGGCTGAAAGGAAAACTCTCCTGGACCCCGCCACGTGTAATCCTTCAAACGGTGACAGGAGATAAGATCAATATATTTGGAAGAATGACACTGGAAATAAAGTTTGGGAACGCCGCTTATCGCCATACAGTCTACGTGGCCGATATTTCAGACCCTTTCATACTCGGACTGGACTTTTTAAAAGAGCATGGATTTACACTGGATTTTAAGAATAATGAGTTACGCTCCGCTCAAGAAGATGTCACTATTTTCAAACTTGGAAATGAGTCCGGGTCTATTCAACAGATCACAGCCAAGGCAGATGTTATCATCCCTCCTCGGACCGAAATGATGATACCTGGATTAACTGGAAATGGAAGAATTTTCCAGTATGGCTTGACTGGATATCCTGAGAAGAGCCCAAAGGGAGTGCTAATAGCATCAGCGCTGGTAGATCTGTTGAGAGATGTGATACCCGTGAGAATTGCGAACGTAAGCGGAAAGTCTAGAATTATCCAGAAAGGTGACATGCTTGCAACCTGTGCTCCAGTCACCTGTGTTTGCAAAGACCCGAGCTTGACGTTATCGGAGCCGCCTACAAGTTTAACACCTGTAATTGGACGAAATGAAAATTTATCTCCTGAACAGAGACATGCCGCAGAAAGACTGTTCCAGGAATTTAAGGATGTGTTTTCACAAAACGAGAGTGATATAGGGCGCACTTCACTTACACGTCATAGAATTGATACTGCCAACCATCCACCGATTAAACAGCATCCAAGACGCTTGCCGTTAGCAAAACAAGAAGAGGTTTCTAAGCTCTTACGAGAGATGCAGGATAGTGACATCATCGAAACGTCATCAAGTCCGTGGGTCTCTCCCATCGTGTTGGTCCGAAAGAAAGATGGCTCCACAAGATTTTGTGTGGATTATCGTAAACTTAACGATATCACGAAGAAGGACAGCTATCCTCTACCAAGAATAGATGACACGCTAGATACTCTTTCAGGACATAAATGGTTTTCCACGCTGGATTTGAAGAGTGGATATTGGCAAGTAGAGATCCGTCCTGATGACAAAGAGAAGACCGCATGTACTACTGGACAAGGACTTTGGCAATTCAAAGTTATGCCGTTCGGGCTCTGCAATGCTCCAGCAACGTTCGAGCGCCTCATGGAGACAGTGTTAAAAGGCCTGACTTTTGGAGCTTGTCTCATCTACCTAGATGACGTCATCATTGGTGGCCGCACGTTTGAAGAACATCTTGGAAATATTTGAAAAGTGTTAACGAAGCTAAGAGCGGCGAATTTAAAGCTGAACCCTCTGAAATGCAAGTTCTTCCAACGCGAAGTAAATTATTTAGGACACATCATCTCAGCTGAAGGTGTTCGAACAGATTCTGAAAAAGTGTCTGCAGTAAAGAACTGGAAGCGTCCGGAAAACGTCCATCAGTTGCGAAGCTTTCTGGGACTATGCACTTATTACAGAAAGTTTGTACAGGGGTTCTCCAACATCGCAAGACCCTTGCATAGGCTCACTGAAAGCAAGCAGAAGTTTCTATGGACACAAGAATGCAAGAATTCCTTCCAGCAGCTGAAAGAAGCTCTCACATCCTCTCCAGTCCTAACCTATCCACACCCCGACAAACAATTCATTGTGGACACGGATGCTAGTCATGAAAGTGTCGGTGCTGTACTTTCCCAAGAAATAGATGGCCAAGAACGAGTCGTAGCATACTGGAGCAAATGTTTATCGAAACCAGAGCGGAATTATTGCGTCTCTCATAAGGAGTTATTAGCTATAGTAAAAGCCATAGAACACTTCCATCACTATCTCTATGGCAGGAAATTTCTCCTTCGTACTGATCACGCATCCCTAACATGGCTGATGAATTTTAAGAACCCAGAGGGCCAAGTAGCCAGATGGATACAATGACTCCAGAAATACGACTTTGACATCAGGCATCGTAAAGGCTCATCGCATGGAAATGCTGATGCCTTATCAAGAAGACTGTGTCCCGAAAGTTGTCGCTATTGTTCCAGAGCGGAGAACAAGTATAATCCCGAACATGTCATATGCCAGATGAAGACTTCACTATCAACGCCACCAGATCCCTGGAGTGATGAGAAGATTCGAGAAGATCAAATGGCAGACTCTGACATCAAACCAATCTTGGAGTTATTAGAATCTTCTAGCACGAAGCCCAGTTGGAAAGACATCTCGACTTACAGTCCTACGACAAAGCAATATTGGGCTCTTTGGAACTCCCTCCACGTCAAGAATGGTGTCCTGTTCCGAAAATTCGAATCAGAAGATGGGAAAACATCTCGGTGGCAGTTGGTACTTCCTCGATCTCGAAAACCAGAGGTCCTCAAGGAATTACATGGCAGTCCCACTGGTGGCCATTTTGGAGTCATGAAAACATTACATAGAGTCCGAGAGCGCTTCTTCTGGGGAAAAGCGAGAGCTGACGTCGAACGATGGTGCAAATCTTGCGATGCATGTGCAGTTCGAAAAGGACCAAAGAAACGTAGCCGAGGAAGACTACATCTCTACAATGTAGGAGCACCTTTCGAACGCATCGCCCTTGACATCCTAGGCCCTCTGTCAAGAAGTGCTGATGGCAACAAATACCTCCTTGTTGTCATGGACTACTTCACGAAATGGCCTGAAGTTTATGCCATCCCTGATCAAGAAGCTTCTACGGTTGCGGATGCCTTGGTACACCAGTGGATATCAAGGTATGGAGTCCCCCTTCAAATGCATTCTGACCAGGGGAGAAATTTCATCTCTGCTGTGATTGAGGGTCTCTGTCAACTTCTCGGAATGCACAAAACTAGGACGACGCCTTTACATCCACAATCGGATGGCATGGTTGAGAGATTTAATCGTACCATCCTTAACAATCTCTCACTGCTAGTCTCAAGAAACCAACAAGACTGGGACCAAAAACTTCCCTTGTTTCTTCTCGCCTATCGCAGCGCCGTCCATGAAACAACCGGCTATTCCCCGTCTCAGATGCTTTTCGGTCGTGAACTTCGTCTACCTTGTGATCTGATTTTTGGTCGCCCTCCAGATGCGCCTTCATCGCCAGAGGGATATGTGCAGAATCTCCAGGCACGATTTGAAGACGTCCACAACTTGGCTCGAGAGCGGATCAATATACAGACAGAGAAGATGAAGACCAGGTACGACACGAAAGCCACGGGACATCAATTCAAAGAAGGTGACAAGGTTTGGTTTTATAATCCGACTCGACGTAAAGGACTTTCTCCCAAACTGCAATCACACTGGGATGGTCCTTATACAGTCCTAAACAGACTGAACGATGTCGTAATTCGGATCCGAAAGTCACCAAGTTCGAAGCCTAGAGTCGTTCATTACGACAGGCTGGCTCCATACTATGGCCATAGTACTTAGTTCATTGATTGTAAATTGTGTAATGTAAATAATGTAAATTAGTATGGCCATGGTCTTGTATATAAATTAATGTAATTATTTATTTTGCTTAGCATTATCATTATTATTGTTATTATTATTTAAATACTTGTATGTAATAATGTCTATGCTTTAATTTTATTTTATTTAAGTGTATATTTTGTATAATTCAGCATTATGAATGTGTTTTGAATAGTATAGCATTTGTTGGTAACGGGTTTGCTTTCCGATCAAAGGTTGAACTGCCCGGGACGTGCAGTCCTTGAGAGGGGGGGGCAATGTTATGAATTTTGTATATATCTGTAAATATTCCATTTGTTTAAATTTATTTTATTTTATTATTGTGAAAATTAACAGTATTATTAATGTATTTCCTATTGAGCATCATGTAACTCAATGCTAAAGGCCTCAGGTGGTTTGCAAGGAAAACAACCTTACAGCATCGGTTTTTATAATGAGTTCTATTGGAAAATCGCCAAGGAATGGGTTTATCGCCAGGTTGGCGATGGTTTTGGCGACTTATTTTTGTCGCCAAATTTGGCGATATATCGCCAAATGTCGCCAAGTTGGTGACGGATTTGGCAACTTTTTGTGCAACCCCCCCTTATACATTTACATTGGGATCCTTTCACGTTTGGAGTACTCTATCGAGAGTTGAAGGACCTTCTGGTAATTTCTAGCATTAGAAAGCCCTGGAATAATCTGGAAAGATCCCTGAAATCTATATAAGAGACCTCCACCAGTTCAGTTAGTTAGTTGTCTGTCAACTGCGATTGAATTCATACGAGAGGCTTTGCATTGAGAACTGTGTTTCTCGGATCGATTTTGTCGTTGATACGTCGTATTGAACGCATTGTTTCTGTGTGAAATTTTGCTGTGCTTTTATTGGATTTGAAGATTACTGAATATCTTGTAATTTTCAGAAGATATTGGTGTTCGTATTGTACTGTTTATAGTGAATAAAACCTTTTTAATTGTTCTTATATATTGGCAACAGTCCTTTCGAACCCCGAGCTCACAACAATATGTTTTTCTAGCCTAGTCCTTTATGTATAAAAAATAAACACTCAAAGTTTCAAAATATATTCCTTGGTGAAAATTAAAAATGTTACCTTCTTCTGTGATCCAGTTGTGGGCATAGTAAATTTCTAAATCACCGGGAGTGATCTCCAGTCTTGAGTTTAGTGTGCAGGGGTGTAGCTACAGATAAGTTTTTTGGGGGGAGGGGGAGAATTGAAAAATTTCCCCACTTGAAACAAATTGCTCTAATTTCCAGCCCAAATGATATGTGCAAGGTGTCTATAATGATAATGATACTTATGCTTAAAAATATTCCTTAAAAAAACAATGCTGAAACAAAAACATAAAAATTCTAATTATTGGTATTCAAATTTGGTTTGAAATTCATGACATTTTTTTGGCAACTGATCGACGAAATTCCTTATTTATTTTCAAAATCTTTTGACACAATTCAATACTCTTTTCTACGATTGTTTGTTGAAATTCGGGAGTATTTTCCGCAACAGATTGACGAAAATTGATATTTATTTTACGATCTGTTACGAAATTCCCCTTTTTTGTGTGATTGTTTGACTAAATTCAGGATCTTTCTGCTCAATCTTTTGACGAAGTTTGCGATATTTTTCCTCAATAGTTATACTAAATTCGCAATTTTTTTCCGTGTCCGATTGATGAAAATTGCTATTTCTTTCAGTGATCTTTGCCAAAATTCGCAATATTTTTCTACGGTCGTTTGAAAAAATTATCGATTTTTTCTGCAACAAATTTTCAAAATTAACTATTTTTTCTAATTCCAATACGTAAAATTCATGATGATTACTGCGATCAGTTGACGAATTGCTTTTGCGGAAAAGAATTAAAACAAATCGTGGATTACCACTAAAATAAAAAAAAAATTTCGCTGCAAAATCACTTCTTTCTAAAAGAAGTTAAGATAAGAAGGAAAAATCTCATGCTGCATATTTTATTGTGGGTCTATTTCTATTTGTGCATGATTTGGGCAATCCTGCTTTAACCCCTTTCCCTACAAAAATTTTTGCTTTCCCCCTCCCCAAGAAACTCTTGAAATGGTGCACCTACAGTAGTTTAAGGTCTGTGAATTTTTTGTCTTCTATTGTGTATGAGTCATAATCGTCATTTCGCTCTTCATTTGAAAATAATGTTAATGATTTTAAAAGCAATCACTCGTGTTAGTTTGAAAGTTTTCAGAAAGGAGACCAAAGTTTTGGAGGAAATAAAAGGAGTGGATTAGAGTCAGCTGCTGATGGACAGGTGTAGAAAAATTCAGGTCTAGTATAGATGTATGATTATTTCGTAGAACCGAGAAGCACAATAACAGATTAAGTCTGACTGCTTTCTTGTTTACTGTTTTTGCACTCAGAAACGTAGTGATAAAAACAATTTAAAAAATCATATTTTTTTACTGTTATTTTTAAAAAAGAAAAGTCTTTCAAAAATCTAGAATTTTCCAACTCTACACTCTAATTTCTCAAGTTCACATATATTGGGAGGGGGGAGACTCCCCCCATACCCCTCCCCCATAGCAATGACCTCTGCTCACATTATTGATGATTTTCTTGAGGAAGATGATATTCGCCGTATGAATTATCCTTCGAGGTCTTTGGACCTCAATCTTATTCAACATGTTTCAGATAGTCTAGGAAGAGATTACACTGTGTAAACTCCCTCACAGGACCCACCAGGAGTTAAAAGCCGTTCTTTTGGAAAAATGCATTTTGTTGCCACAAACATTTATTGATATCCTCATAAACTGCGTGAGATCTCATTATGAGGCTTGTAGATATCAGTGCACATTGGTCACACGCCATATTAGACAGACTTTTCCTGAGATAAATGCTTTATCTCTGATTCATGATTTAACACATTTTAATTTAACACCTTTCCATATTGTTATGTTGCTTTATTCTTTTTGCCATTGTAACATACCTTTGTGGCAACACAGTGGGAATAGTTCATCAGTTTTCACAGATTTTATGTTTATGACCTTAATTTTGGACATGAGTGTAATAGATTGACCGAGATTAATTGCCAGTCATAATTTCAGAACTTAAATCACATTAAGAAACTTTTCTTTTTTTTTTCTTTCTTTTTTTTCCGAAGAAAGAAATTAAATAGTTTTTCTAATCAAACTGAATTGAAAGTGTGTGAGTTTATACATATATAAACATTTTCTAGCAATGTCAAATTTGCCTTTTCAGAATTGTATGAATATTTTAGAAAAACAAAATAAGTAACAACGAAAAATCAATATATCGTTGAAAAAATTAATTTTCAATGAAGATTTGCTTATTTTTTTTTAAGTTAAATCTTCTTTGAGTATAATTGAAGTATAATTTTATTCTTTAATTTCACATCTTTTATTGAGGTTTATTGTAAAATGTTTCTATTTGAAAATAGAATGTTATAGTTTATTTACTGGGACACCTAAAAAAATCCAATATATTGTGGTTACAGTGTGTGAAAAAAATCGTTTGCAGTGCTTCTCTTTCGAAGATACTGAAATTCATAAAACATTTTTGACATTTTGCAGGGAGAAAGGCATGAAATGCATGGTATTTATTTCTTTATTTCCAAATAAACAAGTATTGAGTTGCATTATGAGAAAAAAATATTGATTTTTTTTCAAAGTATGTTACATACTATCAAAAATAATTTATTTTCTGATAAATAAGAGTTGAATTGACAACATCTTAAGTTATTGTTGCCTCATGATGTCAGTTCTGCCGTGTAACATATGGAAATTCAGTTCAAAATGCTGGCAATAATTAGTGATGGGCCGATTCGAGATCTTTTAAGAATCGATACCTTAGTTTTCGAAAACTTTTCAGAATCGAAATCAGAATCGATTCTTTGTATTCAAATGTAGTAGCACTAAAAACTACTCCAGACTTCCTTCAAACTAATAAATGAGGGACGACATTTCGCCTGTTTCACTCTTCGAATGTTTATTCTACGTAAAATCGTTTGCCTTTTTTTTATGATCACGTGTCAGATTCACATCAGTCTATTAGAAAAGTATGAGTAGCGGCTCTTTCAGCAAATGAAATGTTTAATTTTCGTACAAACGCAACTCTTTTGTTTATGGTAACGTTTTATAATTTACAGGTACAGAACAATTTCTTTTCTTTTTAATGTTTTTGAGTTTTGATATAAATATTACGATTGTTATTAGAGAAAAAAAAAACAAGCATTTTTTGTCTGGATGACTCTATCCCATTGAACCCTACACCACTCCCTCCCAGGGTAAGATAATTTTAGGTAAATTTCGTAAGAAATACTACCTATTACATTTTCCCCTAAGTTGAAGTTTTTGAAAAAAAAATTCAGATCTACACCGATCATGACTCCCAGAACCCAAAATCACCCCCAGTTCAAAACTTTATCTATCTATCTAACCAAGGAAGGGGGTGAGGGGGATTTTTGTGAAAACAGAAAAACCCTATAATTTCTTAATTATGATACGTATCGAATCCGTTTAAAGTTATCATTATTTCTAGGAAAAGGGCCGAAAATTTATGTATGACAGATTTTGATATCATTAAAAATGGCCCCAAGGGGGGGGGGGAAGAGGGGGTTTTAGAAAAAAAATTCATAACTTCGTCAATTCTGAAGATATCAAATCCGCTTAAATTTATTATAAAACCTCTTAATATTATCTAAAACTTTTATATTGACAAGTTTTTTATAAGACCAACCCTTATAGCAAAAAAAAAAAAAAAAAAAAAAAAAAAAATTAAAACAATCCCCGCCTGCAAACAAGTTAGGTTTTGAAGTGGGCGTTTCCAAATGCCGCATCATGGCAAAAAGTTCTTTTTTTCCGCAATTCCCAACAAATAGGCGCCCCACGGTCTGCGTCTTCGAAATCTACCTGTGGCTGTAGGCCGAGCCAGGGTGGCAAAGCCCTTTGACGGAAAATAAAAACTGCTTCAATTTCTTTTTTTAAAACATGTTGGTAAAAAAAAAAAAAAAAAAAAAAAAAAACATTTATATTTAGTATTTCTTAATTGATAAATTCTTGTATTGCTTTATATGTTGATATGTTTAAAAATTGTTTTGCATGATAACTCTGACAAAAAAAATTCTTAGTTTAGATTATTTTCTGTTTATATTCTGCAATTTTAAAAGCAGACTAGACTGTGGGCCATTGCCACACATGTTCCAAAATCTTGCCCGTCCCAAAATATAATTCTGCCGACGTCCATGTCTCTGAGTATTGCAAGTTATATCTTATTATTTTCTAAGATTTAGAAGGCGAAGAACCGGCCCTCCCCTGCATACGCCCGTAAAATTAAGCAATTTGTCTTTAATTAGCGAAATCAAGATTTTTTTTCTTTTTTACGAACGTACAATTTTATTTTCCACTATAAGTAATTATTTTAATCGTAAAATTTTTAAAAAATGAATTGAAAAAATTATATTTACGTTTCTTAAATACAAATTCACAGAATGTTATTCATTATAATAGTTTTCTTAAATTAAAATCCATATGATTGATTTAACTAAAAAAATATATATATATTAGTTGAATTGATTGTACGCTTGAAAAAATAAAACTAAATATTAAAACTAAAAGAGCGCTGATCATCCTGTTAACCGCCGCAAATTTCAGGAGAAAAAAAGTCTCAAACAGCGCCAAGTATTTGAATACTAGCATTCGCTGGCGCACCTTATGAAACCACAGAAAACTCCTGATATGAGGACTGAATACTGAATACAGTCAAAAAACGCAGATTTCGTCACCGATACAGATGCCAGGTGACTTGTATTCGAGTACTCCTGTCTGAAACCGAGACCACTTGAAAACTGTTTATGAAAACAGAAAACTCGAGCTATGAGAACTGAATACAGTCGAAAACCGCAGTTTTCGTTTTCGTTTGCTACACAAATGCCAGGTGGCTTGTATTCGAATACTTTTGTCCGAATCGAGATCACTCGAGAACTTGGCTGAATCGAGACCTCAGACATTTTGAATTCGAATACTCCCATCACTAGCAATAATCACTCATGATTATTGATAGAATGTTTTACCACTGATAATTTATCTGAAAATGAAACAAACAAACTGCCTTCAAGAGACAAACCATTGCTTATAACTTAAGATATAAATCATTTATCTTAAAAAACTGCCATCAGTAGACAACAATTGCTTACAACTCAAAATGTTATTCATTTTCCAATAAGTGCAACAAACAAAAATAAACTGTCATTAAGAGTTGACAATCCTTTATAATTCGAAATGTATATCATTTCGAAAGAGAATGAAGAAAATGAAACAAACAACAACAACAAATAAAAAGCACTGCTGTCAATAGACATGAAGAGATTGTTGTCTCTTGATGGTAGTTTTTTGTTTGTTTCATTTTCAGATAAATGATTTACATAAGAAGAGTTTTACTACTGGTTTTTCTGATTTTTTTCTTTCATTTTGATGCTTAAACTGTTTGGTTTTCCAATAAACAATCACTGTTTCCCAAATATATGCTACAAAAAAGTTTTAGAAATTTTATTTCAAAAACAAGTGAATTAATGTGCAATAAATGATTTAATACATATTAGCTTAATTAATAATAAAGGTAGAAGTTTGTCTCTGTGTATTAGTGTGTCTGCTGTGTTCCGAAAAATCTGCTTGGTGCAGAGCTACAAGATTTGGCAATCAGGTATCTACCTATATGTCTGAAGTTGTGCACCTCATAGGCGGTGTTTGAATATTTTGATTAGATTTTTTATTTAATTTGTTATATGATCTTTAACTTTTTTTTTTTTTTTTTTTTTTTTGCATTCTGTGGAAATTTTTCCATACTAGTAAAGGGAAATACAGGTTCAGTTTTTAAACCCCATATACCGTAATTTAGGGAAGAAACGCCGCACCCGATGTAAACGCCACACCCTCGAAAATTGGCATCGTTTTGTAAGAAATCGGCATAATCGCCGCACCCATCGTAAACGCCGCAGTAAAAAAAATATATTTTGCCCTATTAACGCAGCAATAGGTACACAAAAATAACATGAATATGGCTAAATTAACGGAATTATTAAAATAATTAATTATCTAAAAATGTGTAGAATTAAAATATTTACAAAGTGGAATCGATTATTCAAAACTCCAAAATCCGTAAAAAAACCGAAATTCGAACTTTTTTCTTGAAGCATTTTTCGCAAAAAACTGTTTTGATCTGTTTTTTTCTTCTTTATTTTAAATCTTAATATATATACAATAAAAGCTCAACTAACCGGCATGCTTCGGAATCGCCGATATCCGGATAGTTGAGCACTACAAAATCTGTCATAAAAAAAGGGGGGGGGGGTGCATCGATGTAAGTGAAAAAGGAAATGATTTTTTGGCCTATTTTCTTGTCATCGGGAAATCGATCAAATAATTCTTTCATTATTATTAAATTTGCATTTGATAAAGTTAATTTTGACGAATTAAAAATAAAGATAAACAATATTTTGTGTGTTATTATATTATTTCAAATTTATTTATTAATCTTTTATAACGTTACTTTATTTATAATTAGACATTTCAAAGCTTTTAATTTAGGACAAAGATGATTAACAGATGCTTCTCTTACTTCCTGTGCTAAAAAAGTAAACATCAACATAGGAAATAACAAAATTTACTCCGGCAAGAAGGTGAAACAAGTCACCATAATAATGAGTCCTTTCTGCATGGCTAAAAATGTTATCAGATGCAAGCTGTAACGTCCGATTTCGCCTCCTCTCCGATCGCGATAAAAACAAATTAGTTGTCACCACTTTTTTTTTTTTGAGTGGCTGGGCTCAGGCAGTGGCTTTTTTTGAGGTGGGGTCTAATTTTCTGAAAACGTATTGTATTTAAATAGAAATTTGGTAAGCGGCCTAATTTATTATTATTTGGATTTGCTGAAAATTTAGATACAATTGGATGATTAGAAACAGAGATATCAATTATTTTTTTAAATAATAAATAAGGAAAAGAAAAGGGTATCATTTCGTTACTTCTGTTTGCTGTTTATTCTGCTGAAAAATATTTTCTTGGCAGACGGCTGGAAAGAAAATGTTTGAAGTGATAAAAATACAACAATAAAAAAAAAATGAAAGAGAAACTAACTTACTGTGCAGTATCTTTTTTTTTTTAATTTCCACTTAAGTGTATATATTCTAAACATATTCAGTTAACGGGGATTGTTATAACAGATACTTCAAAATGCATTTAAAAAATAAACTTCCAAAATAATTATTGAATAAATAATCAAAACGATTTTAGGAAAAATCTTCACTATGGGTTCGTCATTAGAACGGGAATTGCAATATCACGCATTAACGGGGAATTGCTATAACAGAGGATTCGAAATGCGTTTAAAAAATAAACTTCCAAAACTATTATTGAGTAAATAATCAAAAAGATTTTTAAAAAAATCTTCACTATAAGTTCGCCGTAAGAACGCGAATTTCATTAACAGAAGATCGTTATAACAAAAGTTGAAAGAAGCAATGACAGCAACATAGTCTTTACTTTCGAATGAATATAATGTAATGTTTTAATGAGTAATATAAAAAAATAAACAAAAGAGTTAAATTTCCATTGCTAACGTCAGAAAACAGCTTTCTTATTCTATGTTTCTAGAGTGCAGTGCAATAAAAAGGAATTTCCATTGTGGCTCCCTGTCCCTCCTTAATCCATTCACCATATTTTCCCCCAAAAGGGAACTCGTGTATTGCATTCCTTGGGTACCATCTGAACTTTCACTTACCATCGGCAACATCACTTCGCGATCGAGGAGGAAATTATTCAAAGAAAAAAAAAAGGATGAGTGAAAAAAAATTCTAAACACTGAATATTTTACACAAAATTTTCACAAATGCCGCACCGGTATAAACGCCGCATTTCGCAAATTTTAAACTCTTAAACTCGTAAACGCCGCGGCGTTTCTTCCCTAAATTACGGTAGTAAATTTAGTTTTCTTTTCAATAAAGTTGATTCAAAATTCATGCAACAATTTTTGAATTTTTCATGAGTTTTATATTTTTTATGCAATTTTTGTGGTTTTTTGCATTATGTGCAGGTTTTCTCACATTCGTAAAAGAAATCTTGTTTCAATGTTTTAGCCAGTATAGTAAAATGTGTCCTCTTTTTAAGAAAATTTTATTTGGAAATTCTGCAGGGATTTTTAAAAAAAGTGATTTTGAATGTTTTTGCATTTTGCAATTTTTTTTCTATGTTAGTAAAATTAATCCGATATAGTAAATTTTGACTACTTTTGTAGTAAAATTTATCCGGGATTCATGTAGCAATTTTTCTAATTTTTTATGTGATTTTTATTGTTTTAGTGCCTTATGTGGTAATATTTGACATTTTTAAAGAAAACAAGCGCCCACTTAAGTCTCAAATCAAATGGTGCTTCAATTATTGTGATTATTTATTTTGACACAGATTAAAGTAAAATTTTCAGCATAGTCGTTTACATTTCTATAGGAACTAAAATCAAAACAGACTGGAGCATGGAGAGCATGCCTAGTTAACCTACATAGAATCTCCCTTTTTGTCCATCTCCAAATTTGGCGTATGAAGACGAAAAAAATACCACCTTTTTTCCTTGGCCATTTCGCATGCTTGATCTTGCGTTGTGAGATATTATTGTCTAACAACAACAGTTTTTGTCAATAAATTATTTATATATTCAGTTACAAGCGATTGTAATTGATTTTACATACGATCTGCTGTCAAGAGACAATAATAATTCAAGATATAATTTATTTGTTAGAAAATGAAATGCTTTTGATAGTGTGTAACATTTTTTGAAAAAAAAAAACCTTATTTCATATTTTCTATAATATAGCTGACTTTTTCTAAATTTATTTGTAAATAAATAGATAAATACCATGGCATTTCATGTTCTTCTTTCCTGAAGGATCTCAATGATTTTTTATCAGTTTCAGTGTGTTTGATAGAGTATAACTTTATTAAAATACACTGCAAATGATTTTTTCCACACATCCTATCTTAGAACATAATGTAATGAATTCGGTCTTGAGTGTTTCTGTAAATAAACAATAACATTACATTTTCAATCGGAAACGTTCTACAGTAAATCTCAATAACATATGTCAAGTTAGACAATAAAATTACACTTATATTTTTCAAATGTATTAACTAATAATGTCAAGGAAGATTGATATTAATTTATTTTTAAAATAAATCCTCAATGAAAATTAAAATTTTCAACAGTCAATTGATTTCTTATGATTATCTGTTTCATTTTCCTAAAAGATTCTTACAATACTGAAAAGGCAAATTAGAGCTGCTTTTTTCTTATCTAGGACTTGAATCCAGAACACCTACATGGCTCCTTTCTGTGTGCAGTTGAGTTTAATACCATTTTTCCCGTGGCTGCAGTGCGGAAGGCCCTTAGCTACGTTAGGAATTTGGATCACATTTCTTCATGTGCAGAACCGGATATATCGATGAGAATGCATTGTTAATCTTGGATAATAATTACTCAAGTAAATGCATGTGAAATGTGTCATTTAAACTTATCAGAGTCTTACGAACCACATGAGGATTCATATTTATCCATCTGGCGATCTCTTTTTGGATTTTTACTTGTCTAATGTCCCAAAAGTTTTCATCACAATTCTTTTATAGTGCCTCAAAGTCACTATAATGAATTGACATATTCTCAGTTTATTTTTCTCAATGAGTTCTACTGTTTTACTTTTCAGTTATTTTTTATGCTGTTCGTTCTTATTGATCAAATTGTTTATGAATGAGAAGTTGTTATTTATGATTTTTTCTTCCGTAAATTTTAGAAATGACTATAGTTATTAATACTGTGTTACAAAATTCATTTGAATCCAGTTTTCTATAATTTTAATTTCTTGTAAAGAAGCTTATTTACCCTTATATATGTTTTTGATTAATTATAAAAGACAGATTAACATAATTTTACTTATAGCAGCTTCATAGAGCCTCAAGTTAAAGAGAAAATGTCGCATTTATATCCGTGCTATCACCTCAAAGCGAACAGAAATATTTAAAGTGTGAAGTATGGAGCAAACAACTTCTTTAACAGAGCATTCTGGAAGACAATCTTCTGATTTGCAGCACAGAAATTTGCTTGTTTGTGAAATATGCAACAAGAAATTCTCTCAAAAGGGAGTGTTAAAGAAACATCTATTAATTCACATTGGTGAGAAACCTTTTGTTTGCAATATATGCAACAAGAAGTTCTCTGAAAGTAGTAATTTAAACAGGCATCTGTCAATTCACACTGGTGAGAAACCTTTTGTTTGTGAAATATGCAACAAGAAATTCGTTCAAAAGGGAAATTTAAACATGCACCTGTTAATTCACACTGGTGAGAAACCTTTTGTTTGTGAAATATGCAACAAGAAATTCTCTCGAAAGGAAGTGTTAAAGAAACATCTATTAATTCACACTGGTGAGAAACATTTTGTCTGCGAGATATGCAACAAGAAATTCCTTCAAAAGGGTTATTTAAACATGCACCTGTTAATTCACACTGGTGAGAAACCTTTTGTTTGTGAAATATGCAACAAGAAATTCTCTCAAAAGGAAGTGTTAAAGAAACATCTATTAATTCACACTGGTGAGAAACATTTTGCCTGCGAGATATGCAACAAGAAATTCCTTCAAAAGGGACATTTAAACATGCACCTGTTAACTCACACTGGTGAGAAACCTTTTGTTTGCGAGATATGCAACAAGAAATTCTCTCAAAAAAGAATGTTAAACAGACATCTATTAATCCATACTGGTGAGAAACCTTTTGTTTGCGAGATATGCAACAAGGGTTTCTCTCGAAAGGGAGTTTTAAATAGGCATCTGTTAATTCACACTGGTGAGAAACCTTTTGTTTGCGAAATATGCAACAAGAAATTCTCTCGAAGTTGTCATTTAAACCAGCATCTGTTAATTCACACTGGTGAGAAACCTTTTGTTTGCGAGATATGCAACAAGACATTCTCTCAAAAGGGACATTTAAACCAGCATCTGTTAATTCACACTGGTGAGAAACCTTTTGTTTGCGAGATATGCAACAAGACATTCTCTCAAAAGGGACATTTAAACCAGCATCTGTTAATTCACACTGGTTGAAAGCTTTTGTTTGTGAGAAATGAAATAAGAATTTCCTTTAAAAAACCCATTTAAATAAGTATCTATTAATACATTCTGGTGATAAACCTTTTATATGTGAGATATGCAGCAGGAAATTTCTCAAAAAGAATGTGTTAAACGGCCATGTGTTAATTCACACTGGGGAGAAATCTTTTGTGTGTGAGATATTTTCACAAAAGGGTATATAATCTATGAACTATTATGATCATTGTCAAACATTATAAACAATCGCCAAGCTGAGATGGCTGTCAAGGAAAAATTTCTAATTTTGTACTGCTTATTTATGGTCCCAATATACCCTTATAATTTGTAATATATTTTTTTACGTTTTATTTATGTATACATTAAATAAATTGTGCCTCAATGTATATGTATTAAATTATGTAAATATTGAAAAAGTGCTTGTGTGTTTAATGCACCTGTTGTTATTTCCTAAAGTAATAAAAGTCTCATACGGTTATAAAATATAAATATTTGCTAGAAAGTGTTTTAAAATTTTCTTTTTTTCATTAAGGTTCTATAAGAAGAAGGTATCCTAATTTTATTATGATGTTACTACTAATGCATGGTGTGTTTTATTTGAGTTCATGATTTTCAAACTATGGCATTTTATAAATTCAAAGAATTATAACACTAGTTTACAAAAAAAATTTTTTTTTTGTTCATGAAATGAAACATATTGTTATGAATTTTGTATATATTTGTAAATATTTCATTTATTTTATTTTATTATTGTCAGAATTGCAACATTATTAATGTATTTCCTATTGAGCATCAAGTAACTCGATGCGAAAGGCTTCGGGTGCTTTGCACGAAAAACAACCTTACAGCATTATCTTTATAATGGAGTTCTATTGGAAAATCGCCAAGTTGGCGATGGTTTTGGCGACTTTTTTTGTCGCCAAATTTGGCGATATATCGCCAAGTTGGCGACGGATTTGGCGACTTTTTGTGCAACCCCCCTTATACCTTTACATTGGGATCCTTTCTCGTTTGGGGTACTCTATCGAGAGTTGAAGCACCTTCTGGTAATTTCTAGCATCCGAAAGCTCTGGAATAATCTGGGAAGATATTTGAAACCTATATAAGGACCTCCATCAGCTCAGTTCAGTGAGTTGATGATCAGCTATTATTGAATTCACACGAGAAGCTTTGCTTTGAGACTGTGTTGTCTATGAGCGATTTTGTATTGAACAATACGCTATATTGTTCTGTGTAGAATTTTGCTGTGCTGTTATTAGATTTGAAGATTACTGAATATTTGTATTTTGAGAAGATATTTCAGTTCTTATCGAACTGTTTGTGGTAAATAAAGCCTGTTTATTGTTCTTATATATTGGCATCAGTCCTTTCGAACCCTGAGCTCACAACATTTGGTGTCAGGAGTGGGGTTTGAATGCCGATTACAAGAGCAATGGAGGAGCAACTGAATAAATTATTGGAGAAATTAGGAGCGATAGATGAGAAAATGACTGCTAACCTTTGCGAGTTGAAGGAAGAAATGAAAAAGGAAATGACTGTGAATCAGGCTGAGATGTCAACCAACCTTGACGAGTTGAAAGAAGAATTGAAGAAGGAAATGTCTGCAAACCAGGCTGAAATGAAGGAAATGTCAGCGATAGATGAGAAAATGACTGCAAACCAGAATGAAATGAAGGAGATGTCGGAAGAAATGAAGAAAGATATGTCAACCAACCTTGGTGAGTTGAAAGAATTAATAGATAATAAAATAACATCTTTAAATGAAAGAATTGACAGCGTGGAAAACAAATTTGAAGGAAGATTTCAGGAAATAGAAGAAAAAGTTCAAAAGACAGCCAATATCGTAGAAGAAAGGATAGAGAGTGTAGAAAAAGAGTTGGAAAATGTGAAGAAACAAAAGATAAATGCCGGAAACTATACCGAAGATGTCAAGTATCAATCTATGCTTCCTCGTTCCTGTATTAAACTCTCGACCTATGACGGAAAATCCTCATGGCCAGTTTTTAAGACACAATTTGGGATCGTAGCGGACGCCAATGGATGGGATTCCGAGACAAAGGCTTGCCAGTTAGCTGCTTCTCTACGAGCTGATGCTGCCGACGTCCTACAGACTTTGCCTGCAAATGAACCGCTGAATTTTGAAACGCTCGTCAGTGCCTTAGAATTGCGCTTTGGCGAGAAATGCATGAAGGAATATAGCAGACTCCAGCTCAAATCTCGACAGCAGAAATCCACTGAATCCCTGCAAGAGCTTGCTACGGATGTCGAGAGACTTTCCCATCTTGCTTATCCTGACTGCCCGACTGAAACTAGAGAAAGTTTAGCTCTGCAATATTATATAGTAGATAAGATAGGCACGTTGTGCGAGTAGCTAACATGCATGAGACGTCGGATACAGCTGTGGAGCGTTTACAGCAGCAGATGAAGGACGTGATGAGACAGATAAACTCCTTGACGGACAACAAACCTGTCGGAAAGATCAAGTACTGGAAATGCGGTGGAGAAGACCATATTCAAAGAAACTGCCTAAAACGACCCAGCACAGAAGGTAATAACTCCGCACGAACGGCGGAGCAGGAAAACCAATTAATGGCCATCTCGCGGGGCGGAGGTTGCCAGATTTTGAGAAGCCCCATTATCAAGTGTGTCAAATTTCTGCAAGAAGTTGCGGCGAGAACGGAGTTTTTATAGTCGGGCGTGTGAATGATTTGCCCTGTAATATGATCATCGATACAGGAGCCAATGTGACCATCGTTCGGAAAGATCTAGCTCTGCGGCTAAAAGAAAAACTCCTCTGGACTCCGCCCCGTGTTATCCTTCAAACCGTGACCGGGGATATGATCGACATACATGGAAGAATGAAACTGAAAATAAAGTTTGGGAACGCCGCTTACCATCATACAGCCTATGTGGCCGATATTTCAGACCCTTTCATACTCGGACTGGACTTTTTAAAAGAGCATGGATTTACATTGGATTTTAAGAAGAATGAGTCACGCTCTGCTCAAGAAGATGTCACTATTTTCAAACTTGGAAATGAGTCCGGGTCTATTCAACGGATCACAGCCAAGGCAGATGTTATCCCTCCTCGGACCGAAATGATGATACCTGGATTAACTGAGAACTAAAGAAGTTTTCACTGTGGCTTGGTTGGATATCCTGAGAAGAGCCCAAAAGGAGGGCTAATGGCTTCAGCGTTGGTAGATCTGTCGAGAGATGTGATACCTGTGAGGATTGCGAACGTAAGTGAAAAGACTAGAATTCTCCAGAAAGGTGAAGTGCTTGCAACCTGTGCTCCAGTCACCTGTGTTTGCAAAGACCCGAGCTTGACGTTATCGGAGCCGCCTACAAGTTTAACACCTGTAATTGGACGAAATGAAAATTTATCTCTTGAACAGAGACATGCCGCAGAAAGACTGTTCCAGGAATTTAAGGATGTGTTTTCACAAAACGAGAATGATATAGGTCGCACTTCTCTGACACGTCATAGAATTGATACTGCCGACCATCCACCGATTAGACAGCATCCCAGACGCTTGTCGTTCGCTAAACAAGAAGAGGTGTCTAAGCTCTTACAAGAGATGCTGGATAGGGACATCATCGAACCGTCATCAAGTCCGTGGGCAATCTTGTTGGTCCGAAAGAAAGATGGCTCCACAAGATTTTGTGTGGATTATCGTAAGCTAAACGATATCACGAAGAAGGACAGCTATCCTCTACCAAGAATAGACGACACGCTAGATACTCTTTCAGGACATAAATGGTTTTCCACACTGGATTTGAAGAGTGGATATTGGCAAGTAGAGATCCATCCTGATGACAAAGAGAAGACCGCATTTACTACTGGACAAGGACTTTGGCAATTCAAAGTTATGCCGTTCGGGCTCTGCAATGCTCCAGTAATGTTCGAGCGCCTCATGGAGACAGTGTTAAAAGGCCTGACTTTTGAAGCTTGTCTCATCTACCTAGATGACGTCATCATTGGTGGCCGCACGTTTGAAGAACATTATAGAAAATATTCGAAAAGTGTTAACGAAGCTAAGAGCGACGAATTTAAAGCTGAACCCTTTGAAATGCAAGTTCTTCCAACGCAAAGTAAATTATTTAGGACACATCATCTCAGCTGAAGGTGTTCGAACAGATCCTGAAAAAGTGTCTGCAGTAAAGAACTGGAAGCGTCCGGAAAATGTCTATCAGTTGCGAAGCTTTCTGGGACTATGCACTTATTACAGAAAGTTTGTCCAAGGGTTCTCCAACATCACAAGAACTTTGCATAGGCTCAATGAAAGCAAGCAGAAGTTTCTACGGACGCAAGAATGCGACAATTGCTTCCAGCGGCTGAAAGAAGCTCTCACATCCTCTCCAGTCCTAACCTATCCCCACCCCGACAAACAGTTCATTGTGGACACGGATGCCAGTCATGAAAGTGTCGGCGCTGTACTTTCCCAAGAAATAGATGGCCAAGAACGAGTCGTAGCATACTGGAGCAAATGTTTATCGAAACCGGAGCGGAATTATTGCGTCACTCGTAAGGAGTTATTAGCTATAGTGAAAGCCATAGAACACTTCCATCAGTCTCTCTATGGCAGGAAATTTCTCCTTCGTACCGATCACGCATCCTTAACGTAGCTGATGAATTTTAAGAACCCAGAGGGCCAAGTAGCCAGATGGATACAACGACTCCAGGAATATGACTTTGACATCAGGCATCGCAAAGGTTCATCGCATGGAAACGCCGATGCCCTATCAAGAAGACCGTGTCCCGAAAGTTGTCGCTATTGTTCCAGAGCGGAGAGCAAGTATAATCCCGAACATGTCATACGCCAGACGAAGACTTCACAAACAACGCCACCAGATCCCTGGAGTGATGAGAAGATTCGAGAAGATCAAATGGCAGACTCTGACATCAAACCAATTTTGGAGTTATTAGAATCTTCTAGCACGAAGCCCAGTTGGAAAGACATCTCGACTTCCAGTCCTACGACGAAGCAATATTGGGCTCTTTGGAACTCCCTCCACGTCAGAAATGGTGTCCTGTTCCGAAAATTCGAATCGGAAGATAGGAAGACATCTCGGTGGCAGTTGGTACTTCCTCGATCCCGAGTCCCCGAGGTCCTCAAGGAATTACATGGCAGTCCCACTGGTGGCCATTTTGGAGTCATGAAAACATTACACAGAGTCCGAGAGCGCTTCTTCTGGGGAAAAGCGAGAGCTGACGTCGAACAATGGTGCAAATCTTGCGATGCATGTGCAGCTCGGAAAGGACCAAAGAAACGTAGCCGAGGAAGACTACATCTCTACAATGTAGGAGCACCTTTTGAACGCATCGCTCTTGACATCCTAGGTCCTCTGCCAAGAAGTGCTGATGGCAACAAATACCTCCTTGTTGTCATGGACTATTTCACGAAATGGCCTGAAGTTTATGCCATCCCTGATCAAGAAGCTTCTACGGTTGCGGATGCCTTGGTACACCAGTGGATATCAAGGTATGGAGTCCCTCTTCAAATGCATTCTGACCAGGGGAGAAATTTCATCTCTGCTGTGATTGAGGGTCTCTGTCAACTTCTCGGAATGGACAAAACTAGGACGACACATTTACATCCACAGTCAGATGGCATGGTTGAGAGGTTTAATCGCACCATCCTCAACAACCTCTCACTGCTAGTCTCAAAAAACCAACAAGACTGGGACCAAAAACTTTCCTTGTTTCTTCTCGCCTATCGCAGCGCCGTCCATGAAACAACCGGCTATTCCCCGTCTCAGAGGCTTTTCGTTCGTGATCTTCATCTACCTTGTGTTCTGCTTTTTGGTCGCCCTCCAGATGCGCCTTCATCGCCAGAGGGATACATGCAGAATCTCCAGGCACGATTTGAAGACGTCCACAACTTGGCTCGAGAGCGGATTAATATACAGACGGAAAAGATGAAGACCAGGTACGACACGAAAGCCACGGTACATCAATTCAAAGAAGGTGACAATGTTTGGTTTTATAATCCGACTCGACGTAAAGGACTTTCTCCCAAACTGCAATCGCACTGAGACGGTCCTTATACAGTCCTAAACAGACTGAACGGTGTCGTAATTCGGATTCGAAAGTCACCGAATTCGAAGCCTAGAGTCGTTCATTACGACAGGCTGGCTCCATACTATGGCCATAGAACTTAGTTCATATGGTATAGTGCATTGATTGTAAATAGTGTAAATTAGTATGACCATGGTCTTGTATATAAATTAATGTAATTATTTATTTTGCTTAGCATTATCATTATTATTGTTATTATTATTTAAATACTTGTATGGAATGATGTCTATGCTTTAATTTTATTTTTAGATACGTGTTTATTTTGTATACTTCAGCATTATGAATGTGTTTAAATGTTATTTTTCATGTATTCCTTAAGTGTTTTGAATGGTATAGTTGGGTTGTACTGCCCGGCACGTGCAGTCCTTGAGAGGGGGGCAGTGTTATGAATTTTGTATATATTTGTAAATATTTCATTTATTTTATTTTATTATTGTGAAAATTGCAGCATTATTAATGTATTTCCT
Source organism: Maratus michaelseni (assembly GCA_963931845.1). Lineage (NCBI taxonomy): Eukaryota > Metazoa > Arthropoda > Arachnida > Araneae > Salticidae > Maratus > Maratus michaelseni. The sequence continues at coordinate 420,164,284 of OZ007591.1, read as the reverse complement.
ATTGAGCATCAAGTAACTCAATGCGAAAGGCTTCGGGTGCTTTGCAAGAAAAACAACCTTACAGCATTATCTTTATAATGGAGTTCTATTGGAAAATCGCCAAGGAATGGGTTTATCGCCAAGTTGGCGATGGTTTTGACGACTTATTTTTGTCGCCAAATTTGGCGATATATCGCCAAATGTCGCCAAGTTGGCGACGGATTTGGCGACTTTTTGTGCAACCCCCCCTTATACCTTTACATTGGGATCCTTTCTCGTTTGGGGTACTCTATCGAGAGTTGAAGCACCTTCTGGTAATTTCTAGCATCCGAAAGCTCTGGAATAATCTGGAAAGATCTCTGAAACCTATATAAGGACCTCCATCAGCTCAGTTCAGTGAGATGATGATCAGCTGTGATTGAATTCACACGAGAAGTCTTGCATTGAGAACTGTGTTGTCTATGAGCGATTTTGTATTGAACAATACGCTATATTGTTCTGTGTAGAATTTTGCTGTGCTGTTATTAGATTTGAAGATTACTGAATATTTGTATTTTGAGAAGATTGACTGATTGTGTTTTGAGAACAGTTCTTATCGAACTGTTTGTGGTAAATAAAGCCTGTTTATTGTTCTTATATATTGGCATCAGTCCTTTCGAACCCCGAGCTCACAACATTTATGAACTATTATGATCATTGTCAAACATTATAAACAATCGCCAAGCTGAGATGGCTGTCAATGAAAAATTTCTAATTTTGTACTGCTTATTTGTGGTCCCAATATACCCTTATATTTTGTAATATAAATTTTTTTACGTTTTATTTATGTATACATTAAATAAATTGTGCCTCAATGTATATGTATTAAATTATGTAAATACTAGGGGGCTCAGCCCCCTATTCGCTAACGCTCGCCAACCCCCCGTGAATTGCGAAGCAATTCACATTGAGACCGCTACGCGTTCACAGCTCGCTTCGCTCGCTCGCCCCTTTTTTTCAGCAATTCTAGCCGGAATGAGTTCTACCATAAAACATTTGAACATATGAAATTGACAATTTTTTTTATGTAAAAAAGTAATTCTCCGTTGAAAACACAACTGAGAATGTATTTAGTTGGCGCTACCAATGAGCATATAAATGTTTTAAATACTATGAAAAAAGGATCTTTTGTACAGCACGACTTAAATTCATTAGGAAAAAAAAAACTACGTAGAAATTATTTTCTACTTCCTCAATACATCAACAGATGGCGCCAGGTGCAATCTACAAAGTTGATTTTTTTCTTCTCCAACTTTTGAGTGAGTGAAATTCGTAAATGAATTCTGAATAAGAGTTGAGAATTCATTTGGAATTAACGATATTGCTCATAATTAAAATGAGGAATCATCTCAGACGCTTTGGATTACGTACATGTTATTTTATTTTTAATAATTGCTAGTTTGAGCTTCATTCTATGGTTTCAATGCTTTCACACTGACGGCCATATTGGAGGTGGAGCTAATCTAACACAATCTAGTCTGTTCATTGGTCTGAGCTCTGGAAACTACGGTTGTTGCCAAACCATAAGTTACAAATTCAGCCCTATTTTCGCGCCACGTAAGACAAATATATATATATAGATTGAAAAAGTGCTTGTGTGTCTAATGCACCTGTTGTTATTTCATAAAGTAATAAAAGTCTCGTGTGGTTATAAAATGTAAATATTTGCTAGAAAGTGTTTTAAAATTTTCCTTTTTTCATTAAGGTTCTATAAGAAGAAAGTATCCTAATTTTATTATGATGTTACTACTAATGCATGGTGCGTTTTATTTAAGGTCATGATTTTCAAACTATGGCATTTTATACATTCAAAAAATTATAACACTAGTTTACAAAAAAAAAAATTTTTTTTTGTTCATGAAATGAAACATATATTATTTATGTAGGGTATGGAGAGTAGTTAAAAAAATATTTTTTTATTTTTTGTAGTACGTCACAATTCTGATATATGAAGGTCTTTGTTTTTCATCTACCCGCAATTGTTCAAATACGTTTATCGTTTTATTTTGTAAACAACTGTGTGATTCAAAAGTCTTATTAGGTAGCTTTCAATACAAAAAAGTCCTTCCGGCCTGTACCAGGAGGAAAAGGTAGCTTTCCTATATCTTCGTTTTAAAATTTTAGCTAATGTTACACGAAAACAGCAACTTAAAATGCAAAGAAAACGTTTACAAAAGATTCGTTAATACTGAATTTGAATAAGAAATTCGCCAAATTATTGAGCAATAGCCAAATTGGCTTCATTTATGAAAACTTATTTTGGTCGCCAAATTTGGCGATATTTCGCAAAATGTCACCAAGTTTGGCGAGAATTTGGCGCTAACGGATATGTATATATAGTTTTATGCGTTTGATTGAGAAAATTATTACAACAATGAAAATTTTTGTAATGTGCTGTCTTGTTTCAAAATGTCAGCCACCCTAGAATTTCAAACTGCTCTATCTCAGCCGTTTTTTAAGATAGAGGTAAAACAAAAAATGCTCTGGAATCCTCGTTTCAAGGCCTAACACTGAATTAAAAAATAAATTTGAATTTTTAACTTTTTTGTATATTTATTTTAGTTTTAAATTTTTAAATGGCGGACTAAGCTGGCCAACGAACTCGGTCGAGACATTAGTGACCTTAATACACACAATTAGTTTCATCAAAATCGATTCATAATTACGGGCGTTATCGTATGACATAGGTCAGATATATATATATATATATATATATATATGTGGATATATCTATATATATAAATCAACATTTGGACGGAGGGTGGTTTTGGGGTCTGGGGGTCATGATCGGTGAAAATATATCGAAATTTTCCGGAACTGCTTTCCTCCGAACGGCTGCAATAGGTAGCTTTATACTTTTTTGTATTGAAAGCTACCTAAAAGTATAAAGCTACCTAAAAGTATAAAGCTACCTATTGCAGCCGTTCGGAGGAAAGCAGTTCCGGAAAATTTCGATATATTTTCACCGATCATGACCCCCAGATCCCAAAACCACCCTCCGTTCAAATGTTGATGTATATGTATATATATATATATATATATATATATATATATATATATATATATATATATATATATATATATATCCATATATATATATATATATATATATATCTGACCTATGTCATACGATAACGCTCGTATTTATAAATCAATTTTGATGAAACTAATTGTGTGTATTAAGCTCACCAATGTCTCGACCGAGTTCGTTGGCCAGCTTGGTCCGCCATTTTGTTTCAAGATGGCGGCCAATTAAAAATTTAAAACTAAAATAAATATACAAAAAAGTTAAAAATTCAAATTTATTTTTTAATTCAGTGTTAGGCCTTGAAACGAGGATTCCAGAGCATTTTTTGTTTTACCTCTATCTTAAAAAACGGCTGAGATAGAGCAGTTTGAAATTCTAGGGTGGCTGACATTTTGAAACAAGACAGCACATCACAAAAATTTTCAATGTTGTAATAATTTTCCCAATCAAACGCATAAAACTATATATTCATATCCGTTAGCGACAAATTCTCGCCAAACTTGGCAACATTTGGCGAAATATCGCCAAATTTGGCGACCAAAATAAGTCTTCATAAATGAAGCCAATTTGGCTATTGCTCAATAATTTGGCGAATTTCTTATTCAAATTCAGTATTAACGAATCTTTTGTAAACGTTTTATTTGCATTTTAAGTTGCTGTTTTCGTGTAACATTAGCTAAAATTTTAAAACGAAGATATAGGAAAGCTACCTTTTCCTCCCGGTACAGGCCGGAAGGACTTTTTTTATATAAAAATGTCATCTCGAATGTGTAAACTACATCTAAATCAATTTTCTTATGTTTGTGGTAAAATTGTTCAGTTAAATCGTGGTTTTTCTATAACAAAACGATTGCAAGAAGCCTATTTACATTATTTTGATTTTCCGGTGTGAAATCAAGATAAAAATTGGGTTACTCATGTGGTTTGCACGAATTATAGATAGGTCTTCACCGCCTGGTATTCAGGTAAAAATAGATCACTGAAATTTGGTAAACCAATGATATGGAGAGGGCCAACTAACCACGTAACCGATTGTTACTTTTTTGTAACAAAAACATTTGGTTTTAACTCAAAAAATAAAGATAGCATAAAATATGTAGACGTTCCATCAGTGACTAAGCCGGTCCTTCATTCAGAGGATTTACCAATTCCCACACCACCTGGCAGAAGTGACCAAACTCACACAGATACATCAAGTACTTTTGCAATGCACGAGCATAATGACAGTGAACTTTGTCGATGATGAGGACAGTCCACATTTAATAACTCAGTCTGAACTCAATGATCTTATAAGAGATTTGCAGTTGTCTAAGTCAAAAGCGGAATTACTTGGCTCCAGGCTGCAACAGTGGAAATTGCTTGCTCCTAGTACAAAAGTTAGTATTTATAAAGATATTGTTGAAAATTTATTGCAAAATTACGAGCGTATGGGTGAAAATATGTCATTAAAAATTCATTTTTTGCATTCCCATTTAGATTTCTTCCCAGAAAATCTTGATGGTATGAGTGATGAACATGGTGAGCGATTTCACTGAGATTTAAGAACATTTGAGCAAAACTATCAAGGTTTTTGGGACCAAAATATGCTAGGTGGCTATTGTTGGTCTGCTGTGAGAGATACACATGAAAATATTTATAAAAAAGAGCAAAAATTACCCATTTTTAACTGTCTATTGTTTATTTAGATGTAGTTTTTTGTAAAAATCTTCTTAATAATTATTTCAAAAAACTGACGTGCTGGATTTTTTAAAATATTTTTTCCTAGATGTAGATACCCAAAGTATATATTTCATTTCATGAACAAAAGTCATGTAAACTAGTGTAATGTTTAAACATCCTCAACATTATATGCAATACATTAATAGGTGCTCTTCGGAATTGTATTGAATTACCAAAAAAAGTTATGTATTTATCTTACCCTTCCATCTGTTGGCCTTGGGTGGAAAGTTTATAAGGGTAGATAAATATGGCACAACATATGATTTTTTCGTACTAAGTTTGTAACCCATCATAAATTAGAAGAAAATAAAATTATTTTGAAAATGATCCTGTGTTTCATACATTTGACGTAATTTTATATACTTTGTTTTATAACACTAGCCAGCAAAAAAAAAAAAACCTTTCTGTTTACTTTTTTAATGAGAATAGTCATTCTCTACTAATTTGGAGTCGAGAAAACTGAACATAACCTTAATTTTTCTATTAGTTCTGGTTTATAAGATACAGTACTACTGCTATATGAACTTATATATAGTAAAAAACAGTTTTATTATGATGGCTGTAGTCTATAGTAAATCTTTACTAATATTGGGTTGATAAAATTGAACATGAACTTATAATTTTGTAAGATATATTACTGTTGGTACACAAACGTATGTAGTAAAAACCTATACTGTATGAATATACAGTAACACATCGGTATATCACACATTCGACTCTTTCACTTATTTTTTAGTTGTCTGATAAATTTCTGGTTTTGAGCAGCTGTTCGTGGATATTTAAAAAGTGAAGTAAAATTACGAAATTTCTTCCATTCCGTAAGTGAAAAAACGAAAGTCATGACAAAGAAGAAGTTGACGAAGCTTTGTTTTTATGGTTTATGGATCAAAGAGCCATTGGGGCTCCTTTATCTGGACCTATCATCAAAACTGAAGCTAAACTTTTGGCTAAAATGATAAAAGAAGATCCAAACTACAATTTCACAGCAAGTGAAGAGTGGTTTTGGAGATGGCAAAAACGACATTGAGTGGGTCAAATCTCAGTACTAAAAGAAAAACAATCTGCAGATAATGATTCCTTAGAAAATGTTTCTGTTGATTTGAGAAGCATTATAAATAAAGAAAAGAAGGCTATGTAGTTGAACAGATTTATAATGCTGATGAAACAGCTTTATTTTGGATATGTTTGACAAAGAAAACACAGGAAATGAAAAGAGTACCTGGAACTTCAGGTTACTAAGAAGTAAAAGACAGATTTACTCTCTTATTTACTGCAAATAAGACTGGAACTCACAAAATAAAGTTGCTTTTAATCGGCAAAAGTAGGACACCGCGAATTTTGAAAAACGTGAATCAGAAGACCTGCCCAGTTTTGTATGATTTCTCACAAAACTGTTGGATAATGCAAAAAAATGTTTAAGCGGTGGCTCGTTGATGTGTTTAAAGAAAAAGCTTTGCTCCTTCTGAATAGTTGCAAAGCCCATCCTGACGAAACAGAGCTCATTTCAGGAAAACAAATTCTGCGCTATTTTCTTAACAGTGAACACAACAAGCCTTTTTGAACAAGTATAAAAATTGAAACCTTGTAGCTTAATTTAGGGTTCTTTATTTTCTATTTATAAGCACTCTTTTTGCCTCCCGTCGGTATATCATGTTTTTTTTTATCTCCGGAATAGCACGATATATCGAGATGTTACTGTATAAGATAATCTGAATTAGCATTACTTTTAATCCAATAAATGTACAGGTTAATTATAATTAAGTTGTGATTATTATATATTATCTGATAATACATAGTTCAAATCCGTAGTTTTTCATACATATTTCGTTACACTGGCTAACTCAAAATTTTAAATGTCGTATTTGTTTTTCTCATTATATAGAAACAACTATTTTCATATAAGAAGGATTTTCACTGTTAATTAGTGTAATAATAAAGAGAAAAGTTTGTGCTGTGTTCTGACGAGATTGCTGCACATGGAACTACGAGATTTGGCAGGAAGACAAATTTTGCATTTTATTAGATTAAATATATATATATGCGATTTTTAATTATTCCCATACAGTTGACATTGCGATTAGTTTTAATTGAAAAATTAGCTCCATTGTTGTAACTTTCGTACATTTTAACAACATTATTATGACATCAACGTTATTGATGCACACATTTGTGTTTTATGATATAGATTGATTTATCTATTTTACTCTAGTGTGTGTGTGTTTTGAAAGCGCCAACTGATAAGTTTTCCAAATTAGATTTAACATTTTTTGTGTATTCTAAATTGATGTAATTTGCTTTTAAGAGAATTACTTGGGATACACTTAAAAAATATATATTCGAATACACAATATATGAAAGAATTATCTGGTAAATTTTGTTACTGCCAGGATGAAACTGAAGTTGGAAGTATACCAAATGAGCTCAACGTGAACAACAATGCTGAAATTTTTCATTTATATCTCGGTCAAAAAGAAAAACCCTCAGTATTTCAATGTTTTCTGGATTTGAGACCGAAGCAGGCATATGCTGCCAAAAGCAGTGAAACTCCAACCCCAAGTTTGTTTATTTCGAGGTTCATTTCGACCAGTGAAGCAGGCAAAGATCTGGTATAGTTCAGTAGAAATAGCGCAAAAAGGGTCTTGCCCTGCAAATATTTGGGTAACTCTGATTTTTGGTGTTGTATAGGTTGACACTCTAATAAAAAAAAAAACAAGTTTTCGACCTTCTAGACCTTGTGCGTTTTTCACAATATCGAATAAAACCAATATTTTTCGGAACTTTTTTCGATTTTTCTTAAATAACTCGATTTTAGTGCATTTTACAGAAAAGTAAAATTTGCAAAAATCCACAAATGACGTTAGTTTTTGCTTAATAACCTACTTTTAGTGCGTTTTAGATGCAAAATTGTCATTATAAAGTTTGTAAAGCATGAAGTAGTCTATAAGTTTCATTTATTAGATCATTAAATATCTATAGTAGACTCTAAAAATCAGAATAATACAATTTATGGTTAAAACAAAAAATACTGTCTGACAAGTCATTAATTTAAAAACCAGCTTTTATTTTTGATATTGATTAAACGATGCAATTAATTAATTATAGTATGTACAATAATAGATAACTGTTGAATAGTTGGGGGGGGGGAAGCGAAGTTAACCAAAAAAGCTTGTTGATAGACATAGGTGCAAGTCCAAGAATTCAAAGTTGAAAGTAAAATTAATAGTTGGTAAAGACATGGATCTTCTTGTTCGTGTGACTTCTCTAGTTACAGACAATGTTTATTTCTGAAGGGTCAGGAGAGGGAAACTGCCTGATGATCTCTACTCCAACAAGTGTTTGAAGTTTAAAGATGTTGCACAAAATATTCTTTTTTTAATGCAGTAAGTCGTTGTGGCACCACTTCTGTGCTCTACAGCCATGGGAAAATGAAATATTGCAGAATTCTACAGAACCCATCCCAGAACCAAAAAGTTCAAATCTTTAAAGACTGAAATGTAGAGAGGCACAAATTTGTTGAAACCACAGAAGGTGTACTTCTTGCCCTGTATGGAGGTGATCCCAACCAAAACTTGAATGTATTGCGGTATGACAGCTTCGCTAGAGTAGCTAACAATATTAAATTAAATTTAGCTAGACTACCACCTACTCATGATTCTGCTGAATATCATGCGTTCAGACATGGCTGGGAAACGAAAAGGATCCTCTCGAATGCGTCTGGAAGTGGGGTGGTCATGGGCTCATTCCAGTCACCATGATGAATGGACCAGCTCCTAAAACTCTACTCGATTTCATATCTTGCCAATGTAAAAAAAAAAAAAAAAATGTAGTATGAATTGCAGTTCTAGAAAGGCAGGCTTGAAGTGCTCAGTTATCTGTGTGAAATGCCACAATAAACAATGTGGCAACGCTCCTGATATTATACTATACCTTGAGGACTTTGATGACCTAGAACGACCAATCGAGTCAAGTACAGAGACGGACGATGAAGTATCTGAGACGATGGTATCATTAACCAGGGCCAAGCAGCAGAAAAAGGACACATATATGACAAAGCGACTATACTTACTATATATTTGTTGATTAATTTCTTGCACATTCTATAATTAATTAACCACATAGTGTTTTCAATATCAAAAATAAAAGCTCATTTTTTAAATTAATAACTTGTCAGGCGGTATTTTCCTGTTTTCACCCAAAATCTTTTTATTGTGATTTTTAAGGTTTATTACCAATGTTTAATTATCGAAAAAATGAAACTGACTATCTCATGCTCTAAAAAGTTGATTATGGCAGTTTTGTTTCTAAAATGCACTAAAAGTGGGTTATTAACAAAACATAACGTCATTTGTGGATTTTTTCATTTTTTCCAAATTTAACCCTATTTTCCCAGCTGTGTATCTCACCCCCTATTTGGACAATTTACAAACATGAATGCTCCATGTTGTAGAGAATTTTATCCTCTACCAAATGGTGAAAGTGCCTTTTCTGTAAAATATACTTAAATCGAGTTATTTAAGAAAAATCGAAAAAAGTGCCGAAAAATATTGGTTTTTTTAGATATTGTGAAAAACGCACAAGGTCTGGAAGGTCGAAAACTTGGTTTTTTTTATTAGAGGGTCAACCTTTACAACATATCCAAAAATCAGAGTTACCCGAATTTTTGTAAGGTAAAATTTATTAGTAGAAAGGCTATTTCTACTGGACTAGTAGTGTTTAATAAGTAAACATTTATTGTACTCATAAATAAGTCATTTAAATATATGTATTCATTGTTAATGACATCTGCCTTGAATGATTTATCCAACTTATGAAACAGGATACAGTAGATTCTGTTGAATTGAAACACATCCATTCTAGCAAAACTTGTCCCAATTATCAGGAGTAATGTTAATGGTATTTTTCAATTTTATTTTTCAATTTTATTTTCCTAATTATGGAGAATTTACTCTTAACTTATTTTATTTAAATTTGTCCACATACATTTTTTCTTTTCATATCGCACATTATATATGCGATATTGTAATTAATATTATGTGTAATTGGCTTTAGTCCCATTGGTGGTATCAGTTAAACCTCCCTTCTGGCTTTCAGCTGCACAGTAAATACCTGTCACCTGTTAGTACTTTATGCCAAACTATGAGTGGTATTTTAAACTTATGAGGCAATTTTTGTTTTTTTTATCTTTGCATTAAAGTATTTAAAGCAAATTCAAGTCCTCTTTTGTGCTCATATTAATAGATATTTATCTTGCTTCATTTACTATTCATGGAAGTCAGAACCATTTTCTAAGGTGTGCATTGTATCTTTTTATGAGGAAAGGTGTAAGGAATGAGTATGAGGAATAAGTGCCAATCTGATCACTTATTCTAAAAGGAAATATTTTGTCCATGGGATGTATTGAAAATAAATTTCGGTAGTTTTTAAAAGTACGATGGGTTACAAGACTTTCAGTCTTCGAGAAATTCTTAACACAGATAGAGTAGGTAAAATTAAATTTTGTCTTTGTGTCTCAGAAAATTTTAATTAAAATGGGAAGTTTTTACTTTACTCAATATTTTTAATTAACATTTCTAAACAAGATTTATTAACAATTAATGGGTTGAAACCAACAGGGCCCATTTACAATGATTGCCATATATCTTAGGTTATCTAATTTTTGTTTATCTCATCTGGAAGCTCTCTCTTCCCCCTAGTTTAGCATGGGCAGAGTTGAGCAGGTCTTTGTCAGGGTGCTCATAAATAAAATTTATTATTTATTTCACAAAATCTTTATTTACATGCTTTTTTATAAATATTTTTATTAGTTAATTTGGCACTTTTCTGTTATACCAACATCATTGTTGCCAAGCATAATGGTTGGCGCCAAAAAATTAACGTGATATAAACAAAACAGTTAGAGGAAAAAAATGTTGGTACGAAAGCGAGTATTTTAAAAAATAACATTTGAAAATTGCAGACTTTCATGAACTATTTTATTGAATCAATTCAAGTATATAGTTAAAATGAAAGAACAAATAAATATTATACACTAAAGTAATAAAATAAAACTCAATTTAAACTGCAGGAATGGAATTGTAAATGTCTCTTAGCATTACAATTGCAGTATAAGCATTTCCTTTTCTGAATGAAGACGTTCAAAAACTTTTTTATGTATAAATCCAAAGTTCTGAAATAATTTTATTGCAACTTCTTTATCATCAGGTAATACATGTACTTACCAAATGTCAAAATCCACCGCAACGTTAGAAATAAATATAAGTTATAACTTTATAATAAATATTTTTGATTCAAAAAATTATAAATTAAGATGTTTTACAAGGTTACAATTAAATAATAACAATAAAAAATGAGTCACCTTCAATGAATAGTAAATCACAATGTTTACCACAGTTTGCACTAAAAATCCATTGCATGGTCAGGGTTGAAATAAATGGCGCATTAGCATACATTTTGGAAGGGTGTTCGTATAACAGAAAAGTACCGTTAAGTTTGTATATTTTAAAATAAAGTTTTATTTATATTGCATGTTGAATAGTTATTTCCAGGGTATATATTACAGAAGGCATATGGGGTCCAACAGCAACCGTCTAGAAAAGAAAACGGCCCGCTAGTTATTAGCAAATGTACGAAAAAGAGGGAACAATAATTAATGTATACAAATATTTTTTTTCTTTATCAAGAATCATTTTTACAGTATAAAAATACACAATTTTCCAAAATACACAAAGTGTAAATTGTGTTCACTCACCAATCATGTTTTTTAGCGACAAAAATTTTCTTTCTAGATACATGTATGTAATTTGGCAAATATTATAGTATTTTCCAATTATAATATATGATGTGACTTCCTCTAGTAGGTCAATTCCCTCCCTATTCAGTGGCGCCAACTTATATGGGCCCAAGCCCATCCAATAATTTGCTCTCTCAGCCCACACGATTCTTATTTCTTGTTTATTTTTCATTCTCTGAAAAAATAATTCTTCCATTGACTTCATTCTGTTTGAAAACCCAGAAAGGATAGGAGTAAAATGCACACATGAATCTACAAAATACCCTCACTCCATAAAAAACCTCTCTAAAGAGAAATTTCCTGCATGTTGTACCAGTAAGTATCAAGGAGATTAGTTAAGCCCCTTAGTGGTGAGTATGGGTCAATGATCATTTACTTTATTGCCTTGGACATCCATAAACCACTTAGGCGGTTTCTCTGGTGTGTGTGTTTTGGTAAGTGTTAATAATATTTATTTCTTTGTATTTATAATTGTAAATAAGTACCTTTCTCTTTCCAGAAAGTGGACTTATCTGTGTGCACTAAATGCCGCCCATCCTTTCCTCAGCTTGATTAGACAAAAAGTAATGCAAATGCAATACATTCAAAATAAAGTGATAAGATAACAGGGAGCAAAACTAGGACACAATATGTAGAATGTGCCACGGCCCGGCAGCATCTAGGGTGTGTGTCTGGGCCTTTTTTCTGATAAGTTACATCATAATACAGTTTAAATACAGGAAAAGCATAAACGAATGACCAAATTTTAAAAATTTATATTTTCAAAACTATTACACATAAGTGATATACGAAAATAAAGAAAAATATTCCAAGGAGTTTTTTTTTGGTCGCTCAACGCTAAATTGGATGTGCGGGTAAGGATGATTTACCGTTATTCACATGGCCACCAAGATGCCCGGATCAGACACCGTATGACTTACTTTTGTGCGGTTACATCAAAGTCCTTGTTTATGAAACACTATTTTGGGAAACACTCAAAGAACTTACAGAGCACATCTGTGTTGTATTAAGAACCGTTGACAGTGTAAAACTGCAAAATGTGTGGAACGAACTTGATTGCAGGTTAGTTTTAGAAAAAATTGCCATCCTGTTTGTCATATTACGAAAAGTTCACACATCAAACATTTATAACTGAAAAAAACTAGGAATATTTTTCTTTATTTTCATACATTACTTATTATAAAATGTGTAATAGATTTTTAAATATAAATTTTTAAAATCCGGTCATTCATTTATGCTAAGCTTCTTCACAAATTAAGTACTTATTATAACTGGAGATGTACATTTTTTTAATGAAAAACTCTATTCGATTTCAAACTACTTCAGAAATCATGCCTAAAAATTTCATACTTTTTCAATTCAAGTGCCTCTGTGAATACGTCAGAATGTCTGTGTTGTTGAGTGTAGAAAATTTATTTAGGACAACTTTAAGTGGGCACTTTGACTTATAAATGTAGAGCTAATGCAAGCATAGGTATGAGAAACTCATTTCATATAAACTTATACAGAATCCCAGTGTGCACCAGGTATCAGCATAGAAATATTTTTCTCTGATTTTAGTTATTTTTAAAATAATAAAATGTATAAATGTTAAAATCCTCTTCCCATTGAAAGATTGAGAAATATTTTTGCATCCCACTTAAGTCGCAGAAAATGCTTAATCTCATTACTATTTTAAACATGAGTAAGGACAGAGCTGAAAAATTAGTTTTAGAGGATGCTTGTGATGAATGAAAAATGTGCCATTAGGAGATACATGTATGCAACACGCCGTGCTAAACAAATGATAAATGAGTTCATTTTATTTAAAGAATTCTTATAAATACAGAAAGGTATTTATACGCTAGAAAACACTGAAAATTAATAAGATTCAAAGTACCATAATTCAGTAAGTTTTGCCTGTAAAAGAATTTTTTTAATGTCCTCCTTAGGTACGGAACAATTTTTTCTAAAAATCAGTTATACGAAATGGGGACTGTTTAAAATAATCAAATGTCGTATTTTAATGTGCATACAACCTATTCTTAAACAAATAATCTGAAATCTGTATTTAATTTGTATATTATTTGCTCATTGGAAGTATGTTTCTACCATCAGTAGTTAAAGAGATAGTCACTATTACCTCTATTTTGAATCACCTGGTATAGTTTAATTAGATTGTATTTTTAATACACGCATTTCAGTATATTTTCGATGGAATTATTCATTTTTAGTACTTTGAGTTTTAATATTTAGTCATATTCATAGTGTAATAGTACATATTAAAGTCCATAAAATGAAGACCTTATATGAGAATATAAATCGCAACTTTATATTACTCTCAAAAATTCTAATTTGACTATTTTAACTTTCCGATCCGTCTCCTTACCTTAAAAAAATACCCACGTCATTTTCCCCTAAAATAGTTGAGCCCACCCAATATTTTTCAAAGTTGGCGCTGCTGTTACCATTAACCCTTTCCGGCACAGTGGTCCCACTCCGAGCACACCTAATTTTAATTCCAAACTTGCCTTCGACACCAGGAATATTTTAATAAAATTTTGCTTCTACAATGAAAGCTTAAAATAAGGAGTTCTTATTTTTTCAAAAAGTCGTTTTTAAATTCCGGTGTCAATCAGTAATTACGAATTTTACGAACAGAATTTGCCTGTGCCGGAAAGGGTTAATGAAGCTGTTTATCTGTTTAAACTTGAAAAAAATCTTGAATTTTTGTTTTGAAAATTTGTTGAGATTTCTTGTACGTTTTGGTCCCATATTTTCCTGGGACTTATTATATAATAATCTCTGACTTTCTCTGTTTCTCTATTTGCATCATTGAGAGCATTTCTAATTTTTTTAACGTCTCTGTTAACCATGAAAAATGATTTTCAACTATAGTTAATATGTTTTTTTAACATTATTGTCTGACAAAATATATTCAAGTCAAAAAAATATATTTTTTGACTATATATATAAAAATATATCTTTATATATAGAAATATATCTTTTTATATAAAAATTGCACAAGAATTTGAATTGTGAAAGGTTTTAATCTCATTCTGTATAGCATTCTTGTTCTTTCCATAAAATAAAGCTGCACAAATCCAAGTTCTCCATCTCATTAATACTGGTACTGGTGGTAGTGGAAGGGTAGGATATATTTCTTTATGAATTTTTACTCACACGAGGCTTTAAAAAAGATGTTTTAACCCAAGAAATGATTTTATTTACCTGTTTGCTGTTGTTCCTGATTTGTTTGATGATGCGATGCTAAACATTTCTCGTGAAATAAATCTTATATAACACCTGTTAAAGTTATTGCATCTTGGAGCATATATGTATCGGCATCACTAATAAAAGCAAAAACCTTTTCACAAAATGTACAGTTATCAGGCCACAAACGACGCAAAGAATCGTTAATATTCCCTGCAGTAGTAGTAGAGTGGTCAACGTTTATGAGTTCTCTGCAAGCAGTGGGATGCGAATGATAAGACGTGATACTCATTTTCCCACAAATAATGGTGTAGTATATAGGGACCACATCTGTCACTTGTTTCATCTGCAATTATTCAATGTCATTTTTAATCTTGTTCATAACTTCAATATTCAATATATCTATATATATATATATTTTTTTAAAGTGATGATTCATCGGGTATAGACTGGTTATTACTGTATTCATTCAGATTGTTTTTTAAATTGGGATTATTCAGTTTGTATAATAATATACTTCTCCCAATCATTACTGGACAGAATTCCAAAACAAAGTCGTTATATCTCTTGTTGCGAATGCCTCTTTGTCTACTAGTCAAATTTGTCGGTGGCTGTAGTAACCGTTTTTTTTGTTTCTCTGATTTATTCTTTTTCTATGTAGATGTAAATTTGATTTTGAACCGATTGGTCTGTAAAAATTTTAACTCCCATACGAGCGTAATAAAACCATAATATCCTATAGATATTTGTACATAAATTGTTGTTATGTTTTGTTGAAAGTAATCAGCACTTACTCTTTGGTGTATGTTATATGTAACCGTAACTGTATTATTATTTTTGTGTATACTGTTTGGCAACGCCAAGCGGAGTGTTGTGAGAAGTGATATGCCATGTAGGAGTACCACCATGTGCTTGATCTAGTTATTCTTAATCTCAATTAAACTTTACTTATGTTATCGGCGTCTGATTCAGTTATTATCTTAATAGTAGAGCGTGGTTCCGAAACTGAACACGCTAGAAGTAAAAATATATTAAGATTGTGTTAAAGTGAACTGTCTTGTTGCTTTGAACTGAATCACGCGGACGTGGAAGTCGAAATGGCGGTACGTGATGAAAATATTAAGTACTGTGTTGAACCTTTTAGCGGTAAAAATTTTGTTCTGTGAAAGCGATGTATTGAAGCCGTCTTTGCAGCTAAAATCTTGATAAATATTTAAATGAGGAATGTGATCCAGCTAAAGAAGCGGAAGTCAAAGAATCAAAGAAAGCATATGCTTTACTGCTAACCCTTTTGGATGACACGGTGTTAGCGACTTTGGCTACGGAAACAACTGCTTGTCAAATATGGACAAATCTGAAAAATAAATACGCGAAAACCAGTGCAGTGAGCCAAATTTTAGTGCAAAAAAAACTCGCGACTTTGCAGAAACGTCGGGAATGCAGCATGCAGCAACATATTAATGAACTATTGGCCATCGTAAATGAATTGCGACTTTCAGGCACAGAAGTAAAATACTTGGACGTTGTTATTTATTTGTTAATGTCTCTACCTGCAGAATATGATGTGGTTAAAGCTACGATTGAAAACCAGCCAAATGAAACTTTGACTTTAGATTTTATGATGCAGAGACTTTTGAATGCTGAAGCATTAAAGTTTGAAAGAAATCCAGATAATATTCGTGCCCCTGTTTCAAAGGACAACATAGCTTTCAGTGCAGATAAGCATGACATCATTTGTCATAAATGTAAATCCAAAGGCCACATTGCCAAATTTTGTAAAAAGAAAATAGTTTTCTTTCAATGTGGATGCCCTGGACCCATTAAAAAGGATTGTAGAGTTTGCCTAAAAGCAGATTACAGAGAAACAGCGGCAGTAACATTTATGGCAGGTGAGCCTGATGAAGGTTTTCTGCTAGATTCTGGAGCATCCACACACATGTGCAGCAAAAGTGAGTGGTTTGAAGAAATTAAACAGTGTTCTGGAACTGTTACTTGTGCCTCCAAAAATGATGTTTTGAAGATAGAAGGTATCGGCAACATATCTGGAACATTACATGGTAGGAAAATAACTTTAACAGATGTGCTACTTGTTCCTGAGCTGAATGGTGAATTAATATCAGTTAAAAATATTCAAAAAGCAGGGTACAGTGTGACTTTTGAAAATGACCTTGCTGTTATTAAGAAAGGCAGTGATAAGTTTGAAATTGCTAGGCTTAACAACAAAGGACAATATATAAATGATTTCCAACCTGTTAAAGCATCGGAATATCTTGTGAATCATGATGCAGAACTGTGGCATAGGCGGATGGGGCATCCATATAACAAGGTGTTAAAAGAAATGGGTTTGCCAATTTCTGAATCTTTATCAAATTTCTGTGAAGAGTGTGTTACTGCAAAACATTCTAACACTCCAGTGAGCAAGAGTCCTAGAAGTCGAGAGCATGTGGCAATGAGAATGATCCACAGTAACATATGTGGCCCTATTGATCCACCTACCAGGGAGGGTGAAAGATATTCTGTTACACTCATAGATGGCCATTCAAGGTTCATTGAAGTACATCTTTTGAAACACAAAAGTGATATTACTGAAGTTTACAAACTGTTCATCAAGCAAAACCCTGAGCTTTACAAAATTAGGTGTGACAATGCCAAAGAGTATGTGTCAGGCGAACTAGCCCGTTATTGCAAGAAAAGTGGTATTTTGATTGATCCAGCTCCGCCATATTTAGCTCTTTTAAACGGTGTTGCTGAGAGGGCAAACAATAAATCTCTTAGAGAAGGCCTGTGCTCTAATATTTGAATCCAAGTTGCCTAAAACTTGTTGGGGCTATTCTGTGCAGACAGCTGCATACCTCAAAAATCGAATTCCAAATGAAACTGTTGGAAATGTGCCATTTAAGCTTAAATATGGTAAACCACCTGATCTCAGCATTATCAAAGTGTTTGGTTGTGCTGCATATATGCGAATACCAGACAATTTAAGAAAGAAACTGGATCCAAAATCCAAAAAGATGATTTTTATAAGATATTCAACTATGGGATACCGTCTGTTAGATCCAGTCACAAAACATATTGTGGTTTCTCGCAACGTAAAATTCAATGAAGAAAAGTAATGCACAATGAATTTGATTCAAGATGATTGCATAGAAGTTAAAGATTTTGCTAATGAAGAAGTGATCCCTGACACAAGTGATGTGAAAACTACAACTCCTGAAGAGAATGTCAGACCGAGAAGAAATACTAGATTACCTGCCAGACTAGATGATTATTTTGCCTACGAAGCTAATGTGACATCTGTTGATTCTATATCATTTGAGGATGTAAAAAAATTGCCCGAAGAAGAGCAAGTCCCATGGAAGAGAGCTATGAATGAAGAAATGGAG
This sequence comes from Maratus michaelseni, assembly GCA_963931845.1. Classification (NCBI taxonomy): domain Eukaryota; kingdom Metazoa; phylum Arthropoda; class Arachnida; order Araneae; family Salticidae; genus Maratus; species Maratus michaelseni. The sequence goes on along the minus strand of OZ007591.1, from coordinate 420,146,154 downwards.
TCTTTTAATAAAAATAAAGTTTGGGAGCTAGTTGAATTGCCAAAGGAAGAAAAGACAGTTTCCTGTAAATGGGTGTTGCGTATCAAAAGAAATAATGTTTACAAAGCCAGACTGGTTGCTCGTTGTTTCGAACAGAAGCCAGGAGTTGATTATTTTGAGACCTATACTCCTGTCATCAGTATGTCACCACTTAGACTTGTACTTGCCATCATTGTCCAAAAAGATCTCAAAATTTATGCATTGGATGTCAAAACGGCTTTTCTGAATGGTGAACTGGACGAAATAATCTCCATGGAGCAACCCATGGGCTATAATGATAATAGTGGCCGTGTATGCAAGCTACTTAAGAGTCTCTATGGGTGAGTCTTGGTGTTTTGTTCTCTTTCCATCAGATTTGTTTCAAGATCGCAAAACTGTGGCCATCTTTTTATTATTTTAGTTGTTTTGGGATCCTAAAATCATATAGTCGTAGTTTATGCACAGAACCTGTATAATCTCAATAAATGCACCGTAAAAAAAATCCTTAAAAGACAGAAATAATACTGACACTCGTGACACCAGTGCTGTTTTCGTAATTTATCTACCATGAATTTCAGTCATCACTTTTCAAAGTTACATTTACATGAAGAAGAGACCTTGACCATTCAGCTACGATTACACAAGCTACGTCTTCAAGTATCGTTATTTATGCAAGGGTGATCGTGAATTCATGTTACAAAACTTAGGGGTTGGTACAGACACTGTAACACACAATTTTTGTATTTGAAACTAGGCTCCTTACAATATGCTTACGATTCATACAAAGATGAATCTGTTGTGAATGTTGTGAAAATATCTTCACTACTGTTAATGTTATGAACGAAAACGCGACTTCGGATTGAAGTGAGACGCCCTGTATTTTTGACTCAATCAATGAATTTTTGACCCCGGTTTCCTATTCAATATATCTATTTTTTTACAGTGCCCTGCACCAACCTACTATAAAAATAATTTACTTTATAGGAAACCTGTAGAGTGCAGAAGAATACACATATTCTGCTTAAAATTAATCTTTCAAAACAATTTATTTTCCTAGAAATTAAAAAAAAATACATGGTATTATAATAAATATGCAGTGTGAAAGTTTTGCTGTGGGAATTTACTCGCGTATTTAATGATTAACTAGCTGGCTTCGTCCGCTAGCGGGCCCCTAATTTACATCGGTGCCTCGAATTGTAGAAATTCTCGAATCTTGTAAATTCTCGAACCGGACGAACCTCCGACCCGTGTCCCGGCTGCCTTCGGCACCGTATACCGGTCGTGCTACGCACGCACCGGATAATCCCTTAATTTGCACATTGAATAGTACAAACCTCTAACCGAACGAACCTCCGACCCTGGTCCCCGCTGCCTTAGTACCTTATTTTAACCGCCCTGACATGACGTGGGCTACTGGGTTATGTAGATCACTTTAAGATTTGCTCTAAAACTAAATAATAGTAGTATAAAGTGCAGGTTCAGTGACAAGTGCAGCCAGGATTCTCTAATTAGCTCCCATGAGGTAAGCTGGTGTCCCACATTGAGTACGAGAGGAGCAGCCCGTTGTGGTTTTTCTCTCTGGTTATTGCTGAAGAAACATATTTAACAGTATTATTGTTTCTCAACTCCATCATGATGTTATTTGTGTTTATTATTGTACAATGGTATTTTTTTTTGACATGCTGATCTTCACTTGGAGCACGGGATTCTTCTCTTTCTTTTGGCTCTTTTTTTTATTAAATTTTTCAATTAGGCCTTTCTCCTTTCAAAATCTTTATTCCAATATTCTTCCTTCCATAATGGTGCCTGGACCTTCATCATAGTATAAAGAGGTATATTAAAAATAGTTATAATATAGCCATAGTTTTATAATCATAGAAAGAGGTATATTAATCAGTTTGCAAATAAAAGTTAGAATGGTGGATTCAGATAGAGACAACAATCCCATGCTGAGATAAAAATGAACTCATATGTCGACACCTCTCATACTTATGCATATGTTGACGTCGTCCCAATCAGTTCAATCTCTAGAACTGTAGACAAAAATCAGACTGAAAAGTTGACTTTCAATGATGCATTCACTAAGAATTTAAATCTTAGCGATATAGCACAACAATACTATATTCATATAAAGAAAAGCAAAAAAGGTGCTATCCAACCAATGGCATTTTTGGAATGGTTTATAGTAAAACTAGAAAAATATACAAGCTATGTAAGCTACTACACCAACTCAAAAGAAATCAAAAACAAACTCTCATGCCTAGAAATAGACCTAAAATCAATTTCAAAACATTATGCCACAGAGGACGACCATCTGTCAAAAGGTATAGTCAACATGATAATCGATGAAATTACCGACAAAGGAGAATTTCAAGAATATGACAGCCAAGAGGCAAGTTGTTCACAAGATGTTATCGATCTAATTACGCAGTTGACAAGGGGTGTAAGAAAACGCACTAAAGGAACATCTGCAATAGTCCACCTATACTTAGACGAATTAAAAAGACGACTTAAACTAATACAGACAGATTTCACCAATATCTATATACTAAAGGCACCATCCTCAGAGATATCCCCAAAAATGGCATTAAATATAACTGAATTACAAAATGCCTCTTACAGTCTAACACATATTGAAGATGAAAAACTGATACACAGTGGAAAATCCATACAAGATAAAGACAAAGGAAATGAAGGTGGTGATAAAAATGTTTTAAGTAAGGAAGACTGTGGAAAAGAATCGATTCAGGAAGAGTTGGAAACAGCCCATCTGAATTTACAGGTACTTTCTGGAGAGAGTTCCACTCTTAGTATACCAATGACATTGCAAGAACTAACGAGCTTAACACAAGAGAAATCTCCACTACATTAATTGGAAGATATCCTAAATCAAATTGAAAGTAATTCAAAAATTTATGATGAAGACATCCGAACACAAATAGCGAACTCAATACAGCAGATAAAAGAATATCTATACTTTGAACAAGAAGAAAATAACGTCCTGAAAACTACGACAAACGAACAAGAGCATCAAATAGAGGAAATGAAAACTCAAATCACTCAACAATAAAAAATAATTGACAAAATGAAAAAAGAACTTCAGAGCAAAGAAATTGAAATAACCGAAAAAATTAAACAAACATCACTTATAGAAGAAATGTTTCATACCATAAAAAATCAACAAAACTTAGTTAATAATCAAGACCATCTGGAAGATGGAATCGATTCCGAAATATCGAAAAGAGCACAACTCAAGAGTTATGCTGCTGCAATTACATCCGATCAACCTATAAAAACACCTTGCTTTAAGTACTCTAAATCAGCAATAATAATAATAAGAAGTCAATCAACGAATATTCCCATTAATGTAATACGAAACATGTTAAATGACAAAATAAAAGGGAATAAAAAATTTAAATACATCTCATGTTCGTTAGGAAGAGATAAAAACTCGCTCATAGTCCAAACAGAATCGGACGAAAAAACAGCGGTTTTAATTGATTTTATAAATAAAATAGAAGGTTTCAGAGACTTGGCCGAAGCAGATCTTAGAGATGCTAAAAGAAAAAAAAGTCACCATACTGGGAATTCCAGTAAATGTGACTGAGACTGAAGTAATTGATAAGATACATCAAGAACTGGGACAGAATTTTCCTCTAGGAATAGCAAAAGTTCTCAAAAAACAAAAAATGAAAACATACCAAATAGTACTTGATGCAGAAGAACATTACGCGAAGGCATTATTTTCAAGAAGAAAATTACCTATTCATTTTAATTTATGTCGTATAGAATATTACAATCCAGTGGTTAGGTGTAATAAATGTCAACGTTATGGCCATACAGTTGATAATTGTAGAAGTTATTATTTAACATGCGCATATTGCACAGGTAACCACAAAACAGACACATGCAAAATAAAAGAAAATTATGAACGTCATCGTTGCATCAACTGTGAAAGAGAATATAAAACCGTAGTAAAACCTGAAAAGATTGAAAGGCATAGTGCAAATTCTAGATTCTGTCCAATTTTTCAAAGATTGTTGCAACGAAAACAAAATATTACTATCTCCTATGATCCTTCAAAAGTATGTTCTCAGAACTAAAATCACTCAATATCTCTGATGACTCTATAGAAGATTCAACTGTAGAACCTCCAACCAATGCTACATATGTAATAAATCAGACTATCCCATTGGACAATAGATATTATTTCGGAGAATCCATGACCCCACCAAATCATTTAAAAATATTTCAAATAAACCTTAATAATTGTAAGGCTGCAAATCTCCAATTGCTGAAGTACATACATGAAAATAAAGTAGATTTAGCTTTAGTTCAGGATTATCACAAAAGTAATAACACCTTCACGGGAATCCCAATTTCATGCTCCTTCTACCATTCAATAAATCAGACGTCGGGAATACTCGTATCCAATCCTTTATTAATTCATATTCAGACTCTACAAACAAATAACAGTGTATTTATAAACCTATCACTGTCATCAAAATTCATTAAAGTCGGATCACAATATTCAAAACCGAGTGGAAATCTTGATGAAGACTTCCGAGAATGGACCAGAGTCATAGAAGATACATCGAACCTTATCCTTGGGGGTGATTTCAATGCACACCTCCAGGCGTGGGGTTATAAAAGAAATAATGCTAGAGGATATATCCTACTTGACTATCTAGCAATGAGCAGATTAACTATTATTAATGATCCTGATTCAGAATGTTCTTTTGCGCGAGACAAGTTTAAAGGCAAACCAGATTTGACCCTCTGCGGTGAACATTCAAAAAATATTATAGATTCATGGAAAATAGACTCGACATTTAAATCACTAAGTGATCATCGATATATTACTTTTACTCTGAATGTCACACCCACAATAAGAAATTTATACCGTTTCAAAACCAAATATGAAACGTTTAAAAAATTCAATAAACTGTTTCAAAAACATGAAGAAACATTACTTTCAACACTTAAAGCAGTCAATTCTGTTCCAGAGTTAGAGAAGTGGACAGAGGAATTTAATGTTATCCTTTTAAACATCATTCAAAAATCACTTAAAAAGAAAAAGTTGTCTCATGAAATTAATGTATCCTGGTATACTGACAAACTTAAAGTACAGCGAAGCCACCTAAATGCTATATATAAACTACATAAAAGAAATCCAGATTCTGTAGAACTCAAGATTAAATATAAAAAAGCCAAAGCAAAATACAAATTAGATATTAAAAAAGCTAAAATTGATTCTTGGATAACATTTTGTTCGGAAACAAACAGTAAGTATGGTACTGCTTTTAAAATTCTGAAGCAGAAATATTTAAAAAATACAGATCTCATCCACTCTGTCATGGAATCTTCAACTCAAAATGATACATACAAAGAGATTCAAGAAACGTTACTTCATTACCATTACAATACAAGCCCAGAATTCGAATCATCATTTCAAAACACAAACACACTATCAATAAAAGAATATAACAATTTTAAATTTACCCATAGAGAAATTCAATATGCAATTAACCAACAAAATAAAAAGAAAGTCCCAGGACATGATCGGGTAGATGGCAGAATTTTAGAAAATTTGATAAAAAATAATATGAAGCTTATAAAGTTATTATATAACAAATGTCTCTACCTTGGACACTTTCCTGAAACGTGGAAGAAAAGAGTAGTCATCTATTTTAGAAAGAAAAACAAAGATCCATCAAAACCTGATTCATACCGTCCAATTACACTACTACCCATGATTGGTAAAATCCTAGAAAGATTAATAAAAAATAGAACTTTAACTTATCTTGAAGCAATAAACTATCTAAAAGATGAACAGTTCGGCTTCCGTGAAAACAGAAGCACTATATCAGCTCTGGAGAGACTTAAAGAGAAAATTGCACAATTATTACAAAAACATACTTATGTGGGCATCATATCATTTGAAAATGTTAGCCCTATGTATATATTTTTGGACCTTGAAACTTCTACATAATATCACCTTTTCGTACTTGCCTAATTTTCCATTCAATTCTGTATTAATTTTCTTCAGTCGATATCGTTTTCCATCTCTAGTATCGTTCAAATCTTTCTTTTCGTTTTTCAACTCGCCGATAATGTTCACTGTTCGTTTCGATATCGTTCACCACATCGACCATCGTTTTCTCAGTCTTTTTCCGAATTCAGTTGGAACCGCCAGCTTCGATATCGTTTCAATCGTAATAGTATAGGGGAGCATGCGCCCAGACGCCGTGCCACAGTCTTCAAAGGCACTCTAGATTACTTTGCCGATGGGCAGTTTGAGAACTTCTCAACTTAGCACATCAGAAAGGGGGCGTTTTCGGAAAGCGGTATGTTGATGTTGTTTAAAAGGGATGAAAAGGCAGTTTGAATGGCGAGAGTGAGGCAGCTTTGGTAAAATAATATTGTAGATGCCAAAAGAAACAATATCAGTGGCGGTATAAACTCTTTTATGAGTGCAATGATGGTATTAAACGTTTTTTTTTAGTGTTTGTTTATTTCTGCTGTTGAAGTTGTGGTTTTTCTTTCTTCTGTTGGTGATGTACGTTCATTTCAAGGATTAATTAATAGTGTGTGTGGACTGTTCTTCAACTCTTTTTTTCTTCACATCTAATGCCATGGTGACTAATAAAATAAAAGGCCTGTTTTAATTTGTGTCATCACGTTCAATTAATTATCATGTAAGTTAAAATGAACTTTTCTTCAAGTATATTTTGAAGGCTGCATTTAAGTTACTTCATGCCATATTATTTTTGCCACCTTGCTTTTGTTGCCATATGCCATTATTTTTTTTATTTAATTAAATTGTCTGTCATGTTTTGATCTTTATTTTATTTTGTGATATATCAAATAAACGTTAGTTTAATTTAAACCTAAAAACTGTTTTATCAATGTGTATTATCTACATTCAACACTTCTAGTCACTACCTTGCCAATTTCAGCTATCAAACTTCCACGTACTCTGTTTTTTTCAATTTAATTACATTTTTAGACCGGTCCCTGTATCCGGACCGCTATCACGGTTATGGGCCTGGCTTATTTAAGCCATATTAACCCTTTAAGGGCCGTAACCTTTGGCAAGGGTTAGCTGACAAGTGTTAGTAGATGGCGGCAGTTAGACCCACTAGTGAATTTTAGTGGGGGGGGGCGCATTTACGTATAATTTTCATAAATTTCAGTATGACAGTTAAAATTAAGATATTTATTTTTATGAAATTTTGTTGAAAAATTAAAATTTTTTTGTACCTTTTTTGTACATTTTTTGAAAAAAAATTCTTCCTCGGCAATGGCTAACATACAGGTGAGCATAAACAAGCTAAATTTCCATAATTATGGAACCTGGTCAGCCGACATAAAGTTCCTTCTATTGGACAAAAATGCCTGGGGCATTGTTAACGGAACAGAGGCTGTGCCTGATACAAGTGATGCAGCAGCATACAAGGACTATCAATCCAGAGTTCGTTCAGCACTGTCCATAATCTATCTGAATGTCGAGCCTGATTTCCGTCGAATAATTGAGAACATTGACGATCCTAAAGATGCATGGGCAAAGCTCCGATCCCATTTCCAACCTGATAATAGAGCCCGCCACATGCAGTTATTTTCAGAGTTGTTGGCATGCAAAATAGCACCAGAGGAGTCGATAGATATGTACGCTGCTCGCCTCAACCGAATCGCTGACCAACTGAAAGCAATGAATGAGCCAATTAAGGAAATCTATCTGTCGTTCCAACTACTCAGATGGCTCCCTCAAAAATATGACAGTCTAGTCCAGAACATACTTCGTTGGCCAGATTCAAAGTTTGTGTTTTCTGACATCCTGACTGAACTAGTCGCCGAGGAGTCTCGTCTTAAGCTCAGGTCAGAGGACAAAAACCAACTTGCCGTCCAGTCCCACTTTTCTAGAAGTCGTCGTCCACCAAGTAACACGAGTTACCGACGAAAGTTTAAAGGCAGATGCCATAAGTGCGGAAAAGCCCTGTCCATCATCAGAACAGAAATGGAGCTCCTAGATCCAGACCGAGCCGAAAGCATCAAAGTGTCTCCCATAGTCAGGTAAACTTCCTCATTCAATCTAATCTTAGCAAAGTTAAGGGGGAAGACGATGCCTGGGTGTTTGACACTGGTGCCTCGCACCACTTTTGCAAAGATCGAGGACTTTATGTGTCTTTTCAGCCTCTTCATAACCACGAACTTGCCGTTGCTGTCGATGGAGCAACTTTCCCGATTGAAGGGACTGGTACGGTTAATCTTAATTTAAATGGATCAACTTTGTGTCTAGGGGATGTAATGTATTGTCCTAATTTAAGACGTAATCTTATTTCTGGCTCTCGCCTTGATGACAGAGGCGCAACATTCAAAGGAGGAAAAGGGAGAGTTAAAGCCTACACAAATGATAAACACTATTTAGGGCTACCCTTAAAAATGGAATTTATTACATCCACCCCGATGCCAATTCTAAAAGTAAAAGTAAACCTAGCAACAACGTAAAATTTAAACAGGTCCGTTTTGAGGCCTCGACTGTACAAAAAGATGATTTCAGATTATGGCATCGTAGGCTAGGTCACCTCAGTCCCACACTAATAGAACATACACAGAGGTGTAATGGCGTAAAAGGCTTACCACACATTAAAGACCGAGACTTTCATTGCGAAACATGCAAATTGAATAAACATAGACGCACATCTTTTAAACCACTAAATCAAATCCGGTCCAAGAAGCCACTTGAACTTTTACACACAGATTTTTGGGGACCTACTACAGTAACTGGGAGAGGTGGAGAGAAATACTTTTTAACAATAACGGATGATTTTTCCCGTAAGGCATCAGTTTATCCATTATGTAGTAAATCACAAGTCTTTAAAGTTTTCACAAACCATGTCAAAAGGGCCGAACGTTTTCTAAACACGAAACTTAAACATGTACGTAGTGACAATGGGCGGGAGTTTTCAAATGAAGCTTTTAAAAGATATTTTGAGGAAAATGGTATAAAACACGAGTTCACGAACACATATACTCCAGATCAAAATGGCGTCTCGGAACGACTCAATCAAACCATTGTAGACGGAGCACGTTCCATACTACATGAAAGTAAACTAAGCCTGAAGTTTTGGCCAGAAGCCATTTTGTATTTTACTTACACTCTGAACCGTGTTTGTCACAAATCACATAAGAAAACACCATTTGAATATTATTGTGGAAACAAACCGTCCATAAGACACTTACGTCCTTTTGGCACAGTTGCATATGTGGGAGTACCCAGACAACTCCGAAGTACAAAATTTGAGCCTAAGGCTAGAAAGGGGATTTTAGTAGGATATGCAATGTCTACAAAAGGGTATAGAATTTGGTTGCCAGACACAAATAAGATCATCGAAACAATTAACGTAAGATTCAGTGAAGAAGCAACCATACCCAAAGACACCTACGTTGGAACTGAACAAGGCCCTATTTATTCCTTAGGCACAGACCCTTTTGCTAGTTTAGAGCAGCACAACGGAAGCGATCTGGGACCCACTTACACTCTATCATCTGAACCTCCCGAAATTGACCCACTAACAGAAATTCAACCTGACAAATTCCATAAGTCTGTAATTCCACCAACAGAACGAAGCACCTCAGGTTTTTCTGCTTCCGCCGCCGGACACCCATCTATGGATGAGAGTGATGAGGAGGGCGAGGAGCTTTCAAGAACTTTGAGGGAAGTTACCTGGTTTAGAAAACCTGTAACAAGGCCTGATGGAAGGCGTACAGACATTTATTATTATGAATTTGGAGGGACACAGAGGTTAAGGTCAATTAGAGAGGTCCGTGACTACTGTCTAAAAAATGGAATTAAATTCAATCCAACTCTCTTTTGTTTTAGAGGAGCAGACAAACATGAAGGTATTGTACATGGACACTCACGATGCTCAAGCGCTAGTTCTAGTCCAGGCAGTACACCACCATATTTCTCCATTTTAGAATCCAACAACTCCGATGCATGACTAGACCAGGCTGTACCCAATACATACAAACAGGCTTTAAAATCACCTCAATGGGAGCTCTGGAAACAAGCAATGGGGGAGGAGTTGGCAGTAATCAACAATAGAAAAGTATGGGTCTTAACTAACCTTCCACCCAATAAAGAACCTCTCGGTTGTAGGTGGGTTTTCACCATTAAGCGTAATGATAAAGGGCACATAGCAAGATACAAAGCAAGACTAGTAGCACAGGGATACAAACAAATAAAGGGCGAGACTTATGATGAAACTTTTTCACCGGTAGTCAATTTTAGTTTAATTCGCTTTTTCTTTGCAGCTTTAGTGTCCTGTCACAGGTGGACTCACTTACAATGTGACGTGAAGGGAGCGTACTTATACGCCCCATTAACTGATGAGATCTATATGAAACAGCCCCTTGGTTTTGAAATAAAAGGAAAAGAACACCTGGTCTGTAAACTCCAAAGAGCATTATATGGGTTACATCAGAGCGGGAGAGTATGGTTCTACGAACTGCATAAAATTTTAATTTCTCTTGGTTTTAAAAAGTTAGATTGGTGCAATTGTGTTTATACATTTTCTGATTACATTGTTTTATTATTATATGTTGACGATTTTGTCATCTTAAGCAGACATCAAAAATACATTGACAAGGTTTTAACTCTTTTAACTAAGCATTTCGATATAAAAATCTTGGGCAAAACCCGTAAGTTGCTTGGGGTGGAGTTTGAGGAGGATGAGGAAGGTGTAGTCTCTATACATCAAATGCAATACATTAAGGAAATTTGCACACGTTTTGAAGAGTATAACTTTCCCATTTCTTCACTCCCGATTAGTAAAGGGGTTGTCTATTCGAAATTACAGTGCCCTCAAACAGATGCAGAAATTAAAGAAATGCTTAACTACCCATATAGAAGTGTGTTAGGGTGCCTATCCTTTTTAACAAGCAGAACACGCCCTGATATTGCTTATGCAGTAAACATATTCAGCCAATTCCAAAGCAATCCGGGGATAGCTCACTGGGTCGGCCTCTTAAAACTTCTGGGTTACGTTAACTATACAAAGCACTATAAATTAAATTTACCTTGTCATAAAATTAACCTGATCACATATACAGATGCGGATTTTGCAGCCAATCGTGATGACAGGACATCTATGGGTGGTCAATTACTTATGCTAGACAAAGCTCCGATAACATGGAGAGCTTTTAAACAAAAATCAATATGCTTGTCTACTATGGAATCTGAGTTCGTGGCCTTAACAGAAGCAACTAAAGAGCTTCTTTGGTTCAGCCGTATTATCACAGAATGTTATAATAAACACATATTTTCAGGTCCACAAACTAAACCAATTTTATTAGTAGATAATATGGCAGCAATAGATTTCATTAAATCTCCCATAGAAAACTATAGGACAAAACATATAGATGTTAAACTTTTCTTTGTACGCGATTTATTAAACCAAGAGATATTTTTAGTAAAACACGTTAATAGCAAATCCAATCTCTCTGACATTTTTACAAAACCACTTACAAAAGCTGCTCTACTAAAGTTCATTGAGGCTATATTTATTTTTGGGTCTTAAATTAAAATGTACATTTAAAACTTGAAAAAAAAACTCTCCTCTCCTTTTGAATTGTTGAAAAAAAAATTTCTTTTCTTCAAGCGTTAAAAGCTTGTTTAAAATTTTTCTAGTTAAACATTCAAAGTTTAACTTTATCACTTTTGAATTTTTGAATAATGAAACTTGCATGTTTCATATGTCTTTTATATATTAATGTTCGAACCTTGTAATTATACATATAAAACTTTTCTGTAATAGCATCGTGTTTATTCCTTGTTTTAATTTTTATTTCAGAAGGATCCTTCATAATCAAATTTTTGATGCTATATTTTTGAGTACCCTCATTTCCAATGGCATGGACAATTTAACTCCCGCTGGAACGTGATCAGACCTCATGTTGGTTCATCCTCCGGGGTTACGAGCAGCCTCAAGAAGCGTCTCGCAGAGGTGACAATGTAATTGCCAGAGTGACCTGCAGGGGGTAGCGGCCTTCGTGAGTGCTCTGGTCACTGGAAGGCCTGTCGCGGTCATCTTATTTTTCTTTTTGTAAGTCCCTCGTTTTTATTAATGGAACTGCCACTTTTGTCCCGCTCGTGCTATTGGAAATCGAGTTGTAACAAGTATTTTTCAATCCCATTATGCAAATGAAACCAAATATATCACTATATATCTAGTAAATATATAAATAAAATATCAAATAGCTTTATAAATATTGCATAATTTTTTTTTTGTGTGTGCACACATATATATATATTTTTTTTTTAAAGTGAGCTCACTGAAATTTGAATATTTGAAATACATATGCGTATTTATTTCTTGTCTAAGAAAAATTAGGTGTTGGTAAATGTAGCCATATGTTAGTATGGTGAGGTATAAGTTATGATACAAGCAAGAAACAAGAACTTTCTTTGTGTGTTTGAAAAGAAATTCCTTTTTAAAAGGTTCAGCTGTTTTTTTGTGAAAGTCACGTAAGTGTGTACGTTTCATGTAAGCGTGTTCCCTCAAAGTAGTGAGGATCAATGTTGTATTTTTATTTTATAAGTGTTTATATTAATATACCTATATATTTACTTGTTATAATTGTGTAATTATTGTTGAATTGTGTTTATATTGTTGAATGTGAATATATTAATCAAAATTTTATTGATTAACTATGAATGTTTCTAACTGTTATATTATTAGATAATTTATGTATAAGTGTCAAGGGGGGGGGCAAATGTTAGCCCTATGTATATATTTTTGGACCTTGAAACTTCTACATAATATCACCTTTTCGTACTTGCCTAATTTTCCATTCAATCCTGTATTAATTTTCTTCAGTCGATATCGTTTTCCATCTCTAGTATCGTTCAAATCTTTCTTTTCGTTTTTCAACTCGCCGATAATGTTCACTGTTCGTTTCGATATCGTTCACCACATCGACCATCGTTTTCTCAGTCTTTTTCCGAATTCAGTTGCAACCGCCAGCTTCGATATCGTTTCAATCGTAATAGTATAGGGGAGCATGCGCCCAGACGCCGTGCCACAGTCTTCAAAAGCACTCTAGATTACTTTGCCGATGGGCAGTTTGAGAACTTCTCAACTTAGCACATCAGAAAGTGGGCGTTTTCGGAAAGCGGTATGTTGATGTTGTTTAAAAGGGATGAAAAGGCAGTTTGAATGGCGAGAGTGAGGCAGCTTTGGTAAAATAATATTGTAGATGCCAAAAGAAACAATATCAGTGGCGGTATAAACTCTTTTATGAGTGCAATGATGGTATTAAACGTTTTTTTTTAGTGTTTGTTTATTTCTGCTGTTGAAGTTGTGGTTTTTCTTTCTTCTGTTGGTGATGTACGTTCATTTCAAGGATTAATTAATAGTGTGTGTGGACTGTTCTTCAACTCTTTTTTTTCTTCACATCTAATGCCATGGTGACTAATAAAATAAAAGGCCTGTTTTAATTTGTGTCATCACGTTCAATTAATTATCATGTAAGTTAAAATGAACTTTTCTTCAAGTATATTTTGAAGGCTGCATTTAAGTTACTTCATGCCATATTATTTTTGCCACCTTGTTTTTGTTGCCATATGCCATTATTTTTTTTTATTTAATTAAATTGTCTGTCATGTTTTGATCTTTATTTTATTTTGTGATATATCAAATAAACGTTAGTTTAATTTAAACCTAAAAACTGTTTTATCAATGTGTATTATCTACATTCAACACTTCTAGTCACTACCTTGCCAATTTCAGCTATCAAACTTCCACGTACTCTGTTTTTTTCAATTTAATTACATTTTTTAGACCGGTCCCTGTATCCGGACCGCTATCAGATATTACAGGTGCTTTCGATTCAATAAACAGGCACCAATTATCAGAAATAATTGATGACTCACCGTTACCCAGATACCTCAAAACCTTACTAAAAAATTATATAAGCAAAAGAAGTATAGGCTTAAATCAATATGAATATATAGAGTGGTTCAGGGTATTTAAAGGATGCCCTCAGGGATCCTGTCTTGGACCACTGTTATGGCTTCTTATAGCTAACTACATAATAAAAAATTATAAAATTCTATATGAAGATATTATTGTTTACGCAGATGATTTTTTGATTCCAATAGAGGGAAATACCGTAATAGACCTGGAAGTTACAACCAACAACAAAATAGTCCATTTTAAGAATATCTGTGATGAACTCGGTTTAAAAATATCAACTCAGAAAACGCAATCAATGCTTTTCGGTAGCAATCTCCTCGAAAGAAGACTTCCGAGATTTAAATTAGAAAATATAAAAATAAAAGTAGTAAAAAATATTAAATATCTTGGCGTATTGTTAGATTCTAAATTCAATTTTACAGATCACATGAAAGACCTTCGAACAAAGATTGCAAACTTTGTAAACGGATTTAGAGGATTTCGATTCTTTAATAAAGGTATCAAACCAGACATCCTGAAAATATGGTATCAAACAGTCATAGAACGCCAAATACTATATGCTTACGAAATTTGGTATCCAAACTTGAATACTGATGGCCGCAAATTACTACGTTCAACTCAGCGTTTGGCATTATTAAACTTAATACGGACCTATAGGACCAGGGTTGGCAAGTTTCTTCCAAAGTGGAAAAAAACCGCGGAAAAAACCATGGAAAAAACCGGTCGGAAGAAATAGGTTTCTTCCAAGTGGAAGAAATAGGTTTCTTCCAAGTGGAAGAAACGGAAGAAACTGTTTTTCTTTAGGAAATTACCATATAAGTTGCAATTTTGTAAGATACAATAAAAATAAATGCATTTTTCTAATAGATAACTTTAAGTAAATTTAATTAGACCTATAAAAATTTAATTAAATATGATAAATTGATAATTACATCAGTTTTTTAGCCAAGATTACACACCTGTCTAAAGCTTTCCAATCATTGCGTACCTGCATAAAATAAATGGTACTTTTCCGTTATACTAACACCATGCCAAAAAGTATGTTAATGTGCCATTTATTTCAACCGTGAATATGTAAAGGATTTTTATTGCAGACCCTGCCAAACATTGTGATTTGCAATTTATTATTATCTTTTTAATTATTATTACTTAATCATAACCTCGCAAAACATCTTAATTTGCTATTCTCCAAATAGAAAATATTTAATATTAAGTTGTAACTTATATTTATTGTTGACACTGATATGGATTTTACCATTTGGCAGTTACCAGATGATCAGGAAGCTGCAATAAAATTGTTTCAGGACTTTGGATACATAAAAAAAAGTTTTATTAAAAAAAAAAAAAAAAAAAAAAACATGAGTGTCTTCATTTACAAAGTAAAATGTTTACTGCAGTGCTAAGAGACAATTACAATTCTATGCCTGAAGTTTAAATAGAGTTTTATTTTATTATTTTATCGTATAATATTATTTTAAGTCTAGATTTGTATTCATTTAATAAAATAGTTCGTGAAAGTCTGTAATTTTCAAATATTATATTTTAATTGCTCAATTTTGTGCCAACAATGTTTTTTTTTTCTTTTTAAACGAATTAATTATACATGAATTTCATTTTATGCTAATTACTACGCTTGGCGATGACAATGGTGTTGGTATAATGGAAATGTACCAAATAAATTTATCCGGAATACACAAAATCAATTAAAAGTAATAAAACAGGCATAAAAGTAAATAGAACAGGCACTTTTTTTATTATTTAAACTTCTGTAATCAGTAGTAAATAGTATGTGGATCGTTTACCTACTGTAGAATGAAACTCCTTTAAATAAAAGACAGTGGTTTTTATTTACATCCCTTTTATTAAGGAACTAATATAGAATAATTACTGTATTGAAATATTTCATTAAAATCTCAATTTTCCTGACTACAGTGCAACATGGTATAACAAAATAAAAGTATTTTTATTTTAGCAGTAGGATGCTGCAATCAATTTATCAACTTAGAATGGATGAATGCAAACGATGAAAATATTCTTTCAAGTCCTGCAAAACTTGGAGAGTTAAAAAGAATTTTAGCGTAGCCCGCACAGTTTATTTTTATAACATTTATCTATTAAAATCAGCATTTATTGCATTTTTATATAATAAATAAAAAAGTGGTAGGTATTTTTTTTTTACAGAAATGACATAAACAATGAAAAAATATCCCATCCCCTACCTCTAAAGTTGTAAAAAATATAACCTGTAAATATCTGCTGAACATGAAGTTTATTGAAAAATAACTTATTTTTCTATAAATAATATTTTTAATATTAATTTAATGGACAGACATTTCCGAACATTAATAATAAAGATATGCAGACATGAATGATTATTTTGTCAAATACCTCATAAAATTATATTTAATATATTTTTGTGTCATTTGTGTGGCACTAAATCCCATTGACTTAAAAAAAAAACATAACTCCAAAGATTTTTAAATTTTTTATTTAATTTTAATTCGTACAAAATTAAATAAGGCATTAATGACATACGTATTGAAAGATTTTAGATATTAAAAGATTATTAATATTCTGTGCTTACACTTATTTCTGAGTTATATTCTTACATATATTTCTGTGTAATATTCTTATACATATTTCTGTGTAATATTCTTACACATATTTCTGAGTAATATTCTTACACATATTATGTGTAATATTCTTACGCATATTTCTGAGTAATAGTCTTACGCATATTTCTGCATAATATTCTTACACATATTCTGTGTATTCTTAAACATATGTCTGAGTAATACATATGTCTGTATAGCATTCTTACACATATATCTGCATAATATTCTTACACATATTCTGTGTAATATTCTATGTTTACACTTATTATTGCTTAATATTCTTATACATATTTCTGAGTAATATTCTTAGACATATTCTGCGTATTCTGAAACATATATCTGAGTAATACATATTTCTGTATAGTATTCTTACACATATTTCTGCATAATATCCTTACCCATATTCTGTGTAATATCCTGTTCTTATACATATTTCTGCGTAATATTCTTACACATATTTCTGAATAATGTTCTTACACATATATCTGCGTAATATTCTTATACATATTTCTGAGTAATATTCTTACACATATTCTGTGTAATATTCTTAAACATATATCTAAGTAATACATATTTCTGTATGATATTCTTACACATATTTCTGTGTAATATCCTTGCACATATTCTGTTCTTATACATATTTCTGCGTAATATTCTTACACATATTCTGTGTAATATTCTGTGCTTACACTTATTTCTACGTAATATTCTGTTCTTATGCATATATCTGTGTAATATTTTTAGGCATATTTGTGTAATATTCTGTTTTTTCTGCATAGAATGCAAAATACACAAAATTGTATAGTATGTTAAATGTGTAAATTTAAAACAACTCGCCGTTTCGGATAAATCTATGCATTTTTCTATATTACCACACCTGTCTGAGTTTTTGAAGGAATAACAAATTACACTCTTCAATTAAGCAGATAAACACACATAAATACAGGTAATTTTTTTACGACAAGAGTGTAAATTTTATGACAAATGTGTAATTTTACAAATCTATACATATACTTATGAAAAAGTTACTAATTTACATATTTATTTTTTAGAGTGTAATAGTCCAGTGATACCATGCGATGATCAAATGCATTACGCAATACCTTATCATGACGTTCAGGGGATATCTATTAAAATAAAGCTTATATATATAATATACCTAAAACGCGTTTTTTCTCAAATTTTAGGCCTTTTGCGCTACCACCAGAAGAAAATTTTATTTATTTTGTTTTTGAATTTTACTTAGCTACCCTAGACACAAGTTTTTTTCGGTATAGCGAATCAAAACAGAAAAAAAGACCCGGACAACATTCACTGAGTGAATACAACTTGATTGCGTTAACTTAAGGATTTTTTAAATGCTTTGCGCTACCTCAAATGAAGTCATTTTGCTTCTTTTTTTATTAAAATGTGTTTTTATATCTTTCTTTTAAAGATTTTTCACTATTTTTTTCATTTTATTTTACTAAGCAACCCTAAAGCAAAGTTTTCCGCGGTATAGCGAATAAAAAAAAAGTTTTTTTTTCGGCCCACCCTAATCAACAACCAGTCCATACCATGAGCAAGGTGTCGGCACTTCTTTCTCAGTTTGTAACAGCGATTTGCCAATACCAAGTGGCAACCATATGGCAGCATTTTCTTTTTCTCTTGGCTCATCGCACATCAACAATCAGCCAATACCACCAGGCAATATGGCTATAATGAGGACTCATTTGTTTAGCAGTAATACAGAGTTGGCTCATTTAGTAATTTTTTTAATCGACTCCTCATAGTTCTTTTGTATTTATGAGAAGTCGATAAGGGGTTTTACACAAGTAGTAAGGGAATAAATAATAAAGCTATTTTAAAAGCTTCGTGCGCGTAGAAAAAAACACAACTGGCCAATTCCTCAAGTTTCTTAATTAAAAATCAATCTTTAAGAGTTCTAATAAATATTTAGAGTCAATAATGCAACAGACAACCATATAATTAGCATAAAATGCTGATATTATAAATATATTGCAATTAAGCAATCACTACGAGAAATTACTATTACTATTAAGAAAATTCTATGAGACAGTTCTCCAATATCTAAATTAGCTTCGAAATACAAAATATGATGAATCCTGATGATAGGAATATGATTCTGAAATATGATGAATGTCAATCTCGATCAATATAAAAATCCCTTAATGTTTACCATATTTTAGAAACTAAATAAAATTTTATATTGCTTAAAAATACTAGTAATATTAATCTAATCGGAAAAATACAATATGTTAAAACATATTTAATTACATTTTTTTGTAAAACATAGCCAGCGCATTGACGTGATTTTGTAATGTTTTACCCCATTTGACTGATCCTACATCTTCAAGATTAATTTTACTAAATTGATTATACTTTTAATTTATATAATTGATTATACTTCTAGATCCTTTTTTTTTTGTTTTTAATTATGAAATGTATCAATTGAGAAAAAGTAGGAAAATAATGTTGAATTTTTACGACTATCACAAAAAGAGTTTAATAATAATAATAATAAAAGAGATCTGGGATAAATATGCCAAATTTATATCGTAATTTTTATAAATGGAATATTAAATTATTTAAAAGAAACTAGGTATATTGTAAAGATTTTTCAATTGTTTTTCATTATTTTTCTTCAATTGGAAGTTCTTTTTGTCACACTAACATTGGATATTCAAGCTTAAGATGGTATTTATTGGTCAGCTCTGTTATAAGGGGGTGGGGGCCACATCGACGAGAGACTCCGACTTACCGTTGGCGATGGGGTTCAAGATTGCCAATTCAATTCTTGCATGAGAAGAAATGAACACAAAAAATTAACATTGAAATTAACTAATTTGAAATATTTCTGAAAATGATAAATAATTAAATAACAACATAAAAATGAAATGCATCATACAGGTTAAATAATTTAACTGAATAATAAGAAAAAAATTGAAGTGGCAGTCGAACTAAGAGAGTCTCAAAGGGAAAATTTGTTTTCTATCATAATTTTTAAATTAAAAAAAAACTGTTCTTTAAATTTTCTTTTTTGTTTAAAAATAGCCAACTTTGTATATATCTAAACAATTTCTAATAGATTTTGAATTCATATTAAAGGAGCATTAAAAACCACAAGAAATGGATTTTTCTATTGAATAATATAGAAAATGAGGAACAAATGTCACAGATACACTAAGGTTGGCGCCATTTTTTGGCACGTTTTCGGAGGAACAAATGTCACAGAAACACTGAGGTTGGCGCCATTTTTTGGCACGTTTTCGGAGGAACAAATGTCACAGAAACACTGAGGTTGGCGCCATCTTTTGGCACGTTTTCGGAGGAACAAATGTCTTAGATGCACCGGAGTTGGCTTGATTTCAGCAAGAAAACCCTATTTTCGAGTACCTGTTAAGCCTAGAGTTTGTATGTTGTCCGTCTATCTGTTTAAACTGTTTTTTCCTCTGAAATGACAGATGGTATAAGTTGCCATTCATATAAAATAATAAGATGCACAGCCCCAAATTTCGAGTTTCTAACTCCATACAAGAAGAAACTGCAACCTGAAAACAATGTTTTTCAATATTTGAATTTTTCCATAATTGGGACTTAGCCAAATTAATGTATTGTAGACGAAATTTGTTTATATTTCTCTTTGATCAATAGTCGTTAATAAGCAAAAGTACTACTAGGTGCATTACAGTTAAAAACAATGCTTTTACACACAAACATTTCTTTCTTCAGTTATCGCAAATAAATCTGGTTAAGATTTAATAGATAAATAGATTACAGCTTTACGATACAATGATTACAAGAAGCATCTAGATATAAGCATAGAAGCATCTAGGGAGTTCTTATTTTCTGCAAAGTAACTTGCTCATAACGGCACGGAACCCTCGTCAGAATGTGAGTCCTAATTGCACTTGTCCTGTTTTTTCTTATTTTCTTTTCTAATAAAAGAGAATGTGCATGTTTGTCAACAAACCAGTTCTTCACTAGTCAACGCCTCCTGTCGTAGGCAAAACATTTCCCGCTCAATGCCTATGAGAAAGCGTAGATATGTTTCCTATGAGAAAGCAAAATTTTTACATTTAATTATGGATCATATGTATTCTAAAACAAATATTGTCCAAGACTCAACTTTAAAGTTAGGCATTGAGATAGTGACACAATTAGGAGGGGGGGGGGGGGTGGAAAATGCATGGCGCGCAAAAAGTTTAAAGCCCCGGACAGGGACCCAAGGGGCCAGGATTCTAACTAGAATGTAGAAATGGGGAAATCATTAATAGAGAAAAGGCCCCCTAAACCAAGAAGATCGGATTACAAGGGGGCAAGTTATTAATAACTTAGGGAATAAAAACTTGAAAGAGCCCTGTACTAGGACCCAGGGAGTTAGGGTCTTAACTGGAATGTAGTAATAGAGAAATAACTAAATGGAGAAAGGAGCCCCAAAAACGAAGAAGATCGAATGAAAAGGGGGCAAATTATTAAAAATTTAGGGCACAAACGCGTAAAGGGATCCGTGGAGCGCGGGTCTAGTCCGAGAAATTTTTCTGTCATTTATGTAGTAGCTGAAAGTTGTTAGAAAAAAAGCTAGTGAATCTGACGATTTTTAAGGGAGCTATAGTTGGGGGCCAAAAAGGGGCCTCTGATAGTTTTGAGCAGGGCTCTAAGATGAACTGTCCTAACTGGAATGTAGAAATGGAGGAATAACTAAATGGAGAAAAGCCCCATAAATGAAGATCGGATTAAAAGGGGGCAAGGTATTAACAATTTAGTGAAAAAAACTTCATAGTGCCCAGGGTGCCTGGATCTTCTAATGATTGTTTTGTCGTTCATGTAGAAGCTGGAAGTTCTGAGCTGTTAGAAAAAAAGCTAGTGAATCGAACGATTTTTAGGGGAACCTAAACCTAACCAGACATAACCCTTCAACCTAACCAGATTTTACTGCCTTTTTCTAATTATTTGGCTATAATGTTTGATAAATTAATTAGAATTGAACAAACTGTATTGTATGATATTTTTTATTAAATTATCTTTCCAGTGTTATATGGCGTTTATGGTATAACTGAGAAATATTGGGTGTTATGAGCCATCAAACTTCAAAAAACATTTTTCTTAAAAGGTTTCCACAATTTTAGCTACTACTGTATATAATACAGCTAGATAACAGATTCACTGGCGATTTCAGCTGTTATGTGACATGTTTTGTTAGTCTAAAATCATCACATTTCTGTAAGATTCAGAATGGAGAATGAAAAAAATTCTAAATTTTTTGAAGGGTCCTATGTTTTAAGGTAAAAATATTGTAAAGGATCCCTTAAAGGACGCAAGTTCTTCCTAAACTGCTTACAGATCATATTTTCTATGTTAACATTTTCATGGGAGACACTGAGCATGAAAAAATTTCAGAATGCAGCGATAATAATGTTTTGAATATGTTATTTTAGAAATTATATTTTAATTTTTCCAATTTAAAAAAAATACATAAAATAATGTAATACAAAATATATGGTGTATTGGTAGATAAATAAGCAGTATAAAATTAGAAAATTTTTCATTGAAAGCCGTTTCATCTTGGCGAGAAATCACATTCTCTTATAACTAACTTATGACAAGACTCCTATAAAAATATAAAGTACCGAAATTAGTTGATAGCAAATTTCAAACTATGAGAGCATAGATGAACACTCAGATTGCTCTTTTGGGAAATTTTTTTGTTTCAAATCTCACACATAAAAGGTTTCTCACCAGTATGAATTAATAGATGCCTGTTTAAAGTATTATTTCGAGAGAACTTCTTGTTGCATATCTCACAAACAAAAGGTTGCTCACCAGTATGAATTAACAGATGGCTGTTTAAATTATCAATTCGAGCGAATTTCTTGTTGCATATCTCACAAATAAAAGGTTTCTCACCAGTATGAATAAACAAATGCCTGTTTAAATCGCTCTTTTGAGAGAATTTCTTGTTGCATTTCTTACACGGTTTCTCACCAATGTGAATTAACATATGGATGTTTAAGCTACCAATATGGGAGAAATTCTTGTTGCATATCTCGCAAGCAAAAGGCTTCTCCCCAGTATAAATTAATAGATGCCTGTTCAAATTATTTTTCTGAGAGAACTTCTTTTTGCATATCTCGCAAGCAAAAGGTTTCTCACCAGTGTGAATTAACAGATGACTTTTCAAATTACCCTTGTCAGAAAATTTCTTGTTGCATAGCTCACAAACAAAAGGTTTCTCACCAGTATGAATTAATATATGCCTGTTTAAACAGTTAATATAAGAGAATTTCTTGTGGCATGTCTCACAAACAAAAGGTTTCTCACCAGTATGGATTAACAGATGGCTGTTTAACACACTCTTGTGAGCAAATTTCTTGTTACATATCTCACACAGAAAAGGTTTCTCACCAGTGTGAATTAACATATGACTTTTCAAATTACCCTTGTCAGAAAATTTCTTGCTACATAGCTCACAAACAAAAGGTTTCTCACCGGTATGAATTAATATATGACTTTTTAAACTTAAAATATAAGAGAATTTCTTGTTGCATGTCTCACAAACAAAAGGTTTCTCACCAGTATGGATAACCAGATGCCTGTTTAAATCAATCTTTTGAGAGAAATTCTTCTTGCATATATCACATACAAATGATTTTCTTTTTTGCAAATCAGAAGATGGTTTTCCATAAATATCCATGTTTCACACTTATATTTCTCTTTCCTTTGAGTGATATCACAGCTATCAATGTGACCTTTTCTGTTAAAATATCTTTATGCAACTGCAATAAATAAAATTATATTAATCTATCGTATTTTATAATTATTCAAAAACATATTTAAAGGCAAATGAGCTTCTCACAGGAAATTAAAATCACTGCACAAAACTAAATTCAAATAAGTTTTGTAACATAGTAAGTAATAAAAACTATATTCATTTCCAAAAGTTATGGGGGGGGGGAAGAAATCAGATAACTTCTCTTTCAAAAACAAATTAATCAATAAGAACAAACAGCATAAAATTACTGAAAAGTAAAACAGTAGAACTTACTGATAAAAATAAACCTGGAATAAGCAAATTTATTATAATGAGTTTGAAGCATTACAAAAGAATTATGATGGAAGACTTTTGAGACATTAGACAAGTCAAAATCAGAGGTGTTCAGATAGTGAAATTTGAATCTTCATGTGGTTCATAAGAATCTGATAATTTTAAATCACACACTTGAGATGCAGCAGGTTGAGTCAATATTATCCATGAGTACCACTGAATTCCAAGAAAGAGTAAAACTGACCAATAGATGCACATGAAGGAATTGATCCCAGTCCTTTACGTAGCTAAGGGCGTTCCTTGCTGCAGTCACTGGAAGAATGGTATTGAAATCAACTAAATTCAGAAAGAAACCATGTAGGTGGTTTCTTTTTAAAGTAGTAGATCAGCCATAGATCTTCCACTCACTCTCCATCTCGAAAGGGGAATATGATAGACTACGCGTCATTGAAAATGCAACACCAAGAAGGAGTGGCCAGAAATTTATGCAAATTTCAGGGTAGACGCTCATCACCGAGTTATTCAAACGATGTGAAATGCGCAGCTCTCCAGTGGACGTTGAATGAGATATAAGGCAAGGAACCAGCAGAAAGGGCAATATTCGTGCCGTGACTTCTGCTTGGGAAATCA
Source organism: Maratus michaelseni (assembly GCA_963931845.1). NCBI lineage: Eukaryota > Metazoa > Arthropoda > Arachnida > Araneae > Salticidae > Maratus > Maratus michaelseni. The sequence goes on along the minus strand of OZ007591.1, from coordinate 420,121,867 downwards.
TCGTAAATATTTTGTTCTTGCCTCAGAGGACGCATGTAATAGCATAAAATGCCAGACCACCTCCAACGGAGTCGGTTCCAGCACGCAGACGATTTTACGAGGGTCATGGTGATTGTACTGAGAAGGGCAGCTTAGTTCATACGGCAAATCACGGCTGAGACAGACCTGGACACATCCACAGTGCACCGGCTGTGGTTGATGGTTGGAATGAGGAAATGTGGTAAGTTTGAGGGGTGCCGGTGCGCATATTAGCAAACCATACATTGATTCATGTACAGAGAAAAATAGACCAATCACCTGGCGCTCTGGCGTTTCAAAACTCCGCCCCTTGCTTCGCTGGCGCGTGGCGTGGCGTGGAACGGAACGGAAAGTTGATGTTTGGTTAGCCTAAGAAGGAAATTTTTATTTTTGTTGACAAATTAATTATCTTTTCAAGGATCGATTGATATTTACTATTAATGATTTACCCCATTATTTTAAGAATGAAATTATCAAGATTAATGATGACTCATCTATAATAAGAATGAAAACTAATACTAGTTTGAATGTGAGAATATCTCAACCAAATTGAAGTAAAATGTTTGCTGGTAATATAACATGTTTATAATGTAGTCTAATTAGGGTTTTTCTGTTCATTAGATGTAAGTAATATTATTTTAAATAAAAATGCTCTCTTGCACCAACACATGGTTTAAAACAAATATTAGCTTTTGCTGTTTTTCAGTCTCAATAAAATCTGGTAACTGCGGAACCTGAATAACATTAGGACAGTTAAATTTTGCCCAAATTCTTAAACAAGTTGTTTACAATACAGCATCGATAATCAATCTGTATTATATTAGTTTGTTTATGAAATATTAGAATAAGATTATTTCAATATTAATACATTTCGAATGTAAAGTATTAATTTAAAACATATTTTCTTGGAAATAACAGTATGTAATCAAATTATAAGGTCAGTATATGTTTAACTCATGAATTCACAAACGATGTCTTTAATCAAAACAACTCAATCTTAAATTTAGTCTTTAAATTATGTTATTTTAAAATTTTATCTATGTTGCTTCTCCTACTGTGATTAATTACAGTGATTGCTTTTATTATTCACTTACAGTTTACTAAATAATAACTTTTGCTTATTCAGAACCCTTGTACCTTTTCCCCATTTATGTGTTTGTTTTCTGATTTCTGCTCTTTATGCACCTGTTAAAGGACAAAATTTGCACTTTAAAGTTTTTTTATTTTCTGAATTAATTTATTATATTCTTAATTATTATTATATTTTAACTTAAACTGAAAAGAAGTAATTACAACAAAATATATATTTTTATACATTTTTTACTGAATTCAAAATACAGGGATGACCACCTCAGGAAACCTGAATTCAAAATACAATGATATTCAAAAAGTATAGTATAAGATTATAAATTATGGATTCTTTTCAAATTAAAGTAAATCTTGAGGGGATCGTATCTGATGGCCCGGTGAACTCTTGTGGTGTCTTAGAGCCTTCATATTTGATAGCCTTAGCATTACAGGCAGTTCACCAGGACAATGTAAGCAGCGTGAAAATGGAACCTGTTTATAATGGAATGTTACCTGCTTAAAGTAGAGAATTTCATGGCCGAGTGAAAGGAAGAAATGCTGATGTGGAAGCCTGCCTAAAATAGAACTTTTCTTCTGGTCCCACTCAGGAAATTCTGTAATTTGGCAATTATCTATAATTTATAAACTTATAGTACTATGTTTTTGAAGTTTGATGTATTTTGAATTTACAAATTGGAAATAGTAAACATTTAAAATTTTAGACGACATGAAAAAAAATGTTAATGTTTGAAAAATAAATTTTATTGCAGAAATTTAAAATAGGTGCAAATTGGAAATTTTTTCATTCTTTACAGTTTAATTTCCTTGACTATTTATAATATTTGGCTAGAATTCACACTTTATTTTGTTTGAGTTTTATCAAAGTTGCTATATAAATTAAATATCAAATTTTACTTCTCAAAAGTAAAAATTAATGCAGTATTAATTTTCATAAAGGATGTTTGGTGTCTGCATCCAAAATAAATCTTTTCTGAATGAAATCAGAACCAGTATATGTTTGGATACTTTAGAGAGGTTAACAACCAGGTACAATCTCATCGATTCCAGCTTTACCTTTTCACGTGTCTAAATTAGAAACAGTGCTTTGATTTTGATATAAAATGTTTGGTTTATGGTATTATTATTATTATTATTATTTTTCATGGGGAGGGGTATTTTAAAAAAAAGTGAAATGCATGTATTTTAAATCTAATTTATATAATATATGTATTTTAAATGAAAGTTATGTATCCTAAATGAAATTAGTGAAAGGTTTATATTTTAAAATAAATGGATGCAATACAAATGATGGTGATGGGAGCAATATTTGATAATTTATCACCCGTGCCTAGCTAACATAAAAGTACGTACCTATGTTTGTATATAAACAAATGTTTCACTTTTGAAATTTTATTTTCCAAAAGTACTTGAATGAAATACAGTTTTATTTGATTAAAAAAACCCAGCACTGTAGGTAAAATGGATGTCTACCTGTGCAACGAATTTGTCAATCCTCTAATTACATTCATTTTATTACTTTTATCATGTTCAGATTGTTAGAGACTCGGGTGAATGAGGGCTCCTTTTATCAGTGAGTAGTCCTTATTTACAAAATTTAATCATGTTTATTTATTAAAATATTTAAATTAATCCCAAAACAAACATACACACAGAAGACTGTAGAATCAGAAATTGTAAAATATGCAGGAAATGGGAACTATATTATTAAATAATCACTTTTTAAATATTTTTTTCAAAACTTTTTTAATTTAAAAGGTATAAAATTTAAAACTACTTTCAAGAAAATATTCTTTGTGTTCACTTCACAATAAAAAGAATTTAAAAAACAGCAAAATAGTTAAAAAATGAAATTAAAATGTTTTAATGTAAATTCATTGGAGGAATTATGAAAATTTGAAGTTTCGATATTTTGTCAAAATGTAAAAGGTGGTTCTCAAATGACTTGCTCAACAACGCGAAACTTTTTGAGACAATTTCTGATGCATTTTTTAATGCAAAGGCATGAAATTGGCAAACTTGACTTTTGGAGTGATTTGGAATCTAAGTGAGTTTTCCATATTTTGATAAATAGATTACTTATCGAGTTATAAATGATTCTGGTCATGTGACGACCCGTTTTTCTTCTTTCTTGTACTGCAAAATCAGAATTCATTTCAAAATGCCGACTTTGATAATATTTTTGAAAGATCTTCTGCCTTTACCAAAAATAGAAAACGTGTCTTGATTACAAAGTTTCTGAATAAAAACACCTGCCAATTTCATGCCTTTCAGAACAAAAATGAATTAAAAAATATGTCATAAAGTAGCCAGTTTGGATTTGAGAACAGAGGGAAAAACCCTTTTGGAACAGATGTGTTACACTCACGCACCGATGTTTGGTGACTTTTTGATTGGCACAATTTTCAAGACTGCATCAAACTGATAACTGAATACAATAGCCAGGTTACCATTAAAGGGAAAAATCCCCAAAATTTGGCGACTTTTTTACTTTTTATAACTGATAAAAAAAAAAAAATCTGTACATGAGTGTAAGACATCATAGCCATCCTTTTTTTAATCGAATGTTAAATTGATAATTTTTATAATTTATGACACATTTTTTTTCATTTCAGAACATCCTCTCCCCATATTTCCTGTGTCATCTGCACCGGAAGATAAAGAATGTCAAACTGAAGGCATTATATTGTCCTTTTTTATAAGAAAATCAGCAACTGAGGGAAAAAAATACATATCTTAAAGAAAGGTTTCAATTTTATTTTTTTACAGGTGAATATGTTACAAATAGGGATTTAAAAATTCTTATAATAGTATTTAATAAAATACCATTTGAAAATATGTTTTCATTTTCAAATTTTTCTGGTGATGATGATGATAAAACGCTGTCTATAAAATAAATATTTCATGTTTTTTGGTGAGATTAAAAACCGTTCTGATAAAAGAAATGTTGGCACTAATATTTTGAGGCTGCCAAAGTACAATTTCCCGTATCATTTTTATGATGACAGACTTAATTTACAACAAAATAGTAAATATTATTTGGTCCAGTAAACAACAAATTCAAAATTATATGCCCATCTGTTTAAGAATAAGTGCCCTAATTGTAGATACCACTGAATTCAAAATCCCTTTAGCCCTAGGAGTCACTTTGAGCTGCTGTAAAAATAGAAACAAATGTCTCATAGGTATTGTATCTTCTGGTGCAATATCATTCATGTTGGATGCATTGGGAGGGACTGTTTCAGACAGAGATAATCTCTTGAAATCAAATCTTTTAGAATCATTCGAAAAAGGAGATTCATTGTTGGCAGATATGGGATTTATTGTGCGAAAAGAGCTTGAAACTAAAGGATGCAAATTACATACCCCCACTTTTAGATAAAAACAAATTCAACATAAAAGAATGTAAGGATAATAATTTTTAAAATATGCCACAAAGTCCATGTTGAAGTGCTATACTTGGAATTAATTTTTTTATCGTAAAATTACTATTCTTTCACTGTAATTAATTAGTCAATAAATTTATATTATTGCCTTTTTCATTAATTTTGGTAATCCATTAATTAAATGCTGCGTAGGATATTATGATATAATTATAACAATATAGTACATATATATATATATATATATATATATGTCACATTTTTCAGAAAATGAGAGCATTCGGGTGATTTAAATATAACATCCTTTATTAAAGGAAAGCCTGCTACAGCAGTAGAATTTCATGGTTGCATATATGATGGTTTTCACACAGCAAGTGGGGTAGAAGTATATTAGAAATTCCTCATCTCCGAAGAGTTATCAGTTCAAAAGGCCATGTGGTTTTATTAATTCAGCCGATAAACTGATTAAATTGGCTACCCTGCTAAATTCGTGATTATGTGTCATCGGGCCTGTATCCAAAGTGAGGGGCGATTCATTAAAAAAAAAACTAATTAATAGGTTTGATTTCCATAATTTTCCCACATATATATATACTATATAATATATATGTGTGTATATTTTTCAGCGTTTCACCATACATATTCAATATGCTTTTATTATTATTTATATATATATTTTTTATAATGATATTTGATACATTTTATTATATTAGATAGTAAAAAAATATTTAATCTTATTTAATTTTAATGTTTAATTATTTGTTATATGTGTATGTAAACTATCCATGTAAATATGTGACTATTATCATTCAACTGGAAATTATATTTTTTTTACATAAATGGAAATTAATATATAGATCCTATCTTCCCCCTCCCCTTGTTTGTGCTAGTTTATGAATATATTTTTTTTTTACATGATCAGTACGTAATCCATTTAAAAATATATTTTGCTGTTTGCTTTCAAAAAATTTTTTATCTTCTAAATTTGAAAGTGTCAATATACTCTGCCTTTAATATAGTAATTATTTGTATAAATATAGAAAGTACTTTGCATAATGAATTGATTTTGGATGTATTGTCAATAAATTGTAATAAGGTCAAATGAAACATGTGGAGTTAATTATTGAATTCTATACAAAATATGATACTCTTAACATTTACATAACATTTACTTTAAAATATTCGGAAAGAAGATCAGTACATTTTCTTCACATTCTGTGATTTATCATCTCAGAATTCTTTTACTGTATTGCTTCAACAAATGAAACTTTTTTTTTTCACATTTATCATTATTCCAGTGAAAAGTATAAAATCCCGTGAAAAAATTTCTATTAAAAAGAAGTGTCAAGTTCCTCTTAATGTTTCAGCCACAAAAAGTACTGATATCTGATGCTCGCCCAAGTTAGAAGTCAAACATCTGAAATCTTTCATTGAAAATGGCTTCCTGCGACTTGGCCGTTAATGCAATCTAGGTTTTTTTTTTTCATTTATCTGGCATTTTTATACAAATTTCAATAAATTCCAAAGAACATTAGAAGAATTTAATACTGAGAAAAATAAATTAGAATATATAATACACCCTGATTGATGTTAAACATATAACTTTCATTTGAAATAAACAATTACGTCGATAAATCTTTTCAAAATAAATGATTAGAAATGATGCATTTATAAATTATTTGAATATTAAAAGTAATATCAGAATGCAAATAAGCAAATTCGTATGAAGACATTGAAACTAAAAGCTATGTGATAAATTACCATTGAATTTCAACAAACATTATTTTTGATTAACCATAATTTAGTTTAACCATGGTTTAATTGCTATTTTGTACGGTCTATTGTCATTAACACGAATTCCAATGAATAATTTTTTCATCAAATTTCACATTTTGTTACATTATATGACACGTTGAGAACCAGAGTGGACCATCCTCGACAGCTGTGATTTCGAAATTATGCTTTTTAAAATGTGTATTATATTTCAGTATTTTGTGCAATAAAATGCATTAAATGTTTTAAAAAAAATGTAGTAGACATGTAGATACATTATTTAGAATATGAAAAACCCTCTAATAATGCATTAACGGCCAAGTTACAGGAAGCCATTTTCAATGAAAGATTTCAGATGTTTGACTTTTAACTTGGGCAAGCATCAGGTACTTTCTGCGGCTGAAACATTAAGAGGAACTTGGCACTTTTTTTTAATAGAAATTTTTTTGATGGGATTTGTAGGTTTTTTTAAATGTATTTTTCTAAAGGATGGATATAAATATAAAATTATTTTATTATGTTTTACAAATCTATATTTTATTTCTTGTTTACATCAAAATACTAGCCACTAGTTTAGTCTTCCTAAAATGTATGCTAAGCACTTTATCATATTGCTTTTTTGTCATAATTTATTTGCTCAACCCTTCGCCAAATCGGAAGTTTCTGTTAGATAAATCAAGAATCAACTCTTTGCGATCATGGCTGCATATCTTATATTTTGTGTTAGTATGCATTTCATCTTTATTGACAATTATCGCTTAATTTACTTAGGCATTTATGCTTCATGCTTGTTTGCATTGTTATGTTCACTAATGAGGAGATTTTTAATCCTATTAAGTAATCTTCTGTAATTGCAACTGCCAAATGACATATTTTAGCAAACACGATTTAGTGCAAGAGAAGTGGTTCTTTTTAAACGTTTTTAAAGCTATCCAGATTTAAAATAAACCATATTGATGCTAATATTTTTTTTTCCTTTCATTCTAACATTGGCATGATTAAGTAAGATTACAAAATCTACAGACGCGCGGCCATTTTTCCATTAGAAAATCTATCATTATTTTCATCTAATCGTCTTAGATAATATGTCAATGTGACTTGGTTTTAAGATTTTAGCTAATTTTATGCAAAAACCTGAAGCTGAAATGCGAAGAACTCCAATATAAAAGATTTATTCTATAACATACATATCGCTAAACTGGATATTTGTTATAAAATTATAATAATCATGAGGAGAACTGGCAGTTTCGATGCTTTAATTCTGAAAATTCTCTTTCTATAATAAACTTTTAACAGAGTAAAGACTAACAATACAGTAATATATAATAGCAAGAGTCTTGTGCAGTGACGAAAGATTGAAACTTTATTAACAATCGTGTGTTTTGCCATTTAATTAACCACTTAATGGACTAGATGGAACCCGTCAACACTTGACAGAAAAAATTACTTATTTCACTGTTTTATGCTTTTTTTTAATGCGGTTTATCACTTATTACATGGGTGCAAGAAGTCCAACCAAGCCAAGACAGAAAACTTTTCTGAGAATTGGGAATAACCAAATGGAAATGAACTAGAAGATTTCTATGTCTTTCATTACGGCTAAAAATTGATATCTTGCAGTAAAAGATAGTGATTAAAAAGTTCTTGATAGTAAAATAGCTATTATTAGTTATATAAAAGTAGAATTTACTATTAATCAAAAATCTCTCCAGGTCTGAAATCAGTCCTGAGACTGAAGACTTGCACCCATGCTTACCATTTTCCGTTTATTTACATGTTTTATAGCTACATTTTTTAATAACAGGAATTAACCTATATTATTATTCACAACTAAAAAGAAATGGTGCATCTAGTATTTGTCGAGAATTAAATAAAAATCATGTACTCATGACATCAGCCAGTATACACGTCAGGTTACATTGCCGTTATCATTATCTTTTTATGCGCGAAGGTTTCGCTATGGTACTCTATTGTGAAATTTGGTAATTTTTTAAATTCAATATTTGAAAAAGGCATAATATTAGATTCGAAATTTATATCAAGAAAGAAGAATTTTTTTCCTTTCTAACGCAGTTTTGTCTAACAATTTTCTAACAAATACTTTTCGAGCTATTCATTTTTTCAGTAACTTCAAATCTTTCATTTTCCAAGATTAATTTGTGGCAACGATTAGCAAAAAACCAGTCATCAGCAACACGTAGCTTTTTATTAGAGAGGAGGGTTACTCACCCAAAAATTCTCAATGGAATATAGCCTCTAGCATCAAATGCTCGCCAAGCTTGGCGACACTTAATGAAATAGTGCCAAATTTGGCTATAAACATACCCTGTTTATGTTATCATAATGATGAATATGTATTGTATGTGTGATGCATGTATATATAATATATATATATGTTACAGTCATTATGATTAATACGGTCATTATTAATAATAACCGGTTATTATTAATAATGACCGATTAATCATATTGACTGTAACATATACATATATTTCAAATAAAATCTCATGTGTGTACATATATATATAAAGTTTATTAACATCATTAAAATTCACTTAAAGAAGTAACAACCAAAGATTTGCCACACTGACTGGAGCGATATTGTGATTAGAATACCAACATTTATAATAAAATTTATTTTAAGAAAGTAAAAGATAGAAAGACGGACAGATAAACTAAAAGATTTGCCTTACCAATATTTTCGGAAAAGCATATAAAAATTTCATTCTGTTTGAAACCATGTAACACCTTCAACTTCAGGCTAATTTTCTGTAATTGGCTTTGGCGACCAATGTTGGTGTCAAATATGAGCGAGTGTAAATGATTGTCTATGCAACTAGTATCATATGTATTATTTCTCCATCCCTTTTTCTCAGAAAATACGAAATGCAGAACGACGAATGAGATGCCATATGAAAGGATTTTGCACAGGCTTCTGACATAGCATTTCGTTAAAACATGTCTTTGATTAAAATTTGCTGAAAAATAAAAATTAATTCGGCATTGTTTTCATGAAAGAAATGAAAGGTTTTCCTCAAATTATTGTTGCCACAAAAAATAATACCACATTATATGATGCTCAACAATTATAAAAAACATTGCACGGGTTTATTTTATATTTATGATTAAAAAGCGAAATTGAAATGTTTAATTTATATTTCTATGTTCCATGTTTTTCCTGAAGCGGATGACATCATCCTCTAATGCAGTTAAAATACGATTGTAATTTTTTTTTTCTCGCACATGTATTTTGCAATCTTGGATCAGTTTTTACTATAACATTGATGGAATAAATTAGATGATATTCTGGCTTGACTAAAAACTAAATGTTGTTTGCAGATATTTTTATCCTCACTTTTTCTAAAGAAGTTTAAACCTGCATCTAAGAAATATTACATATTGATAAAAAAAAATGGTACTTCTCTATTATCCCGTCGACCACTTTTCATAACAAAAAACTATCGCCAAATGAACGGGAAAACGTTGCCATTGGAATATCAAAATAAATAAATAAATAAAATATAAGAATTTAAGAACACAATTGTTATTTTAATGAATGAAATAACTAATAAATCAGTAAAACATAATGAAAAATACACGGAAATGTCGAGTTAAAAACCACTTGATGACGTAACAAATACGTATAATGCTTCTGACATAAAGTAAATCGGACTGCATTTTTGGCGTTTAATTTTACAGTTTGGCGATAATTTTTTGTTATGAAAAGTCATCGACCGGATAATAGAGAAGTAATCAGAAAATGTAATGCTTAACGAAATTCAATTATTTGATCGATCGCAAATTTTGGTAGTTTTCCGTTACCGACACCATGCCATACATGTAAATGTATGCTTGGAGGCAATGGTGTCCGTATAATGGAAAAGTACCCAAACTTTTCTTAGTTCGGGCTATATCAAATACAAACATTTTACAGTTAACAATAAAATCGCCAAAAATGACTGCTTCATCAGCAATTAGGACAGCAAAGTTGGATAAAATCTAATAACCTGAATTTTACAACGTTTATGCGAAACACCACAGAGAACACATGCTATTTTTATATAAGTAGGGTATAGTTAAAAGAATGAGAGATCTAACAATCTTCAATAATATAACGCATGAAAAAGTAAACAAATAAGTGATTCAGCAAACTTTAAAAGTGTGTATTTCTTAATATAACTATAAAATGCAGAAAATTTTCTGGTACCATCAAAAATATTCATTATCCTGTCGAAATTCCGTTCATTATCCCGTCGTCCCATTAAGGAAAAAAAAACTATATCCAAATTAGGTACTTTTCGGTTAGCCGGCACCAGTAAAATTTATAAATATTATATATATATATATATATATATATATATATATATATATGTGTATATATGTATGTATATATACAGGGTGATTCATAAAAGATGGGCAGAACTTTAAGGGGTTATAGTACACTTAAAGACAAATAATATTAAATAGGAGACTAAGGGTCCCAGACGTATTCCCAAGGAGATAGGGGGCATTAAAGTTTAGGGTCCGAAATTTCAAATGATTATAAAACATGGAAAAATTGGTCGATTCGTTTGCGGTTTTTGCAAAAAATTTTCTTTATGCCAGTATTTTCTTGAAATAAAATTTTAAAGTTCAATTTCAAAAAATGCCGATAGGGGGCGCTTTAGACTTTGGAGTAACAAACAACTATTTTTTAACGTTATTTTTTGTATTTCTTTAAATGATTTCGAAAGCTTAGACTTAAACTTAAATTTTGATCTAAAAATCTGAGTCCTAACGAGTAGTTAAGTAGCGTAAACTGAAATTTGAAATTTGAAACCCTTCTCCCCCCAGAACAAAAATCAGTTATTCCCGATCTTTGTGTCGTAGATTAGGCTCTAACTACTGCCGCGTTTTGCTAAAATTATTCTTTATGTCAGTATTTTCTTGAAAATAAATTTTAAAGAAAATTTTCAAAAAATTCCGATAGAGGGCGCTTTAGACTTTGGAGTAACGAACAACTATTTTATACCGTTATTTTTTGTGTCTCATTAAATGCTTTCTAAAGCTTAGACTTAAATTTTCAGCCCAAAATCTGAATCGTTAGACGTGGTTAAGTTTCTGGGGAGAGGGGTTTGAAATTTCTACTCCTGAGCACAGTTCAGTTTACCATGTCCACACATTGTGTGCTGTGATACGAGGTAAAAAGACACAAATTAGGATTATGTTACCAAAGCATATTTATTAACATGTAATCACAATAAATGTTCAAAATTGTGACCACCAGAGGTTATGCACGCAGAACAACGGCGACGAATGGAACGGCGAACATTCGCGAAAACATCAGGCTTTTCGAGCACTTCCCCTACAGCGGCGGAAAGTCTGGCGACCAGTTCCTCGGGGGATTCAATGGGTGTCTCATACATAAGAGCCTTCAATCGTCCCCAAAAAAAGAAATCGAGGGGTGAAAGATCTGGCGAGCGAGCAGGCCAAGCAACAGGACCACCTCGACCAATCCATCTGTTCGGAAATGTGATGTCCAGATAGTTGCGGACGTCTCGTACGTAATGGGCTGGCGCTCCATCGTGCTGGAACCACATGACCCGCCGGATGCGTGGAGGAACAACGTTTAACAGGTCTGGCAGCACATGTTGCAGAAATGTGAGGTATGTTTTACCGTTGAGGCGTTCAGGAAGAAGGTACGGTCCGATTAGGTGGTCTCCGAGGATTCCTGCCCAAACATTGATGGAAAAGCGTCTCTGATGAGCATGTGGATACGTAGCATGTGGATTGACATCCGCCCATACATGTGCATTGTGTGTGTTAAATGTACCTTCACGTGTGAAGGTACATTCATCGGTGAAAAGCACAGTTCGTCCAAAATGTGGATTTAGCGCGTTCTGCTGCAGAAACCAGCGGGCGAATTCAATACGATTTGGATAATCCCCTGGAGACAGTTTCTGGACTCGTTGCACATGAAACGGGAGCAAATGTTCATCCTTCAGTACCCTCCAAGTCGTGGACTGTGAGGTATCCACCTGGCTAGCCACTGTTCGTGTACTTGTACTTGGCTGCGCCGCTACTACATCCAGAATGGCTTCTGCAACAACTACTGATTCGTCCTTTTTTGCACGACCTGCATTCGACCGGGAAGCGAGAAATGATCCCGTCTCACACAACTGTCTGTGCAAGCGCTCGAAAGTTTTGCGGTTAGGCAACCGCCTGTTAGGAAATCGCTCTCCGTACATTCGTTGTGCCTCTGCACCATTTCCATCTGCCGCTCCGTAAATTAAATGCATCTCAGCCTTTTCCTTATTCGTGAAGGGCACCATCTTCCGATTCATTACTACAGCGACTTACACTTGACTCACCGTTCAGTGGTTTTTATGCCTGAATCGTGTCGAAATTTTGCATACGTGTTCTTCTTCTTCCCCATTTGACATTTGCATACTTTCTGTTTCCTTCTTCACCCGGTGACTAGCGTCAGGAATGGAGCTTTAACGTTTGCATGAGCGACGTTTCCAACTGTGCCAGTGCCTTTATGAGTGAATTCCGACTATGCAGTCCTTGACGAAAGTTGTATTTTTGCCTCGTATCACAGCACAGAATCGTTGGGCATGGTTAAGTAGTGCAAACTGAACTATGTTCAGAAGTTGAAATTTGAACCCCCTCCCCTCGCTACTGAACCACGCTCAGCGATTCAGATTTTGAGCTGAAAATTTAAGTTTAAGTCTAAGCTTTAGAAAGCATTTAATGAGACACAAAAAATAACGGTATAAAATAGTTGTTCGTTACTCCAAAGTCTAAAGCGCCCTCTATCGGAATTTTTTGAAAATTTTCTTTAAAATTTATTTTCAAGAAAATACTGACATAAAGAATAATTTTAGCAAAACGCGGCAGTAGTTAGAGCCTAATCTACGACACAAAGATCGGGAATAACTGATTTTTGTTCTGGGGGGAGAAGGGTTTCAAATTTCAAATTTCAGTTTACGCTACTTAACTACTCGTTAGGACTCAGATTTTTAGATCAAAATTTAAGTTTAAGTCTAAGCTTTCGAAATCATTTAAAGAAATACAAAAAATAACGTTAAAAAATAGTTGTTTGTTACTCCAAAGTCTAAAGCGCCCCCTATCGGCATTTTTTGAAATTGAACTTTAAAATTTTATTTCAAGAAAATACTGGCATAAAGAAAATTTTTTGCAAAAACCGCAAACGAATCGACCAATTTTTCCATGTTTTATAATCATTTGAAATTTCGGACCCTAAACTTTAATGCCCCCTATCTCCTTGGGAATACGTCTGGGACCCTTAGTCTCCTATTTAATATTATTTGTCTTTAAGTGTACTATAACCCCTTAAAGTTCTGCCCATCTTTTATGAATCACCCTGTATATGTATATATATATATATATATATATATATATATATATATATATATACATATATATATATATATGTGTATATATATATGTATATATATATATATACTATATATATATATATACATATATATATATATATATACATATATATATATATACTTCACTGGCCCCCGGCTAACCAAAAAGTACCCCAAATAATTCGCCAAACTGTAGCGCTCAATAAACAAACGGAAGAATGTTGCCATTAAATCTCAAAAATAAAAAATAATAATAAAAAAATACTTAGGAAAAGCCCCATATACTAAAGTATCATTTATCAGTAACTTTAAACAATGAAATTTACAATATATAATTATGAAAACAGAATCGAAAATAATCTTGGATATTTATTTATTTACATTATTTCTCTTAATTATGGAAAAGGAATAATCATCCTGATTATGTAAAGGAACTGAAGAAACCATACAAATAAATTACACTCGAAAACATTAAAAATCTCCCTTATCTGCAGATTGATTTATTATTGTAAAAAAATCTTTACATAAAAATTGATTAGCTTAAAACAATGGATGCGTTTCAGAAGATATGGATTTGAAACGAACAATGTTTAAAATGACATTTTAAAAATTTTGATCAAAACCTTTTAAAACATTTTTTTTAAATGTCGAATTTCGACAGTGCGTTTGGGGGATGCAATGCACATGCGCGTAGGAGCTCATTCGGTTGCATTATCACAGAGGGAGATGTGTGCTTTATGTACTATGTTCTTTTATTGACTGAATATGAGATGAACGTAGAGATATACTATATCTATGATACTTCATAGGTCCAGCAGAGGTGCCAAGTCTCCAGCTTTTTGGACACCAGTATTTTAGTACAGAAAATGTTGTTTTATGTAACCGGAACATTCCGAGATTTAAAAGAACAACATTTTCTCTAAGATAATACTGGTGTGCAAAAAGCCGGAGACTTGGCAAGTCTGGGTCCAGGAAATTATCTATCTTGCCGTGGGGATTATGGCAGTAATGTCAAACTGATTTGCATTTTGTTTACGGATCGTTTGTTTGGAGTTTGCATCAGAAATAGTACTGTACTTCACTGGGGGAAAAAACTTTTAAAATAAAATATTTGAAAGACTGTTTCATAAGCATTTCTTCTTATGTAATAAAGAAGCTTATTTTACTAATATTGTTATTGAAATTTTTTTCCGTCAAATTTTGACGGGTTCCATCTAGTTTTATATTAACATCGAAGCACCGTTTCTAATTTAGACACGTGGAAAGGTAAAGCTGCTATCGATGAGATTGCACCTGGTTAACATAAAAAGTACCCAAACATATATACTAGTTCTGATTTCATTCAGAAAAGATTTTTTTTTATGCAGAAACCAAACATCCTTTACGAAAATTAATACTGCATTAATTTTTACTTTTGAGAAGTAAAATTTGATAATATTTAATTTATATAGCAACCTTGATAAAACTCAGACAAAATAAAGTGTGAATTCTAGCCAATTATAAATAGTCAAGGAAATGAAGCTGTAAAGAATAAAAAAAATTCCAATTTGCACCTATTTTAAATTTCTGCAATTAATAACATTTATTTTTCAAAAATTAACATTTTTTTTTTCATGTCTAAAATTTTAAATATGTTTACTATTTCCATTTTGTAAATTCAAAATATATGAAACTTCAAAAACACAGTACTATAAGTTTATAAATTATAGATAATTGCCAAATTACAGAATTTCCTGAGTGGGACCAAAAGAAAAGTTCTATTTTAGGCAGGCTTCCACATCAGCATTTCTTCCTTTCACTCGGCCATGAAATTCTCTACTTTAAGCAGGTAACATTCCATTATAAACAGGTTCCATTTTCACGCTGCTTACATTGTCCTGGTGAACTGCCCGTAATGCTAAGGCTATCAAATATGAAGGCTCTAAGACACCACAAGAGTTCACCGGGCCATCAGATATGATCCCCTCAAGATTTACTTTAATTTGATAAGAATCCATAATTTATAATTTTATACTATACTTTTTGAATATCATTGTATTCTGAATTCGGTATTAATAAGAATGTAGAAAAAAAATATTTGTTCCAATTAGGTCTTCAGTTTAAGTTATAAAGTTCAGTTTAAATTAAAATATAATAATAATTAAGAATATAATAAATTAATTTACAATTAAAAAAAAAACTTTAACGTGCAAATTGAGTTGTTCGACAGGTGCATAAAGAGTAGAAATCAGAAGACAAACACATATTGTGCTGTCCTCTAAAAAAAACCATTTTTTGAAATTTTCTCTACATAAAGTTTAATAAAAAATTAAAAAAAAATTAAGCATGGCTAAATTTTCACAGCTGTTCTGACCAAGATTTTAATGTTGAGCATTTTTTATTTTATCACTTTATTACAAAATGGCAGCCAATTAAATAAGGAAAAAAAAACACTTTTTCAAAAAATAACCTGTTACCTGAAAAACACCCACACATGACATAATCAGCTAAAAATGAAGCATTTTATTGCATATTAATGGTTTAACATTAAAAAAAATTATGTAGATCATTCTTAATTTCTATTATAAGAAGAAAATCTGTAAAAATGAAGCTTGTGTTTCCCAGATTTCTGCAATTGTTAGTTTACATTATTTTAAAATTAAATAAGCACTCCTTAGATATTTTTATTATTCTAATTTGAGCATAAAAAAAAAAGACTTTAGTGAAATATTTGATGTAGTACTAGAGAGTTTTTTTTTTTAGGAAACATTTCACTGTGGGTTTTTTTAAGAGGACAGCACAATAAATGGTGAAAAAGTATTAGGGATCTGAATAAACAAAAGTTTTATTTAATAAACTGTAAGTGAATAATAAAAGCAATCACTCTAATTAATCACAGTATGAGAAACAGCATAGATAAAATTTTAAAATAACATAATTTAAAGACTAAATTTAAGATTGAGTTGTTTTGATTTCGTTGACATCGTTTGTGAATTCATGAGTTAAACATATACTGACCTTATAATTTGATTACATACTGTTATTTCTAAGAAAATATGTTTTTAATTAATACTTCTACATTCGAAATGTATTATATTGAAATAATGTTATTCTAATATTTCAGAAACATTCAACACTAATGCAGATTGATTATCGATGCTGAACAACTTGTTTAAGAATTTGGGCAAAACTTAATTGCCCTAATGTTATTAAGGTTTCTGCAGCTACCAGATTTTATTGAGACTGAAAATATTTGTAACTAATTACAGCTTTGCATCAGATCTCACAAAATTTTTGGCAAAGAAAACAAATGAAGTGCAAGCGTACAGTAGTGACATCAACATTAGTTTTAGTTCTAACCTGTAACCAACGTTCCATGCCACGCCACACGCCAGCGAAGCAAGGGGCGGAGTTTTGAAACGCCAGAGCGCCAGGTGATTGGTCTATTTTTCTCTGTACATGAATCAATGTATGTTTTGCTTATATGCTGCCGGTGCAGCCAGAATGACGTCAGTACGCGTGGCTACATGTATCCGCCGACAAGCGGTGGCGAACCCGCAACCCACTTTTACCTCTATCCTGCAGCATGTTCAAGACACCCTGGATGTTCCCATATAGACCAGAACCAGTTCCCGTCGATTGGTTGCTAGTGGTCTACACTCATGGCGTCCATTAAGAAGACGCCATTGACACCACAGCATAGACGCAACCGTCTGCAATGGTGCCGGGCTAGAGCGATATGGACATTTTTAGCAATTATTGAGAAACTTTATAAACTTTTTGCAAGATTTGGATTACCCAGTTGTATTGCTACGAACAATGCAAATGCTTTTAATTCAGATGAGTTCCAATCCTTTCTTAAACGTAATGGCACACGACCCTTGCCCACAGCACCATATCATCTTTCGTCTAATAGATAGGCTGTACAATACATCAAAATTCAGCTAAAGAAAGTACAGGATGGTACAATTTCAACCAGACTCGTAAGAATTCTTATGAATTACAGACGAACTCCATTAGCTCTGTCTGGTTTGTCATCCACTGAATTGCTTTTTGGCAGACAAATAGTCAGTTGGTTGGATTTAGTACATTTTTCTCTTCCTATTGAACTTATTTCAAAGCCATCTTTTAAAATGGGAAACTTAGTATATGCCAGGAATTTCAGTAAAGGTGATAAGTGGATCCCAGAAGTAATTATTTTACGTATTTGAAATTGCATGTTTCGGGTATTATTCCCTGATGTACACAGGCATACGGATCAACTTAGACAGAGAAGGGAACATCCACAATTGCATCCTCACGAAACAGATAGTGTTAGTCAGCTGTTCTCTCAACAATCAAACCCTGTTCCTTTCCCAATAACCTATTCAATTCAGAGTCCAAAGAAACTTTCTATCCCCAAGTCCCCAATTACATCTGATCTAGACATGGCTGCTAATGATCAATCTCCCAAGCCCTCAGATCCTTCAGACAAGTCTGTATCAACATCCCCTGATTTAACATTGTGCCATTCTTCACGTATTAGGATAACGCCACCTATAGATATCTGTAGGTAGCGTTGATTAGGAAGATGCCGAAGAGATTGGATTTGTAATTTCCTAGGGAGAGAAAAATTTTATGTATTAACTACAACTTCTACCACTATCAACTACTACAACTTCCACTCGTGTTTACCTTCTGCTTGTTCGATGTAAACGTTCTATTATGTGTGTTGTTTTGTAACCATGTTTGCTTGTATTTATTACTGCTTGTTAACTGCTGTGTTTATTACTGTGTGTGTAAAGTTATATACTCAGCTTATAGTGTGCTGATATAATATTATAAGTATGCAAATATAACATAAAAATGCTCCCTTTCTTTCCTTTTGCCATGTCTTAAAAAGAAACTGAACAAAAATTATTTTTTAAATGCATTCACTAGTTTGTGCTTTTTACCAAGCACTAGCAGAACCATAAAAAAATACGGTGAACTCAATAATAGAACTCGATGTCTTCGTACCCATAAACTGTTAAAGCAACAATCAGAAAAAAACTGACGTTACTTTGACGCAATCATAGTAAAATCTCCCAGCTTTATAAACGAGAATGGAGTGTTTGTTTGGCACATGTAAGAGAAAAATAGACAATGTTCCTGACAAAATAGGAAAAAATGCAACCAAACGGCAGAGCATTTAGTAAATAAAATTTTATTTTGTTGCTTTGACAGTAAAGCTTTAATCTTATAGATAATGAACATTAATTCCAGAAGAGCAAACAGCCTCCACTGATGAAAAAATATTATTATTTTGTCTAATATCTATGTTTTATATCATAATTTTGGTCTCTATTTAACAACAAGTTATTTGCCTTTCATTTTTCATAAGTTTTAAAGCTGTAAATAAAATAAAAGCCATGTAGTTTACAAACTAATGAAAATATATATTTTAGAAGCATTCCTCCATATGTCAGGAAATGCCAGTCATATTTGTAGGTAATGTTGGTCGTAGGGATAAATGTCACAAAATACGATAACCATTAATTAGTCATCAGCAAAGCTTGATGTATTGTGTAAGGTACAAGTAAAAATTAAAAAATATATATATCGACATTTAATGCGTATTCAGTAGCCTTAATTATGTTTAAATCAAATTTTATACCTGCATAAGGAGAAAATATGAAAATCAATAACTTTATTTAAATCTAATTTTTCATATCGAATCAGTTTTTCAACAATGTCACTTGCACCAATGACACTTGTATCCTCAACATTTGGAAGAACGAAGATATCCCAGCGC
This sequence comes from Maratus michaelseni, assembly GCA_963931845.1. Classification (NCBI taxonomy): domain Eukaryota; kingdom Metazoa; phylum Arthropoda; class Arachnida; order Araneae; family Salticidae; genus Maratus; species Maratus michaelseni. The sequence continues at coordinate 420,102,476 of OZ007591.1, read as the reverse complement.
CCTCTGTTTTCACCCTCCGATTGACCTTCCGATCACTGATCGGTATTATCCCGACTACAGTTATCGGTACTTATATATTATCCAGGCCAGGTCAGAAACAACTGAGCCAAGCATGGAGCCAATTATACTACTTACAGTAACCCTTATTTTTTGACAAGTATATAGTTTATTTATTTATTATAATGTATAGTTTTTTAGTGTAATTTATTGCTTTTTTTATTTATTGCTTTTGTTATTTATTTGTTATTGTTTATTTTACTTATTTATTTATTTTATATCATTTACTATTTTAAACACTTTTGTGTAATTAACAATATTAAATTACTGTTTTATACATTATTGGCAAGAATAAACAAAAATGGCAACTGTCAACCATTTTTGGCAATCTATCTCATGGCCCGGATAATACATAAGTACCCAGTTATCCATGTTTACGTAAGGCCCAAAATTTGAAATCTTTAATAACACCAAAAATGAATTTAAAGAAGTTATAATATAGGGTAAGTCAAAAGGAATATAGAGATTACAAACGGCTATACTTATTTAATGGAAAATAATTTATCGATAAGATTAAAACAGAATGTAGACGGAACTTCAAAATTTTGTATACATACGTCAAAGATGTTCTACGTGACTTCCCTTGGTCACACGGACAAGATCTAGGCGGTAGCTCATTTTACACCATACAATCTGAAGCATTTGTTCAGTCACCGACGCAAGCGCAATACAAATACGTAGTTTGAGTTCTTCAATTGTTTTGGGCATGGAAGGCACACAACCCCATAGATAGAACTCAAAATACGCATTTGTAATGCGCTTGCGTCAGTGACTGAACAAATGCTTCAGAATGTTTTGCGAGAATTGGACTACCGCCTAGATATTGTACGTGTGACCAAGGGAAGTCACATAGAACATCTATGACGTATGTATACAAAATTTTGAAGTTCCATCTACATTCTGTGTTAATCTTATCGATAAATTCTTTTCCATTAAATAGTTATAGCCGTTTGTAAGTTTGTAATCACTATATTCATTCTGAGATACCCGGTATTTTACATTTTATATGCGAAAACTGCAATGGAATATCCAGGTGTTGAATGACAAAAGCTTATTTTCTGAGCAGCAAAAGTAACTAGTTTGAAGTGAAAAACAAACAATACTTCATCTTAATTTTCTAATGCAACTAATGCCACTGGATCGGTGTTTCCAGCATTTGTCTCAGGGGATTTTAGAGTAATATCGCCCTGTAAATCTCACACGCACAGAAACAAGTAGATTTTTGAAGTGACCGCCACATTCCCCCGTTCTTCCCTACTATGTACCAAAATCATGGATGCTAGAATTGTTTGCAAATATATGACATTGCCTACTTCGTTATTTGTCATCTATTATACGTTCAGGGACATATTTGGCTTTTATTGTAGAATTACGAGTTATTTTTTGCCTGGCAGGAAAATTTGCCAGGTGGAAACGTCAAATGACATGAATGTTGTTGGGACACAAAGCACTCTAATCAGGGGGCCTCCGTGGCCGAGTGGTTAAGACACCATTCCGCTAATAGCTTGTGAGCGTAGGACTCAGGTCGGCGGGTTCGGCTCCGGCCAGCTCCATTGCACACACTTTGTGGAGCTGCCGGACGTAACTCTCTGGTGTTGTAAATTTCGTTGTGGCTATCTCGTCCCTGTATATTGACGATGACTTATAAGCGGGCACTTGATGTCAAGCACACAAGTCAGATGTATGTTCTCAATAAACAAACAAATAAACACTCTAATCAGCAAAAAGCAGGATTAGTACGGTTTTAACTTTTGAGTACGTCTATTTTCCTATTTCAGCCTTATTTATTCGTAGTTTATTGTCATTTATATAAAGCTTTGTCTGAGTTAACCTTAAGGGCCTTCTGTGTAAAATAAATAAGAGTGCACTGTTAAAAAAATACAGTGAACACAATAACATAACTCTATGCTTTCGTACCCATAAATCGTTAAAGCAACAATCAGAAAAAATACCGTTACTTTGACGCAATCATAGTAAAATCTCCCAGCTTTATAAATAAGAATGCAGTGTTTGTTTGGCACATGTACCAGAAAAATATACAATTTTCCTGACAAAACAGTTAAAAATGCAACCAAATGGCATAGCGTTTAATAAATAAAATTTTATTTTGTTGCTTTGACAGTAAAGCTTTAATCTTATAGATAATGAACATTAATTCCAGAAGAGCAAAAAGCCTCCACTGATGATAAAATATCATTACTTTCCGGATACATATAGTGTAAGAAAAGTTTTGTAATCATGATAAAAACCGAATTATGAAAATTTTGTATATTTTGAGTTTTAATTTCACTATTTAAAAGTCTATTCCATATGTATGTGTGTATGTATGCATGTATGTTAGTGTTTGTTTATGTTTTCAAGTCCCCAAACTATGATTTTTAGTGTTTTTATTATGATGTCTTTATGTTTGTATGTGTTGTGATAGTGAACATAATAGTGCCCAAACTATACTTCAATTAAGCTCCCATATGGTAAATATGTTACTGGCTTCTGTTAAAATAACTATATAGGTTGTTTTTTAAAATATTGGCCAATGCATTTGGTATCCAAAATCATTTTTCAACCATTCTGTGACAATAATTGATAAACATTTTTCTTATATCTCACTCATTTAATTAAATAATTTGTAATGCTCAGGTTAATCTTATGACGATGCAACAATTATGTTTCACCTGAACGTGACTTAATTTAGTAAAATCAGTTTTTTTTCCTTTAAAAAAAGAAGAAAAAAAAGTTGAGTTTAATTAATGTGATAAAAACATATGGAAATGTATATTTTGCATGTTTTCAGAAATGGGATTCCTTCGACTTTTTGCATACCAGTAGAATCTTAGAGAAAATGTTTTTTTCTATTTAATCAAAACATTCTGAGATTTAACAGAAAAAACATTTTCTCTAAGATTATACTGGTATGCAAAATGCCAGAGAAATCTCATTCCCAATCTTTTAGAAAGAAAATGATGAAATAGCATATAACAAAACTTAAAACTTCCATTAACATGACTATGTAAATTTAATTTTAATATTTATTTTAATTTGCAGTCATTAATCTCAGCTTGGGCAGAACTAAAATTCATTGAAAATTGTATCGCAATTTAAGCTATATGAATGAAAGTGCACGTTTCCTCTAGAACATAAGGTTATTTTCACCAGTGGAAATATTGTCCTTATTCAGTTTCTATTTGTGGCAACAGGAAAGAAATAATTGCATTATAAAAGAGAAAAAAATTATATAATGATAAACTATGTGAGGTGATTGAAAAATAGGGTAAAGAATAGTCTGAATTTTTTTATGTGTGTGTTGGCAGTAATTTCACTCTTGTTCTAAAACATATATCAAGTTTTGTGCAAATCAGTCAAAAATTAGAGATAGTTTGTATAAGGTAACAAAGCAATAATTATTTATATAGAGAAAGATAAATCAAAGCAGTGAATTTTCCATAATCAGGGCTCACTCCCAAAGACAAAATCTTTACTTGGAAAGTGGAAAATTTTGTGGTTCCTGAAAAAAGAATTCAATACAATGAGAGTGACTGTGTTATGAACACCCATCTAAAGTGGAAATACTTTTGAGTCCCTTGCAATTCCATCTTAGCCTGTTTTACAGCATGAATTTTTAATTATTACAATAATTGACTAAAACATTGTAAAATCATACCGTAAAAAAATTCATTAAAATATTCTTTAAAAAAATCATAGAAAGAATTAAAAAATAATTTTTTAAGGTTCATTAAAAAATTATTCAAATTAAAAGTTTTCTTTCTTTCTATTTAAATATACGAAAAGATAAAAAATTATACTTTTTTTTTAAATTTTAAATTTAAATTAAAAGTTCAAAATTACAAATTTAAAATTCCCAAAATTTTCTCTAATTTTGAAAGATTGTACTAAACCTGTCAGCACACGCACTGGGATAAAATCCACCCCAGCTCACAACTATTACTTAAAAATGTGCAAAAATCGTTCATGATCATTCTGAGCTTTATAGTACCTTTCAAGCTGAAAGATATCAAAATGTGGCCAAAAAGAATTTACCTCCGGTTGTTGATTTTCCACTCTTTTGTTATAAAAATATCACGTGGGAGGAAATTTACCCCACGCCTGTTAGCACGTAACCCATAATTATAGGAAAATATTAATGCAAATGTTCATGCAATGCAAATAATAATATAATTGTTCTTTTAAACGTTAACAACTCTTGCACATACAGTTCCTATATATCAGATTTATATTTTTTTGTAGTTTTACGGCTGAATTTGGATTGTAAAAGTTTTGTATGTAATTATAGGCAGAAAAAATCTTAGTGCTAGATTTTATGTTTTTTTTTTTGCTTTAAATATAAAAGAACTTCTTATTTTAAGTTAAATTATGTTCTTTATTGATTTACAGTTTATTTCAAAATATAAATTTTTGTTTATAATCAAACTGGGGGGAAATTGACACAAGAAAACCCATTGGGGTAAAATTTATAACCTAAATAGTAACTTAATAGAAAGGGGCGCGTGTTTTGACAGGTTAAATCTAATTTGCCCCTGTTATCTTTGCTTTTCAGTCTCGCATTCATTACTTTGAGAGTTCAAAATTGCCCAGTCTTTAAAAACATGAAATTTGAAACATGGTATAAAAAAGTCAATTACGTATATGAATATAATCCCTAAGACAATTAATCATTAATGATTGTTTTAAAACTATATGTTATATTTGTAGAATTATATTAATTTAAATAATGCTAATATTGCAGTGAAATCTACAGCATGGTGACTAGATGTATCAGTTCATGGCAGTTGGAAGTTTAAGAGTAAATATGTTGAGTTTATGCGAATTTCCTTTCTTGTGGTTACTAAGCAGAGCCCCATATCTGCAAAACATATAAAACGCCCTGATGCCTGGATGTGTTCTGGCCAATTAAACATAAGAACCTCCCATTTCTTTAGTGTCGCCCTCTATCGGAAATAATCCAAATGAAGTCATATTTAAAATGAGAATGTACATTTTTGAATACTTTTCTGTAAACCACTTGCGAAAAATAATGAGCGCCACTCGGATCCTGAAAATGACTGCACCAATGAGTTACTCTTGCTCCTCTAAAGCATGAACTAATTAACAAACTAAAACCCTGTATCTGACTTCAAAAGGATAAACGTGTAGGTAAAAAGGAACAATGGCAGATACCAAAAAAAAAATAGTTTTAAATCTGCCACAACTACACATGCCATTGAAAAATTGAAGTTCAGCACACAATGAGAAACCTATGAAGTGCTAGTTGACAGATCTTTCTTTCATCATGACAAAAAGTGAGGATGGTGTGAATAGTATTACATATTCAGTACTTTCAAATCCACAATCCTAAAATCCACACATCATTTCAGATGTAAAAAATGAAACATAGAGTTAAGATGTAGGTGAAAAATTATAGTTTCTAAATTTTTATATAATTCTGTACACATTTTAATATCATGTTTTCTCATGAAAGAAGTATAAATTTGTTTCTGAAAAAAACAAGATAGCACAGATATCAGTGGAAATTTCAATCTTTTTACCAAATACATTTATACATTAATCAATCTTTTTTTTTAAAGTATGGTTAAACATTAAATAGAGCTTTGCTGTTTTAGGCTGACACTACATATGCCAGCAAAAAATCAAAGTATGCCACGCAATGAGAAACCTGTCTATGAATCAGAAGTTGACAGATCTTTCATCATGATGAAAAACGATGATGATGTGCATATTATTACATATACAGTAGACTCTTTCAAATCCGCACATTGTTTCAGATGTAAAGAATGAAACTTACAGTTAAGATACAGGTGAAAAATTAGTTTTTAAAATTTTTACATCATTCTGTACACATTGTAATATGTAATTCTGGTTATTACGATTGAACTCATGTTTTATCATGAAAGAAGTGTAAATTTGTTTCTGAAAACATTCAAGACAGTACTGATATCAGTGACGATTGCGCTCTTTTTACTAAAATACATTTATGTATCAATCAACCTTTTTTTGGTGTTTAAGAAAGGTTAAACATGAAATAAAACTTTGCTATTTTAAGACTTTGATGTGAATTATTAGTGTACGTTCATAAGGCAAGCTTCAATGTTTAATTCAAGAAAATATTATTTCATTATTACGCAGAGTTAGTTTTAGGCATTATTAATTATTTACTTAACCTTTACTTTTAATATTTTAAACATTTTTTTGAATTTTCTTAATTTTTCTTATTTTACTTTATTGTAAGCATTCATAATATTCAGTGCATTATTACGTTCAAATTACTGTTTTAAAAGCGAAAACAAAACAGTGACCAGAAATCTCCAAAATTCTTAAATCTCCACAAACCCGTGTCCCAATCAATGTGGATTTAAGCGAGTATACTGTATATACATTCTTTATTGGATTCGAAGATAACTCAGTAATTATTTATCACTACAAAAAACACACAATCACAATGAAAAACTCACTAGCGGACTGTAATATTTTTACTAATTCACAACACTAAATAAAAATGGTCGAGAGCCGAGATTTACACCTCTCTGATTGGCATCTCAAACCCAACTCAGAAGTTTTAAAACATTTTTCATAGACAGCAACTAGCGGCAACATAAAGCCGGTCCTTGAATGTTGCTAACATTCAATAATATAAATGCAATATAATTCAAATACAATCTCTAAACGAAAAATACAATCTCAAAAAACACAATTTCTTCTCAAAAATACTAAATTTACAAATATAAACACAAGAATGTAATACACTGCAGGAAAATATATAGTTTAATAAAAAAAAGGTATGAATTTAAGTAGTTAATAAACCCTCATTCACACATGGCAAAACAACAATTTTTGTGACTGGCCTTTTATAGTGCCATTTTTATCTTTCAAGATGACAACTCTTATGATATTGTGTTGGCCTGGATGTATTTTAATAATTCGTGCCAAATGCCATTTTAAAGGGCAATAATTATCAGAATTGTTTACTAATACTAAATCTCCCTCTTTTATCTCTACCCTTCCCTTGTACCATTTAGGTCTATTTAAGAGCTTGTTCAAATATTCTGATGACCATTTTCTCCAAAGATGTTGTGTTAATTTTTGAACTAACTGTCAGCTCAACCTATTCATAGGAATTTCTGTATAATTTGGTTCTGGTAAGGCCATTAAAGAGGAACCAATAAGGAAGGAGCAGATGTCAAAGCTTCAACATCATTTGGATCATTTGAAAGGGGGCAAAGTGGCCGAGAATTAAGAACTGCCTCAATTTGAGTAATAAGAGTCAAGAGTTCCTCATAACTTAAAATAGTTTTACCTACAACACGTTTTAAATGATATTTAAGGGACTTGACATTTGCCTCCCACAAGCCTCCAAAGTGAGGAGTTGAAGGGGGATTAAAATGCCAGTTAATTCCTTCATTAGTTAAATAATTTTCTATTTCCTCCTCACTTTTATCTTTAAATAAAAATCTGAGGATTGCTCATAATTATTTATTGGCACCAACGAAATTTCGACCATTATCACTATATATATCATAAGGTTTGCCCTGCCTTGCTATAAAGCGTTTAAGTGCTGTTAAGAATGCTTCACTTGTTAAATCAGTTACTATTTCAAAATGCAAAGCTTTTGTAGTAAAACAAACAAATACACAAATAAATACTTTTTTTACCTGTTTACTTCTACCTACGAATTTTTTTACTTCAAATGGACAACAGTAGTTCAAACCAGTACGCATAAATGTTCTGGCCATTGTTACTCTAGAAGCTGGCAAATCAGCCATCTGTTGCTCTGAATTTTTAGAATTTACCTTTTTACAAGTCATACAATTGAAAAGGATTTTACGAACTACATTTCTAGCAGATAAGATCCAAAATTTGTTTTGGATGAGAGAAAGAGTTGTCTCAGCTTGCATGGAAAAACAAATTATGAAAATACTTAATAACACAAAAAGTAAAATTATGGTTTGAAGGAATAATCATAGGATATTTTTGATGCTCAGATAAGTTGCTGTTTCCAAGCCTACCACCAACTCGGATTACACCATTATCATCTAAAAACGGGTACAAATTTGTCAGCTTACTACTGTTAGGGATTGTAGTACCCTTTTCTAAATACTGCATTTCCTTTACAAATGAAGTCCTCTGGATGTTCTTTAGAATAAAGAATAAGGACTGAGAGAGTTCACTGCTGGTTCCACCTTTGGGATACAAGGGATTTCTACAGTTATAGATGAATCTGTTCCACCATGTTACTACTCTTTGCAGTTTTATGAATGAAAAACTGTTATGAATGATGTCTAATGGCTCAACAGTGTTAATTAAGGTACATAATTAAGTTAATGATGGTGCTTTCAATTCACGGATAAACAACTCACTGGTTTAAACAGAAACAATATCAGGAGACTCCACCATCTCGGGCTGTTGTAGGAATGATGGACCGAACCACCATAAATCACATTGCTGGATCTTGATGGAATCTAGGCCTCTAGAAATAAGATCTGCAGGATTTTGCTTGGAAGATACATAATTCTACTGATCAATCACAGTTAAACTTTGTATAATCGACACCCTATTTGCGACAAATGTCTTTAGATCATTCGACTCCTTTTTTAACCATGCAAGTACAATAGTACTATCTGTCCAAAAACAAGTTTTAGAAACTTCTTGCTTTGGAGCACTTAACACTTTTTGTATCAACTTAGATAATAGGACTGCGGCAGAAAGTTCTTAACGCAGGATAGTAATATGCTTTAGAGGAGCCACTCTAGAATTACTAGTAAGCAGTTTGATAGCAGAATCACCATAAGAATTAATAGATTTTACATAAACGACTGCTCCAAAAGCAAGTTCAGAAGTATCTGAAAAACCATACAATTCCACACAATTAGATTGTTCTACAAATGCAAATCTTGGGATATTGATCATATTTACAGTTTTTAAGGAAGTGAGAAAATTAGTCCATTTCTGCCATTTCTTCGTACAGATATTTTCTTTCACTGGAAGATAATCACACCAGTCTATTTTCAGCAACCATAATTTTGGGAGGAAAACCTTGCCCTCGTAATTATTGAACCTATAAAACCCAATGGGTCAAATATTTTAGCAATTTGCAATAATACTGAGCGTTTGGTATACCTTTCACTTTGCTCTATAATTAAATTAAATCGAAAACAATCTGGTTGTGGCTTCCACAATATTCCTAAAGTTTTTATCTCATTGGAAAATGAATATTCAGATATTGTATTATTACACAAAAGAGAAGAATTGTTTACAGACCCTTTGTGAAGATCCATGCTTCCCTTCTTTAACAAATATATCAGTTGTTGGATCTCTTTAGGAGTGTCTAGATCATCAGCACCTGTTAAAATATCATCCATATATATGTCTTGAAATAATACATTTGCAGCTAAAGGAAATTCCTTTCCTTCATCTCTAGGTAGCTGGGTAAGAGTTCTTGTTGCTAAAAAAGGGCCACTCATTGTGCCATAAGTCACCGTACATAATTTATACACCTTAACTGGTTCATGCACCTCAAGTTTAAACAAGATTCTCAATAAATCTCTTTGACTCGGATGTATCAATATCATACAGTACATTTTTTTAATATCTGCTACAAAAACAAACTTGTGGTTTCAAAATCGCAACATTATACTAAATAACTCATCTTGGGTTGTTCCTCCGTTACACTGTAAACTATTTAATGATTTTCTGGTAGAAGTTAAGGAGCTAGCATTACAGACAACTCTTAATGGTATGCTACTTGATTCAGTATGGAACATGCAATGATGGGATAAGTAATAAGTGATATCTGGTTCTTCAGATTTTGTCACCTCTTCCATATGACCCATACTTAAATATTCTTCCATAAAGACTTTAAAAAGATCATTAAATTTAGGTTCTCTAACTAAGCGATTCCATAAAGAATTTAAAACTTTCATAGCGTTTGTCTTTGATTCTCCAAGACAAGATGGAATATCCTTAAATGGCATTTTTACCATGTATTGCCCTGTTGCAATTTTGGAATAATTTTTCAGAAAATGTTCTTCACAAATTTCTGCTTCCTTATTTCTAGAAACTTCAGACTCTCTCTCTATGTTTTGTATTTCCCAAAAATCTCTAATTACCCTTTCTAACTCCAAATTATCTGTTATCAACCCACAATGTATAATAGTTTCACCCTTGGCTGGAAGGCTTCCGTTAAAAATATAACCAAAAAACACTGTTTTGTAACACTATTCTAGTATTTAAAGGTTGGGGGTAAGTTTGACCTGGCCTTAAAAATTCATAGAAATTTTCTGCATCCAAAAGCAAATCAATAGAGTCTGGCACATTAAACTTTTCATCGGCTAATTTGATGTTATTTAACGATGGAATACAAGTCTCAAGCAGTCTAGAGGAAGTAAATTCAGTAATTTTTGGAACGACTAAAAAATCTGATTTTAAATAAAAATCTTTATCTCTATTCAAAATAGTTGTGTTAACTCTAGATCTAACTTTAAGGGACAAATTATTTATTCCTGAAATAAAATATTAGTCTTTTCTCTTTTCAAATTTTGTTTATCTACTAACCTTTTACTCATAAAATTAGAGTTTGCGCCGACATCTAATAAACCACGTGCTTCATGAAAATTACCATATTCATCTTTTATTAAACAAACAAATGTGCTAAGTAACACAGCTTTTAATGCATTAGACAAATTACATATCGGTGAAAATAAATTTCTTAATTATTGGGTTATTAGCTTGAAAATGCTGGAATACTGGAGCCGAAGCATCCAAATTAGATTTAATACCGCCTTTGTTTATAGGACTTATTTCCTGTGAAATTATCTCTGGATTTTCAACTTTATTTATTTTTTGTTCACGCGGGAAATGTAGAGTCACATGGTGCCTTTTTTTGCAAATACTACTAGAGAATTTAGATTTACAATCAATCACTTTACGATTCATAAGACAATTAAAACAAAGATTTTTGGATTTTACAAGCTCAACTCTAATACCCACTAAGATGTTTTCATAAACAGGACATTTATGCAAAGGAGGATTTTCACTACATGACAAAATACATTTAGAATTTTTTACGTCAGTTAGAAAAACTTTAGAAACATTTCGATAATAAGTATTTTTATTACTTGCTCTAGAATTGTCAACCACAGGTTTTCTCTTTGAGGTATAATATAAATCAATTTCCCCGAGATAATTCAATGGGAGAAAACCACGATTCTGTTTGTCTAACATTTATAAAATACATGACATCTTTATCAAGTGTTTAACAAATCTTATCAAAAACTATTAACTGTTTTAAAGGTTTGAAATCTGTCACATTTCTTAATTTTCAATAATAATCCCAACTCATTGTTAATCAGGATGCAAATTGTACATATATTTGATTAAGCTGATGTTGTGCTTTCCTAAAATGTTCTAAACAACTCTGGGGAGTTGGCTCAAATTCTCTAACTACTATAGTATTTACCTTTAAATAATTTTCTAACTCCTCATCTTTAATGTATGTAATAATGTTTGTTGCCCTTTCCCTTAACAGATGTAGTAGAATTTCCGATTTATATTTTTTGTGACATTTTTAGAAATAAAGGCTCTTTCTAAAAATAAAAATAAATAAACCCAACCTTCTGGTCTAGATGGAATTTTAATTAACATTCATACACTTTTAATGAGTGAGTCTAAAGATTCTACACTTTCTTTTTTCTCGAGATCACTTACATTATCTTTTTTGGTTTCTGCTCGGGCCTTAGCCAACTCAATTTCTAGCTTTGCATGCTCAATTTTTAATTTCTCAAGATCTAGTAATTTCAATTCCTCATTTTTTTCTTTCCTCAATTAAACTGTTTGCTATATCTTCAACAAGTTTATTATTTGCTTTATATTTCGAACTTTCCTTTATTAAATCATAAATAGTTAATTTGGAATCTGATATGTCTATGTCTAATTCAGCAGCAATCCGCTCATCTTCCTTTTTTGCACCTTTAAACATTGTATTATAAATACAATTCCCAATAAAATAAATAAAACTGACATACCTTTAATTATCAATAAATCTCCAAATCTCATAATTCCATATTGAAAAGATGTAATCCACTTTTCTATTATCAAATTAGTTCAATAGTAAAGAATATCAGTTCTTCTCTGCATAAATACATTCACACATTTTTTTTTTGTATTACGAAATTCTCAAGGTTAATCGAAATTATTTTTCTTCTGGAATAGAAAAAAAACTTCATCAGAATTCTGAATCACAATATTTTATACTTGAATATGAACATTACGATGATTTAATTTTAGTCTTACTCTTTCTAAATACTGTGACGGAATTCCAAACACCATTTTATCTGCAGACGATTACCAAAAACATAAACAAAAAATTCCTTTTGTTCTTTCTCCGGCTCAACAGACCAATACTATGGATTTGCTGATAACTCAGTAATTATTTATCACTACAAAAAACACACAATCACAATAAAAAACTCACTAGCGGACTGTAATCTTTTTACTAATTCACAACACTAAATAAAAGTGGTCGGGAGCCGAGATTTACACAACCTCTCTGATCGGCGTCTCAAATCCAACTAAACACTAAAACATTTTTCGTAGACGGCACTTCTAGCAGCAACACTTGTCAAAACAGAACCTGTGTATAACAGGATGCTTCTGACAAAAATAAATACAATATAATTATAATAGGCAGTGTACTTGTTACTGACTTAGCAGCTTTTACTGTATATATGAGTAATTCTCAGAAAAGAGGCAATTTCATATACTACTGACTTTATGGAGGTATTTTTTAAATTACAAAAAGAAAAGGTAATTTGAGCTATCAGTATTAATCAGTTATCAGTTATACATATAAACTGTGATTATTTGCTTATTGAAATTGAAATATAATATTAAAAATATTTTACAATCATATAAAAATTGTTTATAGCTATTTTTCAGATATATTAACTTTAAAGTTAAATAAAAACAAGCATCTTATCTTTGCAAAATAGCTGTTTTATGTAGAAACTTTAATTACTAAACAAAGAATAATATGATGATGAAAAATTTTACTTTTAGAAGCTCAAAACAACCAGTCAGGATAAAATGGTTCACTTTTAGCTAAACATGTTCTCTGAAAGCTATAAATCAATCCAGTGCTACTGAATATTAGGATAAATGAGGCTTAAAAAAATTTAAATAAATAAAATAGAGAGTGGCCGGCCCACTGTGCCCATAGGTCCAGTGTGTAATACTGGTCTCCTCTATATCTTTTGGAATTCACCAAATACTTTAATAATAATTAGATAAATGTCCTTAAGTGACCCTACACTGGTGTGTTTACCTTAAGGTTTCCTTACACAATGGTAATTTACTAATTATGCATAATTCAGCCCATTTCAAGATACAGATATGCATAGTTTCAAATATTGTTTCAGCCAAAAAAAAAAAAAAAAAATCTGATTAACTAGCCAATTTTGTGTACAGAAGCCATATAGTACATTAAAGATTACCTGTTCAATGGAACTTTATTCTAAAATGAGGAAATTCTTTCAGACATCCATAATCCATTCAAACTGAGCAAAATTAAACAGAAAATTAACATTAAAAAACAGTATTTAAACTTCATTAAAATAAGTCTTAAAAACAGCTCAATGAACATGCATAATTTACTTCTTAAGGAGATAACTTAAAAAAAGAAAAAGAATCTTTAACGAAAAGAAAATGTAATTTATGTATTGACATGATATCTAAAATATGTATACAGACTAGAAAAATTTAAAAAATTGCATTTTATACATGTAGAATCGACATTTTGAACTGCAAAAATGACATTAAAATAGGCAAATGCTGCATTAAAAATACAATAAATGGACACATACCTTTTAATAAGTTATCATTAAATGAAAAGTAACTTAAATAGTGATCAATAGAAAAACTCAACTACAATGTAACTCGCATTTTTTAATTTATACTGTGTTTTGTTGCGAATTAAAAGAGAAATAACGTTAATTGGATACGGAAATATTTTCGCAACAATTAGCAAAAATATCATATGAAAGTGGTATATAACAAGCAGATAGAAAAAACTATAACAAACCAGACAACGCCATTTTGCGATTAAATTCGATTGTGAGAAAAGTTTTCGATTAAAGATCGAACAGTTTATAGATCATTCGATTAATAATGTCCCAACTTCTATCGATCGTCTTTACAAATTTCAACAACTTGTTTTTTTCGTGTTGCAAATTATATAAGTTGAGTTCTGTGCAAATGTACATAGATATTATATTATTAAACCTAAAAAAAGATAGAATATAGCATCAAAAGTAATTTAACTTTTTTTATGAAGTTCATTAATCTAAATAAAAATGTAGTTTATGATCTAAATTTTCCTTTGTTCGTTTATCGCGTCGTCGGACCTCGGGTGAAATGTTGTTATATGTTTTCATAGTTTATTGACTTTTCTTTTAAATTTTCATTGTTTCCGTTATTAAAGGTATTGTTGTATGTAAATATTTAATTATTTAATTTCAAATATTGAGAAAGTCTTTGAGATAAATTGTGCTTTGGCCTAACAATTCAAAATTAGGATGATGATTAATCATGGTGTTAAAAAATCAAAATAATCGATTTAAAAAAAAAAAAAAATTAGATTTTTAAATTTTAAATCGGATTTGTATGACTTTGATATCGAATGGGGACCAAGAGCTTCCCAAAAAACTTTTCTCTATAGTTCATCTATTGTTTTAAAAATCTTGCTATATGCTATATGTATACTTTTCGAAAAAAAAGCTGTCATAATGAAGACAAATTCTGAAATACAGTTATTTTTTCAGTTGATGGTAGTAGTTTGATAACGCATAGATCCTTTTAAAATAAACCAAGACAATATTTTGATACAAATTTCTCCAAAATTAATTCAGAAAAACACAAAATCTTTTTTACTTCCAAAAGCAATTTTCTCTGTTTTGCATTCACATAAAAAGTTCTTTTTTCAGATTTCTGTGCCATCTTTTTAAGAATTTTAATCCAAATAATCCAAACAAAATTGGCTTTTTCTGTCAACTTGTATCTAGTTAGTAATGTAAAGCATTTTGTACATTCAAAAACTCTTCGACCAATTTGTATTTTTATTATTATGGGAGAAGAATTTTCCTAAGTTTATTTGTTTAGTACTTTACTTATTATTATTTTTTAATAGAGGGACCAGCTTATGTTTTTGTATAATGTTACAGTGATCATGGTTTTGCCAGCTATTTTATCAAGATATTTTAATAAATTTATAATCAATACACACACATAAAATAATATCAATTACGTGAAAAAAGTTATCTATTTGTTACCAAAAGAATTAACAAGTTTACATTCATGAGAAAAACATTCAAAAATTGATGAGCTGTAAATATCTGTAGACTCGCAGCCTTCGTTATCTTTATTCTGCTTTTTTATGCTCCTATAGCCTGCCACACAGCCATGGATAAAACAGTTGTAAGATATTTAAAGCTTTAATTAGCTATGTTTTCATTAATGATTATTATATATAATTAAAACCGACATATTTTACTAATGGAAAGTATATATTACTAATAGAGAAATTTTGACGTTGATATATAAAGCCATTGATTAACTGTATGATATCTCTGGAGAATTTTACATCATTTTCTGTTTCAATTTATTTTTCAATTTTTAGTGGCAGATAATAAGTTTAATAAAACATCTATTCCAGTATTAAGGTTTAACTATATTAAGCATTATTAGATTAAACAGTAAGATATATACACTTTACTTTATCATGGATTAATATTCACATTCAAAATTGTCAATCTCCAGTATATAGAATTGTAATGTAATCATTGAAAACAATGTCTAAATTTTTTAATTTAATTTTTATAATGAGAATACTGTTGTGATAGAACGATTTGATAACTTAGAAAAGTACAAAATAAAAAAAAAACATGATATCTCATAATTGTATCTTCTTTTAACTTTATACTTCAATGCAACTTCAGTGGTAGCTTCATTATTGAACTTTGCTTAAAACGTTTTGAAGAAAATTAACTTTAAGATGCTTTGCTTGCTCTCTCTCTCTTTTTCCCCCCTAATGCTTACAGTCCACTTAGAAATATAAATATTTTATACAAGTATGTAAATGCATGTTGTACTTTTTTTTACATTTTATTTTACGGTGCATACTATAAAAAATAAATTGGGTAAATGTGCAAATAATGGACACCCTTAAGGAATTTCTTTTATAATTATTTTTTAATTAATAGTTGTAATTATTATATTAATTTATCAACAATATTTAACCAGTCTCATTGTCACATTTCCCATTATGAATAAAAATTTAGCTGTAATAACAAAAATAAATTAAAGCACCTAAAATTCCAGTAATAAATCACCCAGTATTCCAGTATTGAACATCAACACCCCACAAAAAGGTAATAGATAATTGTTTTCAAAACCAAAATTTCATGAAATTAACTAGGCATTTTCAAATAAATGTAACAATCAGGATATAAATAATTAATAAAATATTTATGAGAGTAATTTATTATTGTTATCACAAGACCAATATTTTAATTATTTTATAGGGTTAATGTGCCAGTAATGGATACCCTTAAAGAATTGCCTTAAAAATTACTAATAGAATATAAATTAAGAGTTAATTATAAATTTATAGCAAATATAAATTAGTTTATGTATAACCAAATCTTAGCTTGTTTAGTAAAATTTTCACTGAAAGACATTATTTTTGCTTCCTGACTTATTTGTTAAAGATTGTCAAATACACTTTGACAATCACACATAACACAGGTTATAGATTATGCAAGTGAGAGTAATGAAAAAAAAAGCAGAATTTTTATCGATTATTTATTTATAAACCAAAAACTTAGGAGGGTATCCATTACTGACACATTTATCCTATATTTTAAAAGACATTTATTTTAAATTGATTTATAATGAACAGAAATTTTATAGGTACAAAGTACAATTAATTACTTGATCTGTGTAACAGTATTTGAATTTTTACTCTTAAATGTCTTAAAATACATGCTTTAATTTAAAATAATTGTTAAAAATTTCATAACTTTGAATATTGTGTTGAGGTGGGGGGTAGGAGCAGAATGATTATATCTAGTTGAAAACTATTAGTTACATTATTTAATCAAATATCTCAGAAAGTATCTAAATAAAATTAATTTTTTATATGTCCAGTTATTACATGAAAAAACAAAACTCCTTTACTTTTCGGTCTTTGTATAGGGAAGAGTGGGGCATCTTGACAATGTTTTTGACTCAGCAATCTCTTGTTTCATTTTAATTCAGCAAGTCAATACAATATATTTATTAAACACACATTTTTGCTCTTTTCCCAACAGCATATATAATTATGTGGGACTTATATGCACTGATACATAAAATTCTTTCAAAGTGTACTACAAATTTTAATTTTAATTTTCTGAAAAATCTTAGTCGTGCATAAATTTTAAATAAAAAATATTTATAACAAATAATTTTTTTTTCAAGTATTTATGAGAAATTATTTTACAATTCATTCTAATATAATATAAATTAATAAATTATCAATCAAGGATGAACATCATGAGTCATCACCAAAATGAAAGAAATCTGCTTTTGGTGAGATTTGTGCCTGTCTAAGAAAAGTCTACTGTTACTGTTTATGTAAATTAAAGCTATTACACTGATGTGGCTAGACTTCACTTTAAAAGAATTGACTACTTCTTTACAAAATTGGGTCTTCTTTTTTATAAATAAGACATTCAATGTATATAATACTAAATATGTCCCTTTTATGATCTTTCAAGGGAAAAATTATGCATCTTGAAGGACCCGTAACAATTTTTTTATGCATCCCTTCCAATTTTTTGTTTAAATGATGTGTTTTAACGCGTCACAACAACACTCTATTAAAAATTTGATCAATTTTTTTTCCACTAAAGTTATAGTATATTTTAACTGTGCAATAGAAGAATTGTATTTAAAATGTTTCTTATATCTCACTTTCAAACAAAAATGGTTTCATTATTTGGACTTTATTTTGACTAAACATTCATTATTCTCTCAAACGACTATTTCTTTTGTTCTTATAATGAATCATTTAATTTCTTCAGACTATTTTTCCTTCAGTAAAATGAGGGATTTCTAGATATGGGAGGGGGAGAGATAAATTGAAAATTTCCTCCTTTATACAGTTTTGCTGTTTTCACTTTGATGACACATCTGTAATCTACCATTGTGTAAATCTTGTATTGTATGTATATTAATCTAGTTGACATCACCTAATTGTTTGTTGTCAACTGCTAAAAAAAAAGGGAAATGCCAGATAAGTGGCTTCACTATTTATTTATAGTTGTGCAAAAGCATACAGGTAATTAATATATTTTATTTAATTTACTTATTGCATGCCAGTTGGCATTATTTTAGTGAGAGGGGTTTGGTGCAACAAAGTGTTTGTGGCAACTCTGTTGCCTTTATTTTTAACTACATGATTGTCAGCATCACTTGTGCAGTGATGTTGCGAGGATTTTGAAATTCTGAGTCCCTGAGACACAGACACTTCCAAAAGTGTGGGTCCTTTTAAAAATGGGTCTGCTTTGAGAAATAAGACATAGTTAATTTATTTTATGCAAACAAAAGCTTCTTTAATAATCTTTTAACAGAAAAATTATGCATCCTGAAGGGCCCATAAAAATTATATCTTATGCATCCCCTCTCAAATTTTTTGCACTATAGCGCCATCCCCTGCATCACCATGTCCACTAAATTGCAAATCATAATTTATCAGTTGAACTAAAGAATTAGGAAATGTTTCCATTTGAAAAGCCATTACATAAGGCAAACGAGTCCCATCTATATTTAATGCTATTTAAAATATTAATAATATTAATTATTAAATGTATAATGATATTAATATTTACATAAATATTCAATTTGAGCAATTTATGTAAGCTTATTTAATAGGTTTCTACCAGTTTTGACTACTATACTATCAAAGTTAAAAGTTAGTTTTGACAGGTCAAATTTAGAACTGCTTCTAAGATTTCCCCCCCTATAGTGTGTCAACAGAATTTTTCAAAAGCTTTATTGTTTTATTTTTTTTAAGCTGGTATTATTTATCTTTATTTTGCTTTTTAAACAGATTATGTGTAAAATATATTGTTTTTAGTGAATGCATTTATTCACTGAATTAAGTGTTGATTTTGTTATCTTTCAGACTAGTCTTTGATTACGTGGAAATTGACTAGAGAGATGAAGCTAATTGTGGCATTCCGCAAAAATGTCTGAGAGAGGACATGTGGCCACTTTGTTGCTGATGTTGTGATGTCTTCTGATGGACAGTACACATTATCGACTCTTCACTTGTGGGATTTAACTTAGTACATCAATTTCTATTCACTTTTCTTGTGTCATTAATCTTTTTTGAAACATAAAAACAAATAGTCTTTTTTTTTCTTTTCTTAATTCAATGTCAGAAAGGCTACTAGAAGATTTAAATATCACCAAAGGGATGTTCTTAGTGTTGCGTTTTCTGCTGGTAATCAACAAACTGTATCTGGTTCTTGGGATAAAACTGAAATTACGGAATACTTTTGCTTAGTGAAAATATACAATTCAAGTAATTAAACTTAGAAATTTAATTTTTGTTCTGTACTACAATTGTCATTGTTAAATTACCATAATTTTATTTACTTTTCTCTTCTACAGTAAACAAAATTCAATGTAATATAAAAATAAGTTGTTTACTGTCGTGTATATATAGGCAATTTATCTGTCAGTTTAATCTTTGTAAAATAGGTTATTTGAGAGTGTTTAAAAAAAAATCAAACAAAAATTAAATTATTGCTATTATGCAATTTGTGACTGCCTGTGTACAGATGAGTATTCCGGTACTTTAAACAACTATTTAGGTATCTGAAAGATTATCATTAAAAAAGTCAAGATAATTTTACAAAAATACTTTAATCATGGATCATATAAATTTCCTATAATTTCAAGTTTCCATTTCCTTTGTATAATATCCTATTTCCATTTTTTTCTACTATTTTCTTGCTGTATTACTCTATTGCTGTTTATCCTTCCCCCTCCCCAAATGTTTTATTTATATGCAAAAATACATTTTTGATTTTAATGAGAATGGCTTATTTTGTTATAACATTAGTTATTTAGTATTTTTATTGGCTAAAACAGTGGTTCTGAAAGTATGGGCCATGAGCCACTGATAAGTCAGGGGTTGATTGATCAGATTTTAAAGAATTTATACTTTTATTTACTGCAATATTATACTAAATAATGTGTTACAACTTTAAAATAAAGTATTTTGAAAAGAATTAATAGGGTCAGGCAGGTTAAAATAGTTATAAAAAAGCATTTTTTTTCTTACTTAGTTTGCCAAAAATATTTTTTAATCTGCAAAAAAATTACATAAAATGTACAAATGAACATTGATTTCAACATTTCAAGTACAATTTCAACAATAAAATCGTAAATTATTATTGATAATAGTATTTTAAAATACATTATCAATTAACTATTTTACCCCTTGCCATGGGGGGGGGGGGTAAAATAAGTATACTTATTTAAAGCTTTAATTAAATAATTGCACATGAATATCATTAAAAATATTCTTTAGAATGCTGAAAATATCAAACATTAAACAACAGATTTAAGTGAAGAAATAATCTGTATTATTTTTCATTGGTGGCAGAAGAGACAGCTGTAATTTGTGATACATCAAACATGTCATCTTTCTCAGGAAATACGAAATAGGAACATCCAGTCTCTTTTGCAATTTTTGTAACTATGCATTCCTGTTTACTGTGATTGCAAGAAATGATCAAATTTGTTGTCTTGATTAAAAACTGGCCTAAAATCGAATTCTGATAGTTTGTCCTCTAATATTATTATTTAAATTAGATAAGTGTTCCTCTTCTAAAGAAAATAAAACCTCTTCTCAATAATCAATAATTTTGTTGATAAGACTTCTAACTGTGATTTTAGTTATTTTGAGCTTTTTTTCTGGGGTTTTTTCTGTCACTTTTGAAAATTCTGCATTATATTCAGTGATGTTACAAAGCCTTTAAAATCCTGTATTCCTGGGACTGACACTTAAAATAAACTGGGTCCATTTTCACAAAAGTTGGTTCTTCTTTTAGAAATAAGTCATATTCAATGTATTTAATGTAATATGCCTCTTTTGCATTCTTTTGAGATAAAAATTATGCATCCCAAAGGACCCATAACTATTTTTTTTATGCACCCCTTCTCCAATTTATTGCTTATTGGCATGTGTGTTTAGTTAAATTGGGAAAAGCTCATTAATTATAATTTTATCCTGTTTTATTTTAATTCACGAATTCTACTTTCTCCTTGCTTTTTCGCGGCTAATATTGAAATCATTCATTTTCTGCTTGTGGCAATCAAAAAATAACCTAAAATAATGTTCTTACTTGGTCGTAATACTGCTGGATGTACAAATGCTACAAGAACTGGATTAAAATAAAAAGTAAAATGTGTGATTTTGAAACTTTCAAACAGGAATTTACTACCTTGGATTATCTTATGCTTTATGATAATAATTTTAATGTCATCTTTAAGTGTTAATTACAAGTGCATTGCTTTAATCTAACCAAAATATTTGTTAAAAGCATTTTGTTCAGTAAAAGTTAATAAGAACTTTACATCTCGTGTGAAATGGGCTCTAAAAATAAAATTTGCACAGGACACAAATTGTAATATAACAAATGTAATCTAGTTTTTTGCCATTGTGTAGGGAAGTGCAAGTTCCCCATAATTCTGTAATAATATTCTTTTTTAGAGCTATGTAATTTTAATAAATATTGTATTTAATTAATGGAATTTCTCTATAATGATTCTTTTTTCTTTTAATTGGTATTAATAATTTCGATATTAACTTTTTAGATAAATTTATGAGCTCTGCATTCATAAAAAGAATGAAAACTACTAATTCTCTTTGTTACATTACATATTAGGAAGCATGTTAGTTAAAATTCATTTTCTGAAATTATGAATTTTTCCCTTTTTTAGTAGTTCAGTAATGTACCAGCTCTAAATGCTCCTCTAGAGCCCCCACCTGTTGATTGAATGAAAATTTATGGTTCTCAGATTGAAGCAGGCACCACACCAGTGAAAAGACCTCTTTCCTCGAAGACATGAACCTCTTTTTGTTGGAGCTCAAGAAATGGTAAGTAAGAATTCACAGAACATATTAGTCTAGAAAAGATTAGTCTAGAATTGATGGCTAACATTGATGTTTGATCCCACCAATTCAGTGAAAATAATATGTAAATTCTAAGATGTTTTGGTTGTTTTAATATAATTTAGAATTTGTATTTACTGTCTGATTTTTGTTTAAAGATTGTTTAAACATCTTACATAAGATCAGAAATGCAGGTTCATATAACAAATTTTAAGGGGAGGTTCTACCTCTTTGGCCTAAAATTCATGTACCTTATATGTTATAAAGAAAAAAGAGATCACCTTCGGACTTTCTGCTTTTCATTTATTGACATTTCAATAACATAAATTTACATTTTTGTATGTGTGAAAAAAGAATAACATGCCTTGTCTCGTGCAGCGGGAAGCATCCGCAGGTGTGCAACGTAAACTTCCAATTGTGTGATCGTTTTTCTTGGTCATAAGCATTTGAAACAAACTGGGTCACCAAATTATGAAAAGGGCATTCAGTTCTCTGGAGCTAATGGTAACATTTAGATTAAAAATTTGATTTTTGCCAAAATGGCAGTGTTCTGCACAAAAAAGATAATCCCCCCCCTTCTTTTTTAACCTTTTGCAATCATAAAAAATAATCAATGAAAATATACTTTTTTGGTGTTATAAACTCAAGCAAAAATAATTAACTTTCTTTTTTTTTTAAAAAAGGAAGGAAATTGGTAGAATAGTTCTCAAGAAAAATGGTTGTCTAGTTTGGTTTACATGGTTTTGAGACGGTTTCATCATATAACGAACTTCAAGCATAGGGATTTGTGCAGGAAGCAGTTTTCTGGCTGTTGTACATTATGTTCAATGAGCAAAAAATTGAGAAATTGTATTTGTAAAGAAAAATGGTTGTCTAATTTAAAAGACATGTTTTCTAGAATGAGATGGTTTTGTCACACAATGAACTTCGAACATAGCGCTGCATGAACAAAGCCATGTAGCATAATATTCAACAGACAAAAAAGTTTCTGAGGAATTGTGATATTATGAAACAGCTTTAGAGCAACAAGTTACACACTTGAAAAATGCAGAAAAAAAATTAAAAATAAAGCATAAAAAATAAAATATATAATAATAATAAAAATTGAAAATTTTGACCTAAAGAAATAGAACCTCCTTTTAATGCATTTCAGTTATATATTGGCTGAATATGTTAATAATAAATAAAAAATAATAATAAACTACTAGATGGAACCCGTCAAAATTTGACGGCAAACAACTTGATAGTACCATAAAAATAAAATTTATAGTTGCTTTAACTTGACAAATTTCATAGTGGGGAGCATAATATGATTAAGCGGTCACAGACCTTTCCATCGATATATCACATGAGGGGTGTATGCAAAATTTAGAAAAGTACCCCCTTGTGGGGTCAAAGTGGGGGGATGGACATGGGAGATGCATAAAATGATTAAGTGGTGACAGGCCTTTCCAATGATATATAACATGAGGTTGTGTGCAAAATTTAGAAAGTACCCCTTGGGGGGGGGGGCAAAGTGGGGAGATGGACACCGGAGATGTAAAATATGATTAAGCGATCACAGACCTTTCTAACAATATATGATATGAGGGGTGTCAACAAAATTTAGAAAAGTATCCCTTGGAGGTTGGGGGGGGGGGGTGCAAAGTGGGGAGATGGACATTGGAGATGCATAATATGATTAAGTGGTCACAGACCTTTCCAATGATATATAACATAAGGGTAATCTGCAAAATTTAGAAAGTACCCTTTGGGGGAGGGGAGGGGGGCAAAGTGGGGAGATGGACATCGGAGATGCATAATATGATTAAGTGGTCACAGACCTTTCCAATGATATATAACATAAGGGTAATGTGCAAAATTTAGAAAGTACCCTTTGGGGGGGGAGGGGGGCAAAGTGGCGGGATGGACCCCAGAGATGCATAACATGAATAAGTGGTCAAAGACTTTTCCAGCGATATATCACATGAGGGGTGTGTGCAAAATTTAGAAAAGTGTCGGGGGGGGGGGATGGACCCCAGAGATGCATAACATGAAAAAGAGGTTACAGGCATTTCAACTTGCAGCTTTTTTCTCAAAGGCATTTGACAATATTTTTTTTTTTTTTTACCCAAGGCAATTTAACAATATTCTTAATTGTTTTGTGTAATTCGTTAAACGTTCATGGAAAAAATCATGAAATTCACTAATCAATAGTTGATAAATTATCAAATTCAACAATCGGTAGCAGTAAAATTGGTCAATCGATAATGGAACAATCACGAAATTCATCAAATGGTCTCCCGTAAAAAAATTGTCCTGCACACTGATGTGATGATCAAAAGGGTTTTGAAGTATAGGACAAAATTATTACTTTCCAAACAGCAATACGGAAAATTTGGCAATGGACTTTATTGCCACCACTGGTCAAACATAATAGTCACACTCACCAATTGCGATGATTGAATGGAAAAAGATTTTTTCTCTGCTGTCGCTCGACAAATTTCGAAACCATTTGGCGAATTTCACGATTTTTTCCCCGAAATTGACGGATTGTGATTTTTTTTCTCGAAGCCATTCGAAAACTTTTCCCCCCGAAACCAGTTGATGAATTTTGCGATTTGCCCACTGTCGATTAATGAATTTCACGATTTTTCCGCTATTGATTGACGAATTTCGCAATTTATCGACTATCGATTAACGAATTTCACGATTTTTTCCATAAACGAACAAATTGTGCACTTTCTTTCCGCTAATGTTTGACACATTTCGCCCTTTACAATTCAGCCAATGAGTTGAACATTGTTTCTTTCCAGAAATGTCAGGAATGAAACAATGATTCTTTAGGATGAATTTCCTTCGTTCAATGTCCCATGGAAGAATGTGTGCGATGCAGCAACGGGCATCACAGACTTTTTAGGGCACCTGCAGACTAAAAACATCTAACCAATCTTCGCGGGGGAAAAAATCACAGATTTTGTCAAATGATTGAGGAAAAAGCACTAATTTCATCAAAGGATCATGGGGAAACATGACTTTCGTTAAAAGACCACAGAAAAAACGTGATTTATGCAAAAGGATCATGAAAGATAAGCAAATTTTGTCAAAGAATCGCAAAAAAGGAAATTTCACCAAAAGATCATGCTTTTTTACTAAATATAGTCTAAAAATGGCAGAATAAAATGTATTTTATCAAAGAAATACTGGAAAATGCGAATTTTGTTAAGGATCGCGAGAAAAATGCGAATTTCTTCGAAGGATCACTGAAAAAACGCAAATTTCATCAAAGGATTGCTGAAAAAACATGAATCTCATCAAAAGGCAGCAGAGAAAGTGCGAATATCGTCAAAGGATCACAAAAAAAGCAAATTTCATTAAAGGATCACGGAAAAACGCAAATTTTGTCAAAGGATAGCGGAAAAAACATGAATTTCGTCAAAGGATTGCAGTTAAAACGTGAATTTCGTCAAATGATTGCTGAAAAAACAAATTACGTCGTAGGATCGCTGAAAAAATCATTAATTTCATCCATCGGCACATAAATATCATAAATTTCGTCTATTGGGGGCATAAAAATCCTTAATTTCGTCAGTCGGGTGCAGAAATTTTTTTTTATCAATCAGGCGTGTAAAAATCATGAGTTTCATTTATCGGTCACCTAAAATTCACAAAATTCTTCAAACGGGCACATAAGAATCAAGAAATTAGTTGATCGGGCAGGTAAAAATCATTAATTTCCTCTATCAGCACATAAAAATCATGAATTTTGTCTATCAGGTACATAAAAATACTTAATTTCGTCGGTCAAGTGCAGAAAAAAAATCGTCAATTGAGCGTGTAAAAATCATGAGTTTTGTTTATCAGGCATGTAAAAATCATGAATTTCATCAATCGTGTGTATAAAAATCATGAATTTTGAAGAACAGGCATGCAAAAATCACAAATTCATCAAGTGGGTGAGTGAAATCACGAATTAGTCAAGTGGGCACATAAAAATCATGAATTTCTTCAATTTAGTGCATAAAAATCGTAAATTTCGTCCATTGGTGCGGAAAAATCATTAATTTCATCGATCTGGTGAGGAAAAATCATGAATTTTGTCAAACAGATTGCTGAAAAAACGCAAAGGGAAAAAAGAAAATCAGAAAATCCTGCATTTGGCCAGTTTTTTCCATATTTTTAATAGCTAGTTTTTCAAGTTTTATCGCCGAGTGATTATTTTTACCTTTAGGTGGCAATAAAGTCAATCGCCAATTTTCAGTATTGCTCGCTGATAGGCAAGTGCTAATTGCATTTTGTCCTGACAAAATGGTTATCGTATCAATAAAGTGTGTAGTGTATGTAAATGAATTCTGCATCGACTGTCACCTGGTATAATGACAATTTATCACGTTTGATGGAGTTTTTAAGTTTCAAATTTAGATTATTATATTTTTAGGTAGTTTTTCATTGTATCTTTATTTTATTTTATTGAATCATTGAAGATAGAAACATATCTATTTCTGTGTTCATGATAGAGTTCTTCAGATATGTTTTGATTCTTCGTATATTGTTTGCGAAATTATTTAGTGCACATAATATAATTGTAAAGCATGCTTTATATACATTCTGGTGTATTTTTTCTTCTTTTTATGCTGTATGTATTTTGCTACATTAAAATTTTTAAACCTAAAAGTAACGGTCGAATTTTTAGTAGGATTTTTTTTTTTTAAGTAGTTTATTTTCTACTTGGTAAAGCTGAAATTTCATTTTTTTAAAATATAATATTTCAGATGTTTTAATAGTTACATTCGGCTGTAAAATATTGAAAAGTTTTGATTATATATAAAAGTTTGAAAATTAGTTGCCACTTTTTTGTTGTTGTTTATTGATAGTCTACTACATATATATACACATATACTAAAATTATCTATCTAAATCCATTTGAATCATTGCAAGTTTTGT
Organism: Maratus michaelseni; assembly: GCA_963931845.1. Taxonomy (NCBI): domain Eukaryota; kingdom Metazoa; phylum Arthropoda; class Arachnida; order Araneae; family Salticidae; genus Maratus; species Maratus michaelseni. Next base: position 420,075,268 of record OZ007591.1, on the reverse strand, counting down.
TAAGATTTGATCGTATTTCAATCTTTAGAAAGCTTTTCTATTAACCGACATAATACCAATAAATTGTCATACTAAAGTTCCAAAACCTTTAAAAAAATTGTCAACAAAACAAAAAATTCTATGCAAAATACATTCATACACACTATCATAACAAAATCAACAAAATGCACAGGTGGTAAAGCTATTTAGAAGCTCCTGTTATTAGTAGAATTTTGTTATATTTTCCCGAATGGTTGTTGAATTTTGTGATTTTTTTCCCGCAACCATTCAATAAATTTCACGATGTTTTATTGTGATTAAACTATGAAATTTGTTATTTTTTTACATATAAACTCAACTGCGGACGCAGCAATTTTCTGAATTTGTCCATGCTAGTGAAAGTTCTTTTTTTTTTTTTTTCATGCAACTGCTGGTCAAATTTTTAATCAATTTTTTGTCAATTTTTACAGCCGAATGCAACTATTAAAACATCTGTAATATTATATTCAAAAAGGTAAATTTCAGCTTCATAACTCCTAATAAAAACTCGACCATTACTTTTTGGTTTAAGAAATTTAAAGTAGCAAAATATACATACGACATAAAAAGAAAAAAAAAATACACGAAACCAAAACATATAAAATGGTTTGTATATTGTTTGCGAAATTATTTAGTGCACATAATATAATTGTAAAGCATGCTTTATATACATTCTGGTGTATTTTTCCTTCTTTTTATGCTGTATGTATTTTGCTACATTAAAATTTTTAAACCTAAAAGTAATGGTCGAATTTTTAGTAGGATTTTTTTTTTTAAGTAGTTTATTTTCTACTTGGTAAAGCTGAAATTTCATTTTTTTTTTTAAATATAATATTTCAGATGTTTTAATAGTTACATTCGGCTGTAAAATATTGAAAAGTTTTGATTATATATAAAAGTTTGAAAATTAGTTGCCACTTTTTTGTTGTTGTTTATTGATAGTCTACTACATATATATACACATATACTAAAATTATCTATCTAAATCCATTTGAATCATTGCAAGTTTTGTTAAGATTTGATCGTATTTCAATCTTTAGAAAGCTTTTCTATTAACCGACATAATACCAATAAATTGTCATCGTCATACTAAAGTTCCAAAACCTTTAAAAAAACTGTCAACAAAACAAAAAATTCCATGCAAAACACATTCATACACACTATCATAACAAAATCATCAAAATGCACAGGTGGTAAAGCTATTTAGAAGCTCCTGTTATTAGTAGAATTTTGTTATATTTTCCCGAATGGTTGTTGAATTTTGGGATTTTTTTCCCGCAACCATTCAATAAATTTAACGATGTTTTATTGTGATTCATTAAACTATGAATTATGTTATTTTTTTACATATAAACACAACTGCCGACGCAGCAATTTTCTGAATTTCTCCATGCTAATGAAAGTTCTTTTTTTTTTCATGCAACTGCTGGTCAAATTTTTAATCAACTTTTTGTCAATTTTTACAGCCGAATGCAACTATTAAAACATCTGTAATATTATATTCAAAAAGGTCAATTTCAGCTTTATAAATCCTAATAAAAACTCGACCATTACTTTTTGGTTTAAGAAATTTAAAGTAGCAAAATATACATACGACATAAAAAGAAAAAAAAAATACAGGAAACCAAAACATATTAAAAGAATTCAATCATGAACACAGAAATACATATGTGAGGGATGTTTCTATGTTCATGTGCTCAATATAACAAAATAAATAAAGATAAAATGAATAAATACCTAATATTTATAGTAATCCAAATTTCAAAACTTTGAAAATTGCTAACGCTATAATCATCTTTCCTAAAGATCTCTAGACAGGAAATAGCCTTTCACCTCATTGGCTCCGAATCTGTCTCGGGACCTCGGGACAGTAACAACCTCTCACTTGATTGGCTGAATGCTGACGCATGCGTGTAGAACCCAATTCGACAGGAGTTTACAAAAAATGCCTTTACCTGATTGGCTGAATGCTCACGCATGCGTATAAAGGCGATATTTGCATGAAAAACTAAAAAGCAGGTTAGCTTTAAATAGATGGATGATGCTACTATGTCTACTAAATTATGGTAACCTATGAGTGTTATAAGCACTTCATAAAGAAAATTTTGATATACTGTCTTTATATGTGCATTTTGCATACTTTTTTATCAGTTTTTTGACATCAAAAATAGAAAGTGCGAAAAATGCACGATTTTTTAAAAAAGTATTTATGTATATTAAATTTTCTTGGAAAAAAACATAAAGTAATTAAAGAAATATCTCACTTTTAAAAAATTATACCGTTTAAAAAAATAATTGTTGTTAAAAAACTAAATTGCAGTTGCAGCAACTATTTAAGGCTGTTAGTCACTAGTCAGTGAGATTTAAAATTCCTCTTGCTAATGTTACACCTATAGGCATGTAATACATTCATTTTTTTTTATCTCTCCAGGAGATTAATATTTTTAGCGTGTTTTCTCTGTGTACATTTCTTAAAAAGATGTCTCTTTTTTTATTTTGGTAGTTGTTAAAATATTTCTAAAACAAATACCTAATTTTATGTGAAGTGTTAAAATCTTACTCAGTGTCACTAAGATTTTTACACATGAAAAATTATAAATTAAGAATATATTTTAAATTTTTTTTAGAAACTAAAAAAAAGATATATTTTAAGGACAGTAAAAAGAAAAAAAAAGAAGTAAAAATATTAATTTCTTGGGGAGATATTTTATAAAATACAATACAAAAGCATTTCATTCCCAAAGGTTTAACACTAGCGAGGGAAATTTGAGATCTCACCAACCAACAGCTTTTAGTGGTACTTTTGAACAGGGTGAACACTGTCCTTTTTTAGTTTTTTAAATGTGTTGTGGAGTAATAATAGTAATAATAATAAAAACTAAGTTAGCAAGAGATCATTAGTAAAAATTTAAAAAATCTATTACTACTATATTTTTCTGTATAAGTGGACTGCTCTAAATTTAAAGTCTGGCAAAAAACTTTATTTTTTTAGCCATTATAATTTCACAGCATGAAGAATATCATCCAATATCTTATCTTAGACTGATTCATTTTCCACAAGTCTGCTGATTCATTTTGGTTATAAAATCACCTGCACTCTTGGAATGGGTGAAAATAAAAAATCAGATGATACACATTCAAAGAACGAAATATGCTCCTTGGGATACACAGAATTCAACATTGACTTTAAATCTTACTGCAAAATCAAAACTGCCAGAATACATGTGGTTAGAGTGATTTAAAATCCTGTTTCATTATTTCAGACTTTTCTATAGATGCTTCATCTGAAAATTACATGTTTTTTTTTTACCTAAATTTATTTTCAAAAGCAGAGGGGTACAAAAACTATGTGCCATTCTCTTTTTTCGGCAAAATTTTCTTTAAAAAATACAGGATACGTGAATTGTGCGAGCCTGTATGGTAATTGAAATATATCAAAATTTTTGAATAAACGCAGGTTTTCTGAACTTGTATAATATATTTAAGCACTCTTCAAACAAAAATCAACCTGAGAGGTGATAGATATAAATCGAAATTTTACAAAAGCATCTTGTGGGGGAGGTGTAGCAAAAATCAATGCTTTATTTGCCCACCTGCTTTCATTTCCTTCAGATGAGTTTGGGCTCTTTTTCCCAAGCCCGAGCCCAACAAATTGAAAAATTTTATGTTATTGAAGTCCTAGCCCGACATCAAAAGTACACAGTAAAAAATTGTTAATAACATTTTAAAATTGTTTCAAGATTAATTTTCACAATTTAAAAATCTTTTTTCATAGAAATAAGTATTAATCCTAAAATGACAATGTTTTCTGATTTTCATGTCCTGGAAAATCTGTTTAAAAAAACAAAATTGTCATTTATAACCAACCACTGGCAGAAATCTGCAAAAATCACACTTTTTATTCGTTTAAAATATTATTGTAGAACATGAGTTCTGTTTTATAGTAATTATATTGGGATTATAGTAATTAATATTTATAGGAATTCAAACGGAATATGATGACAGGCCCATGGCTATCTTAATGTAACTAATGCTGAATGTGCAAAGTCTTTAAAATCTGATTAAATATTTCCCTATTTTCTCTTTCAGACTGATTCTTAAAGGATTGTAACACACGTTAAGAAACTTGGAGTTAGAAATAACAAGTTTATTTTCTTATTTATTTTAAATTTATGAATGAATAGAATTTTAACTTTGAGCCTGAGAATGAAGACTTTTATAAAAATCTCCTGTCTAGTAAGCATAAAGTGAAAGACCACATTTTTATATTGGTGTAAAAAATATTGTAATAATAATACTACTAATAATAATAGGGTCCTAAATTTAATAATATATGTTATAATGTGTATTAAGATTCTTTAATTTAACAAAATAAAAAAAAACTTTAACTTTGATAATTTTTATTACATTCTACTTATGCTTTCAACTTTGTATGCACAGCTATTCAAAAATTTCTTTTAAATTAAATCTTGATTGATAAAATTCATTTCTTCGATATTCTTTTCTTTTTCTTTTCTGTAAGGTTCAATTTATTGAGACTTCATACTATATTGCATTATGACATCTAAATTATATGACGCAGCAGAACTTTGTGATGTTTAATTTACATAATACAGACCATGCATTTCTTTTATTCATGTGTTCTAAAATTCAAAATGCTAAACAAGAATAAGCATATTGTTGGATTTAAAATTAAAACAATCTGTATTATGGAAACAAGAAGCATGTTTCGCGATGTTTTATGTTCTTATTCAAATTTTTTACAATTATTCTTATTTTTTAACTCATGTATTTTTTTTATTAACCCATTAAGGACTAGCGTTACCATATGGTAACGGAATAGCTGACAATCATTTTGCTGTTTAAGTACCAGTATGTGATTAGATAAATATTTGCTTTATTTGATGCCAGGAATTCCGCGGTAAAAGAGGACTAAAGTTGCCATACTGTAAAACTGGTGCAAAATGCAATTTTTGCATTTTAAAATAGAAACATAATTCCGTCCTTAATGGGTTAAAGAGTCTGGTCACCCAATTAATTATGTTGCACAAATTTTGTGGTATTTCATCCACCTCCAAGTTATCTTCCTCCTGTGTCACAAGTGGTCATACTCTAATGATACACTGTGATGTCACTTGATGTGACATCACTTTTTTTAAGTTATTAATTTATACCTAATTTTATGTAAAAATAATCTGGAGGATTCCACTCAACTTTCTGAACACTGGCAGGGTAGGCTTAGACTCCTTAGAAATGAAACAGTTTGCCAATGAATGCAGAGAACTTTTTAAATAAACACAATCTATAAAATATTATATATATTATATATATTATAAAAACTCCTGAAATTATCGCAATACAATAATTTAGCATTAATCAATTATTTAATTGAAGTATACAACAGTAGAAAATGCAGACTTGTATCTGACACAATGAATAAATACTACCTGCCTTCTTAAGTATGTAGTACAACATGAAAGAGATCCCCCCTTTAAAGGAAGTAAAATAAAAATCTTATGTTTATAAAGGTAAAGTTCAAGTGTGTGTGGGGGGGGGGGGAATAACTGTTCAGTAACTTAACTGAAGTTAAGTTACTGAACGGGTGAACTTAAGTTAATCTTTTTGTATGTGTAACATGTTTTTGTTTTCCCTTCCAGATTTACTATAAAAATCCAGGTCCATGTGATACAAGACGAATATTTGAAATTTGATTATCCTCCTGTATGTATGTCCATTGGTCAATGCATAAAGTAGTTGGCTGGAAAATTTGTCTTCAAATTTATGAAACCATTAAGAAATATACTGTGAATACTGTGCACTTTTAAGCATTAACTATTGCATTTTAATAGAATAATATCTCTTTTTCTCTCCAAATGGGGCATTAAAAATTAGGGTGTGCATGTTACACGAGGATGCGGCATACATGAGAAAATATGATGAGTCCTTTAAAATTCTTGGAATTCTTAGAATTTTTCTAGACTCCTTGGATTTATTTTCCTCCTCAAGGCTGTGTTAAATCTGCAAATAGTAATTTAGGCGAATTCCAGATACTTGGCTAAATTTTAAGCCAAGTAGTAGCATTTAAAATATGTATCATATATTCATATATATGTATGTTCACAAATTATACATACATACATGTTAATTTATATATATATATATATATATATATATATATATATATATATATATTTAAATATATATATATATATATATATATATATATATAAATTGCATATTCATAATAATTTAAAAATAGAAATACATTTAAACTCACTTTAAAATTGTTTGTTATTTATATGTTTAAAAATTTTAAGCCCGAGGTATTTCAAACAGTTTCAAGCTATTAATAAAACATAACTTTTACCAAGTATAAATTACTAATTCCACAATTTTATCTATAGATAAATGAATTTCACATATATATTATTTAATATAAGAATGCATTATCACTTTTAAATGTGCTTTTTAAGTTTATTATTTTTTATTTAGAAAACTTCTGTCATCACAAAAAAATAAGAATTTATATTTTATCATTTTATACTTAAAAGGAAATGTTCTAAACCCATAAATTCTAAAATTTGTGAAACTATTTGGATATATATGGCTTATGGAGGCTTGTGATTCATAATTATTTTTTGCTGTCCAAATTCACTTTAAGGAGGTAAAGTTACCTCTGAATATTTTTTAATCTTATGAATGGTAAGAGATAGAAAGCAATTTTTAACTTAAAAGTTTTTCCCTGTTATAAGTAATAACATAAGGTCCAAAAAATTCTGGGGATAAAATTCACTCCTTTAAAGTAAATTTGATCAACAAAAATTAATTATGAATTACATACCTCTATTAACCTTCTTTATCCCTAAAGTTTCTTATTTTTTTGCATGCTTTCGTTTAGCTTACAATTATGTATGTATGTGGCAGTCAAATCTTGTTGCTTATTTGTCACCCACTTCCTGTTGACATAGAGCTTTGAAATATGGAATATATTTGTATTCCTGAGGGTAATACATGAATTGGACATTGGTTTTCTAAAATTCAATCTCTGGGGGGGGGGGGGGTAAGCAACATCGGCCCAAAGCTTGTATTTTCCCCATAGAAAATAACGTTGTGACTGGTTAATATTAATTGAAAGAAAAAACAGCTCCATTGTTGCAACATTCATCCATTTTAATCACATTGTTACCCGCATCATTACGACGCCAGCATTTATATGAAATATATATGAATGAATATGTATTGGTGAATACAGTAAGTATTTGTTGAAAAGTACTAATGACAGGGTTACCACAATAATAGCGTCAAATTTTGGCCAACTAGACGAAATATTGCCAAGTTTAACGACAAAAATAAGTTGCCATATAGGAAGCCAACTCGGCGATACTTGACTAGTTTGGCAAAAATTTCCATTTAAATCCATTAATCTTCCATAATCTTCCATAATCTTCCATTGGCATAGTCTACTATTTTCTATAAAGCACTATAAAACAAAAAGAAATAAGAAAGCATGTTTTTTAAGGGCATTATACTTATTTTAATCTGAGGGTGTATGTGTGGAGAAAGACAATATATATGCATAAACTTTTGGCACAATGGAATCAGCTGAATTTGATAAAATTCATTCCTCCTATTTAAACCTTTACTTCACTCAATAACATGTTCTAAGAAGTATGCTGCTTTTCAGACTAACCTCTTTTCTGTTCCTAATAATGCACATTCAACAAACTTGGATTGTGTTTTTGTTATAATATATTTTCTTTTATATTTATATCTCTGTTAGAAGAAACCTCATGCATGGCAGCTCAGTGGTTAGTGCAATGCTGTGCAACACCAACAGGTTTGAGGAATAGGGCAAGGTTCCCTCAACCTTTCATCGTTTTGAGGTTGATAAAGAGAAGACCAAGCATGCTTGTCAATTGATTACTGAACAAGCGCATTTCAACTGTGCAATCCTCAGTTATCATCTCCTTATTTTTGTTTTCCCCCATTTGAAGTAAATGACCCACAAGCAATGATCCCTTCTTCCATTCGCCCACAAAGTCTTTGGGAACTTGTGGATTTCCCCCTTCCCCCCACAAACACGATACCTTTTCAAAGTTTTTAGAAAATGCTAATGAATGCAAATTCCTGGCTCCGAGAGGTTCCAGTCTCTCTTTATCGGTTCTTTGAGTTTTTCTGATCTTACAAAATATTGCTCTGGTGCATTCTAAATATACCGGGTGTCCGAAAAAGGTTGGACTGATAACTCTAAAAATAGTTGAGTCAATGCAATTATTTTCTTTTCTAAGTACTCGTCAAATATCGAAGATTTGTTAGATGTAGCTGTTTTAAAATCATAACATTTAGACTATGCGCAGAATCGATGATATGTAAATACAAATCGCACCACACATTCGCAATTTCTTCGATGATTCCGGCGTTGAAAGCATATAAGTCTAAAATTATTGGAGTTTTGGGAAAAATGTCAATTAGAAAGTTCTTCAGAATATGAATATCTTCGATTTAGTGGGAAAGGATCCACTATGTACACAAATAACCTAAGCAAAAAGTTAAAATTGTGAATGTGGGGTGCGATTTGCATTTTCCGATCATCGATTCTGTGCATCGTTTGAATGTCACAATTTTAAAACAGCTACATCTAACAAATCTTGGATATTTGATGAGTACTTTGAAAAAAAAATAATTTCATTTACTCAATTATTTTTAGAATTTTGATTCTTTTAATTCAGTCCAACATTTTTCGAACACCCGGTATATATAAACATAGCTGTAAAAAAAAATGTCAAATTTAATGTGTTTACAGATTAATTACAAAGTATTATTTAAGTACAATTAGAATTTATATGTTAATATTAATTGTTATTTATTAAAAAGGTGTGCAAGTACCAAATTTATGGAATGGGTATTTTAAGAAATGTATGTATATGGAAAAATTAATAATATATTAAATACTACACTGCTCAAAACAATTAAAGGATATTGCAGTTTTAGGTGGATTTTGTATCTGGGAAACTTTTTAGCTGATTGATACATGGTCGACAGACATAGTAGGTTATATGAGAATAAATTACACATGTTTGGCTGAAAAAAATGCATTTTATTGCGCATTTGTGTACAAAAGGAAAAAAACACAATTTGTGCATATGAGAAAAAAAGAATAAGAAAAGGTGTTTTCTTCAAAGAAAATCATTTTCAGTAGGGGGTATGGTTTCCACGGGCGGCCAGCAACGTTGAACACCTTTGAGGCATGGACTCAATGAGGCTATTAATGACGAGTTGGGGTATTCTGCCCCACTCTTCCAGAAGAGGTCTTTCCAGTTCTTGGAGAGTTTGTGGGGGTTGTTGGCGGCCAGAAACTCGTCTTCCTAGAGCGTCCCAAACGTGCTCGATTGGATTCATGTCTGGAGAACACGCTGGCCATTCCATTCGAACGATTCCTTCCTCGAAAAGGAAATCCTCCACCAGGTTTGCACGATGTGGCCTGCAGTTATCGTCCATTAAAATGAAGTTATCTCCGATTGCTGCAGCGTAAGGGACTACAATAGGTCTGAGGATCTCATCCCTATATCGGCGACCAGTCAGAGCTCCATCTCGAATGATGTAGAGGTCAGTGCGCCCGTCAATGGAGATGCCACCATACACCAACACTCCTCCACCGCCAAATCTGACACTTTCGTGCACGAACGCAGGATTATTCCTACTGCCACGGTCCCTCCAGTTGAAAATACGCCTATTATCCGGATGCACAGAAAAACGGGACTCGTCAGAAAACAGAATATTGCTCCATTCATTTCTCCTCCAGTTGACATGCTCGGTTGCCCACTCCCTGCGGTCGCGACGATGCCTTGATGTTAATCTAACACATACCATCGGTCGGCGAGCATACAGACCTACAGCATGGAGCCGGTTTCGGACAGTCTGAGTTGAAATCGTGGTGCCGGTAGCCGAGCGAAGGTGTTGTTGGAGAAGAGTAGCGTTCATGTTTCGGTGTCTCCGAGCTATTAACGCTAAATACCGATCTTCATTGGGCGTTGTTGCCCGTCTACGACCTTGGCCTGGTCTTCGGCCTGCACATCCACTCTCCAAAAAACGGTTCCAGATCCTGCAAATGACACTTTGTGACACTCCAATGGCTTGCGTTACTTCGGCTTGAGTTTGGCCCCCTTCTAACCTACCAACAATTCTCCAAGCTTCTGAATCTGTCAAATGACTTCGCTGAGACATCGTACTCATCGAAACAAAGCAATCACTGAATGCCGATCATCCTTGTCTTCATTCTCTTTTATCCAGTTGAAAGTCAAATTTCATTCGCTGCCGCTGAAGCGACGTTTTTGACGTCGAACTCAAAATTTGCATACTCCACAGTTTGAAAACCAGAAAAATTTGCATTTGTGATTCTCTTCTTCTATTTTCGGCAAAAAAAATTTCGTTTATATCTTTATTTTATATAAAACTTCAAATATCCTTTAATTGTTTTGAGCAGTGTATATTAATAAAATATACATGTATGTGAGAGCGAGTTAGTTATTAATACCAGGTGAGCCATATTCATATTCATAATTCATTAAAAGTTAAAAAGTCTTTAAAAATGAATAAATTAGGCTAAAAAAAATGCAGTTTGCAAGAATGGAGTTAGAGGGAGATCAGAAATTTTTTTAATAACAAAAAAAGTTGTAGTTAAAAAAATTACCGATAGATGGTGCTGACATGCATAATATGAAATAGATGTCAAACAGGGCCTACCAATTTCATGGAGAATCCTCCAAACGAACCGTTTTTTCAAAGCATCTGACAAGCTTCAGTATCTCAGCTCATGGAAAAAGGCCTTTCCTCATCTTGAGTTATTTTGCTGTAGGGAGTTATTGCAATGTTTGTTGGTTGCTGATTCCCTGTTCTTGTAAAAGAGCTTAACTAACAACACTTGTCCTGGTAATGTTGGCATACTTCTGGCATTGAATGAAGAATCTTGTGCATTGAGGTGTTTTATTGACTACATGATTTTCATAAATTGGCTTCATCTTATGCATTTCAGTGCCATCTATCAGTAATTTTTTCAATTACATTTTTTTTGTTATTAAATTTAAAAAAATCTCATCTCCCTCTAATTTCATTCATGCAAACTGCAATTTTTTAGCATAATTTCTTCCTTTTTAACGATTTTTTAAAGTTTTAACAAACTTATGGCACATCCGGTATTTTTATATATTATTATTTCCATATGCATAAATTTTTCAAAATACTTTTTCCATACATATAGTACTTGGACTCTTTTTAAATAAATATTAATTATAAATAAATTTTAGTTGTAATTAACTCTTAAAAATACATTTATAAACTTGTTAGGTTTGACTCTTTTTTTTTTACAACTAGGTTTTCAATTGACACAGATTTCAATGGGCTTCATATATTTAAACTTTTAATCTCAATTTTAAATGAAAATACAAAGTACAATATAATTTTTCAAATGTCTCTATTGCATCATTTATTATTGTTAGTGACTATTATGACTTTAGTAGAATTTTTTTGCATACAATATTTCAAGAAATGTGTATAAAAAATAGTTAATAAAATTTGCAATTTCATGTAATTAAAGAATTGGAAAAGAAATGCAGTTTTAAAAACTTTTAATTATTTCTTATAATTGTTTATTTTATGTTAAATATTTATTGTTGAAAACTGAATTTTTATTAATTAATGAGCGATATTATTTTGAAACACTCTTGTTTTCTCTGGTACATTAAAAGATAACTGCTTTATAAATGATTTTATTATTATTAACGGTAAGTATTATAAATATTATTAAAAAAATCTTTAATGTTTGAAATAGGAAAATGGAGTTTGGTAAAATATGCACATATAAAAAAAGAACAGGAAAGTTGAACGCCGGGATAGTCCATATTTTGGAATGAAATGATTTTATATTCATTTAATGGCTTTACTGATAACTTTGTACTTTCATAAAAATAGATAAGACCAAAACAAAGATAACAGACTACTTTAATGTAAATAAAAGGTTAAAAATAAAAAGAAAATTTTGGTTCGATTAAAAATGATAACGATATCAAAAGACAAATCCCCTCTCCTCCTAGAAATATCTTAGGAGAACAAGTGCTAGACCCCCCCTCCTCCCTACAGTGATAACGTTATAAATGTACAGCTCCAAACATGTAATCTGCTTTATTTTTTATACCTTGAAACACATTTTTGTCAAAATTCATATTCAATTTAACACATATGGGACACGTCTGTAAATTTTTTTATTGGTAAAAACAGTCATTCTGTATGTAGATTGCCAGACAATATAAATAATATATTGATAGAGATTAATTATCTTAATTAAAATTAAGGTCACAAACATGTTTTTCAAAATAATTGTAAATATCTACCAGAAAAATTGATAGAATTTGTAATGTATATATTTTGAAGAACGGGTAGTACAATACCAACCTTTGGTTTAGAATAAGAAAGAGAAATTGTTTAACGTTAGTATTTGCAGAACTACTGGAACCAGACCGTTTAAGCATCTGGGATTTTCGCCTGCAGTTTTTTTAATCTTGCATTAAAACAAACGAGTTAGTCTGTTTGCAGTTAGAATGAGTTCGCATAATCGTTTAGATGATTCCTTGAGATGGAGAGCCGGTGGCAGGCTTGAAACTGGCCAGTCTTAAGCAAAGGTGGCTCTATGGTTACAAGTAGCACTGAAAGTGGTATTCAGGTTGTGGAATCAGTTCCAAACAAGTTATACTTTTACCAGGAAGGCCACCACAGAGCAACGACACCTGCACAGGATTGCTACTTGGCATTAAGCGCATGACAACATAGGCTGGCAACGGCTCGTCAGCTTGCTCATGACCTTACTGCTGCGTCTGGAATGAGAATTTCTACACAAACAGTATGTAGACGTCTAGCAGAGAGGACGCTTTACACCCGGCATCTAGTCATATATGTCACTTTCACAGTATCGAACAGGAGAGCCCAGTTGTTGTGGAGCCGAAGACATCAATCTTGGATACAACAAGAATAGATGCGTGTTACTTTCAGTGATGAGTCCAGATTCACCATGCAGAGTGATTCTCATCGAATCTTCATCTGGAGAGAACGTGGAGCTCGCTATCATCCCTCCTACGTAAAAGAAATCGACAGATGTTGTGGCAGAGGAATCCCTGTCTGGGGCGGTATAATGTTGGGCAGTTTTACACCACTGCACGTCTTCAATGCACGTCTCTTTCTCTCATTCTAATATTGTTATAGTATATATTCTGTGCCAAATTCCATGGTAACACAGTGAATAGTTCATCAGTTTTCACAGATTTTATGTTTATGGCCTTAATTTTGACATGAGTGTAATCCTCTTTAATAAAAAGCTATGCGTTGCTGACGACTGGGTTTTTCGCTAATCGTTGCCACAGATTAATCTCGGAAAATGAAACATTTGAAGTTACTGAAAAAATTAATAGCTCCAAAAGTATTTGTCAAAAAATTGTTAGATAAATGCTTTAGAAAGGTAAAAAATTTTATTTTTCTTGATATAAATTTCAAATCTAATGATTATGCCGTTTTTCAAATATTGAAAATAAAAAAATACCAAATTTTACAATGGAGTACCATAGCGAAACCTTCACGCATAAAAAAAATAATGATGACGGATATGTGTCCTGACGTATGTATACTGACTACAGCACGAGTCACAAACTATAGTAGCCTTATTATTCTGTTTAAATATAAAAGTGAATTATGATGCCACGAGTTCATGATTTTTATTTAATTCTCGAGAAATAGCATATTTTTGTCCACCTCAGTGAGGCATATCAATTTTATTATATTTGAAGTATTGTTTCTTCATTAAAATCCAACGGAAAGGGTTTTTCTCCATACACTCCATAATGTAACACAATTATTCATTTTTTTAAAGCCGACCTATTCCATAATAGAGTCTACAGAGAATTGGCCTAATTTGGAAGGAAGTTTTTTGGATATCTTTTAGTACTTTTCCGTTATACCAAAATCATGCTAATGTGCCATTTATTTCAACCCTGAATGTGCAAATAATTTTTATTTCAAACCATGCCAAGCATTGTGACTCGCTATTTATTCAACGTGAATCTCTTTTTTTTAAACCGTTATTTAATTGTAAGCATGCAAAACATTTTAATTCACAATTTTTGGAATTGTAAATACTTTTTATTAAGTTATAACGTACAGTTTTCGCTGATCGAAAAAGGAAATGTTTATTAACCTTCAGGAATGGATTTTGGCAGGACTTATACTGTTAGTTATATATTATCAGAGATTGTTTTATTATCTCGCACATTGTTCTGATTTGCTTAGATATGGATTTATGGGGGAAAGTTTTATAATCAGATGAACTCGATTATGATCTCCTTTTAAAAATATTCCGCCAAATGGATTTTGATGGAACCTTCACTGTTAGTTAGATGAGTTTTCAAGGATGGTTATAGTATATAGCATATCGTTTTATCGTTCTTTACCAAATTCTACTGTAAATGATCAACGAAAAGAGTTTGTCCTTAACAGCCCAAATTTTGTCCGACAAATTAAAAATGTAATAACGCAATGGCGTTTGTATCGTTTTCAGAAATGCAGAAGGACATTCCAAGTAAATGTCCATATGGTTTTAAAACACAAGGTCAAATTCAAGGTCAATATTTCGTTTGATTAAAGTGCGTTAACAGAAATTGACCAGCGTAGTTTGCTAGTATATGGATAGAGATTAATTACCAGTCATAATTTCACAACATAAATCGTATTAAGAAATTTTTCAATTTTATCTTTCTTTTTTTTTCCTTATGAAAGAAATTAAACAGCTTTTCTAATCAAACTAAATTGAATGTGTGTGAGTTTATATGTATACCAACATTCTCTAACAATGTCGAATTTGTCTTTGACCTTAGTTATTAAAGTATAATTTTATTCTTTAATTTAATATATTTATTGAGGTTTTATTGTATAATGTTTTCTTTTGAAAATAGAATGTTATATTTTATTTACAGGGACACCTAAAAAAATCCATTACATTGTGGTCTGTAGTACAGTGTGTGAAACAAGTCGTTTGCAGTACATTTTAATAAAGTTATACTCTTTCAAACATACTGAAATTCATAAAACATTTTTGATATTTTGCAGGAAGAAAGAGCATGAAATGTCATGGTATTTATTTGTTTATTTCCAAATAACAATAAATATTGCATTATAAGAAAAAATTATTGATTTTTTTTCAAAATATGTTACATACTATAAAAAATATTTCATTTTCTGATAAATAAGAGTTAATTTGACAACATCTTAAGTTATTGTTGAATCATGATGTCAGTTTTGCAGTGTTCAACATACTTAAATTGAGATCAAAGTGCTGGCAACAAAGTGCTTAGCAACTGTTGCTTGCAACTCAAAATTTTATTCATTTTCCAATAAATGTAACAAACAAAAAAAACTGTCATCAACAGATGATAATCACTTATAATTCAAGATGTGAATCATTTATCTGGAAATGAAGCTAACAAAAAACTGTATTCAAGAAACGACAATCCCTTATAATTGAAGATGTTTTATAATTTATTTGAAAATTAAACAAATAACAACAAAAAATATAAAACACTGCCGTCAATAGACATAAGAGATTGTTGTCTCTGGATGAAATTTTTTGTTTGTTTCATTTTCAGATAAATGATTTACATCTTGCAGGCACTAAAATGTTGTCCCTCCATCTATTGAAATCTGCCTTTTTGGGGACGATTTTGGCCATTCTGTGGATTGATGAAAAAATGCAAAGAAAATGTTTGAGTAATTTGAAGTAGGGAGGGGTATCTAGAAGTTTAATTCTCTGACTTTTCACTCCGTCACATCTTTTATAGGAGCTAGTTTGCTTGTACCATAGGGACGAGCTATCGGATCAAAGGTCAGCTTACATGTCTGATATGCATTTTGTAGATTGAAAATCTACTTTTTAGACTTTAAAATGGGAAGTGGTTTTGAGAAAGACTATTGTTTTTCTGAGACATAGAGGAAAAGTGTGCTCTATAGTTGTTGGGCAAAGGTCATCTTGATGCAGAAGTAGCAAATGGATAAATCTGTAGACTTAAGAGAGGGTTCATTCTGGATTGATGGGCTTTTAAAACCATAGTGATAAGAGCTTTACTACTGGTTTTTCTGATTTTTTTCTTTCATTTTGATGCTTAAACTGTTTGTTTTTTCCAATAAATATTCACCATTTCACAAATATTTGCTACAACAATGTTTTAGATATTTTATTTCAAAAATAAGTGAATTAATATTCAATAAATGAATTAATACATATAAATATACATATTAAATATTAGCTTATTTAATAATAAAGGTAGAAGTTTGTCTCTGTGCATGTGTGTGTCTACTGTGTTCTGAAGAAACTGCTGGCATAGTGCTACAAGATTTGGCAGTAACCTATATATCTGAAGTTATGCACCTCAAAGGTGGTGTTTGCATCTTTTGATTAGATTTTTTTATTTAATTTTTTATGTGATCTTACTTTTTATTATTATTATTATTATTATTTTTACATTATGTGAAAATTTTTCCTCATTAGTAAAATAAAATTAGGTTTCAGTTTTTTAGCACCATACAGTAAATTTTGTTTTCTTTTCAATAAAGTTCATTTGGATTTCATTCAATGATTTTTTAATTTTTCATCAGTTTTATATTACTTTTTTATGCATTTTTTGTGTTTTTTCA
Source organism: Maratus michaelseni (assembly GCA_963931845.1). Classification (NCBI taxonomy): domain Eukaryota; kingdom Metazoa; phylum Arthropoda; class Arachnida; order Araneae; family Salticidae; genus Maratus; species Maratus michaelseni. Next base: position 420,058,525 of record OZ007591.1, on the reverse strand, counting down.
CATTTTGTGGTGATTTTCTGATATTTATAAAATTAATTAGGTTTCAATATAGTAAAATTTGTCCTCCTCTTAAGAAAGTTTTATTTGGAAATTGTGCAGTGATTTTTAGTGTTTTTACATTTTGCAGTGTTTTTTTTTCATGTCAGCAAAATGTATCCAGTTTCAATATTTTATCTCAATAAAGTAAATTTTGACTACTTTTTTAATAAAACTTATTTGGGATTCATATAGAAATTATTCTAATTTTTTATGTGATTTTTATTCTTTTTCTGCATTCTGTGGTGATATTTGACATTAGTTAAAGAAATTCAGTGCCCACTTCATTCTCGAATGAAATGAAGCTCTAATTATTGTGATTTTTTATTTCAACATAGATTTAAATTTTCAGCGTAGTCCTTTACGTTACTATAGGAACTAAAATCAAAACAGACTGGAACATGGATAGCATGCCCACTTTACGCAAGGAATCTCCTTTTTTTCTCTCCGAATATGTCTTGTGAAGTCAAAAGAAATTTCACCTTTTTTCCTTGGCCCTTTTTCATGCTTGATCTTGAGTTATATGTGATTGTTGTGTAACGACAGCAGTTTTTGTCTGATAAATGATTTACATCTTGAGTTACATGTGATTGTAACTGATTTTACATACCGTCTGCTGTCAAGAGACAACAATAATTCAAGATGTAATTTATTTGATAGAAAATAAAATGGTTTTGATAGTGTGTAACATTTTTTGAAAAAAAAAACATTATTTTATTTCTTCCATAATATAACTGACTTTTGATTTGGTTTATTTGCAAATAAATAGATAAATACTATGGCACATATTCTTTCTTCCTGCAGCATCTCAATGTTTTATCAATTTTAATGTGTTTAGTAGAGTATAAATTTAATAAAATACACTGCGAAAGATTTTTTCCACACACCTTCTCATAGACCATAATGTAACTGATATCTGTTTTGAGCGTGCCTGTAAATAAACTATAACATTCTATTTTCAATAGGAAACATTCTACAGTAAACCTCAATAACATATGTCAAGTTAGAGAATAAAATTACACTTGTATTTTAAAAATATATTAACTAATAAGGTTAAAGAAGATTCAACTTTATTTTTAAAATAAATCATCATTGAAAATAAAAAATTTCAACATTCTATTGATTTTTTATTGTTTATTTGTTTCATTTTCCTAAAAGATTCTTACAATTTTAAAAGGACAAATTAGAGCTACTTTTACTTTTTTCTGATCTGTGACTTGAATAGAGACCACCTACATGGCTCCTTTCTATATGCAGTTTATTTTAATACCATTTTTCTTGTGGCTGCAGTGAGGAAGGCCCTTAGCTGCGTTTGTGGTTTGTTCAAATTCCTCTATCTGCACAACAGGTTCTACTGATGGGAACTCATTGTTACTCCTGGATAATAATGACTCAACTTTCTGCATTTGAAATGTGTGATTTAAAATTATCAGTCTTATGAACCACATGAGGATACATATTTATCTATCTGGCCATCCCTTTCTGGATTTTGTCTTGTCTGATGTCCCAAAAGTATTCTTTTATTGTGTCTGAAAATCACTATAATGAATTGGCATATTCCCTGGTTGTTTTTCTTGGTGAGTTGTACTGTTTTACTTTTCAGTCATTTTTCATGCTGTTTGTTCTTATTGATCTATTTGTTTCTAAGTGAGAAGTTGTTATTTATGATTTTTTTCTCTATAAATTGCAGAAATGAGTAAAGTTTTTAATACTAAGTTACAAAATTAATTTGAATCCAGTTTTTTATGATTTTAAATTCCTCTAAGGATGTTTATTTACCATTATATAAGTTTTTGATAAATTATAAAATGTCACAGATTGACATAATTTTATTCATCGCAGGTGCATAAAGCCTTAAAAGGAGTTAAAGAGAAAATATCACGTTCATATCCGTGACATCACTTAAAGCAAACAGCTATATTTAAAGTGTGCAAAATGGAGCAAACCATTTCTTTAAAAGAGCTTTCTGGAAAACAATCTTCTGATTCGTTCCATGGAAAATCTCTTGTTTGTGAAATATGCAACAAAAGTTTCTCTCGAAAGGGAGTTTTATTCAGGCATTTGTTACTTCACACTGCTGAGAAACCTTTTGTTTGTGAGATATGCAACAAGAAATTCTCTCGAAAAAGTAATTTAAACAAGCATCTGTTAATTCACACTGGTGAGAAACCTTTTGTTTGCGAGATATGCAACAAGAAATTCTCTCAAAAGGAAAATTTAAACAAGCATCTGTTAATTCACACTGGTGTGAAACCTTTCGTTTTTGAGATATGCAACAAAAATTCTCTCAAAATGGAGATTTAAACAAGCATCTATTAATTCACACTAGTGAAAAACCGTTTGTTTGCGAGATATGCAACAAGAAATTCGCTCGAAAGGGAAGTTTAAACAATCATCTCTTTATTCATACCGATGGGAAACCTTTTTTTTGCGAGATATGCAGCAAGAAATTCTCTCAAAGTTGTCATCTAAGCCAGCATCTGTTAATTCACACTGGTGAGAAACCTTTTGTTTGTGAGGTATGCAACAAAAAATTCTCTCAAAAGAGAGATTTAAACAGGCATCTTTTAATTCACACTGGTGAGAAAGCTTTTGTTTGCGAGATATGTAACAAGAAATTCTCTCAAAAGAGATATTTAAACAGGCATCTTTTAATTCACACTGGTGAGAAAGCTTTTGTTTGTGAGAAATAAGATAATAATTTCCTTTTTTAAAAAGAGCCATTTAAACAGGTATCTATTAATTCATGCTTGTGATAAACCTTTTAGAGATATGCAGCAAGAAATTTCTCAAAAAGAATGTGTTTAACAGCCATTTGTTAATTCTCACTGTTGAGAAACCTTTTGTATGGAGATATTTTTACAACAAATTTTACAAAAGGATAATCTATGAACTGTTATGATAATTTGCAGTATCATAATAGTCTTAAGAATGTGATTTCTTCTCAAAAATTATAAACAATCGCCAAGTTAAGACGGCTGTCAATGAAAAATTTCTAATATTGTACTGCTTATTTATGGTCTGAATATACCTGAATATTTTGTATTATATTTTTTATGTTTTATTTATGTATCTATGAAATAAATTTTATCACCATGTATATGTATTAAATGGTGTAAATATTGAAAAATTGCTTGTGTGTTTGATGCACCTGTTGTTATTTCATAAAGTAATAACAGTCTGATGAGGTTAAAAATGTAAAAAGTTGCTAGAAAGGGTTTTAAAATATTTCCTTTTTTACAATAGGTTTTTATAAAAAGAAAGTACCCTAATTTTATTACACTATAACTACTAAATACATGGTATGTTTTAGGTTCCTTATTTTCAAATTGTAGCAACTTATACATTTAAGGAATCATAGCAAATGCAGTAGTTTTGCTATAATGTGTTTAAGAAATAGAAAATGTAAACATCTTTCTAAAATATCTGGTAAACCAGTTGACATACGCCAGTTGTTTTTTTTTTTTTAAAGATAGAACTGAACAAGACTAATAAAATGATAGTATTGAAAAAATTACTGTAACTTACTGTAGTTTTTTATTTAACTTTAAATGAAAAAATGAAGTGCAAAGTTTAACAAGGTGTATCTAACGATTCACTGGATGGATTAACTTCGTTTTTGTTTTATTTTATCCTCTTGGTAAAACTTAATTTATATGTTCTTTTCATCTTTGTATGTTTGACGGTCGCTGAGAAAATCGAGTTTATGTTTTAATGTTTCGGATGAAGATTTTTTTGTCATAGCAAACGCGCGTGTTTGCACGAAAGTTTAAATAAACATTATTATTATGTATGTAACACAATTTATTCAAATTAAATAAATCACGTGACAAATTTGTTTTTATTTTCATACTAGCGTAAATGCCCGTTCTACGACTTGGGGTAGAAATCGTGGTTTTCACTTTAAATTTGAAATAATTGATAAATATACTCATATACTATTCATCGACAATGAGGAAACATATATATATTGAAAAATTGTATCGCCTTGCATGCTCCTGCTATTCACGTTCAAACTCACTAAGCATTTTATATGCTTGTGTAAAAGAATTGTGTATCATAATTTCATCTAATTCACATAAAATATGCAGCAAACAATTTTAACAATGTGTGGTCGTTATTAAGTCGTTCCTGCACACCTTGTGCTGTAATTTTCATTTTGGTACTTTTCATTTTACCAACAGCATGCCAAAATGTATGTTAATGTGCCAGTTATTTCAACCTTGACCGAACAGATGTTTCCCACTGCAAACCGTGCCAAACATTGTGATTTGTTATTTATTGAATGCAAATAATTTTTTAGATACGTTTCTGTTATACAAAAACCATTGTCGCCAAGCGTAATAGTTGGCGCAAAATGAAATTCCCGTGAATCAAAATATTTGAAAAAAAAAACAATGTCGAAATGAAAGTGAGCATTTAAAAAATATTACGTTTGAAAATTACAGACTTTTAAGCAATATTTTATTAAAACACAAAAATATATATACTTAAAACAAGAAAACAAATAATTGATATACAATAAAGAGGAAAATCCTGTGCCGGTAGATTTGGTCATCTCTTTTTGGCGATAAATGTTTGATGTACTTGTTGCGATCTTCAGCCTTTGCTGTTGCTTTTTTAACTCCTGGAATGTACTTTATCTACGTGACGTCATACCCCTTTTGGTGACATTTTGTGTTTTTTCGCCAATCACGCCAACTGGCACAGGATATGGGACTCTTCCCCAATAAAGTCATAAAATAAAACTCTTACTAAACTTATGGCATGAAATTACAAATGTGTTTTAATGCGACTGTAAATGATGACGAACAGTTCCCTGATGTTTTTTGTTGTGTCATTTTCCAATGTCCAATAATTTCTACACATTTTTGGTATAACATCCAGGGTTAAGGTCAACAAAATTATAGTTTTGATTTACTGTGAAATGATCATATCCAACATCTCTCAGTTCATCTGTTTTATATGTTCTCCAGCAATCTGTGTAGATAATACTTACATCAACTACATTGTTTTCGATTGCCGCCATTAAAGTTTAACTTGTACTATGTATTATCCAGGCTTGGTTTCAGCCAATTGAGCCATGCATGAAGCCAATATTACTAATTATAGTAACCCTTATTATTTTTTATTTCTACGTGGTAAATTCAATTTACGGTTCTTTTGAGGAGTGAAGCTCAATGGAGCAGGTTAGTCCATTTAGAAGTTTCTATATAGAAGGTGGGAACAGAGGAAAAGAGCTCGGGAGGGGAGAATTAATGTCTAGCCTCGTTCCTGATTTTGGCAAGTGTTTTCTGGTCATTTATCTTTCAGTTTTGATTCTAGTAAGTTGTTATTTTTTGTTATAGCTGATTTTCTCACATATGGGTAGTTTTTTTTGTAATTACTGTTTACCTGATGACGACTCGGACATATCTATGGTTAATGTTTCTTCAGATCTCGGAATTACTCAAACTATTTCTCAGTGATCGTGACATTAACGAATTTCGTGTAGCTTTAGGAATTCCAATACAACGAGGTTTCTGCAACGAGTTAAGTATTTTTTGTTTTCATGTTCGCGAAGCGATCATACATGTTGTCTAGTGATTGCTACATTAACAAATTTCGTGTATTTTTGGGGATCCCAATATAACGAGGTTGCTGCATCCAGTGATTTTTTATTTCATGTTCGCGAAACGATCATATATGCGGTACAGTGATCGCCGCATTAACAAATTTCGTGTATTTGGGGGATTCAAATACAATAAAGTTGTTGATCCAGTGATGTTTTTTTCATGTTCGCGAAGTGGTCATTCTTGCGGTACAGTTTTCGCTGCATTAACGAATTTCGTGTAGTTTTTGGTTTTCCAGTACAACAAGGTTGCTTCATCCAGTGATGTTTTTTGTTTTTATGTTCTTAAAGCGACCATGCATGCGGTACAGTGATCTGCATCCAGTGATGGTTTTTTTCATGTTCGCGAAGCGATCATACATGCAATACAGTGATCGCCGCATTAAAAAATTTCGTGTATTTTTGGGGATTCCAATTCAACAGTGTTTCTGAATTCACCGCTTCAACGAATTTCATGTATTTTCGGTTTTTTTCAACTTTACATTGACTTACATTTCAAATTAACGTCAACTTTTTATGAAATTTTTCTGAAATGTGTACATAAATGTTGTTTCTTACTACCCATATTATGTTTTTTATGTCTATCATTTTAAATTCGTCAAATGAAATATTTAAATTTTATACATAAATGCAATAATAAAAAAATTCATATCTGTAACAATGACTCCTGCTGCAAAAGTAGATTATTCCCAGGCACTCGCAGTTGAAATCTCCCATTGTGCGCCACACATTTTATTTATTTATTTACCATTTTTAACAATGTTATGTATTTCATAATATTAAATTACTGTTTTGAACATGATTGGCAACGATAAACAAGATTGGTACTTGGCAACCATTTTGGGCGATCTATCGCCTGGCCTGGATAATACGTAAGTACCGTTTAACTGTACGATCAGGAATAGAAGGAAACATCTCTGTGTTTCACAATATAAACATCGTAATACCCATTGAGGAGGAAGAACACGTCCTGCATTGCTTTTTCTTCTGGTAAATAGACTTTTATCTACTTCTATAATTTTATTATGTCCACAGATTTTTTCATTTGGTCGTGAACACAAAACATTGGCACAAAATTCTCTCAAATAGCTATTCCAGTCCACTGTCGTATTCCTATCCACATGATCATAAGTTACATCTCCACTGTGGATAAAATTCAGAACTTATCCATAATTTTATTTCATGGTTTTTCTTTTTTGAGCAAAACCTTTTATACAGAATTCTAAATTCCTGAAACAATTTTATCGCCACTTTCATATCATCTGGTAATTGACAAATGGTAAAATCCATCTCAATGTCATTGGCAAAAGTCAGTAGATTATATCTTTCATACGAAAAAAACTAACTTAAATGTTTTACAAGGTTATGGTTAAATAATAACAATAAAAATCCTTTTCACGGTCAGGGTTGAAATAATTGGCGCATTAGCATACATTTTGGTATGGTGTTTGTATAACGGAAAAGTAACTAATATTCTCGCGACGTCACAGTAAATATGAATTTTTAATCCCTTATAAAAACGTGCAGAAACCTGAAAATTAAAAAAATTATGCCCAAAAAAGCATATTTTTCATTATTTCTTTTTTTCTCTGCAAAAATGGAAGTACTAATCCACTGTTGTGATATGGATGTGTTCGTACCAGAATGGACACACTGTGTTTTATTATATTTAGATATATCATCTGTTTTGACGCGTGAAGTGAAATATTTTCTTTATGAAATTCACATTTATTTAAATTATATTGTAGCGAAATTGTCATTGTTTACTATGGGAAACTGTATCCCCCAGGTAAGGCATTTAGCTGCAGAGCAGCGGGTAGTGAGGTCGAACTCCGTTAGAGGCAAGTTGCTAAAAATTCGTTTTTGTGTTTGTTTCCTGTTCCTTCTGGAAAATTCTTATGTTAACTGGCCGCAACTGCCGAACAGTTTGGTCGCCCCTAAATGTATGTTAAGAATTGCAACGCGTTACTTTTTTTCATAATTTAATTTTTTCCTTAATCCTTCGCCAAATCGGAAGATTATGATCGACAAATGAAGAACTTTTGCACACATGGTAGCATTTCGCATATTTTCTTCTGTTATGTATTTCATCTTGACAAAAACAGCTTAATTCATTTAATCATTTATGCTTCATGTCCGTTTGCTTACATATATACACATATATATATATATATATATATATATATATATATATATATATATATATATATATATATATATATATATATACTGGGTGGTTATAATATAAGTATCTCTATTTGGAGCTGTTTGTAGCTTGAAGGAATAACCGGAATGAAACCAAAATCGGTACACTTACTATTCGAGAAGGGGGAAGAAGAATGAACAAATAAAAATAATTAATTGCAGCAATCGCCGACAGATGGCGCATTTGAGTGTGAAATGTAATGTGTAATATTGTGTACCATGGAGGTGTCACAAACCTCAATTACTTTACTGCATATCAAAACATGCGCGAAGCATCACTCCGGATGCATTACATTCCGCAGTTGAGCACGTCGTGCACTGCCTGGAATGTGTCCTCCAGCACAATGGCCCTTGTGGAACCTGAACGTGATCGGCAACGCCTTACGAAGGAGTAACCACATTCACTGTGACATTTTCGAATAAATTAGGTGTGCCATCCGGTTTTTAACCTTATTTTTTTGTTCGTGTATAACACATTACATTTCACACTCAGTAGCGCCATCTGTCTGTGATTATTGCAATTGTTTTTTATTATTATTCCACTCTTCTTCCTCCTCATCGAATAGTAAGTGTACTGATTTTGGTTTCATTCGGGTTATTCCTTCGAGCTACAGACAGCTCCAAATAGGGATACTTATATTATAACCACCCTGTATATATATATATATATTTATATTTCACTGGCTCCCAGCTAAAAAAAACACCACCTATTTGTTTTTTGTTTCTCTCTAACATTGGCAGTAGACTCGATTACGGAAGATTAGAAAATCAATCATTATACTCATCTAAAATGACATAATCAGGCTGCATACCAAATTTTTAAATGCGGTTTGATCATATATTGAACTTTAATTTCTGTTAAAGACTTCATATTATCTCGAAAAGGTGGACGCCATGTTACAAAGTTAAAGGATCAGAAAAACAAACTTTAGAGAAAAAATTCGTGAAGTTCAATCGGTCACAAGGTAATCAGCACATGAACACCATCAAGAAGTTACGAAATTTGCAAATGTTGTGATCCATAGGTAGAAGAAAATTTTCATTAATGATTTTCTCCAGTAAAAATTTTCCACAAACATTTTCAGCCTTTCTCTTCAGACTATGATCTGAATTCCATACAATTCAGATATCTGCAAAACCCTTGGTCTCAGGTCTTTTGTTCCACATTGGGTTGGGCAACGCAACCCAATCTGCAGTACTTATTGAGCCTGGTTGACGCGGCTTATTTTCGTTGTGGGTCAGGTTGTCTTGAAACATTTGACTATGGTTGGGACATATATGTCACAGTGGACTATTTTTTATTCTATGAGTAAGACTTTTTTAAACCTGTCATATACTTATACTAGGATATTTTCAAGAGAAATCTGTCACAACGAAATTTTTTGGAAATTGTAGAATGACTGATTGCAAAATTAGTCATCAATCCTGGCCAGTTATTAATGTCAGATGTAGGTTTCATCTTAGTGTGTTTTAGAACACAATAAATATACACAGTTCATATTTATAACAACTTGGTTAAATATTATTAAATAAGACAGATACAAAATACAGCATACATGCTTGCAGGTTACATTCAGATCAACAGTTCAGGTTATACCGTTAAAGTTACAGTTTACACAGTTACAGACAATATATATTTATGCAGTTAATCAAACAGTTACAATAATATCATGACATCCCCCCTTTTAAGCTATTTCATTATACAACATAGTCATTTAAATATGTAGGCATTCTACGAATACGACTACTACATCTTAGATTGCTGTTTACATGAGTATTCTGTGGAGAATCTAAAAATACCTTGGAATCAGTTTCAGGAATACTTATTATTTCATAATTTGGGTCTATTGTTTTTAATGACAATGATTTTCTTATATGTTTTCTATTACGTCTAAGAATTTTCCCAGATTGATCCCTAACGTAATAAGATCTTGGATGAGATTTGTCTATTTTAACAATTTTAGCTGGTTCCCAAGTTTTGTTTTTAAAGTTTAAAATCCTAACATTCTCTTGTTCTATAAGCTGAGGTAATGGATGTGCTGATTTGTCATAATAGTTCTTTTGAATAGCTTGCCTCTTAACTAGTTTTTCTCGAATGTTATTAAACAATTGTGCATTTAGTAATTTATTTGTGATCGGTAATTTTGTTTTTAGTCTACGATTAAACATCAGTTGAGCTGGAGATAACTCAAGGCCTGAAATGGGTGTGTTTCTATACTCCATTAATCCCACAAAATAGTTTTTATTACTTTTCTCATAATACATTTTACAATTCCCACAGCCCTTTCAACCATCCCATTACTTGGAGAATAATGAGGACTACTAAATGCATAGTTAAACTCCCAATCTTTTGCAAATTTAATATAATTAGAGCCATTAAATGGAACATTGTCAGATATTACAGTATTCGGGACACCAAACCTAGAAAAAATTGATTTTAGTTTACATGTTACATCATCCGCTGACTTATTTTCAAGCTCGCAAACTTCTATCCATTTTGAGTAATAATCCATAAGAATTAGATAATTAACATTACCAAACTTCATTATATCAACCCCTACCTTTTCAAATGGTCTATATGGAACTGTATGAGGTTTCATAGGTTCTTTGCTATTTGCCCTTCTAAATTTTTCACAAATTTCACAATTAAAAACAACTTTCTCTATATCTGAATTCATTCCTGGCCAATACATTAAGTCCTTAGCCCTTTTCTTGCACTTTTCTATCCCAAAGTGTGCTTCATGAATTAAATCTAACATACTTTTTCTCAAACTATGAGGAATAACTATATTTTCATTAAGAAATAACAACCCATCATTACTGTGAAGATCATTTTTAATTTTAAAATATGTTTTCACATTGTTATCTACATTTTTGTAAGATTTTGGCCAGCCTTCCTTGATGTAATTTAAGACAATTTTCAATTCTGGGTCTGATTCAGTTTCTTTCTTAAATTGGGCAATTCTGCCTTCACTCATAGGTAAGTATTTAGAAATGGTATGTACAATATTTAACATTTCTGGGTCATCTTTAACAGTTACATCTTTAGGGAATGCACGTGATAAAGTATCAGCCAGAAACATTTGTTTACCTGGTACATACGTTACTTCAAACTCATACTTAAGTAATTTTAGAAGCATTCTTTGCATTCTTGAGGATATTTTATGCATAGGTTTTTTTACAATTGACATTAGAGGTCTGTGGTCACTTTGAATTATGACTTTTCGACCATAAACAAAATTATGATATTTTTCAAAAGAAAAGACTATGGAAAATAATTCTTTTTCTATTTGCGTATAGTTTTTCTCGCTGTTAGTTAAACTGCGTGACACAAAAGATACAGGTTGGTCTTTTTGGATTAAACATGATCCCAGGCCATCTTTTGAACTGTCACACTGTATTACTATTTCATCTTTTGAACTGAAAACTTTCAAAACTGGGGCTCTGGTTAACAGTTCTTTAATTTTACTAAATGATTCTTCCTGTTCCCTCCCCCAATTAAATTCTACATTTTCATGAATTGTCTCCCTTAATGGAGCAGTAATTTTCGATACATTGGGTATAAACTTTGACAAGAAATTTTTCATACCTAACAACCTCCTAACTTCAGTTTTTGATTTTGGTGTTGGCATGTCAACAATTCCTCTGATGTGACTAGGGTCAGCTTTAATACCAGATTTAGAAATAATTTGGCCTACATATTTTACTTCCGGTACTCTATACTGTAATTTATCAGGGTTAAATTTGATATTTAATGACCTAGCTCTTTCAAGAACTTTCGACATAATCAAATCATGTGTGGCCTCATCAGTTCCTGCAATAATGATATCATCAAAGTAAATCTCAACACCGTCAATATCCCCAAACAGCTTTTGATTTCTCTTTTGAAATATTTCGGGTGCTGATGAAATTCCGAATGGCATTTTGTTAAATTTATACCTGCCAAATGGTGTGTTAAATGTACAAATTTCACTACTAATTTCATCCAATGGAACATGCCAAAATCCATCTTTTAAATCGACTACAGAAAATATTCTTTTACCTTCTAATCTACTTATTATGTCATCTGCAGAAGGAATTTGATAGTGTTCCCTTTTTATTACTTTATTTAAATCCCTTGGATCCAAACACAATCTGAGACTCCCATTAGGTTTTTCGACAATAACTAAACTTTGTACCCAATCAGTTGGTTTGTTTACTTTGGATACAATTCCCTCTTTCTCTAATTTATTTAATGTGTCTTTTAATTTTGGCTGTAATACCTGAGGAACACGCCTAGGAGGGTGAATAACTGGTATCGCATTATCTTTTAACGTGATATGATATGGTTCATCTGGAAATTCTCCAGTACCAGTGAATACATCTTTATATTGTGCTATCAACCCATCTTTACTTAAATTATTTCTCTCTATTTCATTTATTTGTTGAATTAGTTTCAACTCAGAACATGCTTTTAATCCTAATATTGGTTTCGATACAATATTTACAACATAAAATAACAGTGGCACATTATTACGTTTCCCAGTAGAACAATTTATCATTAAAGTGCCTTTTGGCCTTATTTTAAAATTACCAAATGTCATTAATGTTACTTTAGTTTCTTTAAACTTTGGTTTAATTTTAGCATCATTTAAAACATGCAATGGTAAAATATTCACTTCAGCACCAGTATCAAGTTTGAATTCAACATCAAAATACTTATTTTCTAGAAACAGTTTAATATTTTTATACCAAGTTTCACTTACCGTTTCAATATTCCTAATTTCTACAGAACTAACTATGCTTTGAAGTTCATATTGTTCATTTTCAAATGGTTTCATAGTTATAGTGTCACTAAAGTTAAGTTCATTTTCAGGTTTAAATACAGTCACTGTGTCAACAAAAATATGTGATTCACTTAGTTCATTTTCCGGAGCACTGACTTGATGTACCTTCTTCGGATTCTGAGGGCATTTTATGACAAAATGATTCTTCTGTTTACATCTTGAACAGTATTTTCCGAATGCTGGACATTCCCGAGGCTTGTGTGTTCTACCGCACTTCTTGCACTCGTATTCTGATGACTGTTGCTTTGGTTTGCTCTTCTTCCACTGTTTCCTCACACTGTGTACTTCACTTTCATCATTCATACTTCTGATCTGTTCCTGACTCGATTCTGCTGCACGTACAATTTCCACTGCTTTTCTACTGACAGTGATGACTCGCGAAGCAAACGTTCTTTCAGACCGTTGTCACGAATTCCGAGGACAATCCTATCTCGAATTAGCCCATCTTCTTGATCAGCGAACTCGCACGTTGACGCTAACGTTTTCAGTTGAGTCACATAACTCTCGATGTTTTGGCCTTCTTGTTGGACACACGAGAAAAATTTATATCGTTCATAAACGACATTCTGACGAGGTAGACAATACTCTTCAAACTTTTTTATCACTTCGGTGAATTTTTCTTTGTTTTCAGGTGTATCGAATTTGAATGTATTGTATATCTCTAATCCTTCGCTCCCAAGGAGATTCAACAGGATTGCAATTTTGACTTTTTCAGGACGCCCATCTTTCTCGGTGGCTAACATGTAGTTTTCTAACTCTTGCCGCCATCTCCTCCATTTTTCTTTTACATTTCCTGTGCAGAATTTCAGCGGGCCAGGTGATCTAAAAGCATCCATGTCGTAACTCGACTAAGAAACGTGGATCAGCAACGATAATCTTTTATTATCGTTTCAGTCCTGACACCATGTCAGATGTAGGTTTCATCTTAGTGTGTTTTAGAACACAATAAATATACACAGTTCATATTTATAACAACTTGGTTAAATATTATTAAATAAGACAGATACAAAATACAGCATATATGCTTGCAGGTTACATTCAGATCAACAGTTCAGGTTATACCGTTAAAGTTACAGTTTACACCGTTACAGACAATATATATTTATGCAGTTAATCAAACAGTTACAATAATATCATGACAATTAAAGGGTTAATTGTTTCTTGTTCAAGTTGGGTTTTCACTATTTTGAGTCAGTTCATGTTGCCTGAGTTTTCAAAGAAACCCTAAAAATTTTCAGATGAATAAAATCATTTTTCTACATGAAAGATAAAATTGTTATTAGAGATTTAACAGTAGTCAACTTTTCAATAATCATATTGAAATATGGATTAATTTTCTTGCATTTCGAGTGTGGTTGCAGTCAATGAAAATTTTTCGGGTTTATTGTTTCCGGGTTTACTGGAAATTACAGTCCTGCATCGACTACCCAAAATGCATTTCGTTTAGGGTTTGATTGATTCTTTTTTTTTTTTTTTTTTTTTTTTTTTTTTTTTTTTTGCGGGTTGAGTAAATTTTATATATTTAAGGTTGTGCTTTGCCTCTTTCGAATCGGGTTCGAGATGAACCGATTATATAAAAAGATATTCTGAATAATTGGCAAATGAAAAAACTATATATTTGAATAGTAATGGGTGTATTTTTTGTACATAAGCAGTAAACTTGTAAATTACTTTTCCATAAATGTGTAAAAATATACATTTATTTTCTTTCACTTCAGGTTCAGGTATGAATATTTCAAATTTAGTTTGAAGTCTGTCGGGTTAAAGTGAGGATTCGGGCCGGCTCCAACCCAATCTGAGCAGGACTCTAGTGTCATGCTGTAGAGATTTTTAAGAGCATACTGTATATGTAATATAATTTAATAAATCAAATGATTTAATAGCATTATCACAATTGGAGTAAATATAATGTGACGGTAATAAAACAAAATTAACAAATCAAATAATTAGGAAATTGAATACACCTCTGCCACCACCGAAAAACAAAATCCTCTTAAATTTTAGGCTAAAGAGAGAATTCATCACTAAGATTCTAGCCCTGAGGGTGACGAGTTTTCTTTTAATCATGTTGAACACAGCTGAGAAGCAATTCATAGAGTTTTTTCTCACATAGATTTCTAAAACCAGCCAAAATACTCATTAATGATAAATGTTTCCCTTATAGAATGTTGCATTAGCAAAGCTTTAGAAAACATTTTTGATAATTACTAGTTTCAATGTTTAAAGTGTTTATTAAATGTTTATTACTTTATTCTATCTTTACAAGAAGAAAGTATTGGATTCATGAAAATTTTCCACTTCCAGTTTTCAACGGATTTATACATTTTAGAAGGTCCTGAACACAATTGTTTTTAGAAAACGTCTGCGTGTGTGTATGTGAGAGAAATTTTGTGGGCGCGGTATCTCTAGAAGCAATGCACGAAATTTAATAATACTTTAGATTCAGTTAGACCTAGATATAAATGGGAGGTTATTAGTTTTTGGTGTAAATCGCATAACAGGTGGCGCTATTGTGCTCCGTTTTTCATGATTTTTAAGATAAGCTATATCTGAAGAACTAATGCACGGAATTTCATCAAACTTCAGATTCCACTAGACCTTGACAAAAATAGATGTTGATTACGTTTTGGTATATATAACCCAACAGGTGGCCTATGCTACATTTTGCATGATTTTCATGATAGCTATATCTCCAGAACTAATGCACATAATTTAATAAAATTTTAGATTCAGTTAGACCTTAATATAAATTGGTGCTTATTTGTTTTTGGTGTAGTATGTGAAACTTTTATGAGATAGAAAAAAGTTTTGGGATTGGCACATAAAACTAGTTTTTTATTCTAATCAAATCTGTAAAATCTGGCGTTATTTTAGCTGTTGATTATATTTTGATTTTTTTTTGTCTAAGCTGTGATAACTGATAAATTTTCTGAAATTTCAAATTCCTTGGCTGAATCGGTTAAACCTTTAACTCAATCATTTGAGGTGATAATAGAATAACTGGAAAGTATGTTTCGATAACAGACTTTTGATTCATCTACAAGTACAAAAGCATTTGGTATTTATTCGAAAGTGAAAACTTTTGATTTCATTGCATCATTTTTTTATGAAAAACATCTTGAGTGAAATAAAAATTTTAACTGAAATTCTGGATATGCCAAATTTCAATGTCATTGACTGCATCAATATAATAAAAAGTACTGTCCAAACCTTACCAACTATCAGTGATGATTCCACTGGGATGGATAATCTGATAAGAAGTTCAATTGTATTTGCTGAGAAATTGGAAATAGATGCTGAAGCTGACTTCTGAAAGCACCATAGGAAAAGGGTTTCCGCAAAGAGAATAGATAATAATAATAACACAACAATGGACATTTATATACACATGTTTTACAGGAAAGAATTTATAGAAATTTTGGACACTTTAATAATCGGCTTAAATGACAATGTTTCCTACATTCAAAAGAATATTGAAACAATACATTCCATATTAAATATACTATTCAACACGGCAAATTTGCGTATCACTAATTTAGAAAAAGTTATTAATATGTTTCCTCCTAGATCTGAGAAACCTTATGTACATGACTTGCAGAGTAAAATGGAAATAATATTTGATTTATGTTCAAACCATAATGTTAACTCACTCACTTGATGAACTTTTCACTCATGCCAAGAAATTCAAACACTATTTGAGTCATGCCTTCAAACTATATATCTTAACATTCACAGCAGGTTGAATCTAATGAAAGAACCTTTATACAATTAAAAATTATAAAAAATGTATTGCGAACTACTATAAGTGATGACAGACTTGACAGCCTAATGCTTTTAAAATGTGAAAGTGAAAAAGGAAATTTTATAAAACTGGACGATGCTGGACGACAGGTGGGCTTCTTTGAAGACCAGAAGAAGTAATGTTAAGTGAAAAAACAAAGAAAGGCAAAATGTATGTTCACTAGCATTATATTCTCTATGTTACATTTTGCTCTGCTGTATTTCATATATTTATATAGTTTTCTGTAAATATATTACATTTATTGTATTATTTGAAATTGCTAATTTGGTTTTGATTTTAATTATTTAAATGAAAGAGGTGTGCTTAAACATTTTTTAAATGTACCAATAATTAGAATTTTTATGTTTCTGTTTCAGTATTTTTAAGGAATTTTTTTACACATAAGTATCATTATCATTATAGACACATTGCACATATCATTTGGGCTGGAAATAAGAGCAGTTTGTTTTAAATTGAGAAAATTTTTAATCCCTCGAGCAAAAAAAAAAGTTATCTGTAGCTACGCCCTTGCACAATAAACTCAAGACTGGAGATCACTACTGGTGATTCAGAAATTTACTATGACCACAACTGGATCACAGAGGAAGGTAACATTTTTAATTTTCACCAAGCAATATATTTTGAAACTTTGAATGTTTATTTTGACACATAAAGGACTAGGCTAAAAAAACATATATTACCTTTTGGAATTCACTAATACTTTAATAACAATTAGATACATTTTCTTAAGTGGCCCACTGCTGGGGTGTTTACTTTAAGGTCTCCTTTCACAATTATAGTAATTTTTTAATTAATTATAACTTATTCAATTAAAAAATACATATATGCAGTTTTCTGATCTTGTTCTCTGCGTATAAAGTACTAGGCTAAAAAAACATATATTACCTTTTGGAATTCACTAATACTTTAATAACAATTAGATACATTTTCTTAAGTGGCCCACTGCTGGGGTGTTTACTTTAAGGTCTCCTTTCACAATTATAGTAATTTTTTAATTAATTATAACTTATTCAATTAAAAAATACATATATGCAGTTTTCTGATCTTGTTGCAATAAAAAAAGAAGAAAAAATCTGATTAACCAACTTTGTGTACAGAAACCATATAGTACATTAAAGATTATCTGTTCAATGGAAATTTTTCTGCGACACCTATAGTACTTTAAAACTGAGCCAAATGAAACAGAAAATTAGCATTAAAAACCAGTATTTAAACTTCATTAAAATTAAGACTTAAAAACAGCTCAATAAACACGCATAATTTACATCTTAAGGATGGAATTTAAAAAATCATTAACAAAAAGAAAATATAATTTATGCATTGACATTGTCTCTAAAATATATACTGATTAGAAATTTTTAAAAAAATGCATTTTATACATATAGAATCGACATTTTGAACTGCAAAAATGCATTAAAAAGGTAATAAAGAGTACAATATATAGACAAATTAAAATCATACCTTTTAATAAGTTATCATCAAATAAAATGTAATTTAAATAGTGATCAATAGACATAACTCAACTACCTGTAACTCGCAATTTTTACTTTATAAATATTTCTCTGTTTGATGCGAATCAAAAGAGAACTAACATAAATTGGATACGATAGTATTTTCACAGCAATGAAAGTAATGAATTCATGGGTACAAGAAATCCATCCATGCCAACACTGAAAATTTTTTTGAGCATTAGGTATAACCAAATAGAAACAGGCTAAAACTGACTATGTCTTGCATTATGGCTAAAAATTAATCTTTCATAATAAAAGAAACTGATTAAAAGTTCTTTGCTATTATTTAATATATAAAGTAGAATTTAATATCGGTCAGTATCTCTGCAAGATTGAAATCAGTCCTGAGATTGAAGATCTTGTGTCCAAGACGCCATTTTACTGACAAATTCAATTACCAGAAGAAACTTCGATTAAAGATCTATATTCGATTAATAAAGTTCTAAAATTTCAACAACGTGCTTTTTGTGCAACACGCGCATACAAAATGTATTATAAATCCTTAAAAAGAATAACATATAACGTCAAAAGTAATTTAACTTTTCTTATCAATTTCATTAATCGAAATAAAAATCTAGTTTATGATCGATTTTTTCCTTTGTTCGTTTATCGCGACCCCTACCCGAAATGGCGTTATATTGTTGGCTCAGTTGAGACTTTTTAAATTTTCATTGTTTTAGTTATTAAGGTATTGAAGAAGATCAACTCAAGATACGCTATTAACACAAGTAAAATTTCTCATTCACCGAATAAACATATTTTTATATCTCAACGGACGTAACAACATCCTACTCCAACGAAACAAAACACAATACTCACTCTCTGAACAGATCGAGAGGAAAAAAAAACAATCAAACACTGCGCATGCGTGCCCACCAGGTGCCGTAATAATCACAGCCGGCCCGGTGAATACACTACCCACCTTGAAACCCAAAGGTTTCAATTACAAAACGTACTATTACTACATTTTCACATTAAAGGTACAATAGATGCAAAGGTACACACAGTAAACTAGCACAATATATACACTCTGAATATACTAATGAAATAAGAAATTCATACAATTATAATCATACAATAGCAAAATTTAACAAGTTTACATAACATTATCTGAAATAGGTAATATACACACTGTAGAAATGCTACGTTATAAGTGCCCTTAGGCGTTTTGACCCGAACTACTCTGATTTTTCCATCATTTCCATGAATAACTTCTTCAATTCTACCAATTAACCAACTACATACTGGTAGTTTTTCTTCTTTTAACAATACAACCATGTTAGGTTTAATATCACCTTTAATACTATGCCACTTAGATCGTTGTTGTAAAGTACACAAATAATCTCTGGCCCATTTTTTCCAGACAGTTTGGACCAGTTTAGTTGTCAATTGCCATTTAAAAAGTCTATTAGTTTCTACAGAGGAAATGTCTATCTCAGGTAACGAATTAAGTGGCCTACCGATCAAAAAGTGACCTGGCGTTAAAACATTATAATCATTGGGATCGGATGAAAGTGGTGTCAGAGGTCGGCTGTTTAAAATAGCTTCAATTTGATTGCTAACAGTCAAAAACTCCTCAAATGTGAGTTTATGCTCACCTACCACTCTTTTGAAATGGTGTTTAAAAGACTTTACACCCGCCTCCCACAGTCCCCCAAAACTAGGCGACTGTGGAGGGATAAAATTCCAAGACACAGACACACCTTCAGAACACATGTAATCAATTACATACTCATTTTTAAATAAGGCGAATAACTCCTTTATTTCTGAAGCAGCACCTCGAAAATTTATGCCATTATCAGAAATAAGGTGAGATGCCAGACCTCTGCGTGCAAAAAACCTTTTTAAACATACAATCATAGCTTCTGCCGATAAATCAGTGGTAATTTCAAAATGAACTGCCTTAGTCATTAAACAGACAAATACACAAACAAAAATTTTGTGATAAACACCTTTTCTTTGGTTTTCGTACTTTATTAAGAAAGGCCCACAACAATCTAGGCCTGAATTGGAAAAAGGAGGATTAATTGTCACTCTTTCCTTAGGTAAAGGTGCCATAATTTGACTCATTTCTTTTGTGTTCGCCTTAAAACATGTCACACAATTATGGACAGTTTTTCTAGCAATAGCACGTCTCCCCAAAGGCCAATATTCTTGCCTAACGGCATACAACAAAGTTTGGGGCCCAACATGAAATTTTTTAAATGAAAATACAAAAAAATCATTTCCGTTAATTTGTGGCTCTTAGGAAGTAAAATAGATGTTTAACATCAATTTGTAAATTAGCATTAACTAATCGGTCACCCACGCGAATTATATCATCATTAAGGAGATAAACTACTTACATTAAATTCCTTAATCCTCCTTTTCTCTCTCAAGGCCTTCATCTCCATAGGAAATACCTGCATTTGTACATGTTTATTAAACCCAATTTACCTTTCCTTAATTCAACTGGAGATAAAGGTCCTTTTTCTTTTACACAGCTCTTCACATTAGAGATGAATCTGAAAATAAAACTAATGATTCTAATTAATTTTACATATGAATTTGTGATCTTAAATATATAGTCAATGTCCTTAACCTCATTTAAAAAGTTCATTTCACAGTTCGGCAATTTACAATTTTGTTTGAATTCCTTTTGGAACTCCTCTGTTTCAGTCACAGTTAGAAGTTCTTTATCACTGTTGTAACTTTCCTGATCACACAAAAAGTCAGGATCATTCCACCACAGTTTAAGATCAAGAATTTTCGCTGGACTAACCCCACGTGAAATTAGGTTTGCTGGATTTTCAGAAGTTTTTACATAGTTCCATGAGAAGTCTTTAGTATTATTTTGAATTTTACTGACACGATTCGACACAAAAACCTTAAGTGTTTGAGGTGGTGAAGCAATCCATGCCAGTACTACTGTCGAATCTGAGTATAAATATACTCCACGAAATTGAACGTCCAAGGATGACAGTACCTTAACAGTAAGTTTCGAGAGCAACTCTGCCGCACACAATTCCATACGTGGAATCGTAATCTTCTTGAGGGGTGCCACCCCGATTTGCTAGACAGGAGGGACACCTTGGCTTCACCTGACTCGGAAACAGTTTTAAGGTAAATGACGCAACCGTACGCATCTTTAGAAGCATCCCCAAATCCGATCAAATAAATATGTTTCGAATTTGGCCATAAAACATGACGTTTTATCTGCAAATGTTTCAACTCTGTCAGTTCTTCGCGAAATTTATTCCAAGCCCTTCTTTCTTGTAGTGGAATTTCATCGTCCCAGTCAAGCTGAAGAAGCCACAATTTCTGCATATAAATTTTTGCTGTGACTATCACCGGACCCAGGATACCGAGCGGATCGAATAACCTTGCAATATCTGATAAGACTGTTCTTTTAGTTATAGAATTCACAAACGGTTTAATTTTAAAACAAAATGTGTTCTTGTTAGGATTAAACAACAGTCCGAGCGTTTTGACAGTGTCTGAATCATGATTGTCAAAATCATACTCCTTCTCCGTAGTTGGAACATTTTTTAATAACAATTCATTGTTAGAGCTCCATTTGTGAAGTTCTAGCCTACCAGAATTTAGCATGGATATTAACTGTTGTTGTAGTTCAATAGCAGTAGCGATGTCATTTGTACCACTGAGGATGTCATCGACATAAAAATCCTTGCCAGCAGCGGCAGCTAACAGATATTTCTCCTTCTCATCGTGGCATAGGTGCTGAAGCACGCGCGTTGCCAGATAAGGTGCACACTTGGTTCCGTAGGTAACAGTGAGCAAATTAAAAACGCGTATAATTTCATTTTCATGACCCTTCCATAAAATACATTGTAAATCGCACTGATCGGGACTAATATAAATTTGTCGATACATCTTTTTTATGTACGTGGTGAAAACTACAGCATGCTTCCTAAATCGCAACAAAATTAAAAATAAATCATCCTGGACAACAAACCCAGAATACAACTTATCATTAAGGGATTGTCCAGATGATGTTACTGGAGAAGCATTGAAAACAACGCGTAATTTAGTGGTACTATTATCCGGCCTATAAACTCCATGGTGAGGCATGATATATTTTGGACTCTCGTTAGTTACCTGCATATGACCTAAATCTTCATACTCAGTTAAGAATTCTCTACATAATTTTAGATACTCAGGTTCTCTTCTCAAACGTCGCCAAAGAGAATCTAATCTTTTAATGGCAATGTCTTTTAACTCACCTAAACACGTCTTCTTTTAATGGCATTCTAACGACATAACGCCCATCGTCATTTCTGAAATGAGTTTTCATGAAATGATCTTCGCATATTAAACTCTCATCGTTTTGCACTCTTTCTGCCTCAACATTTTCGATCTCCCAAAATTTTCTCAAAGTTACGTCTAAATTTTCCATAATTAACCCACAATGAACAGAAGCTTCGTTCTCTATTGCAACACTCCCAGTAGCAATGAATATCCAAATACTGAATTTTGCAAAATTATATCTGTCTCGGGAATCCTCATTTGACCGGATTATAAAATTTCATGGAATAGTTGTGCGCCCAACAATATGTCCACAGCACCTGGCCTATTGAAACTCTCGTCTGCCAATGTTAAATTCTCTAAATCTAGCGTATCAATATTAAATTGCTTAGCGGGAGCGTAATCTGTTATATTCGAGACTATCAAAAGCTCTACTCCTTTTTGGAAAGTTCTGCTCTGATTCGCAATTTTCGTTTTGACTACTGAATTTATCACTGACGATGATTTATTCAAACCAGAAACCACAACATTTATTTTTTCCTTCTTCAAATTAAATCTGTCAGCGCACCGTTTTGATATGAAGCATGACTGACTTCCATTGTCTAATAATGCACGCGCTTCATGGAATATTCCAAAGTTATCCGCAATCATTATTTTAGCTGTGCTCAGCAAAACCATACGAGATTTGTTAACATTAACATTTGTGGCTGTGAAAGATAACGATTCTTTATTCTCGGTTGATGAGTTATCACCATATGCTCCTTTCGGAACAAAAACATTTGATCTTGGATCTAAAACGGCACCCGACATTACAAATGACTTGTTATAATTAGTATCTTTTGCATTGCCATGTGTACGCCCTTCATCTACTTTTTTATCAATATGTAAATTTGTATGATGCCGTTTCTTACAAATAGAACAATTGAATTTGGAAGAACAATTAATAACTTTATAATGCTTAAGACAATTAAAACACAGTTGATTATTTTTAATTAACTCAATTCGTTCATTAACTAACATTTTTTTGAAAATGGGGCACATATCAAGATAATGATTCTCATTAGACTTGCTAAGAATACATTTTGAAACCCTAACTTCCGATACAAACACCTTAGAATTATTTTGTGGACTGAAACGATATTTTTGCGAATTGTTTCCAAACTGCGGCCGTGAAAACGCATTATTTTCTGTTTCACATTTATTCTTAGACGCTACATAAATATCACAACATCTAGACAATTCTTGCGGTAAATACCAAGATTCTCCTTGCTTTACACCTATATGAATTTGAAGTTCACGATCTAACGAGTTAAATATTTTGTCGGAAATCATTAATTCACACAATCCCTTAAAGTCATTCACCTTTCTTAACTGACAGTAATAATCAAATGTTGCAGTTAATCGCGACGCGAATTGAACATAACTTTCGTTTTGAAATTTTTGCGCCCTTCGAAAATTGTTTAACACTTCCTGCGGAGTGGATTGAAATTCCTCACTCAAATATACCATTAAATTAGTGGCCTTTTCGCCTAAGATATTTAAAAGAATTTCTGCTCTAAATTCCTCCGGAACATTCTTTGTTTTAAACGCTCTTTCCAGTGATTGAAAAAAAAGATTATACGATTCTGCACGCGACAGTACTGGAATAGTTAAGGTTTTAACAAATTTTCTAAACTACAATTCGATAGCTCAGAGTCACTTTTTACTACTGCTTCACTGAAATTATACGGTGTTTCTTTCTGAATATTAGTAAGCTCTAATTGTTTTTGTAATTGCGCAAGTTTAAATTTTTCTAATTCCAGTGCCGAATCTCTTTCTAATCTATCCCGCTCAGCCTTTTTTTCATTGTCTTTTTCCTTCTGAGTCACAGATTCAACAACCGTTTCTACAAGGTCATAATTATTCTTATAAACATCGCTCGTTTCAATTAATTCTTTTAGCGACACTATCGTTTGCCTTGTAGGTAAAGTAAGTTCAAGTTCTTCTGCAACCTCGATTAAATCATTCTTTTTAAATTTTAATAACAACATTTTGTTTGAAAAGAGAACCCAGTAATTGCAATAAATTAAAATCACACTCAAAACATTTAAATTAAAAAAAAACTAAACTAAACTCAACAAAGTTATAAAATTTACACTCGGAATCAACACACACGTTAATTATCAATAGAATCCAAAAATGACAAAGTTAACTTAAAATCGAAACAAACACAGCACATTTTGCGAATTCTATTAAATTAACTAAAGCGTACTCACCATTACCACGGAACCGCTCGTCGTAATCATTCATTAGTCTTGTATTTTTCACTAAATTAAACACTTCGAATAATAATTTGAAGACTCGATGTAAATTTTTTTTCACCACTGCTCGCACACAATACACTGTAACATCGTGGAACACTTATACACATAGAATCTCACTTTTTTCATTTTTTATGAAGTACACAAGAACTATAACATATCCATAGTCACCTCCGGCTCGACGGACCAACTGTAGTAGATCAACTCAAGATACGCTATTAACACAAGTAAATTTCTCATCTCAGGAACCTTTTATTCTCAGCGGACGTAAGAACATCCTACACATTCGAAGCAACAAACAATACTCTCTCTCTCAACAGATCGAGAGGAAAAAAAAAACAATCACTGCGCATGCGTGACCAGCGGCGCAGCCGCGAATAATAACAGCCGGCGAATACACCCGCAGAAAAAATTTAAAAATTAAATAATCGCGGACAAAATTTAGTACAGGGACTAAAACATTATAACCAAAATTCTTTCATGAATGTAAAAAAAATCGTTTTAAAATGCTAAAAATCACATTGAAAATCGCATTTAAAATCGAAAAAACTTCAAAAATCGCCGCTGAATGCTTAAAAACGCTAAAAACCATATTAAAAGTCACTAAAAAATCAAAAGTTGTGGAGGACAAAATTTACTATGTTAGGCTAAATACTTGAAACGGATTTATCATTAAACGGAAAAAGGAATTAAAAATCCCAAAAAGGTAATTTAAATAATATTAATATTTTTTGGTGCTTTAAAATGTTTAAAAAAAGCAAAGAAAGAAAAAAAACAGAGTAAACGCCATTTTCAAATGTATTGTTATTTTAAAAGAAGGCAACACTTTTCGGCAATTCAAAATCTCTTTTAAAATCGGTAATTACTTTTATTTTTCTTTTCATTTCTTTTTTTTCTGTAAAAATATTTGTACACTCTTTTCAACTTAATTTCTGCATGTAAACATGGAAATTTTCAATCAATTTTTAACTCATTTAAATTTTGGCGAAGACTTTTTTATTGTCTTTTCTTCCATAACAAATGTCAGACCTATGTTTGTTTGTTTTTTTAATGCTCAGTCTATGAATATAATCGAAATGATATTGTGCACGTTGACTCTCAAATGTATCTCAAGAACTAATGCACGGAATTTAATAACATTTTATATTCAGTTAGACCTTAATATAAATGGGTGCTCATTAGTTTTTGTGTGTGTGACTTTACGTGAAAATTTCTTGATTTCAGAGATTTCACGCCTAAATTTATTGGGTTTACATTACATTATCTGCAAACAATCGATTTAAAATATCCCTTTTCTTGAAGCAAACTTGCCGCAACAATGCATTTCAATAACGACATCTTATTGTTTTTTTCAACAATCACACAATTTAATCTTATCAGAATCCCTTCATCGTTATTCCAAAATTCGCAACAATTACATCCGCTGCTAAAATTATTTTCATTCACGGCGAGAAATTTAACAATAAAAACAATTGTTTAAGTCAACATTGCATTCAACAATTAGCTCAGTGGCACAACCTTTCACATATTCGAATTTCACCTATAAGATGCTTCAAATTTCGCATGCTAATCCATGATTTCAGGTAAATTTTAATGAATTATCATAAATTAACAATAAGTCCTAGTTTTTAAACAAAAAATATATATTTTTGTGGACTATATTAAATAAAAATAGATTAATTTGCCTAATAATTCGAGTCGTTCCAATCCTTGCATAGGATCATGATATCTGATACCATAATGGATGAAATAGTGTAGCAAGTGTAAAGTACGTCATTTTGATACAATGATCATCCTTGAGCTCAAGGAATAAAAACTACAAATTATATTTTAAATGTGACGTCATTTTTTATCGCTGAAAGCTTTTCGCAACGTATCAATTTTGTAATTTTCTATAACAGCTCACTTTCTAAAATGTGGGTAAAATGACATTGGACAAGAGGGCAACTGAAATAATCCTCATGATGAAAATAAGCGTTTTACATTGTAAAATTAAAGAAAAAAAAGAGAATTTTCATTCAATTACTTCGTTTTTGAATTTTTTATGTCACTGTTTTTCTAAATAATTTAGGTTGGCGTCTTAAAAGTGTTAAAATAACAAGAAGAAGTAATTTTCTACTACTCCCTGTTTTTTTTACAATCTCCTAAATCTAATTAATTCCGTAACTGAATGTAAGTGATACCTTGGCTACAGTGCCTAGAATACATAGTATGGAAAACGGTTTTACCGTTTTTTTAACTCAAAATTTTCAAATTCAAACTGGAAATTCTGAAGCAAGATTTTTTACTTCAAGAAGTCACGAAATATCTGCCACTAAGTAACTAAAAGAACATGATAGGGACTTTCTGGTATGAATGCGATATTCGGAATTAAAAATAAACAATAACGAAAAATCATGCATCAAGCATAGATTATGTAACACTTTCTAACACAGCCAGAAAACTGTAACGAAACTTTAGCGTTAAATAGGGTGAAAGAAGATATGTAAGTAAACAGTTTAGAAAACATATAACACATTGAAAAATACAGTTTTCGAAATTACCTTCCAGTGTCAAAATAGTAGTCGAATTATTTTGTGCAGCTCTGTATAGGATCAATATGATAAAATTTAGTTCAGTTACAATATTCACATTTAACAATTTTCGCCAATCGATGGAAATGCACTCGAAATCTTTTGTACAGCCCTGTCTATTATCTGAAGACTTTTGTACACACCACGTATTAAGCTAAAAGGCAACTTCAAACTCACTCGCAGCAATTACCAAACGTAAACGACAATATATCTTTTTTGCGTACCCCTGTATATGAATTTATTTATATTCCACAAACTTCTATTACTCGACTAAATATAGTTCAGCTTGAAAATGCGTAAACACAATTAAAACTACCCTTAAGCAATTCACTCTCATAGTCTCTAACACTTATGAATTCCCTTGTGTAGACCTGTATATGATGAACCGAATTTATAAACACACACGTGCTATGAAAAAAAATTGTTAAACTTTAAAACGCAAACCAAAGTTGAAAACGCACTTATCACATATACACTGTAAATATCGCACATGTACTGTAACCGATATCTTTTGTGTGTCCCTGTAAATAAACGCAATGCATACAAGAGAGTAATTTATAGTGCACCTCAGTAATGCATCAGTAATTTTTATTATGTTTGAAATAGTGAAATATCACTAGATTACATTGCAGACGATTTTTCCCCATATGACGATGTGTAACATAGTTCTTTTATTTGACCCTGTAAATGAATAATAAATGCTTTGCACCCCCTATTCTACAAAAAGCATGTTTTAATGCGCTTCATAATTATATATCAATTTCATTATGTTTTAAATGAAGTAGCGTCATCAAAATGAACTTGAAACGCTTATTCCCCATTGACCGTAATGTAACGGAAAACTTTTGAGTGTCCCTGTAAAAAAACTATAAGTGCTACACACTTCAGTTGAAATAGGGAACATGCTATAGATAACGACAGTAACATATAAAAACTGCAGGTCAATCCGACCATATTGACGGCAGTTAGAGCACGGACAGACGGCCATACGGCAGACAAACCGAAGTCATAAACACTTTTCAACTAGATTGGAAAGTGTTAAAAAGAAAAGTGCCCAGTTAAACTGATGACATGGAGCTCATAGGCTATTCATATTAATTGTATGCTATACTCTTACTTCAAAGAATAATACCCTCGAAGAGAAAGAAAGTGATAATAAATTAAGGGGGGGGGTTAACCCCCCTGCTCCCCTCTTTATACTTAACCAACGAACCCCCAAACTAATCAGGGAAGCGCCTTATCACAATGAACTTATATACAAAATTTGAAGCAAATAGGATGATTTTGCGTGAAAAACCCATTTATCTAAATTAAGGGGGGATTTTCCCCCCTTTCCCACCTTTATACTTAACCAATAAAACCCCAAAACTAATCAGGGAAGCGCCTTATCAGAATGAACCTATACACAAAATTTGAAACAAATCTGGTGTGTGTATGATTTTGAAGTTAGTTTTTTTTTTATCATATCAGGGAATTAATCTTTTCCACTCTTCTAGCAGATATTCATCCTTTGGTATGCTAAATAGGGATAGTTTCTAGTTTGCTGTCTTGTATCGAGTACTGCAACCAGGCACAAAAGAATGTGTATCACGTTTTTTGGTTATGATCAATAGCATTAATATTTTCAAAGCTTATGAAAATCACTATCCAAGTCAAAGGAAATAGGGTATAATTTATTTATTTATTTAAAATATTTAACACCAGCTGAAACGTTTTCTCAGTTCGATTCTTATACAATGTTTGCGTTGAAAAGAGCTAGCAGACAGTGGCGTAGCCAGAGAGAGAGAGACAGGGTGTCCAAATCCTCTGGACACCAGTAATATTATTAAGTTTCTCTTTGCCTTTAATATCGCAGAAAATTCTCCGATTAGATAAGGCAAAAATATTTTGATAAAATTAGTGGTATCCAAACCATCTGGCCCTCCACCCTAGAGATCTGCACGGGCCGGGCCAAGGCCCGAAGCCCGTACTTGGCCCGGCCCGCGGGCCGGGCTCGGGCCTATTTTTCTTCACGGCACTCGGGCCGGGACAGGCCCGGGCCATATTTTTTTCTGAAGGCTCGGGCCGGGCCGGGCCTTACTTTTTTCCTGAAGGATAAGGCCGTGCCTTAAATTATTTTTTCTGTACAGAGCCGGGACTGGTTTCATTCTTCCTAGTCTTCACGCCTCAAAATTTTTAGTCCTGGTGTAAAATAAGATCTGGCATAAAAATCTTTTCAAAACATGCATACATTTTTAAATCGCCATTATCTTATAATTAAACATTAAAATTTATTCTTTTTAAAGAATAGTAGATTTATACACTTATTAAAATATGGCTAAATTAAAATATAGTAAAACGTGTGAAAAAGAACCTGCTTATAATGGAATCCTGTCTTAAATTGAAAAATGTGTTGATCCATTAAAAATGAATATACTAATATTTAAGAAAAGAATATATAATACATTTACACCTGCTAAGAAGGCAAATTGTCTATAACTCCTTTTTTTTCTTCCCTATGCAATTCCATCTTAGAAGATTTTACTGTATAGCATTTTTCTGATTTTTAACACTTCAATAAATGGAATATGGATTAACAATATTGATGATAACTTAAACACATACATACAAAAAATAGAGATTTATTAAAAAAATAAATATTCCAGCTTGCGGCACCTCTATAAAAATGAAGATTATAAACATGGAAAAAAAAGGCTAAGATAGGAATTTTTGGTTAGATCTCCTCCTACGAGGCAAATTTTTAACCAAATCGAAGTAAAAATTATGTTTTGTAGAAATTCACTCGGGCCGGGCCGGGTTCGGGCCGAGATTTTAACTTTTTTCCGGGCCGGGCCAATATTTTTTTTGTTCGGGCCGGGCCGGGCTCGGGCCGAACTTTTAATTTTTGTATCGGGCCGGGCCGGGCCAAATTACTTTTTTGTATGGGTCGGGCCGGTCCCGGGCCTGGAAATTTCGGCCCGTGCAGACCTCTACTCCACCCTGCCTATGCCACTGCTAGCAGATGTCACTGCAATCGACCAGTTATCTTTTCAGCATCGTTCTACATTTATCGGATTCAATGTTTCAGTACCATTTTGTAGCCGTTTTCCACCCTATGTATTCTAGGCGCTGTACCTTGGATAACGAATGTTTCAGTTAACGAAGATTCTATTGACTGTTTTGTGACTTGGCTAAAGAACGCGATTTCGTGTAACGAATGTTTTATTGGATTCGCACGTTAATACGAAGCAGCCACTTAGCATTTTAATAGGACAATAAATTCCCCGTTTCAGATAAGGAGCTATTTCACTCACGCGAAAGCACGCGCTTGCCAATGTTAATCCTATCGGACAGTTTTATTTAAATATCTCGTTATTATTTCAATATTTTTAAACGATGTTTTTTATTTTATTTTTTATTTTATTTTTTGCATTGGATAGCTGAGGTCGATCTCTACCATCGCCGTTTTTACTTTCTTCTATTTTAAGTACTGGATTCATGAAAACTTCCACTTCCGGTTTTCGACGGATTTATACGTTTTAGAAGGTCCTGAACACGATTGGACTAATTTTAGAAAATGTCTGTCTGTCTGTGACAAAAATTTTGTGGGCGCTCTACATCAAGACGTACAATCTAATGCACGGAATTTTATAAAACTTTAGATTCAGTTAAACCTGGATATAAATGGGTGCTGATTCGTTTTTGGTGTTCATCCCCCAACAGGTGGCGTTGCTAGGTTGCATTTTTCACGATTTACGCAATAGCTCTATCTGAAGAAGTAATACACGAATTTTCATCAAACTTCCTATTCTGTTAGACCTTGACACAAATAGACGCTGATTAGCTATTGGTCTAAATCGCCCAACAGGTGGCGATTTAGACCAGACAGTGGTGTCCAGAGGATTTGGACCCCCTGTCTCTCTCTCTCTGGCTACGCCACTGTCTGCTAGCTCTTTTCAATGCAAACATTGTATAAGAATCGAACTGAGAAAACGTTTCAGCTGGTGTTAAATATTTTAAATAAATAAATTATACCCTTTTTCCTTGACTTCTATGCTGCATTTTTCACGATTTCCGATACAGATGTATATCAAGAACTCATGCACGGAATTTCACTAAACTTTTTATTCTGCTTGACCTTGTTAAAAGTAGGTCATTAGGAGGTTGGGTGTATACCGCTCAACAGGTGTCGTTGCTGTGCTATATTTTTCATGATTTCCTCGATAACTGCGTCTGAAAATTGTAGATTGTCGTTTAATTTTTGTTTGCAGATGAAAGGATTTATACAGAAGAAATTTTTGTACGACTAGTTTTTATTTTTTGATTAACACTTTCCAACCTACACTGCTCAAAACAGTTAAAGGATATTGCAGTTTTAAGTAGATTTTGTATCTGGGAAACTTTTTAGCTGATTGATACATGGTCGACAGACATAGTAGGTTATATGAGAATAAATTACACATGTTTGGCAGAAAAAATGCATTTTATTGCGCATTTGTGTACAAAAGGAAAAAAACACAATTTGTGCATATGAGAAAAAAAGAATAAGAAAAGGTGTTTTCTTCAAAGAAAATCATTTTCAGTAGGGGGTATGGTTTCCACGGGCGGCCAGCAACGTTGAACACCTTTGAGGCATGGACTCAATGAGGCTATTAATGACGGGTTGGGGTATTCTGCCCCACTCTTCCAGAAGAGCTCTTTCCAGTTCTTGGAGAGTTTGTGGGGGTTGTTGGCGGCCAGAAACTCGTCTTCCTAGAGCGTCCCAAACGTGCTCGATTGGATTCATGTCTGGAGAACACGCTGGCCATTCCATTCGAACGATTCCTTCCTCGAAAAGGAAATCCTCCACCAGGTTTGCACGATGTGGCCTGCAGTTATCGTCCATTAAAATGAAGTTATCTTCGATTGCTGCAGCGTAAGGGACTACAATAGGTCTGAGTATCTCATCCCTATATCGGCGACCAGTCAGAGCTCCATCTCGAATGATGTAGAGGTCAGTGCGCCCGTCAATGGAGATGCCACCATACACCAACACTCCTCCACCGCCAAATCTGACACTTTCGTGCACGAACGCAGGATTATTCCTACTGCCACGGTCCCTCCAGATGAAAATACGCCTATTATCCGGATGCACAGAAAAACGGGACTCGTCAGAAAACAGAATATTGCTCCATTCATTTCTCCTCCAGTTGACATGCTCGGTTGCCCACTCCCTGCGGTCGCGACGATGCCTTGATGTTAATCTAACACATACCATCGGTCGGCGAGCATACAGACCTACAGCATGGAGCCGGTTTCGGACAGTCTGAGTTGAAATCGTGGTGCCTGTAGCCGAGCGAAGGTGTTGTTGGAGAAGAGTAGCGTTATTGTTTCGGTGTCTCCGAGCTGTTAACGCTAAATACCAATCTTCATTGGGCGTTGTTGCCCGTCTACGACCTTGCCCTGGTCTTCGGCCTGCACATCCACTCTCCAAAAAACGGTTCCAGATCCTGGAAATGACACTTTGTGACACTCCAATGGCTTTCGCTACTTCGGCTTGAGTTTGGCCCCCTTCTAACCTACCAACAATTCTCCAAGCTTCTGAATCTGTCAAATGACTTCGCTGAGACATCGTACTCAACGAAACAAAGCAATCACTGAATGCCGATCATCCTTGTCTTCATTCTCTTTTATCCAGTTGAAAGTCAAATTTCATTCGCTGCCGCTGAAGCGACGTTTTTGACGTCGAACTCAAAATTTGCATACTCCACAGTTTGAAAACCAGAAAAATTTGCATTTGTGATTCTCTTCTTGTATTTTCGGCAAAAAAAAATTCGTTTATATCTTTATTTTATATAAAACTTCAAATATCCTTTAATTGTTTTGAGCAGTGTAGTTGAAAAGTGTTTATGACTTCGGTTTGTCTGGCCATCTGCCGTCCGCTGTCTGCCGTCTGTCCATGCTCTAACTCACATAAAAATGCTCGGATCGCCCTGAAATTTTTCTATGTTATTGTCGTTTACTATAGCAAGTTCCCTATTTCAACAGAAGTCTGTAGCACTTATAGTTTTTTTACAGGGACACCAAAAGCATTCCGTTACATGACAGTCAATGGGAAATAAACGTTTCAAGTGCATTTTGATAACGCTACGTCATTTAAAACAGGATGAAATTGATCTATAATTATGAAGAGCATTAAAACATGCTTTTTGTAGAATAGGGGGGGGGGCAAAGCATTAATGATTCATTTACAGGGTCAAACAAAACAATTCTGTTACACATTTTTCTAAGGGGACAAATCGTTTGCAGTGTAATTTAGTGATATTTCGGTATTTCAAACATAATGAAAATTATATGCATTACTGAGGTTCACTATAAATTGCTCTCTTGAAAGTGTCGTGTGAATTGCGTTTATTTACAGGAACACACAAAAGATATCGGTTACAGAACATATGCGATATTTACAGTGTATGTGTGATAAGGACGTTTACAACTTTGGTTTGCGTTTTTAAGTTTAACTAAATTTTTGCATAGTACATGTGTGTTTATAAACTCGGTTGCTCATATACAGAGCTACACAGGGGAATCCGTAAGTATTACAGACTATCGGAGTGAATTGCTTAAGGGTAGTTTTTAATTGTGTTACGCATTTTCTGGCTGAAATGTAATATATTTAGTAGACTAATAGAACGCAAAGAAAAATATACATTGTCGTTTACGGTTGGTCATTGCTGCGAGTGAAATTTAAGTTGCCTTTTAGCTTAATATGTGGTGTGTACAAAAGTCTTAAGATAATATACAGGGCTGTACAAAGGATTTCGAGTGCATTTCCATCGATCGGAGAAAATTGTTAAATGTGAATATTCTAACTGAATTAAATTTTATCATGCTATATCCACATCTATTGATCCTATGCAGGGCTGCGCAAAATAATTCGACTGCTTTTTTGACACTGAAAGGTAATTTCGAAAACTGTATTTTTCAATGTGTTATATGTTTTCTAAACTGTTTACTTACATATCTTCTTTCACCTCATTTAATGGAGGCGTTTCGTTACAGGTTTCTGAATGTGTTGGAAAGTGTTTGAAATTCTATGCTTGACGCAGGATTTTTCGTTCTTGTTGTTTATTTAATCCAGATGCTCTCCCTTCCCCCTAGATTAGTATGGGAAGAGTTGAGCAGGTCTTTGTCAGGGAGCTCATGAATAAAATTTATTATTTATGTCACGAAATCTTTATTAACATGCTCTTTTTATATTTTTATTGGTTAACTAGCTTTTACCCCCCCGGCGTTGCCCGTGCCAACAACCTTAAACGTTCCTGAAATCAGGGTTGAATGATTTTTTAATTTTAAATGAAAGTAATGTTAGAGGCCCCACTGCCATAGACCGCATACACTGGGCTTGCCATGCACAATCACGTATGTTACTGTAAGCAAACCTGGAATTTCTCAGATTTTTTTTATGAAAAGCCAAATGGCATTATTTTCTCCTTCAAGCTTTTATCCAGGCTTAGGACTGGCTAAAAGAAAGGCAATTTCGTTTAGAAGCAAATATTTATTTTATTTTTTAGCCATAAACCAAAAGCCTTTCTTTTAGGCATTTAAAAAAAAGTTGCCAGCGCTAACTACAGGTATCGTTCCTTTGGAACTCAATCTCAATATATATAAAATAGCAGATGTCTGTCTGCCTGCCTGCGGATATCACCATAATTATAACACCTAGGACTCTGAAATTTTTGTCATGTGTAGATGCTGTCACCGGAAAGTGCACCTCGCCGGCGGTAACTACAGGTATCGTTCCTTTGGAACTCAATCTCAATATATATAAAATAGCAGATGTCTGTCTGCCTGCCCGTGGATATCACCATAATTATAACACCTAGGACTCTGAAATTTTTGTCATGTGTAGATGCTGTCACAGGAAAGTGCACCTCGTCGCCGGATTTTTAAATTTTAATTTAGACGAAAAAAATGAAATGTGCATATGGAATTTTGGGTTTGAGGCTATTTTATGCTCTCCGCCAATGAAACAGCCAGCGAATAAGAGATCTAGCGAAGCGACGTCAAACGTGCATATGATATTCTGGTTTGAGGCTACTTACAACTCTCCGCCAAAGAGAGCAAGCGAAAGAGCTGTCGATAGCGACAACATTCCCTGCTCCGAGCTTAGCTTTGCTAGCAAAGGCTAGCAACAGTTTTACATTTGAAACTTTTTTATATTGTGAAATTAAACTAAACTAACTAAAATTCCCGTAAGTTAGTTTCTTTACTTTCTGTTCCTTTTTATATATTGTGAAATTTATTGTTTTTATTAATTTAAGTTTCTGTAAGTTAATTTATTTACTTTCTGTTCAGTATAAATCTAGTATTGCTACTGTTGCAGTGCTAATTAATTATGACATCAGTATTTACATGTTATATGGAACCCGTTGTTTATTTACTTTTTTGTAAATAACATTAAATACTCAAAATTTTTGCTTAATGGAAATAGGCCTAAACCTCTGTGACAGAACTATCTTCATGTGTCTGCAATACTAATAACGTGTATCAATATTTATTTATATCAAACTATCATTTACTTATTTTTATTTCCTTTTTAAAAATAATAGAAGCTATTTCATTTGGTACGTTATTTTATTTTGATGAAAGCATAAATCTTCCACAAAATTTTTGAGTATTTATTCATTGTTATTTACAATCTTTCTTCCTATTACTGTTTTTGACTGTATTTTTAGACAGTTAGTTTCATTTTTAATCGCCCAAGAATCAAATGATTTTCTTGAAATTTACTTTGTATAAAATTAAAACATTCAGTTAATCATTTGAGTTCTTGGGAGTCCATTGTGATTTATTTTTTACCTCATACTTACAAATTAAATAGTTTTGTTTTTCTGAAAACATACATCTTACATTAAATTTTTGAGTATTTATTTATTGGCAAGGGGGAAAAAATAGCCGGATTTTTAAATTTCAATACAATCTTCCCGTTGTTTATTTACTTTTTTGTAAATAACAATAACTAGTCAAAATTTTTGCTTAATTGAAATAGGCCTAAACCCCTGTGATACATCTTACATTAAATTTTTGAGTATTTATTTATTGGCAAGGGGAAAAAAATAGCTGGATTTTTAAATTTCAATACAATCTTCCCGTTGTTTATTTACTTTTTTGTAAATAACAATAACTACTCAAAATTTTTGCTTAATTGAAATAGGCCTAAACCCCTGTGATAGAACTCGGCAAATTGTCTCGTTTAATAAATCGCAAAATTTGTCAGTTGAGGAAAAATCACAAAATTCATGAAATGACTGCAAAAAAAAATATATCCTAAAGAAATATAATATGATTTTAGTAGCCAGACGTGATGCTAAATTAGTAAACATGGTATAGACAAGAATAGATCCAATTGATATGCACAGTAGGTCAGGTGTTTACGTGATTCCCTTCAAAGATAAGGTTACAAATAAATTATTAAATTATGTAGGTATGACCATTAGAAAGTTCAAAATGAGAATCAATGAACTTATTAAAGATATTAGGAAAAATAGACCCGCCACTGCCCTGTGTAGATTATTCCAAATAAGTGATATTGAGATATTTTTCCATAAAGCAAGAATCATTATGTGGGCTGCCGATTTTAAAACCTAGAAATGTTATTGCAAGCAATCAACTGTTGCAATGATGTAACTGATATTATATTGTATTTTTGATTGTTTTGATTGTTATTGTATTATGAATGCAAGGCGCGAGAAATTTACTCTGGAAAAATTTCCAAGTATTAAAATATGAATTTATTCAATTGTCGATGCTGGATTTTCTTTGATTTCGTGTTTGCCCCAGGGTTGGCGGCTCAGAAAAAAATATTCCATCTTGTGCTGCGTTTGTAGCCTTGCCAACATGTAACGGTGAAAAAGTTGCAGGCTGAGTATCGTTCCCAAGTGGTTCAGTTGGTAGAACGTCAGTGCGCTAATCTGATGACCCGGGTTCGAGTCCCGGCTTGGGTACTTTTTCACTTTGTTGGCTATATGCCTATTAAGCAAATAAAATTTGAATATTATGAATGCAAGGTGTGAGAAATTTTCTCTGGAAAAATTTCCAAGTATTAAAATATGAATTTATTCAATTGTCGATGCTGGATTTTCTTTGATTTCGTGTTTGCCTCAGGGTTGATGGCTCACGGAAAAAATATTCCATCTTGTGCTGCGTTTGTAGCCTTGCCAACATGTAATGGTGAAAAAGTTCCAGGCTGAGTATCGTTCCGAAGTGGTTCAGTTGGTAGAACGTCAGTGCGCTAATCTGATGCCCCGGGTTGGAGTCCCGGCTTGGGTACTTTTTCACTTTGTTGGCTATACGCCTATTAAGCAATTAAAATTTGAATATTATTGACTATTCTTATAAAAAAAGTAAAAAAAAAAGGTTTTTTTCCTTTTTTTGCTGGCTAGTGTTATAAACAAAATTTATAAAATTACCTCAAATGTATGAAATACAGGATCTTTTTCAAAATAATTGTACTTCTTTCTAATTTATGATGGGTTACAAACTTAGTAGGAAAAAATCATATGTTGTGCAATATTTATCTACTCTTATAAACTTTCCACCCAAGGCCAACATATGGAAGGTTAAGATGAATACATAACTTATTTTGGTAATTCAATAGAATACCACAGAACAGCTATTATTGTATCGCATATAATGTTGAGGATGTTTAAACATTATCATTATATCTTGAATGTATAAATTGCCACAGTTTGAAAATAAGGAATTAAATAAAACATACCATGTATTAGTAGTAACATCATAATAAAATTAGGATACTTTCTTTTTATAGAAAACTAATGAATAAAGGAAAATTTTAAAACATTTTCTAGCAAGTATTTACATTTTATAACTTCCTGAGAATTTTATTACTTTATGAAATAACAGGCGCATCAAACACTAAAGCAATTTTTCAATATTTACATCATTTAATACATAAACATTGAGATACAATTTATTTAATATATAAATAATTAAAACATAAAATAATATAATACAAACTATTGTGGTATATTGGGACCATAAATAAGCAGTACAAAATTAGAAATTTTTCATTGGCAGTCATCTCATCTTAGCGATTGTTTATAATGTTTGATAATGATCATAATACTTCATAGATTATGCCCTTTCGTGAAAATTTCTTGTGAAAGTATATCACACACAAAAGGTATCTCTCCAGTGTGAATTAACACATGGCTGTTTAACACATTCTTTTTTAAATATTTCCTGCTGCATATTTCACAAATAAAAGGTTTATCACCAGTATGTATTAATAGATATCTATTTCAAAGCGTTTTTTTAAAGGAAATTCTTATTTCGTTTCTCGCAAACAAAAGCTTTCAACCAGTGTGAATTAACATATGCTGGTTTAAATGACAACTTCGAGAGAATTTCTTGTTGCATATCTCGCAAACAAAAAATTTCGCCCCAGTGTGAATTAAGAGATGCTTGTTTAAATATCGCGTTTGAGAGAATTTTTTGTTGCATATCTCGCAAACAAAAGGTTTCTCACCATTGTGAATTAATAGATGTCTGTTTAACACACTCTTTTGAGAGAATTTCTTGTTGCATATCTCGCAAACAAAAGGTTTCGCATCAGTGTGAATTGACAGATGCCTGTTTAAATTACTACTTTCAGAGAATTTCTTGTTGCATATCTCGCAAACAAAAGGTTTCTCACCAGTGTGAATTAATAGATGTCTGTTTAAATCTCCCTTTTGAGAGAATTTCTTGTTGCATATCTCGCAAGCAAAAGGTTTCACACCAGTGTGAATTAAGAGATGCTTGTTTAAATATTCCTTTTGAGAGAACTTTTTGTTGCATATCTCGCAATCAAAAGGTTTCTCACCATTGTGAATTAATAGATGTCTGTTTAACACTCTCTTTTGAGAGAATTTCTTGTTGCATATCTCGCAAACAAAAGGTTTCGCATCAGTGTGAATTGACAGATGCCTGTTTAAATTACTACTTTTAGAGAATTTCTTGTTGCATATCTCGCAAACAAAAGGTTTCGCATCAGTGTGAATTGACAGATGCCTGTTTAAATTACTACTTTCAGAGAATTTCTTGTTGCATATCTCGCAAACAAAAGGTTTCTCACCAGTGTGAATTAATAGATGTCTGTTTAAATCTCCCTTTTGAGAGAATTTCTTGTTGCATATCTCGCAAGCAAAAGGTTTCACACCAGTGTGAATTAAGAGATGCTTGTTTAAATATTCCTTTTGAGAGAACTTTTTGTTGCATATCTCGCAATCAAAAGGTTTCTCACCATTGTGAATTAATAGATGTCTGTTTAACACTCTCTTTTGAGAGAATTTCTTGTTGCATATCTCGCAAACAAAAGGTTTCGCATCAGTGTGAATTGACAGATGCCTGTTTAAATTACTACTTTTAGAGAATTTCTTGTTGCATATCTCGCAAACAAAAGGTTTCGCATCAGTGTGAATTGACAGATGCCTGTTTAAATTACTACTTTTAGAGAATTTCTTGTTGCATATCTCGCAAACAAAACGTTTTTCACCAGTGTGAATTAATAGATGACTGTTTAAATCTACCTTTCGAGAGAATTTTTTGCTGCATATCTCGCAAACAAATGGTTTCTCACCAGTGTGAATTAACAGATGCATGTTTAAAGATGCCTTTTGAGAGAATTTTTTGTTGCATATCTCACAAACAAAAGGTTTCTCACCAGTGTGAATTAACAGATGCCTGATTAAATCTCCCTTTTGAGAGAATTTCTTGTTGCATACCTCGCAAACGAAAGGTTTCTCACCAGTGTGAATTAACAGATGTATGTTTAAAGATCTCTTTTGAGAGAATTTTTTGTTGCATATCTCACAAACAAAAGGTTTCTCACCAGTGTGAATTAACAGATGCCTGATTAAATCTCCCTTTTGAGAGAAACTCTTGTTGCATATTTCACAAACAAGAGATTTTCCTATGTGCAAATCAGAAGATTGTTTTCCAGAAAGCTGTGTTAAAGAAATGCTTTGCTCCATATTGCACATCTTAAATAGTGCTGTCTGCTTTGAGTGATATCACGCATATCAATCTGACATTTTCTCTTAACTCCCTTGAAGGCTTTAAGCAACTGCGATGAATAAAATTATATCATCTGTCACATTTTATAATTATTCAAAAACTTATTTAAGTGTCAATGAATCATAAAAACATCATAGAAAACCAGATTCAAATTAATTTTTTAACATAGTATTAAAAACTATAATCATCTGTAAAATTTATCAGAGAAAAAACCATAAATAACAACTTCTCAATCACAAACAATTTGATCAATAAGAACGAACAGCATAAAAAATGTCTGAAAAGTAAAACAATAGAACTCATGGAGAAAAATAAACCGGAATATGTCAATTCATTATAGTGACTTTGAGGCACTATAAAAGAATTGTGATGAAGACTTTTGGGACATTAGACAAGACAAAATCCAGAAAGAGATGGCCGGATAGATAAATATGAATCCTCATGTGGTTCATAAGACTCTGATAATTTTAAATCACACATTTCACATGCAGAAAGTTCAGTTACTATTATCCAGGAGTAACAATGAGTTCTCATCAGTATCTCCAGTTGTGCACAAGAAAAAATTTGATCCAAATTCCTAACGTAGCTAAGGACTTTCCTCCCTGCAGCCACAATAAAATGGTATTAAACTCAACTGCACACAGAAAAGAGCCATGTAGGTGGTCTGTATTCAAGTCCTAGATAAGAAAAAAGCAGCTCTAATTTGCCTTTTCACTATTGTAAGAATCTTTTAGGAAAATGAAACAAATAACAATAAACAAAATCAATAAACTGTTGAAAATTTTAATTTTCAATGATGATTTACTTTAAAAATAAATTAAGATCAATCTTCTTTGACCTTATTAGTTAATACAAATAAAAAAATAAGTGAATTCTCTAACTTGACATATGTTATTGAGATTTACTGTAGAATGTTTCCTATTGAAATGGAATGTTATAGTTTGTTTACAGGGACACTCAAACCAGAATTCAGTTACATTATTATCTATGACAGGATGTATGAAAAAATCATTCGCAGTGTATTTTAATAAAGTTATACTCTATCAAACACACTGAAATTGATAAAACATCATTGAGATCCTGCAGAAAGGAAGAATATGAAATGCCATGATATTTATCTATTTATTTACATATAAGTAAAAAAAAGTCAGTTATATTATGGAAGATACGAAACAAAAAATATTACACACTATCAAAATCATTTAATTTCCTAACAAATAAATTACATCTCGAATTATTGTTGTCTCTTGATAGCAGATCGGGTGTAAAATCAGTTACAATCGCTTGTAACTGAAGATGTAAATAATTTATTAGACAAAAACTGCTGTTGTTAGACAATTATTGCTCATAACTCAAGATCAAGCATAAAAAATGGCCAAGGAAAAAAAGATGGAATTTTTTTTTTGGCTTCATAGGCCAAAATTGGAGATGGAAAAAAAGGGAGATTCTATGTAGGTTAACTGGGCATGCTATCCATGCTCCAGTCTTTTTTTATTTTAGTTCCTATAAACCACTATGCTGAAAATTTTACTTTAATCTGTGTCAAAATAGATAATAATTGAAGCTTCATTTTATTTGAGACTTAAGTGGGCACTTGATTTCTTTAAAAATGTCAAATATCACCACATAAGGCACTAAAACAATAAAAATCACATAAAAAATTAGAAAAATTGCTATATGAATCCCGAATAAATTTTATTAAAAAAGTTGTCAAAATGTACCATATCGGGCTAAAAGAGTGAAACTGCATTCAGTTTACCAACGTGGAAAAAAACATTAAAAATGAAAATATATTTAAAATCACATTTTTTTAAAAATCGCTGCATAATTTCCAAATAAAATTTTCTTCAAAAGAGGCCAAATTATACTATATTGACTGAAAGAGTGAAACATTTCTTTTACGAACGTCAGAAAACCTGCATAAAATGCAAAAAAACACAAAAATTGCATAAAAATACAAAACTCATGAAAAATTCAAAAATTGTTGCTTGAATTTTGAATGAACTTTATTGAAAAGAAAACAAAATTTACTGTATGGGGCTAAAAAACTGAACCGGATTTTCCTTTACTAATATGGAAAAATTTCCACAGAACGCAAAAAAAAGTTAAAGATCATATAACAAAATAAATTAAAAATTCTAATCAAACTTCAGACATATAGGTAGATATTTCATTGCCAAATCTTGTAGATCTGCACCAAGCAGTTTCTAAAAAGTCTAAAAAGTAGATTTTCAACCTACAAAATGCATATCAGACATGTAAGCTGACCTTTCATCGGATAGCTCTTCCCTATGGTATGAGCAAACTAGCTCCTACAAAGGATTTGAGTGTGTGAAAAGTTAGAGAATTGAATTTCTTTACCTCCTCCCCTCCACCCCACAACAAATAACTTGCAACACTGTCTTTGCATTTTTTGCATCAATCCACAGAATGGCCAAAATTTTCCTCAAAAAGGCAAATTTCAACAGATGGAGGGACAACATTTTAGTATCTGCAAGATGTATAGTAAATCATTTATCTGAAAATGAACCAAACAAAAAACTGTTATCAAGAGACAACAACCCCTTCACATCTATTGACAGCATTTTGTTTTTTGTTTCATTTTAAGATAAATTATATAGATCTTGAATTATAAGTAATTATCA
Organism: Maratus michaelseni; assembly: GCA_963931845.1. Classification (NCBI taxonomy): domain Eukaryota; kingdom Metazoa; phylum Arthropoda; class Arachnida; order Araneae; family Salticidae; genus Maratus; species Maratus michaelseni. Next base: position 420,015,736 of record OZ007591.1, on the reverse strand, counting down.
TCTCTTGATGACAGTAATTTTGTTTGATTCATTTTTAGATAAATTATTTTACATTTCTAATTATAAGTGATTATCATCTCTTGATGACAGTATTTTGTTCGTTAGTTACACTTATTGGAAAATGAATAACATTTTTAGTTGTAAACAACTGTTGTCTACTGATGGCAGTTTTTTTTCAGATAAATGATTTATATCTTAAGTTATAAGCAATTGTTTGTCTCTTGATGGCAGTTTGTTTGTTTAATTTTCGGATAAATTATCAGTGATAAAACATTCAATTAGTAATTATGATTGATTGTTGCCAGCATTTGAACTGAATTTCCATATGTTACACCACAGAAGTGACATCATGAGTCAATAATAACTAAAGAGGTTGTCAACAAAACTCTTATTTATAAGAAAATTAAATATTTTTGATAGTATGTAACATATTTTGAAAAAATACATAATTTTATTTATTTATAATGCAACTCAATATTTATTGTTTAATTGGAAATAATCAAATAAATACCATGGAATATCATGCTCTTCCTTCCTGCAGAATCTCAAATTTTTTTTATCAATTTCAGTATGTTTGAAAGAGTATAACTTTATTAAAATGCACTACAAACGATTTTTTCACACACTGTACCACAGACCACACTGTAAGGGATTTTTTTAGGTGTCCAGAGCTCGGAAGTAGCGCGCTACAATTAGCGAAACTCCAGTAGCCGCTACTTTTTTGGTAGTTGTAGTGTAGCCCGCTACATTTAAAAAAGTGTAGTGTAGCGAGCAGCGCGATAAAAAATATTAGTAGTTTGTAGCGATCATCGACGCTACTTGGAAAAAAGTGCCAATCTTCAAATCACGTGATTATAACTCGTTTCTTTTGTGCGAAATATGTTCTCTAAAACAATTTGCGAATGTTAGCGACAAATCTCAGTTGCAGTGTCATAGATTTCTCCATAGACGACGGGCACGGTCACAAATTAACTGTCATTTTTACAGTTTGGATGTCAGAAACTTCGTGTATTGTCATTTAAATCCATAGAAATCGCCTCAATATAATGTATTTTTATACGACTACGATTGTTTTTACCAAAATATAGCCATCTGTCTATGTTAAGTCTTTATCTGACTAATTTCTTCTCCCTTTCTCACCCACAGCAAGCAAAGAAAGGTAACATCGTTATTTAAAAATAGAAAAAGAACTGATTCACCTAAACATAAATCATCTAAATTATCCCTTACCTCTCATATTTACGCTTCCCCCTAGTAGCATACAAAGGAGTTTAAAATATTTTTAAGTCTTTATTTTTATACAAAAGTAAAATCTTTCACTCTATTTATTGCTCTCTAATGACAATAAATAAAAATTATGTCCTTGTCCCCAAAATTTACGATTACCTTTTTGCACCTCCTCCAGCATACAGTTTCTAATATTTAGAACTCTTTATTTTTAAAAAAATGGCCGCATTCATTTCTACCTAATAATTTATATATAAAATATATAAGTAATCATCTAAATAGTCCCCTAACCACCCATAATTTACTCCCCCCCTCAGCATACAAATAAATCTAAAATCTTTAAGTTAATTTTTTATATATAAAAAAAATCTTCTGTCCTAAATAGTTCTCTGTAGTGACGATAAACAATCAGTAATATAAAATCTCCCCCATTTCTCCATATACAAAATTTAAAACTCTTTTTTTTTTAAGTTCTGTATTCTTTGCTGTCTAGTAATATTACATAAATAATCAAGCATCTAAAATATTCCCCTTCGAACAAAATTTCTGCTCGCTTCCTGCCAGTTTAAAATCGTTAGAACTCTAATTAAAAAAAATATATATTCGAAAAAGCACAGAAAAAGAACAAGTACACCATTTTATTATTAGAGAAAAGTGCAACTAGGAAGGAACGATTTCTGCCTTCAAACAAACTAGCGGCTGAAACGTAAAGCGTCAGCATGCCCGTGATCTATTGATTGCTGGATTTGCTGATAAAACCGCAAATTACTCACTCATCAAAAATATTAATTTTGTTACTGGCAACTCTTTGTCTTCTTACTCATTATTAGATCTTGTGTTTTAATGAGAGGATTCTTCTTTTGAGATTGATGTAATAGAATGACAGACAAAAATAGTATAGAACTGCCCTTGTCAGCATATAATCAATATTTTGAAGTTATAGAACAACAAGAACGTGGTTATTATTCTGTAACATGTAAACTTTGTTCAATTAATAAGAAGTTATCAGTATCAAAATCATCTGCTTACAACCTGAAGTTGCACATTGAGGTAAGTTAAAATTTTCTTTATTAATAACTAGCAAAATCCGCAGCTTTGCTCACGTAACTCTTGAAAAATGCCAAGTGGTATTCATTGGCCTATTTTCATTAGAGGAAATTTTACTGCCACAGATAATTCAGAAATTACTAACTAAGCCATACTAATGACGAAAAAAAAATTGAAAATTTAGAACGTTTTTTGCTCTTTAACTCCCTCCCTCCCCGTGGTAATGTCACCAATATAAAATATACCTTTGTTACAGCGGAGACTGTTACCATCACTTTTGAAAATAGTTCTGTAGTTCCAGAGATTCCATAGAAATATTAACTTAGAATGTTTTTAGACCACTTTTCACTCATCTCACCCTTTTAAATTTCGTTTTTTTTTCGATTTTGTTCTTAGAGAGCATTTACATTTTATAAATAACTAGCATGCCAAATTTCATGTTTCTAGCTCATTTAGTATAAAAAAAATCGAAATTGTAGAACGTTTTTCGCTCTTGCAACTCTTCCACCTGTGGTAGTGGCACCGATATAAAACATAGCCGATGTTACAGCAGGGACTGGCATCATCAATTTGCTACCACAACTTTTGAAAAGGTTCCGTAGTTCCAGAGATTCCATAGAAATTGTAATTTAGAACGCTTTTCGCTCATCTCACAGCTTTAAATTTCGAATTTTTTTAGAATTTGTTCTTAGAGAGCATATACATCTTATAAGTAACTACCATGCACAATTTCATGTTTCTAACACCCTCAGTATAAAAAAAATCGAAATTTTAGAATGTTTTTCGCTCTTGCACCCCTCCCCCCTGTGTTAGTGGCACCGATATAAAACATAGCCTATGTTACAGCAGTGACTATTACAATCAATTTTCTACCATCACTTTTGAAAATGGTTCTGTAGTTCCAGAGATTCCATAGAAATTGTAATTTAGAATTGTTTTAGACCGCTTTTTGTTCATCTCACCCTTTTAAATTTCGAATTTTTTTAGAATTTGTTCTTAGAGAGCATTTACATATTATAAGTAACTACCATGCGGGATTTCATGTTTCTAGCTCGTTCAGTATAAAAAATCAAAATTTTAGAACGTTTTTTGCTTCTGCACCCTCCTGGGGATAGTGGCACCGACATAAAATATAGCTTATGTTGGAGCAGGGATTGTCACCATCACTTTCGAAATCGCTCCAGTAGTTCCAGAGATTACCCCTACAAACAAACAAACAAACAATCTTTACTACTTTATAATATTAGTATAGATAATTACTGGATCGAATCTCGCACCAAATATCTTAATCATTATTCATTAAAATTTATAAATCATTAAAAGGATTATTTTCGAATTAATTTCCCTAGTTCAGAAAATATACTTATCGAACTGTTTATTATCAGTAGAAGAGAAATGGGTGTTCTGCATCAGCAGGAGGTTCGAAGTTCAAGATGGCGGCCATGGCCTAAAGGTGATGTATAGGTGACAGGTGAGTGATGGATAGGTAATAGATAATGAGAAGGTTAATGAGAAAGTGAATGAAGATGAAAGCGGCGAGATCGTAGGAAAAAGGTATACTTACGGAGAGTGTCGCAGAGACCACCTTCTACCCTGGAATCCTCTGAGCAAGTGAATGGGGTTTACGATGTCCACGGGTGATGACATCATTGTCCTAGAGGGCGCTGCGATCGGTGTTGTGGGGGGGATCGAGACGAATGCTGCTTTCTGATGGGTTGATTTCATTTCACCTGAGGAGATGGTAGTACCGTTCCTCCTAAAGGGGTTCGATGACGTCATGTTCTAGAACACTCTGACGACTGACCACTTACGACGCATGCGCGGAGAGAGAGGTATGATGCAATCACAAACACAGAGATGCAATTCAAGTTTTAAAAATAAAACGTTGAATTTTACTTTTAACAAATTAATTTTTTTAATATTAAGTCACCCAAAGAACACGGGTGATGACATCATCATTATCCTAGGGGGCGCTACGATCGGCGTTCTGATGGGTAGAGAGCTTTTCCCCTGCGGAGATGACAGTACCACGTTGCTGCTAGTAGGATGTAAAGATTTAGCACGTGACATCCAAACTTAGTACTGCTCATGAAGATCATGAAGACATTTTAATTAATTTTTAATTAATTAATTTTTTTTAGTTAATTTTTTTGTCAACTATTTTGAAAATGATTTTCAAATATCATGCAATGAAGAAATAGATTACTGTATTGATCATAATTTAAGTGAAATAAAGTAAGGAAAGTATTGAACAAGTTTTATGGAATCAAAAGTTTTGGAAATTAAGAAAACTTTAATTTTTGAATGCACAAGTTTTTGATGAATTAAGTGAAGGTTTATTTTTTGAATGAAATGTTTTGCTGAAAAGAAACAAGTAGTTAAAACATTTTTTTTAATTATCAGATACTAATAAATTTACAAAATCATATACTAAACAGATTTTATACTAATGTGTAAAATAATTATATTTTTTGAAATAATTTAATTTGTTTTCTGAAAGTAAAACAAAACGTTTCACCATTCGAATAAGTTAAAAGTTATATATGTGTTGATACATTTTGTCTAAATGTATGTGAACTTGTCAGGATTTCTGTAGCAAAGACATCACCGACCCTATATATATAATGAAAGTGTGTTCTCATTGTAACTGTTAGCTTGCACATAGGGAATTTATTAAGAGAAAGAATAAGTGTAGAAAGAATAAAGACGAAAAGTTAAAATGTCATACCCAACTGAAAACAAGAAATGGTTAAATTTTCCTACTTTAAATGCTTTTTTTAAAAATAAATCAGTTACACTAATTTTTAAGTGATTGACATAAACATAATTATTCAAAGAACAGCTATAAATGTATTGATAAACTTTAACTAAATATTTTAACCAGACTTGCCAAGTCTCCGGCTTTTTGCACACCAGTATTATCTTAGAGAAAATGTTGTTCTTTTAAATCGCCTATTGTTCCGATCACATAAAACAACATTTTTTGTACTAAAATACTGGTGTTCAAAAAGCCGGAGAGTTGGCAACTCTGTTTAACAAATAACAATTCTATTAAATATATATATAGCACTTTAATTTTTGTCAACGAAGACTTTTAGTTAAAGCGTATGCATTTTCGCTTTTTTAAGTAATTGTTTTTTAGAAGAAGATTGAAAGATTCTTGGTGATTATCGTGATCTGTAAATTCTATAGGTAAAAAGATTAAACTAGTGAATTTAGTCTCAACTTTAAAAGAAAATAATATTTAATGGGTGAATTTTGTAAACGAGTACTTTAAGAAAGAAAAGAACTTTGAGAAATAACTTCATGTTTTTTTAAAAAGTAGTACAGAATGATTTTAACTTATTATTTAAAAAATTTTAGGTATATTTGTATAACTGAATCATAAAAATATTTTTAGAACGAAAATTTTTCCTTTGATTTTAACAAACAAAAAGTTTATGAAGTTTATTAATTATTTTTTAACAAATTAATTTTTGAACGATTTTATTTTTTGAATGATTTTTTTAAATGAATTTTAACAAATAAAAAGTTTATGAAGAAATTTTGAATTAGATAAGTTCTGATTAAAATAATGAGAAATATTTCTTTTTAAATGATAAACAGGCTTTATACATATGTTATATATGTTTTATACGTATGTTAGATAGGTTTTATACACATGTTAGATGTTATATATGTTTATACATATGTTACATATGTTTTATACATATGTTACATATGTTTCATACATATGCTACATATGTTTTATACATATGCTAGATATGGTACATATGTTTTACACATGTTAGATATATTTCATACGTATGTTACATATGTTTATACATATGTTAGATATGTTACATATGTTTTATACATATGTTACATATGTTAGATATGTTCTATATGTTTTATACATATGTTACATATATATGTTAGATATGTTACATACATATGTTATATATGTTTTATACATATGTTACATACATATGTTTTATACACATGTTAGATATGTTATGTATGTTTTATACATATGTTACATATGTTAGATACGTTAAAAAATTTTGTATGTAACTGATTTTTAGCAAGTGTTAAAGAAATATTTGTTCAAAAAAATTATCAGTTTAAACTTTTTTTTTGTTTTCATTAAAAAAGGTCAACAAAATTATTTTTTAAACGTTTAGAAACAGATTCAAAAAATGTTTTGACCGAATATTAAAGGTTAAAAAAATTACTAGATAACTTTTTTAAAATATACATATGTTATATAAGTTAACAAGTCTTTAGAAAAAATATCAAACTTTTTTATATGTAACAGAAAAAATATCAAACTCTTCTAAAATGTAATAAAAAAATAACAAACTTTTTGTATGTAAATGTTTTTAGCAAGTGTTAAAGAAATATTTTGTCAAAAAAATTATCAGTTTAAACATTTTTTTTTGTTTTCATTAAAAAAGATCAACAGAATTATTTTTTTAACATTTAGAAACAGATTCAAAAAATGCTTTGAACGAATATTATAAGTTAAAAAAAGTACTACAGCTAAAAATTGTGTAAATCTTTGATATGATTCAAATTTTTAAAAGTTTGTACCAACTTTAAAAAATTTGAATTTTGTAAATGAGTACTTTGAGAAATAACTTCATGGGAACTAAATTCACTAGTTTAGTTTATCTAACAATAGCATTAAATGTAAGTGAAATAAGGGCTAATGCGTAAGGTACCGGTTACAATGAGAACATACTTTCATCGTATATATATATATAGGCTTGGTGATGTCTTTGTTACAGAAATCCAGACAAGTTCGCATACATTTAGACAAAATGTATCAACACATATATAACTTACATACTTAACATACAACTTATTTGAATGGTGAAACCTTTTGTATTACTTTCATAAAAAAATAAGTTATTTTAAAAAATATAATTATTTTACACATTGGTAAAAACTGTTTAGTATATGATTTTGTAAATTTATTAGTAACTGATAATTAAAACTTTTTTTGTAACTGATTATTCCTTTTCAGCGAAACATTTCATTTACAAAAAATAAACCTTCTCTTATTTCATTAAAACATGTTTTGAGCAGTCAATTTGTCGTTATAGACTATATATACATATGTTACACATGTTTTATACATATGTTAGATATGTTTATACATATGTTTTTTACATATGTTACGTATGTTTTATACATATGTTTATACATATGCTACATATGTTTTATACATATGTTCGATGTGTTATATATGTTTATACATATGTTTTATATGTATGTTAGATATGTTACATGTATTTTATACATATGTTATACATGTTTTATACATATGTTAGATATGTTATATATGTTTTATACATATGTTATATATGTTTTATACATATGTTATATATGTTTTATACATATTTTATACATAAGTTATATATAACATATGTTACATATGTTATATACATATGTTAACAAGTCTTCAAAAATATATACTTTTTTATATGTAGCAGAAAAAAATATCAAAGTCTTTTAAAATGTAATAAAGAAATAACAAACTTTTTGTATGTAACAGATTTTTAGCAAGTGTTAAAGAAATATTTTGTCAAAAAAATTATCAGTATAAACTTTTTTTTTTGTTTTCATTAAAAAAGATCAACAGAATTATTTTTTAAACGTTTAGAAACAGATTCAAAAAATATTTTGAACGAATATTATAAGTTAAAAAAATTACTAGATAACTTTTTAAAATTATACATATGTTATATATGTATGTTAACAAGTCTTTAGAAAAAATATCAAATTTTTTTATATGTTTCAGAAAAAAAACATTAAGTATATGTTTTAAACAAATACCTAATCTTAAAATATATATATATATACAGGGTGTCCATAATTAAACGACCCTACTTTAAAGTTGTCTACAGACGAAACTATTGGTCAGAAAGTTGTGAAATTTTGTGAAGGACATAATGAAGGAATGAGAATTTGTTTAAGTGAAAAAAAATTTGTTCAAAATTTCGCCACCAGATGGCGTTTTTAATGAATTACACATGTATCATACACTTACGATAGTTTACAAATTTTTATTTCAACGAAAATTGTTCAACAAAACTTTTTTCACGACATGTTCTTAGCATTTTCCAGAACACACTACAGTCAACTGTGGAACATGCTATCTTACGATTCCAGATGGTAGCTGAAAATAATGCCGTCATGTGGAAAATGTTTTGCTGCAATAAAATATGTAAACTGTCGTAAACGTATGCTAAATGTGTAAATTCTTTAAAAACGCCATCTGGTGGCGAAATTTTGAACTATTTTTTTTTTCGTTTAAACAAATTCCCATTCCTTCATTATGTCCTTCACAACATTTCAGAACTTTCTGACCAATAGTTTCGTATGTAGACAACTTTAAAGTAGGGTCGTTTAATTATGGACACCCTGTATATATGTCGAACTTTTTAAAAAATGTAACAAAAATATTAAGCTTTTTACATGTAACAGAAAAAAATTAGAGAAACAGATTTAAAATATAATTACTAGATAACTGTTTAAATAATATACATATATTTTATATGTATGTTAACTAGTCTTTAGAAAAATATCAAACTGTTTTTTAAAATTTAGCATAAAGAAATGATAAAGGATGCATTGAGTGGTTGCTTTGTTATTTTGACTGGATGCTTTCTTGTTTATCTTCAACAGTAACTAATAAAACCTTTACATATAAAACAGTACATTCAACAAACCAACCGCTCAATCCAAAAAAGGAACCGCGCGTGAGTGATTGCATTGCTATTTCGAGCGGTTGCTTTCTTGTTTATCTTCAACAGTAACCAATAAAACCTTTACATATAAAACAGTACATTCAGCAAACCAACTGCTCAATCCAAAAAAGCAAATTGTTACTTTGAGCGGTTGCTTTCTTGCTTAACAGTAACCAATAAAACCTTTACATATAAAACAAGAAAGCAACCGATCATTCGACGATATTTAAATAACTGGATGATAATTTAGCAAAAAAACTCTAAAGTTTTTTTGTTATAACTGTAGTCAACATATATTTTTTAACTTTGTTAGAAATTTTTATAATACCTTTAACTATTTTTTACATACAAAGTTTAAAAGATCGTTTTTCTTGTGAAATTTTTTTAATACTAGCATATTTTTAATTTAGCACAAAAAAAAAAAAAATCTAAAATTTTTTGTTACAACTGCATTCAATATATATATATTTTTATCTTTGCTTACATAAAATCTTTCATTATTATTTTTTATTCAACTCCTCTGGAAAAGCTGTTACTTTCATAGCTTAGACAATCATAAGTTTTTTTTTCTTCTTGCAGTTAGAAATAAAGAGAGAGAATGATTTCCAGTTACCAAAAAAATATGTTTATTGAAATAACAGATCAAAGATTTACACAATTTTTAGCTGTAGTAATTTTTTTTAACTTATAACATTCGTTCAAAACATTTTTTGAATCTGCTTCTAAACGTTTAAAAATAATTCTGTTGATCTTTTTTAATAAAAATAAAAAAAGTCTAAACTGATAATTTTTTTTGACAAAATATTTCTTTAACACTTGCTAAAAACCTGTTACATACAAAAAATTTTATCGTATCTAACATACGTATAAAACATGTGTAACATATGTATAAAACATATATAACATATGCATGTAACAAATCTAACATATGTAACATATCTATAAAACATATATAACATACGAGGGTTGTAAATTAAATAGGTTTCAACTTAACCTTGAAACTCGCAGAAGGGCAGGCATGCAAATAGGATACGGGAGCGGTGAGGTGACGCTGTTGTCGATGTGTAGAGGTAAAAAAACAGTCGATCTGCTTAGAAGGGTAGTTGTTGTGTGGCGTTAAAGTGAGGAGTTTCGTTTCCATCGCTCTAAAGCATGTTTTCAAAACGTGATCAGCGGTTGTGGCTTAAAATCGAGTTTGCCCGTGGCAAAAATGTAACAGAATACTATCGAGAATTAGTGGAAGCTTGTGGCACAAATACTTTACCGTATAGGAAAATGCCCGATGGGTTCAAGCATTTCATGACGATTCACCGATTTCATGACGTTTCATCAGCACTCCACGCAGTAGGGCGCTCGGTCGCTCGCATCAAAAATCAACACCTTGCCACTGGTCTACAACGGCTTCCCGACATTTGGCAAAAGGTTTTGCTGGTGATTACATAGAAGGAATGTAATGCAATTGTACTTGTAATTTCATTAAAAATTTATTTATACCTATGTTGCCATTACTTAATTTACAGCCCTCGTATATAACATATGTATGTAACATATCTAACATATGTATAAAACATATCTAACATATGTATGTAACACATCTAACATATGTATAAAACATATGTAACATATGTACGCAACATATCTAACATATGTATAAAACATCTGTACCATATCTAACATATGTATAAAACATATGTAGCATATGTATGAAACATATCTAACATATGTATAAAACATATGTATAAAACATATATAATATATCTAACATATCTATAAAACCTATCTAACATACCTATAAAACATATGTAACATATCTAACATATGTATAAAACATATATAACATATGTATCATATATCTGTAACATATGTATAAAACATATTTATCATTTAAAAAAATATTTTTAATCAGAACTTATCTAACTCAAAATTTCTTCATAAACTTTTTATTTGTTAAAATTAATTTTAAAAAAATCATTCAAAAATTAATTTGTTAAAAAATAATTAATAAACTTTATAAACTTTTTATTTGTTAAAATCAAACGAAAAATTTTTGTTCTAGAAACATTTTCATGAATCAGTTACACAAATATACCTAAAATTTTTATAAATAATAAATTAAAGTCATTCTGTACTGCTTTTTAAAAAAACATGAAGTTATTTCTCAGAGTTCTTTTCTTTCTTAAAATACTCGTTTACAAAATTCACTCATATAATATTATTTTCTTTTAAAGTTGAGACTAAAATTCACTAGTTTAATCTTTTTACCTATAGCATTTACTGATCACGATGATCACCAAGAATCTTTCAATCTTCTTCTAATAAACAATTACTTAAAAAAAGTGAAAATGCATACACTTTAACTAAAAGTCTTCGTTGATAAAAATTAAAGTGCTATACATATCTAATAGAATTGTTATTTGTTAAAATATTTAGCTAAAGTTTATCAATACATTTATAACTGTTCTTTGAATAATTATGTTTATGTCGATCAATTAAAAATTAGTGTAATTGATTTATTAAAAAAAGCATTTAAAGTAGGGAAAATGTTTAAATTTAACCATTTCTTGTTTTCAGTTGGGTATGACATTTTAACTTTTCGGCTTTATTCTTCCTACACTTATTCTTTCTCTTCATAAATTCACTATGTTCATGCTAACGGTTACAATGAGAACACACTTTCATCATATATATAGGGTCGGTGATGTCTTTGTTACAGAAATCCTGACAAGTTCAGATACATTTAGACAAAATGTATTAACACATATATAACTTTTAATTTATTCGAATGGTGAAACCTTTTGTTTCACTTTCAGAAAAAAAAATTAGGTTATTTCAAAAAATATAATTATTTTACACATTAGAATAAATCTATCTGTTTAGTCTATCTGTATATTTATCTGTTTAGTATATGATTTTGTAAATTTATTAGTATCTGATAATTAAAAAAAATGATTTAACTACTTGTTTCTTTTCAGCAAAACATTTCATTTAAAAAATAAACCGTCACTTAATTCATCAAAAACTTGTGCATTCAAAAATTAAAGTTTTCTTAATTTCCAAAACTTTTGATACTATAAAACTTGTTCAACACTTTCGTTACTTTATTTCACTTAAATTATGATCAATACAGTAATCTATTTCTTCATTGCATGATATTTGAAAATCATTTTCAAAATAGTTGACAAAAAAATTAATTAAAAAAAATTAATTACTTAAAAATTAATTAAAATGTCTTCATGATCTTCATGAGCAGTACTAAGTTTGGATGTCACGTGCTAAATCTTTACATCCTACTCGCAGCAACGTGGTACTGTCATCTCCTCAGGTGAAAAGCTCTCTACCCATCAGAACGCCGATCGTAGCGCCCCCTAGGATAATGATGATGTCATCACCCGTGTTCATCGGTCGACTTAATATTTAAAAAAAATTTATTTTTAAAAGTAAAATTCAACAGTTCATTTTTAAAACTTGAATTGCATCTCCGTGTTTGTGATTGCATCATACCACTCTCTCTCTGCGCATGCGTCGTAAGACGTCAGAGTGTTCTAGAACATGGCGTCATCGAACCCCTTTAGGAGGAACGGTACTACCATCCCTTCAAGTGAAATGAAATCAACCCATCAGAAAGCAGCATGCGTCTCGACCCCCCCCCCCCACAACACCAATCGCAGCACCCTCTAGGACGATGATGTCATCACCCGTGGACATCGTAAACCTCGTTCAGCTGCTCAGAGGATTCCAGGGTAGAAGGTGGTCTCTGCGACACTCTCCGTAAGTATACCTTTTTCCTACAATCTCGCCACTTTCATCTTCATTCACTTTCTCATTAACCTTCTCATTATCTATTACCTGTCCATCACTCACCTGTCACCTATCCATCACCTTTAGGCCATGGCCGCCATCTTGAACCTCGAACCTCCTGCTGATACGGAACACCCATTTCTCTTCTACTATTATCGCAAAAAATTATTTTATTAATACCTCTTTTGATCGTAGTGAAATATTTGTCCAATGTATTAATACAAATTAATTTATTGTACATTTCCTTTTGAAGATTCCAATAGTTAAAACAAAGGTGGTTGGAAATAAAAATATATTATTTAACACCTTCAGCGTCGCTATATTTTTGTATAGGCTACTTTTTTAAAATTTCAAATTGTTTGATTGCCACCACTTTTTTGAAGTAGAAATATTCACCTTATTTAATGCCTGATAAAATAATGCGAGAATAAAGCTAATTTCACTATTTTAAAAGAACTGGTGGGAATCACAGAATCAGAATTAAAAAAAAGTAGAATACACAGCCCGTGAATATGACGGGAGCGAGAATTAAGGGGTTAAAAAAATGCCTAAGAATGCTTAATTTTATTTTCATGGCTATTTCTTTTTACTTTAGCTGCACAGATTTTTTATCGCTAAAATAATTGATTTGTAATGTATTATATTTGATTTCATATTGATTAGTTTGAGGTTTTAATGAAATATCTTTATCTTTGTCTCCAAAATCTATCTAAAGCCCAGTCTGTTGAAATTCGGGTTTTCAAAGGGAAACAAACAAAAAGCGATAGAAAGGAAAAGAAAAGCTAGGATTTAATTTATGCAAGTCTATATGATCTTGTTCAATATTTAAATTGCTTTCATGAACTATATTTAAATTTAAAAGAAATAGAACTATTTAGCTCTATTTTTGAAAATTAATATATATTCAAATTTACCAAGGGCTATCCGCTCTTAAGATTGATCTCAAATCCAAACTGGCTACTTTATGACGTGTTCTTTAATTCATTTTTGTTCAGAAACGCATGAAAATGCAGGTGTTCTTATTTAGAAGTTTTGTAACTGAAAGACGTTTTCCATTATTCTTTATTTTATTTTATTTTATTTTTTGGTAAAGACAGAAGATTTTTCAGAAAACACTGTCAAAGTCGGCGTTTTCAACCGAATTTCCAATGCCGCAGCAGGGGAAAGGGAAAAAACGTGACATGAATAGCTTATAACCCGAAAAGTAATTTATTTATCAAAAAATGGAAAACTCATTTCGATTCTAAATCGCTTCCATAATCAGGCCTGCCAATTTTATGCCTTTGTGTTTAAAAATGAGTCAGGTAATGAGTCAAAAAGTTTCACGTTGTTGAACAAGGAATTAAGGAATTTAAGAATCACCTTAAGCGATCAGAGATTTTATCAGAGATTTTGGTTGTTGCCGTCAATCTCAGACATTATGCTCTAAATATCACAAATTCTCTTTTTAAATTAATATTTTAATACAAGAAAAAGAAAACACGTCTGTTTTCTCTTCATTCTGATCTCAAATCGCATTAAAGTAACTTGAAATGGAATAAGTGATTTTTAAGGGAAAAAAAGTTTTTTATTTATTTCTTTTTGTGAAAAAATAAAATTTTCAGTTTCAGAAAGAATGAGCTCGAGTGCGTCTCATTTCTAGTAGTCACCTGCTTTGAAACACAGTTGGGTAACAAGATCTGACAAGTTTTTGCCAGAAAAAATTTGGTAACCATGTACTGTCAAGAAAAAGGTGTTATATCAGCAAACGTGAATACAAAAGCCGTAGGCTGTTTTAATTTGTATGCGGAAATATATCTCAGGTTTGTTTATATTTACATGTTTATGAAATATGAAACCAAAGAGATGTGAAGTTCAATGTTGTGGGTGTAAACTTTATTTAATAATGACTATAAATCTCAGTACGAAAGAACCATTCACAATGGGAATAGAGTTTCTGTGCAGGAATTTGGAGCAACCATTTGAAGCTTCAGCTCAAAAAAGGAAAAAGATGGACGATGTGAAACTGGAACAGAAATATGACCATGAAAGCAGTCCATCAAAGGAAGAAAAAATCGACATGTGCTGTAATAGTGAAAAATAAAATTCTGCTAAATAAGAGATTTTCCTTTCCCTATAGACAAGTGCACAAGCACTGATAAATATTTGGATGTGACCGAGGAAGAAAATCAATGTATTACACAATATAATATGGATTCTTTGAAAGAAAGAGAATTCGAGCCTCAGATTATAAATTTCAAAACTGAAATCCAATCTGAAGAAGATAATGAATTTCAAAATGAGATTACAAGTTTCACAAGTCAAAGCCAGTCTAAAGAAGAAAATAAAAATAAATCGGACTGGGTGTCTTTCATGGGAAAATTTTCTTTTATTCTTGAAAAATTAACTGAAAGCAAAAATATTTTACTCAATATAATAAATTAGAAATAGTTAACAAGAAACTGGCCCTAGTTGAGGTTATAAACTCAATCACTTCAATTAAAGAATGCTGTGATATAGTCCTTGAGGATGGATGGAGAGTGTTGAGCAAACAGAACAATAAGTTAGAATTTTCCATTGAAGACAGTGGAAGTACCTCCAAAATAGTTAATCTTGATCCTGGCTTGCTTTAAATGAAAATCAGAAAAATTACCTAATTCAATTAGGTTCACATCAACCTAAATTAGCACATTTTCCTTCTGATGGAAAAAAATAGATTTAATCCTCATTGGTGTACAGAATTTGAATATTTGGAATACAGTACAGCAATGCATGCTGCTTTTTGCTTTGTATGTTGTCTTTTTCCTGTCAGAATAGGTTGTGATAAAAGAAAAAAGGCTTGGACTTAAACCGGGGTAAAAGTAGGGTGTAAAATGAAAAGATGTGGAAAAGATAAATTAGGAAAACTCCAACAGCCTTTCTCATCTCCAGCTAATTATTATGCTCTGTATGATTATTGTAATTTTCATTCATTGTAAAGGAAAAGTATACTAATGTCTTAATTGACAAATCAAAAGACAAGTTTTGATTGAGGAGGAAAAAGTTCAAATGTGCAACAAAAAAGCTATCAAGATTTTAATGGATACTTGTAAAACACTCAGAAAGCAAGGGTTAACTTTTCGAGAGTCAAACACAGATGATTTTAATAAAGGGAATTTTTGTGAACTGATACAGCTTATCTCCAGACACAATCCTACAATCAAATGCTGGTTTGAAGATAAAAAATTGATCCATACATGAGCCCAAAATCTCAAAATGAAATGATAAATATAATAGCATCAGAAATTTATCAGAAAATCTTTTCTGAGATAAAAAATAGTTTATGTTTTACAATTATAGATGACAACTCCAGATCTATCACACAAAGATATGATGTCTATTGTTATCTGAACTGTAAGTAATGAAGGTAGAATTAGGGAGAGACCGGTCAAAATGAGTGAATGTAGTGACAAGACTGGAAAGGGAATGGTAGATTTAATTTGACAGTGCTTAAATGAAATAGAAGTTGATTACTCCAAGCTGGCATTCCAGTCGTAGGATTTTGCAAACAATACGTCTGGGCAGTTCAGTGGTATACAAAAACGCATAGCTGAGATCGGCGGTCCCTATGTTCCTTACATACCTTGACAAAACCACCATACTAATACCAACTAGAACATGCTGGCAACGTTACCATATTAATTTAAGATTTGTTTAATGTCTTTGAAGAACTATGTTTTTTCACATCTAGTCCAAATAGTTTAACTATTTTCAGTCAAATGTAGAGAAAATTGATAAAGCAATTCAACTGAAAATTTATCAAAAACCAGGTGGACCGCAAGAGCTGAATCCAAGGACGCCATTTCAGAACTTTCTTGGAGAGGGGAGGCACAGTTTTTTTAAGGTAGTGGCATATCCAAAGGCGGAGTTTGGGGGCTGTACCCCTCCCCCCCCCCCTCCACACACATACAACCTTTCTGAATGAGAAACATTTACTGAATCATAGATACAAAGACAGTAATACTTCTAATACGGAATCTCAAGGGACCTGAAAAATATTCCGTTTTAGACAGGTTTTCATCTTAACTAGTAGAATTTAAAAATATTATGAAAGTTTTCAGTTATAGACAGTAATCTGTGTATGCTGTCAAACCGAATAATGTGAGTAATAAATTTATTTAATTTTAAATAAAATCAATTTGTATTTAAATTTGTTAAACTGTAACAAGTTTTTAAAATCTTGATTGTTTTTTATTTTTTAACTCTTTGTTATGCTAAATTAGCATTTGTTTATCTTATTAACTATATAGTTTACTTATTAAAAAAGCATGTTGTATATTTACAAGATTTAACTTACATAATATTAGCAAAAATACGCTTTTTCATTTATTCGAGACAAGCAGTCAAAATGACCAGTGATCGTAGTTATAGGTATACGGAAAACGCCGTAATGCTAGTGTTAAGTGGTCTCAGAAATAGGCCTTTTATTCAAAGTACTTGTAAGAAATATTTTTTAAAAATGTTATTTTTCAAAATCATGACATACAAAGCATACTACAATTAACTACTATAAAAAGAAAACTAAATTTTTATTATGCTATAACATTTTCATTCATAAATTTAGATAGTTTAAAAAAAAAAAATCAGAATATATAATTTACTTAAACAATCTTCCTCATAACATTCAAATGATAACTAAATGATTGAGAATCTAAATTATTACTGTGCATATTTAACACACAAATATATATATATATATATATATATATATATATATAGTTATTTAATTTTTACAAATAGGATAAATTTTTCATTATAGTTTGATGTACTACAATGATTCACCTAAGCTTTTTTTTTTTAATCTTTTGAAAATTAAGTTTAAAGACAAACTTTTAGATAGGATCAGTGTTTTTCATAAAATCATACTAGCCAGCAAAATGCAACGCACAGTGGAAAATTGTTATAACAAAATTTACAAGATTGCAAAAATAATTCATTTTTACAATGGAATGTCATATTAACATTTGCATAAAATTATGAAAGATATGCAGCAGAGAAAAGTGTTGTGTAGGTTAAAACTTAGTGCCAATTGGAAAAACACAAAATATTTCCAATGAATAAAAAAAATAAAAGTTTTTGGTATATATTTTTTACACTCTGTAGTATATACTGTCTAACAATTCACTCGCGTCTCAGTTTATACTTTAAAATGATCTGTGCCTTACCAAACTACTACCATCAAAAGAAAAAACATAAGTTTCCAGAATTTGTCTTTATTATGACAACTTTAATTTGAAAAAGCACAGATAAAGCAACATTTTTAAAAGAATAGATGGGCACAACTTCCGCAGCGGGTACAGGATCGCGCCAAAAAATAAATGGCGCCAAGCATTGGCGCCAGGATAAAAGCTGCTGACGTCATAGAGCAGCTGTCGATTCACGTAATCGATACTAGATAAAATAATCGATATAGCTAAATTCGATAATCGCACCAAGAAGGTAGATGACAATGAAAAGACAAATTTCCCCACAGAAAGGGAAGTAATATGCTTTTTATGAATGAAAAATACAAATCTAAAACTAAAAATATAAACTCATGTATACTTTTGCCGTTTTTTGTTATTTTTCCCAATAAAAGTAGCCAAAGTGTACATGATTTTTAAAATTTAATATTTATCATTCACAAAATATTACTTTTCCCTCTGTGGGATTGTTTTCTCTTAAAATTATTATCTACATTCTTGTTACACTTATCGGCTCCTGCTACATTTTTACTTTATCCAGTATCAAATACACGAATCAACGGAAAAAATATTACCAAAATAGTGAAATAACACACTTACTTTTACTTCTTTAATTATTGCTCTATGTGGCTTTTCTTCTTTTACTATCACCGTCCTCCTATTCATCCTTTGTTTGCGGAGGGAATACTTTGTTAATTGCTGCTAGAAAAGCAGCAAATGGCTCTTTCTTTCTGTGCGTGAATTTTCTTCGCCACATAAATTTCGCAAAGTATGAATCCAGTAAATGCTCTACTTTCTTGCGGTGTTTGTCTGTAAAAATTAAATATTTGTATGGCTCTGAAAAGAGCTTTTTTTTTCCACCCAAGGTGTCTGTCAGAGTTTACTTCTTAGCCTTTTTGGGGGCAGCTTTCTTAGGAGATTTCATTTTCTTAACTTTTGGTGCCTTTGGTTTTGAAGGTTTAGCTGCTTTTTTTGGACTTTTGGCCACCGTCCTCCTATTCATCCTTTGTTTGCGGAGGAAATACTTTGTTAATTGCCGATAGAAAAGCGGCAAATTGCTCTTTCTTTCTGTGCGTGAATTTTCTTCGCCACATAAATTCCGCAAAGTAGGAATCCAGCAAATGTTCTACTTTCCTGCGGTGTTTTGCCTGGAATTCTTTTTTAATCAAGCTCCACAATCCCTCTATGGTATTCGTGTGAGCTCCTATAACCGGGTCCTTAAATGTCTGACTATGGTTTACTGTTTCATGTTTATAACCCCATTTAGAGAGGTTAGTATAACTTTTCCAGAAATCAGATATTATTAAAGTCCCCGGTAACACATTCTCTCGCACAAGTTTCAGCAAAACATCCTCACTCCTGTTTTCAACTGGTTTTATGAAACATTTATTCGATCCCCTTTCAACACCACCAAACACCCAATGACCATTCACTCGTTTTCCTCTATGATACTTTCTTTCACCAAACTTGCTTTCATCAATTTCCACAACTTTTCCTACACCCCCAATCTTTTCACAATCATACACACACATTTCCACACATTTACTTCCCTGCAAATATTATTCCAGTCAGCCAGTGTCTCACTACTACTCATTCCCACTTCATTCTCAATCACATCATTGCATGAACCATTCACCCATAAACAAGTAAAACATAAAATATCAATTATACTCAATTTGCTCTTCTCAAACCACGTTCCCTTTCTTACTGATCTCTTTCTATGATGATCATTCTTTCGGCACTCCCACGTATAACCATCACCTCTGTCATTCCTTCCGACCAGACACATATCTTCCTTACATACAGGGCACTCATACCACGATGCAATCAATCCTTCACTCATACAAAATTTTAAAACCTCATGCTTTCCCTTTCTTTCCAAATCGTGAAAAAATTTTAAATTATAAATCACATTTGTACCACTAGCAGTTGCCATCATTCACTAGCTACACGATACCAAGAGAGATACAGGAGCTCGAGAAAAAATACTTCGTGGTTCACACAGCATGCAAATTTCAAAGTAAGAAAATAAAAATCTGCAACTGCAAAAGCACTCAATTGCTTTCTGAAATAGCTTTACTCCAATAGGCCAATTAAAGCAACCTACTCAATATTCCTGACCAATAGGGGAAATGTCTGAACTTTGACCCCCCCTCCTTTCCCCTCCCTCTATAGACGCGAAAAGTGGATTAAATAAATCTCAAAGTTAGGGAATATTTCAAGGAAATAATCCCTAATGCTAAGGCAAATCCAAACGGACTATTTTATGACACATTTTAGGTAGATTTCGTAAAAAATTCTACCTATTACATTCTCCCCTATGTGGGAATTTCTGAAAATTTTTTGCAGATCTACGCCAATCATGACTCCTAGAACCCAAAACCATCCCTCAGTTCAAAACTTTACCTATCTATGTACCTCACTTTTTCATGGACACGATAACTTCAATATCACTGCACAAATATTGTCCAAACTGATACAGAAAAGGGACATAAAATCTCGGTCAGGCAGTATTGAATACAGCGGGTGGCATTCCCCCCCCCGGAAGATTTAAGATTTTATGCTTTTAATGGCTAAAAAGCGCAAATCTCCCTCCCCCCGGAACACTATCCCCCCTCCTCCCGAAGCCCCAGAAATCCCTGAAAAGTGTCTGAATTCAACACTGCGGTCAAGTTTGTTAATGGGCAAAATTGAACCAAGGGGCGGAGGGGGGGGGGGAGGGGGGGTGAAAGCAGAAAAAAAACATAACTTCTTAATTATGATACGTATCGAATCCGTTTAAAGTTATTATTACTTCCAGGAAAAGCACCGAAAATTTATGTAGGACATATTTTTGATATCATTAAAAATGGCTTCAAGGGGGGGGGATAGGAATTTAAGAATTAAAAAAATCATAACTTCGTCAAGTCACAAGATATCCAATCCGTTTAAATGTATTATAAATCCTCTTAATATTATCTACAACTTTTAAATTAACAAGTTTTTTATAGGACCAACCCTTACAGCAAAAAAAAAAAAAAATAATAATAATAATAATAATTAATTAAAAAATCCCTGCCGGCTCCGCCTACATACACAGGTAGATTTAGAAGTGGGCGGTCCCAACTGCCGCATCATGACAAAAAGCTCATTTCTTCTGCAATTCCCAATAAACAGGCGCCCCACGGTCTGCGTCTTCGAAATCTACCTGTGCCTGTAGGCTGAGCCGTGAGGGATTTTTTAATTCCATTTTGTTCGCAATTGCATGAAACTGATAGGTGTTCTTATTTTGAAACTATGTAATCGAATGTCGTTTTGCATTTTTTCGTAAAGGCAGAATATCTTTAAGAAAATACTGTCAAAGTTGGCATTTTGAACTGAATTTCCAACGTGAGAGCGTGCAAAAGGGGAAAAAATTGTAATCACATGACAAAAATCGCTTATAACTCTATGAGTAACTTATTTATAAAAAAAATGTAAAACGCTACTTGATTCCAAATTCCTTCAATAGTCAGGCCTACAAATTTTATGCCTTTACATTTAAAAATGAGGTGGAAAATGCGTCAGAAAGTTTGCGGTTGTTCAGCAGGGAATTGAAAATCACCTTCATATTGTAAATCTATATCCCATGGCTAATCTGAAAAAATGCTACAGTAAAAGCTCCTAAGACGGAATATCATAGGAATGTAGAAAGATCAGTTATAGACAGATTCCCTTCTTAGCAGGTGCATTGTCTGTTGTAAATGCATTCTAATCTTTTATTAATTATATTCCTTTTTTCATAGATCAACATATTTTTCTGTTTAAGACAGGATTCCGACATCGGCAGTCTCCTTTTCACAGGTTTACTGTACTTTAATTTTATTGCCTAGAAATATATGAACTATTCTTTTAAAAAGAATAAATTTAAAATTTTAGTTGTAGAACAATGGCGATTTAAAAACATATGCATTTTTTGCGAAAAATTGTTGTGCTAGGCCAAATTTTACTGATTTTTGCACAGACCAGTTCAGTGATTGTCATATACTGGCTGGTCAGGAACGGGTCTGAAAATTTCGGCCCATGCCGACCTCTAGGAAAAATGAAGTCTACGTCCGGTTCGGCTGCCTGGGACTCATAAATGAAAATTGGCTCGAGCCCGGTCTGTAGCACAGACACTTAACTGAAAAACCCGTGATAAAGTTTCCTACTAGCCCCATACATATTAGTAATATAAAAGGGCTTTAAAAGATATTAATATTATTTACTGAATTTGTGATTTTAAAATCTCTATTCCTACGATGGACCACTTAATATGCCAAAAATAAATAAATAATAATCTAGAAAATGCTTCGAATCAGTAAACATGTTTACTATATTTAAATTTATAAACACAGTCGAAATTTGACAGATGAAAAAAGAAACGCAGCAGTTTCCATAATATTGCTGACATACGGTATAAAATAAATGTCTTGTGTTGATAAACAAGTGCATTCATTCCAAAAGATTGCTCTTTCATTAAAACTTTGTTCTTTTTCATACAAGTTCGAATTATTTTTCATCCCTTGATGCATACAATTTACATGCTAACTTTTTATAAGGGATTGAAAAACTTATTTTCAATCTCTATTTCTGTAAAAATAAAGAATTTTACAACATATCAGATTTTGTTCAAACGGATTTCCGAGTTATGACGATAAGAAATAGAGTATAATATATAATAGAGTAAATATGTATCACAAGCATGCAGGCAAGAAAAATTATTATTATTATTATTATTATTTGTTATCTTAATTGGAACAACTAAAAATTTCCCCAAATGAGTGAAAATAAGATTTTTTTTTTTTTTATACTACATACATACATAAAAGTAAAATGATATATGTACATATTTTAGTTGATGCACTAAAAAATGACTGATGATTAGCATGAGAACTTTTAAAAAATTGTGTCCAGAGATAAATATGATAACTCATCAGACTTAACAATCAGGTATCAAGTGTAAAGATGGGTAAAGTAACACGTTATAGTTTCACATTTTATTTCTATTTTACTTTTCATTTTTTCATTCAAAATAAATTGATGAAACCAGCTAAAATTTAGTTATAATTTCAATATTTTCAATTTCTATTTAAAGTCGTTTAAATGAAAAAAAGTGTTGCAAATGCATCATAAACTGTAATACTCTGTAAAAGAAAAATATTAAGATTCTAATCAAATACATGACAAGCATTTTTTTTTTAATGCAGTAAAGCTCTATAGCAGTAACGGAAAGAATGTTATGATATCATTTCATTTTAAACAAAAAAAAAGTAAGACCGGCACAAATTTCGTTAAAATATCTTCATTGTGTTTGAAATTAAGTTTATTAAGTTAATATTCGTGATAAGAGGCTATGTTTTCTAAAATTAATCGCACAATTTCAGTTACATGTACATGTATTTTAATCTTTAACTATACATTTGAAATGTTTAGTTCTAAAACAGAAATAATGTAAGTTTATTATATCTTCTGTTTTTTAACTAAGATTTCTTTTTTAAATTCATTAAAAAAAAGGAAAAAACTGAAGTTTATATATATATATATATATATATTGTACATATAAACAAAATATTTGCTTTGAAAGAAAGCAAGTGAATATGCCACGTATTATCACAACCCACGTATGTACAATTTTATTCTGCTTCTAGAAATATCCTTCATTAACTTTAAAGCAAATTATGTATGCTATTTACCTATTTATATTATTTTTTTAAATCTAAACTTTATTGCTTGACATACTGTAAAATCTAAATTCAGAATCGTTTCGCAAATTTCAAAACACTTGGTTTGTGTTTCGTAATATATCTTACAGTCTAAATAGATTTCATTATCTGCTAAACAACAACATTTTTAAAATTTTTTACTTACCCATCATACGTAGTATAGGGCAAGTCTTGTAATTGTTTTGAAAATCGAAAAATTTTTTTTAATGGATTTACACATTTCAGAGACTGGAGATTCCGAAAAATAATTTTTAGAAAAAAAAATTTGCCGTCCGTCTGTCCGTGTGTGTGTGTCTGTAAACGCTCTATCTCCCGAACCAATTGAGATAGAGACTTGAAATTTGGTACGTACTTAGCATTTAATAATAGGAAGAAGCTTATTGAATTTCAGTAATCTCGATTATCCAGAACTATTTTATTCGGACTTTCGAAATATTCGTTCTGATAAAAAGTATATAAAATTTTTAGAACTTTTTTTTTTTTAAGGAGTGGATCTAAAAGACAATAAAAAAGCACAAATTTTGTATTAAGAGTGAAGTCGATTGGATAATGAGTTGCCGAGATATTTGTAATCACATTTTCCACATTCTCTGATTTTTCATGACCCTGTATTTCATTCAAATTTCAATTCAAAGAAATATTTTAATTATTAAAGAGACGCTTAATCTGACGCAGTAAACTGTTAGTTAATATGATTATCATTTTTCGAATCATAAGTATATGTTTCTCTTATGCAATTCAGTAATAGAGCATTTAAACTTTATGACGTCATCAAGCTAGGATTTTATTCAAATTGCAATGTATTTTATAAGTAGTTTACACGTTTTATTTTCATATTTCATATTATGCATATCCAGGGATCAATCTAGAGAGTTTCAGAGGGGCGGCTCGCCCTCATGCCCTTTTTAGATAAAATCCCACCCTCCTTGCCCTTTTTCCAGGTATAATTTTACCCTCCTTGCCCTTTTTTCAGGTAGATTTCTACTCCTTTTATTCCTGGGTAGAATCCTGCTTTGTACTTTAAAAAATTATTTACCTATCTTTTATTTTTAGAATGTTAGTATGGCACATCAGGGAGTACTCATCGTTACCTCTTTATTTCTGTGTGAAGTGCCCTGGTATGTCTAATCTTTGACTTTGATTGATTCATCTTTCCATTTATCATTTTTTCCATTGACCAAGACATAAAGGGTAACTAAGCATCATTGATTAATTTCACCTAGTAAAATATAGTATTAGATCAGGCATTCTGGCCTTTGACCACATAATAACTTACATAAGTTCTATAAAAAATTTGAGAAGTAGCTTTAGAACTTTTATTTTGTAGCTTTTACAAAACCACTTTTGCTAAAACCGGGAAAAAGTTATCTGGTGAATAAAAATTTTAGAGAGAGAGGTTCTTGAATATCGTAGGAAAAGGGGAAAATGACCATGCATATAGTAAACAATTTTACAATAAAAATCGAGAACATAAGTTTCATGTTGCTGCTATTTTTAATACTTTTCGAACGGTGAAGTTATGGAAATTAGAAATGTTATTGGATTTTTTAAATTAAGGAGTACTTTAAGCTGTTGCCAGACTTCCCTTCCCACGGGTATATTGGTATGTGCACTTATTACAAAAATGCCCTTTTTATGAAATGATGTGCCCTTATTATGTGATGTGCGCCCTGCCCTTTTTTATGTTCTAGAATGATCTCTGGCATATCCATGATGGGTATGTATTACGGTGGCTCGCAACAACTAGTTTAATTTGAAATTATTTGGCCAAGTATTGTAAATATGGATTAAAAAGTGTTAAAAGTTTTGCTAGCAAAAACACGAAAACAAAATTGATTTGTTTGAATTATTTTACGTTTCAGAAATATTAAAATTAGTATGCTAATAATGTTTAAAGTGGCACCTTAACTTAATTTTAATGGAGTATTTAATGCTAAAGTGGAAATGAAGACCAATTACAGTATCTAGTAAAGTATCAAAATGTTCTGACCATAAAAAAATGCTAGTCGCTAATTAAGATCACAATATTTTTAGTTGCATCGGCATTCAAAATTTATCCTATGCAATTGTATGCCTATCTATCTTTTAAAACAGCAAAACCTGTGAAAACGGAATCACTCCAGACTAGTAAGAATGATAGGTTTCCGTGTTAGACGAAATATTTATATGGCATTCTTTCTTTCGAGACAATGAAATTTTGTGTTAAGACAGGATTCGTTACATAAAATAATAATAATAATAAAATAGAATTTTACAGGCTTTAACTGTATTAGAAAATGAAATGAAAGCAAAATTATATACTGTCTTTTTCCGGGGTTCAAATTTATAAAAACACTTTTCTTTCTTAAATTTGATTTTTTTTTAAATCTAAATTTTCTTCCATTGGAATTTTTTGGTTCGGTCGAAGGTTATAAGAGTCATTTATCTCTTTGTTTGACAAGACTATAGATAAACATACTTTATCTTATAGTTATTATTTATCTATGGACAAGCACAAGACCCACCAGCTTCCCAAAGCTATTGCAACTACATTCCTTACTTTTCGGAGTGCAATAGTTTCTTCATTGTATTTGGCCGTTTTCTAAATGTAGAAACAGGAATTCTTGGAATGTCACGCAAGGGTGAAATGCTTCCTGTTCACATTTTAGATAGCACGTGTAAAATTCATGTTGTTTCAGTATGAATGTATAATTAGAATATATTTTGGAAAGTGAACACAGAGAAAAAAAAAAAAACAAGATATGTCTTTGTATATTCATTATATTAGATGTGGAGGGGGGGGGACCTAAAGATCTTTAACATGCTTCTTTCATATTTTCTTCCACATGATTACTTATTAATCTGATGCTAAATTGGAAGTAAAAATATTCATTATTGAAATATAACTTACAATTTAAGTAATAAATAACCTATAAAAGCTCGTATGTTCTGAATTAGTTACAGTTATTATTATTATTATTTTTTTTTAAATAAGCGTAACTTATATTAGGGATACAGACAAAAGCCACATTTTAATAAAATTAGTTTATATAGAGCATTAAACACTTGGTTTAATGTTTTGTATGTACTTATGTTTAATGTACAAGCATTCCAATTTTATGCTTTTACGTTTAAAAATGAGTCTGAAAGTATCGCATTGTTGAGCAGGGTATTTGAGAACCACATTAAATACAATTGAAGAATATGGGAAAAGGAAATATACTTTAGAGAAATCGAGACAGAAGTACCAATTCTTTCATCAAAATACTACAAAAATTGTATAATTTTTTTTTTTTAGTGTTTTAAAAGTAAAAAGAATAATAATTAAACTTATAATTATCAAATGAAATATTAAGGTGGTTCTCAAATGACCTGCTCAACAACACGAGACTTTTTGACACAATTTCTGGTTCATTTTTAAACGCAAAGACATAAACTTGACAGGCCTAACTATGGAAGCGATTTGGAATCGAAATGAGTTTTCCATTTTTTGATAATTAAATTACTTATCGAGTTATGAGTGATTCGTGTTACGTGACAACACGTTTTTCTCCTTATTCGGTTCGGAACGTCGAATTCGACAGTATTTTTCTGAAAAACTTTCTGCTTTTACCAAAAAATGGAAAACGTGTTTTGATGACATAAAACATGACGACAAAAATGATGACATTTTTTGATGACAAAAATGAATTGAAGAATGTGTCAGAAAGTAGCTCTTTTTTATTTGAAAACAGGAACAGTCTAGAATAAAATCATACCTTAAGTCTGTTCTCAACACATTTTAAATTCATCTTTGTTCGGAAAAGCATGAAATAAGCAGGTGCTCTTATTAAGAAACTATGTAATCAAACTGTTTTTTCTATTTTTTGATAACGACCGCAAATGCTTTAGAAAATGCTGTCAAAGTGGGTGTTTTGAATTGAATTTCGGGATGCGACAATGCAGGAAAGGGAAAGAACTGCCGTCCTTGAGACAATAGTAATAGTCACTTATAACTGAATATGTAATTAATTTATCGGAAAATATACAAAACTGTTGATTATAAATCACTTTAATAATCATGCAAGTGCTATTATGGAAATATGTTAAAAGGTAAGTCGGAAAATGTGTCAGTTTCACGTTGTTGAGCGAAAAAAATACTTTTTTGAAAACCACCTTAAAATAATCATTGATTTTGAATAATTTAGAAGTTGCATGGATCATTTCTAAAAATTATTTTTTTAAGCATTATATGCTTATAAAATAAGACTTTTTTTATGTCCAGAAATGTTTTACACTTTATTTTAAAATACTATATGCACACGGGAAATGTTTCATGCCAACCTTGGCTTTTAGAGCTATTAAATTAAAAAATAAAATTAATTTCAGCCTCCACCATCTCCTTAAAATAGTTTGATTTTTATTATTAAAGTGCAATTTAAATTTATAAAACATAAAAAGTCTTGATATAGTTGTTTTTTTTATGTTGTTTACTAAAGAAAATAATATTTCAAACTGTCTGAGCTTTTTTCAGTCAGAACGCTCGCTAGTTATTTTTTAAAAATAAATTTCTGTCATTTGTTGCCATTCTGAATGAAAGCTTTAAACAAATTTATCTCAATCACCTCTCTAACCACCACCATTTTAAAAATGTCTTTGAAAGCCCATGGCTTTATCTAGTGGAATATTGCAACAGACATAAGAAATATATCAATGGTCGTGCACTCAATATTTTTAAATATTCCCTTGAAAATATAAAATGTGTAATTTATTATTTTCCTCTACTTTTTCGTATATATGGTTAAACATTTAAAATTTAGTTCAAATATTAAGAATTTTAAGCATTTGATTTAAATGTGTGTGTGTACTCGATGATAGAGGGAGTGCTATAATTTTTTAGAAAAGGGCTTCGAAACTCCCCCCCCCCCCAGTTATAGAGTCATATAGACCAGTTTACGCCTATGCCCCACATGAAAATATTTTTTCGATAAATGTGTTCCAATCAGTGCAATTATTTTCGGCAAAAGAACAAAACGGCACAAACCCCATAAAACGACTGTGAAATTTCAAAATTTCATTACGGCTTTTTTCAACCCGATCTATTCCGTAGTCTGAGTCATGTTAACGCTATATTTTTTGTTGCGGGTCGGGTTGATCTCTCTTTGTTTTTGCGGGTTGACACGAATTTTCAAAAGAATATCTCAAATATTTTTTTATTTTAAAAAATCCAGGTACAATAAAACATCAATAACGGACACTCCCAAATACAATCTACATTTTCTACAGAAAGATAAACTTCGTTTTAGAGATATAATTGTAGATAACTTTTCCAGGGCTCGATACAGGCAAAAATTGTGGCATATTTTAGAACCCCTTCCCAAAATTATTTTTAAGGTGGTTCTCAAATTCCCTGCTCAACATCTGGAAACTTTTTGACATATTTTCCGACTCATTTTAAGTAGATTTCGTAAGAAATACTATACCTATTACATTCTCAAGTTGAAATTTTTGAAAAATTTTTGCAGATCTACGCCGATCATAACTCCCAGAACCCAAAACCACCCCCAATTCAAAACTTTATCTATCTATCTATCTATCTATCCATGTCACTTTTTAATGCACATGATAACTGCAACAATTCTGCACAAATCTCTTCGAAATTGATACATAAAATCAAGGGGCATAAAATCTCGGTCAAGTTCGTTAATGGGCAAAATCGAACCAAGGGGGGGGGGGGGAGGGGGGTTGTGAAAACAGAAAAAAAAACATAACTTCTTAATTATGATACGTATCGAATCCGTTTAAAGTTATTATTACTTCTAGGAGAAGGGCCGAAAATTTATGTTTGACAGATTTTTTATATCATTAAAAATGGTCCCAAAGGGGGGGGGGGGGGTTAGAAAAAAAAATCATAACTTCGTGAATTCACAAGATATCAAATCTGCTTAAATTTATTATAAATCCTCTTAATATTATCTAAAACTTTTATAGTGACAAGTTTTTTATAAGACCAACTCTTATAGAAAAAAAAATCCCTGCTGGCTTCACTTGCAAACAAGTTAGGTTTCGAAGTAGGCGGTTCCAACTGCCGCATCATGGCAAAAAGGTCATTTCTTCCGCAATTCCCAACAAACAGGCGCCCCACGGTCTGCATCTTCGAAATCTACCTGTGCCTGTAGGCCGAGCCGTCAGCGATTTTTTGAAATGTATAGACATAAAATTCGCAGGTCTGACTATTGTATTGAAATGATGTGGAATTGTATAGCTTTTTCCATTTTTTTTTTCTTTTAACAAATAGGTAACTCACCGCATTATAAATGAGTCGTGTCAGGTGAGTGCAATTTTTTCCCCTTTTATGCACTGCCGCATTGGAAATTCGGTTCAAAACGCCCACTTTGACAGAATTTTCTGAAAGATCTTCTGCCTTTACCAAAAAAATGTAAAACTACATTCTTAATGAAATATTCCCCTGTATAAAATTCCATTAATTATTTTAATTCTGTAAAGTTTTAAAATGTGTAATTTGGAAGAAAAAAAATTCATCAAATGGACCCCAAGAGAAAATAAACCTGTATCGTACCCTGACTTCTCATAATTGCATTAAAACATGAATTAATTTCCTTTCATTTTGGATTCGGGTTGGATTGTAGGTAGATATATCCTTTTTTTTACTGAAAACCATTATGAAAGATAATTATATTTTCTGACCCTATAAATTACACCCCACATGCTCCAGAAAGCATGTTTCACTGCATTTCATAAATGCATGTCAATTTCATTTATGTTTAAAATTGTGTAACATCATGAAAATGCTTTTGAAACGACTTTTTCCCATTGACCTAAATGTAACAGAATACTTTTGACTGTCTCTGTAAACGAACTATAAATGCTAGAAACTTCAGTTTGCTCGTGCTATAGTAAACATCAATAACATATAAAAATTACATGGCAATCAGAGTATATTTACGAGATATAGTATGAACGGACGGCCAAACGACCAGTTAAAGTGAAGATATAAATATTTTTTGAGTCTGTTGGAAAATGTTAAAAAACAGATATGATGAAATTTGCTGCGGTACATGCACAAAAGACAATTAAAAATTAATGCATTTTAGTTAGTGCTTTTAAAGAAGATTTTTTTTTAATATATATATATTACTTTATCCTCATTTTATTTATCTCCCCTCCCCCATCCTTGATTTTATATTTGAGAGTATTTGATGAAAATGGAAACACTAGATAAACAATGAACACGCATAGTTATTATTTATTCTGTTACACATCTTAAAATAATTTTTTAAGCGCTTACATTA
Organism: Maratus michaelseni; assembly: GCA_963931845.1. NCBI lineage: Eukaryota > Metazoa > Arthropoda > Arachnida > Araneae > Salticidae > Maratus > Maratus michaelseni. Next base: position 419,984,735 of record OZ007591.1, on the reverse strand, counting down.
TTATTTTTTTATTATATTAACACCACTCCTCCTCCACCACCACGTCATAAAAATTTTCAGGTTTTAACCGTTTTTCCATCAATTTCAGAAACAGCCAAAATGACTTTTCAAAAATTGATTTAATTGAAAAAACTGAAAACTTTCGTGTTTGAAATAGTTAAAAAAATTTTAACGATACACATTCCTTTGACATGTTTCGCCCCGCAACCTGACACAAACCAGATGTATTTCAACCAGAACCCGAAATACTTCTACCCGCAACGCGTCTTTTAATATTCAAATATAGATTATATTTATTAATATTTATTTTGCCTTTTACAGCGTAAAAGTACTTAATAATAACATACGTACTTAATAATAACGTAAACGTACTTAATAATATTAATTAATATTTATTTTGCCTTTTACAGCATAAAAGTACTTAATAATATTAATTAATATTTATTTTGCCTTTTACAGAGTAAAAGTGCTCAATAATATTAATTAATATTTATTTTGCCTTTTACAGAGTAAAAGTGCTCAATAATATTAATTAATATTTATTTTGCCCTGTGTTATTTACAGCGTGTTTTTATTATTTATTTACAGTCATTTACAGCGTGTGAGCGCTTTGCTTCTGAAAATTCCCTATTCTTCCTCCCAAAAACATCCCTTCCCGCATTTCTCAAAATTCCTTATTCTTCCCCCAAAAACTTCCCTCCCCGCATTTGAGGAAGAACCCAAAATCGATTACGAATCGTCAGTCGCTTTTTACCTACATGGGTTACCACGATGATAGGAGAAAAAAACGACCAGATAAACAAGGCCGGATGTGGCGGCTTATCGCCAAGCTCGGCGACCGCACCTGCTGCGGAAGTTGAGCCAAATAATCTTGTATTTTTATATTTATTTACATTATAGTTTTTTTAAATTATCCCTCTTACTTGGTGTATAAATGTTTGTGACATCAGTTGAAACTGATCTCTTGTATGTAACTATGCATTAAAAAATAAAATTTACAATATATTAATAAAAACAGAAAAAAATAACCGTGGGTATTTATTTATTTACATTATTTTTCTTTATTATTCCTCTTAGTTGATGTATAAACGTTTGTGACGTCAGTTGAAACTGATCTCTTGTACGTAACTATGCATCACAATAGTTTTTCAATGCTTTTTTATCTTATAACATCATGGTTTCATCATTTAATGACATAATTTTTATTTTAATTAACAGAATAACTAATAAATCAGTAAAATATCATAAAAAATACAGATAAACAAATTAAAAATCATTTGGTTTTATAAGGAACCTGTGTAACAACACATCTTACGTCAAGTGAATTTTGACGTCACAATATGCTTTTTTGGCATTAAATCCTATAGTTTTGTAGTAGTTTTTTTAATGGAAAGTGGTTGATGAGATAATGGAGAGGTATACCTTTTTTTTTTTCTCCAAATGGAATGAGTGAAAGCTTATTTTATTTTATATTTTAAATGTGTGTGTATTTTCCCCACTTTTGACCAAAATGAAAAAACAAAAACATGTCATTGGCAAAGTTTGTACTCAGCTAAAAGAAAAGTTCTATTTTTTCGATAAAAAAAATACATGTATTATTTCAAAGAAAATATTCTAGAAAATTATTATATGTAAACAATACATTTAAAGTTTTTAATAATTTATTTAATTTAATGATTTAAAGATTTTTTTTAAAACTCTTCCATTACACCAACCAGGGACGTGCCCAGTATTTAAACTTCATTAAAATTAAAACTTAAAAACGGCTCAATGAACATGCATAATTTACATCTTAATGAGGGAATTAAAAAAAAAAATTATTAACGAAAAGAAAATGTAATTTATGCATCCACATTATCTCTAAAATATATACTGGTTAGAAAATTTAAAAAAATGCATTTTATGCATATAAAATCGACATTTTCAATTGCAAAAAGGCATTAAAAAGGTAATAAAAAGTACAATAAATAGACACATATTAAAATCATACCTTATAAGACGTTATCATCAAGTAAAATGTAACTTAAATAGTGATCAATAGACCAAACTCAGCTATACTGTAACTCACAATTTTTACTTTATAAATATTTCTCTGTTTGATGCGAATCAAAAGAGAAATAACGTAAATTGGATACGAAAGTATTTTCCCAGCAATGAAAGTAATGAATTCATGGGTACAAGAAATCCATCCATGCCAACACTGAAAATCTTTTTAAGTATTGGGTATAACCAAATGGAAATAGGCTAAAAGCGACTATGTCTTGCATTATGGCTAAAAATTAATCTTTCATAATAAAAGAAAGTGATTAAAAATTCTTTGCTGTTATTTAATATATAAAGTAGAATTTAATATCGGTTAGAATCTCTGCAAAATTGAAATCAATCCTGAGACAGAGGATCTTGCATCCAAGACGCCATTTTGCCAATAAATTCAATTATCATAAAAAAATTCGATTAAAGATCTATGTTCGATTATATGTTCTAAATTATCAACAACTTGCTTTTTGTGCAAATTATATAAATTGAGTTCTGTGTTGGGTGCAACACGCACATACAAATTGTATTATAAATCCTCAAAAAGGATAACATATAACTTTAAAAGTAATTTAACTTTTCTTATTAAGTCCATTAATCGAAATAAAAATCTAGTATATGATCGAAAATTTCCTTTGTTCGTTTATCGCATCCCCTTTTCGAAATGGCGTTAAACTGTTGGCTCAGCTGAGGCTTTTTAAATTTTCATTGTTTTAGTTGTTAAATGTATTGTATGTAAATGTTTAAGTATCTATTTACTGTAATGATTTCAAATATTGATATTCTTTGAGATAAGTAGTGCTTAGGTCTAACTATTCAAAATTAGGATGCTACCTAATCTCGGTGTTAAAAAATCAAAATAATCGGATTTAAAAAAAATTAAAATCAGATTTTTTAAATTTAAATCAGATTTTTATTATTTTTTTCATTGTGTTACCGACATTGAATGGCGACAAAGAGCTTTATTTTATCAAGATATTTCGGTACTTTTCGGTTAGCCGGGCACCAGTGATATATGTACATATATAAATATATATGTATATACATTATATATATATATTCATACATATATGTGTATATACATGTATGTACATATTTGTCTATGTAGATATATGTGTATACATTGTATATGTGTGTATATATACATGTATATATATATCACTGGCGCCCGGCTAACCGAAAAGTACCGATATTTTATTAAACATATAATCAATACATCAATATAATACAATCAATATATATGAAATAATATCAGTTACCTGAGCTATTTGTTACCAAAAGAATTGACAAGTTTTCATTAGAGGGAAAACCATTCAAAATTCTTTCAAAAGTTGATGAGCTATAAATATCTGTAGACTCGCAGCCTTCATTATCTTTATTCTGCTTTTTTATGCTCTTATAGCCTGCCACACGCCCATGGATGAAACAGTTGCAAGATATTTAAAGCTGGATAAAAATATTAATTTATTAAGCAAATTATAACATTGTCATATTAGTTACATTTAAGTGATGCGTATAATGGTAATACTGGGATTTGTAATAAGACCATATAATGGTCAAATGAATTTTGAGCCACTTTTGTTCAGGAAATGCTATCAGGGACATCTTTTCAATAAAAATAGTGTTTTCTCTTTAGTTAGTGCTCTTAAGAGGGAAAAAAACATATATATATTTTTTTTTTTCTTCTGTAGATAGCTACAATCGGGCATGTAAAAGAGTGATTCTTAGGCATATGTGTTTTTTTTTTTCTTTCAGGGGGGAGGGGTGCTTATTTGATCTAAACAACATGTGGATTACTTAAAATGTATTATATTTTAAATAAAGGCAAAAGTGCATCTTCCAATAGAATAAAATTCCAATATTGATTTAAATCGATGATTTAAAAAAATCTGAGTGATTTAAATCATGATTTAAGTCATTATTTTAATCTGTCTGATTTAAATCTGTATACCCTGGTTCAAAATATTAAGTTTGAGAGCATTTTCTGAAAAACCTTCAGCTTTTATTTGAAAAAAAAAAAAACTGCTCAATTAAATGGTTTTTTAATAAGCGTTCCTGAAATGTTTATATATTTGTGAACAAAAATGAATTAATAAATGTATCATAAGTTAGTCAGTCTGGATTTGACAACAGCTTTAAGGATGTTTACAAATCCAAACTGTACTTTCTAACACATTATTGAATTCACATTTGTTCGTTAATGTATGAGATTGGCAGATGCTCTTATTCATTAACTGTGAAATTGAATAATTTTTTTCAATCTTCAGAAAAAACAGAAGATCTGTAAGAAAATGCTGTCAAAGTTGGCATTTTAGACCAAATTTATGAACACAGTAGCCTGACAAAGATTGTTTTCTGATAATTGATTATAACTCAAGATTGAAAACATTTATTAATAAAAGAAAAGACTGTTTGATTCCAGATCATTTCAACAGTCATGTCTGCAAGTGTCATGCATTTTCAAATAAAAATAAGTCCGTAACATGGTTCATGCTCATTTTCACAAAACATTATCTGAGTCATTTTCAGAAGTAATCATTATTCCTTATAAACAATCAACAATGTTGCATTGCGAGCAGCAGTGATTGCTGTCTAATATGAACGTAAAATACAGATTGGATATTTTTCTAAGTAGTTTTTCAGGTTTTTGGGAGATATTAACTGATTTTTTCCTGTGATATTAAGGCCAAACAATGTCTCTGAAGAAGGAAACTAGAAAACACTTTGTAAGTATATTAGAAAATTTTATGTGCAAAATTGCTTCTTTTTTTTCTTTCCTGTTGCCATATTTTAAAAGACACTAAGCAATTAGAAAAAAAATCTATTACCCATGACTTGACAATGATTATTGGTTTGTTACAATAATGTAACATTTGTAGTAAAAATTATTTTTCTTTCCTGTTGATATATCTGAAAAGAAGCTGAAGAATTATTTTTTTTTAATTCATTAGTTTGTACTTTTTACCAAGCATAAGATAAAGTGGGGAATTTTCCATAATCAGTATATCTGTATAAACTCCCAATGTTAAAATCCTACCATTTGCTGCTCGGAATGTTGTTAATGGAATGCAAGAATATTGGCATTCTTTGAATTAAAAAAAAATATTTATTTAATCAAGAAAGTAGTATTAAATTGACTTTCCTCTTGGTCATTAAATTTTTGCCTTAAATTTTTGCCTAAAATTGCCTTATAAGTTTGAAATACCACTCATAGTTTGCATAAAGTACCAAAAGGTAACAGGTATGTAATGCGCAGTTGAAATCCAGAAGAGAGGTTCTATTGATACCCAATGGGACTAAAGCCAATTACACATATTGTTAATTAAAATATCGAATATATAATGTGAAATATGAAAAATAAAAATATATGTGGACAAATTTAAATAAAATAAGTTAGACTAAATTCTTCATAATTAGAAGAAAATGTAAAAAATAAAATTGAAAAATATCGTTAACTTTACTCCTGATAATTGGGCCAAGTTGTGCTAGAATGGATGTGTTTCAATTAAAGAGAATCTACTGTATCCTGTTTCATAAGTTGAACAAGTGCATTCAAATACTGAGAAATGAAGGTATCCAAAAAGATGATTTTGAATTTTAATAACTGAGAACACAAGTTACCCAAAGAGCTGACCTAAGAATTTAAATCATTCAAGGCAGATATCATTAACAATGGATGCATATATTTAAACTAGCAAGCTACGCCCGCTACGCTGGTCAATTTCTCTTAACGAACCTTTAATCAAACGACATATTGACCTTGAAATTGACATAACCATATGGACCTTTACTTGGAATGTCCTTCCGCATTTCTGAAAACGGTGCTGAAAAATCATTTCCGTTGGATTTTAATGAAGTTACAATATTTCAACTATAATAAAATTGATATGCCTCACTGAGGTGGACTAAAATATACTATTTGTCGAGAATTAAATAAAAATCATGCACTCGTGACATCATAATTCACTTTTATATTTTAACAAAATAATAAGGCTTACTATAATTTTTGACTCGTGCTATAGTCAATATACAGGCTGCCATTATCATGATCTTTTTACGCGTGAAGCTTCGCTATGGTACTCCATTGTGAAATTTGTTAATTTTTTAAATTCAATATTTGAAAAACGGCATAATCATTACATTTGAAATTTATATCAAGAAAAATACTATTTTTTGCCTTTTTCTAACGCAGTTTGTCTAACATTTTTCTGACAAATACTTGTCGAGCTATTAATTTTTTTCAGTAACTTCAAATGTTTCATTTTCAGAGATTAATCTGTGGCAACGATCCCAGTCGTCAGCAACATGTACCTTTTTATTAAAGAGGATGACTCATCCATGAGTACAAATAATGTTTATTTATTAAACGCTACCAGATCTTTGCCTGCTTCGCTGGTCGAAATTTAGGTGTTGGGGTTTCACTGCTTTTGGCAGCATACGCCTGCTTCCATTGAAAAACTGAGGTTTTCTTTGTTTTGTTTTTGACCGAGATTTAAATGAAAATTTTCAGCATTGTTGTTCATGTTGAGCTGATTTGGTATACTTCCAACTTCAGTTTAATCCTGGCAGTAACATAATTTACAAGATAATTCTTTGATATATTGTGCATTCCAGACTTCGAGTCTATTACAGAGGACTGCAATCGATTACGATTACTTACAATTTCTAAATGCAAATTACGATTACATTTATATTTCTGCAAGTTGGATTACGATTACATTTGTGATTATCTCTTTTTTAAATTCTAGATTACGATTACGTTTAGATTATGATTAAAAAACTTTTTCTTCGATTACGATTACCAAACTAGTCGATTATGATTACAATTCGATTACACGGATTTCGTAATCTGAACGTTACAAAATTGAGTCCAGCATCCTCTCGGGAAACATGATTTTACCCGGACCCGACCCAAACTATGTGTCGGGTCGCATTGGAGATTGGAGCTAGTTTTTTTCGATGCAGTTTGGGTTGGGTTCACCTCTCTGTTTTTAGGGTTTTGTTCATCTCATGAAACCCTATTACTCCCGCTCCATTATGTATCCATCACAAAGCTATTCTCAGAAAATATGTAACTTACAGAGTTGAAACTTTGTGTATATAGCCGAATATCAGTTATAAAGAGCTCAAAATATTAAAATTTGAAAAATTCGTATTATTTTAATAAATAGAGATAAAAAAACAAAATTCTAACAGCCTTTTCCTATTAAATTTAAACATTTTTCGTTATAGCAGGTGCCAAAAATTAAAAATCCACGATGAAATTCTTTCTAGAATAATTAATTTTCTATCAGACGATTTCCACGTGAAAAATGAAATTGAAATAAAAAGTTTCACCAATTGAAAAAAATGATTAATATGAAATAACAATGATCGACGTCATAGTGAAAAAAACCCGGAAATTTTCAAAGATTTCTCAATAATACAAGGAGTATGAGTATGTGTATGTACACAAAGCAGATTAATATTACGTCATTAGAGAATTAGAAAGAAAATCTGACGTCAAATTGGAAGTTTAATGAATTTTTCATATGTTTGAGAATAATACAAAGCGAGTATCAATAGGAGTAATAGAGAATAGTAAATATATGAGTTTGAGAAACATATTGAATCATGATAAAAATCCGATTATGGAAATTGTTAGTTAAAGCGTTCAAAAAGATGTTATTTTAACACCTCAGCTTTCTAAAAGATAATGCGGACGCCAATTAATAACTTAAAGCATACAGAAAGAAGTCAATTAACCTCTTAAGCTTTCAAAATACTCATAATTTATTCAGCAGTAGAAATATCTACCTTATTCCATGAAAAATATTTAAAACAGTAATAAACAAATTCTAATTCACGTTACATATTACAAAAAATGCATCACGAGAATAAAAGATGAGAGGATAAAAAAGGAAATAAATAAAACATGGACAATAGGTTTAACATCCTCCCACCTTTTGATTATGTCGTATAATCAAAACTTCACATTAAATAAATATATTTACATGAACATTATAAATCAAGTCTCTCTGGCATTTTTATCAATCTACCAGATCTAGTCTTTTTAACTTGAGATTCGTTCTTTGAAAGCTCAACCTGAATTTCATTCAAAGTTGGTTTAGGAAAATTAATTTTGGTACAATCACTCGATGACACTTCTAGAGGATAAATTATTTGAACAGGCCGAAGTATCTGCGAATGAGACGTTTGTAACTTTAATAGGCGAACTTTTCCATCTTTACCAGGAATGAGCTCTGTAACAAGTCCTAATGGCCAGTTAATTCTTTTCTTGTTATCTGCTCCCACCAAGACTATATCTCCTACAGCCACTGAACGTTAGAATCGTCTCCCGATCGGCCGTTGGATAAGTAGATCTAAATCGATTTCTTAGATCCTTTTGCAGTTCTTGCCTATATTTAAGTCTTCTAGTGAGAGAGTTTTCCTCGATTGCATCAACGTCTGGTAAATCACACTCATGAATGTCTTTCAAAAACATGTCTGGAGATATGGGTTTGATAGATTCTTTCTCTGACATGTAAGTTAGTGGTCGAGAATTTATAATACTTTCACAATCAGCCAATACAGTTATCATCTCTTCATAGTTCAAACAGGCTTGTCCTAAGACTCTTTTTAATAGATCTTTCATCACTCTGATCAGTCTCTCCCACCATGCAGCAATCGGTGGGTTGAATTTCCATTCAATTGAATTGGTTGCTCCATACTTCACTATGCGACTCCAATTCAATCTTTTCAAAAAATTAGCTGCACCAATAAAATTCGGACCATTGTCGCAATATATAATAGAACATCTTCCTCTGCGTGATACAAATCTTCTTAAAGCCATCAAAAAAGCCTCTGTAGATGCTGAAGTAACAAGTTCAAAATGTACAGCTCTGTAGATAGCGCATGTAAATATGATAACCCAACTCTTTTGATTATTTTTAAGAAATAGAGGGCCAGCCATATCAACGATAATTTGAAATACTGCTGCATCTTTTACTCGATTTTCTGGTAGAGAAACAGGAGAAGATTCCAAATTCTTAGAATTAAATCTTTTACAAATGGTGCATTTGGATAAAACAGAAGTCACAGTTCTTCTTCCATTCAGAATCCAGTATTTTTCTCTGAGCAAATTTAAAAGAATCTGAGGACCTGCATGACAATTTTTGAGGTGAAAATGTAAAATTAATCGTTTGGTAATTTCATAATTTGAAGGAACAACCATAGGTGTGAGGAAATCCACATTGTCTTGTTTATACATAATTTTAGTATTTACACGTATTATTTCTTGTTGATCTTTAAACGTCTCCAGAGTTTTCAGTCTATCATCGCTTTCATGCGAAAAGAATTCCTGTTGTATCATCCAAATTATCTTCGTTTCTGCTTTCTTAAATTCATGACTTGTCAATTCTTCTCTAATTTGCTCTTTTGGATTAGAAGAATTATGTCTGAAACGTTGTATCCAACCAACAAGACGCACGGTAGTACCAGGTTTTCTCTGGACTTTCATCAACATTAACCAGTAATTTCTCTTTTTGAATTTCTTCTTCATTTACATTTTGACATGTGAAATTCATATATTTATAATATTCTTCAAGATCTCGAAGCCAAGATGGACCCTCCCACCATTTGAGAGATACCAGCTTCTTTGCTTTACAGCCTCTAGATGGCAGATCTGCTGGATTCATTTCACCAGGTATATGTTTCCATAAAACAGGATCACTCAAATTTTTGATTTCTTGAACTCTGTTTCTAACAAAGACAGACCAGTTCTCTTTTCTGGATATCCATGTAAGAACCGTCGCACAGTGGGAGATTTGACGAATCTGGGCGGCGAAAATTATTTTATTGTTTTAAACTTATTTAAATGTATTAGTTAGTAAACAAATTAACTTTTTGTAATAAAAATTGCTTTATAACTTAAAAATCAACGATGTTTTGGAATTTCATACTGGTTTTTATTCTACAAAATTAGTATTATAAAATATATGATAATTATGACAAAAAATCGAATAAAATAAAAATATAATTGAATAAATTATGAACATTAATTATTAACAATATGGACAATTAGTTAATACATCACCAATAAGGTAGAGTTTCTTAATCAGATGATAATTCAGAGTCGTCATCTGTTTCTTCATAATCAGAATCCTCTTCATCAGGAGCTTCAGAAGATTCCATGGGCAGTAACAAATCTAAGGTTTCTTTACGAAATGATTTTGATTTTTTTTCTTATCGTGGATCTCATTCCAGTTAACACTGGATCTGAACTCAAAAGCAATCTGCTGATAACATCACGGTTACAAGAAATTTTTGTGCTAAATTTTGATGAAATGAGCGAAAATGTTTTTTCCGTGCTTCGGCTACTTCTTCAGATAATTGACCTATTGGTAGTATAGCTTTCTCTATTACAGTGGGGCCATGTATTAATATTTTGTGCATTGTGGGTGACATTGGGTACCATTTATATAATTGGATGTAGAGTTCTGCTGTCTTCTCTGTATATTCTTTAAACTTGTCTAGGTGAATTTTGTGGACACTGTATATGGTTTCAAGAATAACTTTTAAACTGGTACATTAAATTTTTGTCAATGCCTGTAATTTCAGATGCTACAGAGGGGTCAGTAAAAAATCTCCTGCTTGTATTTCCATCGTTAGTGTTACCATATCCAGCCTTAGGTACATCTACAAGTAAACCCAATTTTGTTTTGAAATTTTCTTGAATGGTCAATTTTCTTTCTTTAGCGATAGCATTTTCATCGTCTGTATTCAATCTCCACTTTTTTATGGGCAATTTGTAGGCTAAATGCAACAAATTTTCAATTAATCGAATTCTAGCATGTAAAATCGATAGTCCGAATTCTAACGTTTCGGGTTTGATGTTTTTCTTTTCAGAAAGATCATTAAAATCTTTCGAAGACAGTCCATAAATGTAGCAACCCATTGTCGATTTTGTATTTTGTTGCTGCGTTGCATATTTTTCCATTCACCATAGTAAGTATCATTTTATGTTTTATAATAAATGTACTTTTTTCTAATGTAATTTTTGAGGGCGGTACAGAGTTTAACGCATTTTTTATGTAATTAATTTCGTCAATAATCATTTCAGTTGTTTCTTTTTCAAATCTTATCCGCATGGGTCTGCAATAACGTGGCGATGAAGGCAATGTATTTTGCCAATTAATCTTGTTGTTTACGCTGCAAATTAACCGAATTGGAACAAACGAGCTCTGGAATATGCGCGCATCGGAAGAGGAATCATTTTCAAACTTTTGCTTGTATTGTGCTTGTTGCGACCCATCCCAGCCCCATTTACATATAAGAATTCTTTCTTCTTCATTTAAAATTTCCAAAACTTCATCCAAATAAATAATCGAGTCACTGTTAAATGAAGTAAATCTTGAATATTGATTTCGGCGCAAGTTTCTGTAATTTTAAAAGATTCTTTGTCTGGATAGCAGTCAATTTTAGCTCGTTGTAGAAGACCATAGCAAGGATATACATTTTTTTATATCTTCTGATAGTTTCATATTGGTTTCTGGAAAGGTTAGCTTCGACAAATAATGACAATGCTTCCAAAGGGGACATATGAGTTTTCATTTCAATCTGCTAAATTCTCAAATATGCTTTTTTATATTTTGTTGCTCTCATTGGTGAATGGGTTAACTCTTTAAGTACATGGGCAGCATCTCTCTTTCCAGAGGTTTCTATTTTTACCTGAGCGGCATGTGTACTTCCACATCTGTCGAGCTCCTTAAGCTTTCAGACTTTCTTCGCTTTGACCTATCATTTGATTCGTTGAAACCTTTTGCTGGCCTCCCTGGGCGATTTATTTTCCTTGGAATTTCTATTGTACCTTCAAGTCATTTCTTATTATTTTTCACAAATACATCTGGTTTATAATGGGCTGCGATCCATTTGCTTTTCAACTCACATTTAAATCGGGATAAATTATGTTTGAGTGTTTTAATTTCATCGTCATCAAAAGTCTCACTGTTAAGAAGATAATTTTCCAGAAAGTTTAATCTATCATGTATATTTGGTAAATTCGGTTGTTGCATAATGTTAAACAATTCTCTTCGAATCATTACTTTGACGTTCGAAGCTCCTAGAGAAAGAAATTACAAAGTATAAACAAAAAATAATGCATAACAGATGTATGCAATTTAGATAGATAAAATCTTTCAATCCATTATTTTTAAAGAAATCACGCACGTTTTTGCTAACTTTTAATAAAATCATAATCGAAATTGTCTCGACTTATTTTTAGACAAATAAATGTTAATAACGAGCCATACATTACTTCAGTTTTTTGAAAAGTGCTTAAAAGAAGATAAACTGCAATGAATAACATTTTTAATAAAACAATTTTTTTAAATTTATATAACTTTTATTCTAATCAAAATGGCTGAACAATAATAACATGGGATTGCTTTGTAATTATCCATAACAATTGTTTTCATTTTAGAATTCATATTAAAAATATGAATTAAAAGTCAATACATATTATTTTCGAATGCTTACTTCGAAATTTGAAAGAGCAATATTTATAGTGCCTTCATTTTAAAAACCGGATGATTCCGGAGCTACTTTAAACAAAAACACAAAGTCAAAGTCCTATATTTATTGTTACAATAAGAACCTTTGCCGGGAAATGTCGGGAAATATAACTAAACCCTTCGTAAAGTTTGAAACATGGAAACAAAATAATGGAAAAATATGCATTACTTTATATTACTCTTGCAACTACTAAAATTATTTTTTCTCAATTCAAATATTAAAAAGATATGAATACATACCTGCCTTGTCACTATCCATAACAATTTGATTTTAAATATTTCCAGAAATATAGTTATTCACATTCGAAAATGGAAAGCCAAACTGAACAATGATCTGAAGCCGATGCACTCAACGCAACGCCTTAGTTTCAACTGATAACAGGAAGTCACTGTTCGCTTAAGTGAGATAAAAAGGGTATCACGTGATTCTCCAATGATTCAGCTGCAACATACATCAGTCCATTCGCACCTGCATTGTACTTTATGAAATCGACTTTTGTCCAGCCAGATTTGACAAATATCTCACAGTGCGTCGTGGAATCGCTCCAAAAATATCTTTCCATATCTTCCCAGCCCAATGCGTCAATTACTGATTTAGCCAATCTGGCACCAATCAAACCAGCTAAAAGTTCCATTCTAGGTATGGTTGCGCATTTTAAAGGACCTATGCAGGATTTCGAAGCAAGAAGGAATAATTCAACATGATCTTTACTTGCTATCCTCAAAAATATAACAGCAGCATACGCATATTGACTTGCATCACAAAATGTGTGAAGAGTACAATCTTTTACATTATCTGGGGTGAACTGAATATATCTTGGAATCTGAATTTCTTGTAAAATATTTAATTCGCGAAACCATTCAATAAACTCATATTTTAGATCACTTGCAATTTCTTCATCCCACGCGATACCTTCTTTCCATGTTTTCTGCAACATCATCTTGGGACAAATCATAACAGGAGACGTAAAACCAATAGGATCAAAAACTTTATGTGCAACTGATAGCATGATTCGTTTAGTTATTTTTTCTAAATTTATATCTTTCGTCCAGCTTATATTAACCATCAAAACGTCTAAAAATCTATTCCATTGTAATCCTAGTACAGGAGTTTCTTCGCCATTTTCGCTATTTTTTCTTTCTTCTGTATGTTCCCATCCTCTCAAATCAAATCCACCTTTAGCCATAAGACACTTAGAATCTGCAATAAACTTTTCTAATTCTTTCTGCGTATGGACACTAGCAACGACATTGTCAACATAAAAGCTTCTCAGCAATTGCTGTTTAAGATGCGGATCGTATTCTTCACCTTTTTTTATGTGATATTCTAGGACGGAAGCAAGAAGAAACGGGGAACTTTTGACTCCAAACACGACTCTAGCATGTCGAAACATTTTAATATTTCTCTCTTCTGGATCGTTCCACCACAAGAAACGCAAAAAGTCCCGATCTTCTTTCCGTACAGCAATTTGTAAAAATGCTTTCCTGATATCAGCTACAACGCCAAATTTCTTTTCTCTAAAACGTAAGAGAATGTCAGGAATTAATTCAATGAGATTTGGTCCAGAATGTAAACACTGATTCAGAGATGGATGGTTCTGTATTCTAGCTGATGCGTCGAACACGGGACGATTGGGAGTTGTACTGCTTTCTTTTATTACTGCTCGATGAGGCAAATAGTTTCCGTAAAGATTCATTTCAGACTCGTGGAATTTCCTCAATAATTTTATCATCAAGACAGCCTAAAAGCACTTGTTGTAATTTTTGATAAAGGTTATTGGTAAGCAACTTGTTTGTAACATTAATTAATCTCTTCTTGGCTAAACTCAAATTATCGGGTAAAGGTGGTATATCTTCCACCCATGGCAAAGAAATTTCATAACGGTTATCCTCATTCATATTTACTGTCTTTAAAAAATTCTCTTTTACCTGACGATCAATCTCCAATTTAGAGTGTTTTTCAATAGGATCATTTATTCCAAGTAAATCTAGTTTCCATAAATCGCTAATTTCTGCTTCATTCACGAACATAGATGTAACTGTTAAAGCTAAGTTTTCTTTAGATACGTTATCTTGAGGCACTTTTCCCATTAAGGTCCATCCTAAATGTGTTTCCAGTGCTACTAGTCCAGACGACGACATTTCTCTACGACCTGTCAGTAAATTTCCAATTACATCGGCTCCAATCAATACTTGAATAGATTCAGGAGTCTCACCAATATCCGTCAGAGTGATGCCTTTTTCCAATAATTCTTTATACCAGGATTCTTTCCCTACAGGCATAACATTTTCGCAGATAATGTTTTGGTCCAAAACCTCAAAATTGCATTTAAAAGTTTCTTTCAAATCGCTTAATCTTATCTTGTAGTAGTTATGATTATATTCCTTTGTTATGACTCCGCCAAAAAGGGAATGAGCGACTTTTTCTTCTCGAAGAGGTAAATATTTCATTTCTTCGGCTAAATGTTTTAAAATATACGATCTCTGAGAACCTGAGTCTAAAATCAGTCGAACAACTTTCTTTTTTTTATCGGAAGTGATTTTTGCTTTGAGTGTCTGAAGAAAGACCTTGGGATTTCTACTGAAATTAGCCATATTTACTTCATTTTCTCTACTGACATTAGCCATACTTACTTCATTTCCAGACGATTTTTCTTCCCCTTTCCTTTCATTTAATTTGTTTTTATAGAGCATTTGACACATCACAGATGCATGTTTTTTATCACAAATGAAACACTTAAGATAGCTTTACATTATTTAGTTGTGTGGCCTGACGCCAAACATAAAAAACAACACCTTTTGTCTTTCAATATACTCTGTTTCTCCGTAAAACTCATCTTCCGTGCTGAGGAACATTCTGAACTCAGATGTCTTCCGTTACAAAAAACACAATTTTTCCTTAAGTCTTGCTTTGAAGAAGTTGTTAATAGAGTAGCAGCAGTTGGTAAATGTTTAGAAACATTGGTGTAACCTTTCCTTTTTCTAAAGTTTCTATCATCATCTTTTTTCGCAAAGCCAAAACCTGCCACTGCCAAATTTATTCTTTCATCGCCTTCAACTTCACTTTTGATAAACTTCATTAAATTATCTAGGCGTTCTTTCGGATCGGAAATAGCAGAAGACGTATAGGTCCTGTTCCACGCTTTCAAAAATTCCGCAGTAAAACAAGATTCTACCATTGGATATAATATTGAGGTGCATTTATCTGTTGTGACTCCCAATGTCTCAAAAGCTCTTAAATACGATTCAAGTTTATCATACAAGGATGTAAGAGAAAACTTTTCTTTTGACTGTACTGATATTATTAATTTCAATAATTCTCTAACATTACTTCAACTAAAAGATCTTCCCGACCAAAACGAGCCTGAAGTAGCGCATAGTTAGCGCCAGTTGGCGGAAAACTATCTACAACTTCTCTCGCTCTAGATCCAGCTACTGTTACTTGAATCAAATACTGAAATTTATTTTCGGGCACAATATTCTCATCCGTATGAATCTGTTCAAATTGACTCCAGAACGGTAGCCACTCTTTTAAATCTCCATCAAATTGACGAAATTCTAACCTAGGTAACGTAAATTTTCGTTTAGAATCATTAGTTTCATTAACAGTTGAAATGTACTCACCTTGAATTTGCCCTTGTGAATGGATTTTTGCTAATTCTAATTCATGGTCTAATTCCAATTTTTTCAGCTGTACTTCTTGATCCAACTTCTCTTTCTCCTTTTCCTTTTCTAATTGTAATTTCTCCTTTTCCTTTCTTTCAGCAATGGCTGTTGATAAAATTTCTTGTCCAAAATCAGGATCCTGTTTATATTCCTTACTATTCAAAATTATTTCTTTTAGGGTTGCAATCGTATAATCTTGCGGAATTGTTTCACCAAGTTCTTCTACTACAAACTTTAAATCGGCTTTTTTAAAACCTTTTACGGCTTGAAACATCTTGCTTCAATAAATCTTGTCCAGTCGCGGACATGCCAAAATGTTAATTAAAGCGTTCAAAAAGATGTTATTTTAACACCTCAGCTTTCTAAAAGATAATGCGGACGCCAATTAATAACTTAAAGCATACAGAAAGAAGTCAATTAACCTCTTAAGATTTCAAAATACTCATAATTTATTCAGCAGTAGAAATATCTACCTTATTCCATGAAAAATATTTAAAACAGTAATAAACAAATTCTAATTCACGTTACATATTACAAAAAATGCATCACGAGAATAAAAGATGAGAGGATAAAAAAGGAAATAAATAAAACATGGACAATAGGTTTAACAGAAATATTCGCATATTTTAACATTTTGAAGGTGTACAACATGTTTAATTTTGAAATTATTTTTGTATATTGCATTTAGTCCGCGTAACAGATATTATTATGGCAGAATATAATAGCTGGCTTTGCCCGCTATCGGGCTGGTTTGGATACTCGAAAAAACGAAAAAATAGACCGGTAATTTTTTACTTTATAAAAACATGACTTTTATTTTGTTGCTAAATGAAATTTATTTGGATTTATTAAAGAAAGGATAGTAAGTGTATGTAAGTAGATAAGTGTTTTGAAAGGAATATTAAACGAAACCCTTTGAGCGATCTTTGATCACACTTACCCACCTGTTTTTCTTTGCTGCAGGTTTGGTTGATGTTAAATGTTTCGGGTTGTGTTTTTGCATTTGCGAGTCTTGTTTGGATTTACCCAATTTTTCAAAAGAAAGTCTAAAATATTTTGTCTGGTGAAAAAATTGCATACTTGAATATTAATGAGTAGGATATATGTGTGTGTGTGTGTGTGTTTCTTCTTTACATAAAAGAAAAAAATGATATTAGAGATATAATTATAGATTAATATTCTATAATTGCATTCAAATAATGCTAATTTTCGTACACTTCGCGTTCAGGTAGGTTTTGGGTTGATGTATGTTGGGTTTGGATCTGGTTTCGGGTTAATTTAAAATTAAATTGTAGGGTTTGGGTATGCAGGACTCTGAACCCCTCTCAGTTCGAATTCATTGTTTAGCTATCTTTATGTAATATATATTTACACTATATAATTATTTAGGAATGAAGAACTCCATTAGTATTTATAAGTAAACGTGTTTGTTCATAGTTCAAAGCAATTAAGCTTGTCTGAAAGAATCTAGCCAATTCAAATCCACCTTGTTCTAATAACTTTTTATCATAAAAATTCTTATGAACCAAGAAAAATTCAACAAAAATCCCATTTTGTCATATTAATATTTGATATGAAGAAAATGCCTCAATAAAGAGTTCTGAGGTTCTATTTTGACCTTCTCATTCCCGATTACAAAAATTTAATTATTAGAGATATAATTATAGATTAATATTCTATAATTGCATTCAAATAATGCTAATTTTCATACACTTTGCGTTCAGGTAGGTTTTGCGTTGATGTATGTTGGGTTTGGATCTGGTTTCGGGTTAATTTAAAATTAAATTGTAGGGTTTGAGAATGCAGGACTCTGAACCCCTCTCGGTTCGAATTCATTGTTTAGCTATCTTTATGTAATATATATTTACACTATATAATTATTTAGGAATGAAGAACTCCATTAGTATTTATAAGTAAACGTGTTTGTTCATAGTTCAAAGCAATTAAGCTTGTTTGAAAGAATCTAGCCAATTCAAATCCACCTTGTTCTAATAACTTTTTATCATAAAAATTCTTATGAACCAAGAAAAATTCAACAAAAATCTCATTTTGTCATATTAATATTTGATATGAAGAAAATGCCTCAATAAAGAGTTCTGAGGTTCTATTTTGACCTTCTCATTCCCGATTACAAAAGATTAAATTTTCTTCTATTTGTCAATTGTCATAGTAGAACAGAATTTTCCGTCTCATCTGTAGATATGCATGATAGAAAATAGCATTAATGTTTATATTGTGTTCGAACAAAAAAGGGGAAATACAAGTTAAAAGTTTATACTGATTTTACTGAATCTCAAGTTTGGTTTTCTTTCTGGATACACCCAGACACACACACACACACACATATATATATGAGATTATAATTAGAGTAAATCATGTATACTAAATAACATTATACTATATGGACACATTCAGTTATATAACTACCAAAACAGTTTACTTTAATAATTACTTTTATAAAAATGGGAAATAAAATGCAAGTAAAATTAATTTTGTCAATCAAGAATATTTTAGTCATTTGCATTTTGTTTTACTAAATAAGATGATTTAATTAGGTAACAACATTTGGGAAATTCTATGAAAAAGAGCTGATATTTTGAGTACCCTTTTTTGGGAACTACTGAAGCGATTTCAATATTTTTTTTAAATAATCTTGGTCGTAACTAAACTATAAATTGATCGTACGTATAAAAATAAAAATAAAACATGCATTAGTTATGCGATTTCTCAAACAAAATATTCTGATTTTTTAATTACGTTACTAAAAAGGAATTGATTTTCCAGAAAACATGTTCTTAAGAAACTTATAATACCAACACATTGTATAAATTGATCGTAATTGATTCTATAAATTGATCGTGCGTATAAAAATAAAAATAAAACATGCATTAGTTATGCGATTTCTCAAACAAAATATTCTATTTTTTTAATTAACGTTACTAAAAAGGAATTGATTTTCCAGAAAACCTGTTCTTAAGAAACTTATAATACCAACACATACATATGTATATACTTAAATCACTTTAGTAGTCTTCAAGAAAAAATTATGTCAATACCAACTGTTTCATAACTGTTGTTTCCACCTTAAATCTGGAAATATTTTGTAGAAGGATCTTTACAGAAATGGCAAATGTATTTTGAGTATAAACCAAATCATCGATAATGTATACGAAATATACGGAAAATTTAAAAGTATAAACAATCGCTAAGAAGAGCAAAGTGAGAAATGAGTTGTTAGATAAATTGCCGTATCTCATTTAAAACCTTTTTTTTTCAATTATTGCCAAAACCTAGACTCCCACATTTGAGGTTGAAGTGTTATGTTATTATAACTGTTATAGTGTGTTACAGTGAAATAAATAGCCATAATATATGTTTTCTTCTTTCCTTTTTTATTTTTTACACTTCGTCACTCACTGCCATTCAATGAGTTTGACCCATGACTCTTGGAGTGACCACATTCAAAGATGCTATCCCCAATTCTCACATCTTTAACCAAGTCAAATCATACTACTCCTATGTCACAGTATAGGGAAGTTGCAATCAGCTGATCAACCATTGTACTTCACTTGGAGGTCAGGGTACTTCCACCAATCAGACTGCCTATTGGCAGTGTGTGACCTCCAACCTGACGTCAATTGCAACTGCCCTTTTAAGGCCATCTACTCTCAGAACTATAGAATCTCTTATCTATAGTCCTGATCTACTGCTACTGTCCCTTGTGATCTTTGACCTCTACAGGGTCCCCACTTTAGACTGATTTTCATGAGGTGAAAACGTGAACACATCCAGATCACTTTTTTTTTCCTGCAATGTTTATCTAGAGAAGCCCAGTATTTTTTGGATGGAAAGCGAAAGGAAAGAAAGAAAAAAAAAAGGTGTAATCGCATGTTTGGGTGAAATTACGACTACCGAGCTTTTCGATACAGATTACTTTGAGATTACATTACATTATACTTCGCTATATAATTATTATTACATCGCTATATAATTATAGCGATTACGATTAGATTATGATTGTAATCTGAGTGAAATCTTTTGATTATGATTACTTTGTGATTATTTCGAAATCAAAATTTATAGAGCTACTAAATATATAGGCTGACTCGTCAGGCATTTTTATTCCCCCTGGACTGGTTCACGTAATGTGTTTCAATTGCGTTGAATTGGTTTCTGTTTATTTTTTTAACTTTAAAGGCTTAATTATGGATAGTTGTTCCGCTATTAATTGTATGAATCACTCAAGAAAGGATCCCTGCAGGCTTCACTTTCCTCGTAAACATGAAAAATTGCCAAATTTAAACTATTAATTGTAGATTTGTAGATTATATTCTTCCCGAAACTGTTTGTTCGATAGCTTGGCGGTAACAGCGATTTCAAGGACGTAGCGCCATCTAGTTTATTTTTAGTAAAATGATGTTTATTTCCAACTTTTTTTTTTTTTTTTTCAAAAGCACAAAATTAAACTGAAATTTTATGGAAAACTTGAAAATATTAATATATAATTAAAATTTATCAGAGTTTTCGAAAGAACTATGATATAAAATAGAATATTTTAAAGGAAATTTGTTTTAAAAAGTACAGATTTCTTTTCTTTCTTTTTCTTTTTTTTTACATATTCATTTTCACCAAATAAATGAGTTTTATTTTGAATTTCGAAAAAAAAAAATCCCTAAATTTGCTTAAAGATAATTTTATTATTAATATTTCATCAAAATACAGTTATATTTAAGAAAATATATAAATAAATATTTTAAACAATTTTCATAATTAAATGTTATTAAGAAATGAAGTATATTTTTATTGTAACTTTAAGATATAAATTTGTTTAAGATAACGAAGGATATCTGGATACTATCTTTTCCTCTTGGAAAGAACAGTTCTCATATTATTAAAGTAATGAATACTTGCTACACATGAAAACTTTTTAAAAATTACTTTAACTAGAAGTTTTTAAGTATTTATCACAAAGTAAAAGATGAAATTATATTTTTCATATTATTTTTCTTCAATTATACTTTTACATCAGAAATTAATTATAATATTTTTTCATTACACTGTTAAGTGAAGAACACTCAGAAATGCACCATACACTCAAATAAAAAAAAAATCATTATTTTTTGGAAAAAGTACACTTGAAGAATAAATTTTAATTGTTACACTAAGGTAAGAAATTGCTGCTGATATTCTGAAAATAATAATAATAATAATAATAATATTTTTCGTATGGACAAATAAAATAAAACTTTTAGAAATATGTAAGAATTAATTAAATAAATTATGCAAAGAAAAAAAAGGAGGAGGGAGTAGTTAAATGTAAAATTTGCATTCCAAATTGCAAAACTTTCGATGTCCAAATTGCAAAACTTGTATCCGATTTCGAAAGGGGGAGGTGCGCTTCTAGACTTCAATCATTCTATACTACTATACTGGGTCACTCCATGAATTCAACACTGCTTATAATTAATTAGTGAGATGAATGTTCAGTGCAAAACCAAAAGTTTTCTTAATAAAAGTAAATAAATTTATTGCTAATTTTATTGAACAATAAATAACATGCAGGCTACAATTAGCAATGAAAATCAATGATCAAGAGTACGTATTTTATTCGAAACTTTCATGCCCTATCGTACTTTTTGATAAATTCTGCAGAGCAAATAAGACGGCGATAAATGCGCCAAATGGGTCCTACGGGAAAATCTAGCGCCAACGCTTTCCCACTTGGGAAATCAATATTAATGTCCGATGATGCGCCAGCTCTTTAGTATAGAAGCCTTAAAAATTTATGATTACGATTACGGTGCAATTACACAGGTTTCGTAATCGATTACAATCGACTATGATTACACGATTACGATTACTCGAAGTCTGGTGCATTCGATTATATTGATTTTTAAATGTATCTCAAATAATGCTCTTAAAAGCAAATTACATCAATTTAGAAGTTACAAAAAGTGCTAAATCTAATTTGGCAAACTTATCAGTTGGCGCTTTCAAAAAACACATACACTAGAGTAAAATAGATAAATTAATGTATATCATAAAACACAAATGCGTGCATCAATAACGTTGATGTCATAATAATGTGGTTAAAATGTATGCAAGTTACAACAATGAAGCTATTTTTTCAAATAAAACTAAACAATCGCAATGCCAACTGTATGGAAATAATTAAAAATCGCATAAAATTAAAAAAAATCTAATAAAATGCAAAAATTGTCTTCCTACCAAATCTCGTAGTTCTATGTTTAGCAATCTCGTCAGAACACAGCACAAACTTCTCTCTTTATTATTACACTAACCAATAGTGAAAATGCTTCTTATATAAAAATAGTTGTTTGTATATAATTCGGGCATGGGAAAAACGAATATGACATTTAAAATTTTGAGTTAGCCAAGGGTAATGAAATATGTATAACAAACTACAGATTTAAACTATGTATTATCAGATAATATATATTATAATTACAACTTTATTATAATTAACTTGTACATTAAAAGTGGATTAAAAGTAATGCTAAATCTGACTATATTATACAGTAACACCTCGATATATCGTGCTACTCGGGAGATGAGAAAAGAAACATAATATACCAAGGGGAGGCAAGAAGGGTTTTTATAAATAGAAAAAAAAGAACCCCAAATTAAGCTACGAGGTTTCAATTTAATAATTGTTCAAAAAAGCTTGTTGTGTTCACTTGTAAGAAAATAGTGCAGAATTTTTTATCCCTGAAATGAGCTCTGTTTCGTCAGGATGGGCTTTACAACTGTTCAGAAACAGCAAAGCTTTTTCTTCTTATCCTCTGTTTCTAAGATCTAACCAAGCTGAAGGAACAAACACATCATCGAACCATCGCTTAAACATTTTTTTTTGCATCATCCAACAGTTTTGTGAGAAATCATACAAAACTGGTCAGGTCTTCTGATTCACATTTTTCAAAATTCTCGGTGTCCTACTTTTGCCAATTAAAAGCAAATTTATTTTGGGAGTTCCAGTTTTAATTGCAGTAAATAAGATAGTAAATCTGTCTTTTACTTCTCAGTAACCTGAACTTCCAGGTACTCTTTTCACTTCCTGTGTTTACTTTGGCAATCATATCCAAAATAAAGCTGTTTCATCAGCATTATAAATCTGTTCATCTACATAGCCTTCTTTTCTTTATTTATAATGCTTCTCAAATCAACAGAAATATTTTGAACAGAATTATAATCTGCAGATTGTTTTTCTTTGAGTACTGAGAGTTGTCATACTCTATGTCGTTTCTGCCATCTCCAAAACCACCCTTCACTTGCTGTGAAATTGTAGATTGGATCATCTTTTATCATTTTAGCCAAAAGTTTAGATTCAGTTTTGATGATAGGTCCAGATAAAGGATCTCCAATTGCTCTTTGTTACATAAACCACAAAAACAAAGCTTCATCAATTTATTATTTGTCACGACTCTCGTTCATTTTCTGTTTAACTTTGGTGTTTCATTAATGGCTTACAAAAAAATTCGTAGTTTTACTTCATTTTTTAACCATCCACGAACAGCTGCTCAAAACCAGAAATTTATCAGACAACAAAACAATAAGTGAAATAATCGAATGTCTGATATACCAATGGGTTACTGTATATTCATACAGTATAGGTTTTCACTACATGCGTTTGTATACCAACAGTACTGTATCTTACAAAATTAAAGCTAATTACAAAATTATAAGTTCATATTCAATTTTATCAACCCAAAATTAATAAAGATTGCCTATAGACTACAGACATCATAATAAAACTGTAATTTTTTTTACTATATATATAAGTTCATATAGCAGTAGTACGGTATCTTATAAACCACAGCGAATAAAAAAAAATGAGGTTATGTTCAGTTTTCTTGACTCCAAATTAGTAAAATTTGACTATTCTCCTTAAAAGAATAAAAAAAAAGGTTTTTTTTTTTTTTTTTGCTGACTAGTGTTATAAAACAAAGTTTATAAAATTAGTCAAATGTATGAAATACAGAATCTTTTTAAAAATAATTGTACTTTTTTCTAATTTATGATGGGTAACAGACTTAGTAGGAAAAAAGCAATTGTTGTGAAATATTTATCTACCCTTATAAACTTTCCAACCAAGGGCAATAGATGGAAGCTTAAGATGAATACATAACTTATTTTGGTAATTCAATACAATTCCGCAGAGTAGCTATTATTGTATTGCATATAATGTTGAGGATGTTTAAACATTATCATAATTCCTTGAACGTATAAGTTGCCACAATTTGAAAATAAGGAACTTAAATAAAACATACCACATATTAATAGTAACATCATAATAATATTAGGTTACATTCTTTTATATAGAACCCTAAAGAAAAAAAGAGAATTTTAAAAAACTTTCTAGCAAATATTTATATTTTATAACCTCATGAGACTATTATTACTTTATGAAATAACAACAAGTGCATCAAACACACAAGATATTTTTCAAAATTTACATAATACCTATACATTGAGATACAATTTATTTAATATATACATAAATAAAACATAAAATAATATAACACAAACTATTGTGGTATATTGGGACCATAAATAAGCAGTACAAAATTAGAAATTTTTCATTGGCAGTCATCTCATCTTAGCGATTGTTTATAATGTTTGACAATGATCATAATAATTCATATTCTTGTGAAAGTATCTCACACACAAAAGGTTTCTCACCAGTGTGAAATAACACATGGCTGTCTAACATATTCTTTTTGAAAAAATTTCTGCTGCATATCTCACAAATACAAGGTTTATCACCAGCATGTAATAATAGATACCTATTTAAATGGTTTTTTTAAAGGAAATTCTTATTTCATTTCTCACAAAGAAAAGCATTCTTACCAGAGTGAATTAACAGATGCCTGTTTAAATGAGAACTTAAGGAGAATTTCTTGTTGCATATCTCGCAAACAAAAGGTTTCTCACCAGTGTGAATTAAGAGATGCTTGTTTAAATCTCCCTTTTGAGAGAATTTTTTGTTACATATTTCACAAACAAAAGGTTTCTCACCTGTGTGAATTAACAGATGCTGTTTTAAATGACAACTTAGAGAGAATTTTTTGTTGCATATCTCACAAACAAAAGGTTTCTCACCAGTGTGAATTAAGAGATGCTTGTTTAAACCTCCCTTTCGAGAGAATTTTTTGTTGCATATCTCGCAAACAAAAGGCTTCTCACCAGTGTGAATTAAGAGATGCTTGTTTAAATCTTCCCTATGAACGTATTTCTTGTTGCATATCTCGCAAATAAACGGTTTCTTACCTGTGTGAATTAAGAGATGCCTGTTTAAATTTCCCTTTTGAGAGAATTTTGTGTTGCATATTTCGCAAACAAAAGGTTTCTCACCAGTGTGAATTAATAGATGACTGTTTAAAACTTCCTTTTGAGAGAATTTCTTGTTGCAAACCTCACAGACAAAAGATTTCACACCAGTGTGAATTAATAGATGCCTGTTTAAATGACAACTTTGAGAGAACTTCTTGTTACATATCTCGCAAACAAAAGGTTTCTCACCAGTGTGAATTAAGAGATGCTTGTTTAAATTTCCCCTATGAGAGTATTTCTTGTTGCATATCTCGCAAACAAGCGGTTTCTCACCTGTGTGAATTAAGAGATGCTTGTTTAAATCTCCCTTTTGAGAGAATTTTTTGTTACATATTTCACAAACAAAAGGTTTCTCACCTGTGTGAATTAACAGATGCTGTTTTAAATGACAACTTTGAGAGAATTTCTTGTTGCACATCTCGCAAACAAAAGGTTTCTCACCAGTGTGAGTTAAAAGATGCCTGTTTAAATGACGACTTTGAGAGAATTTCTTGTTGCATATCTCACAAACAAAAGGTTTCTCACCAGTGTGAAGTAACAGATGCATCATTAAAACTATCTTTTGAGAGAAATTCTTGTTGCGTATTTCACAAACAAGCGAATTTCCTTGATGCAAATAAGGTTAATGTTTTCCAGATTGCTCTGTTAAAGAAATGGTTTTCTCCATACGTAGCACTTAAAATATTTCTGTTCGCTTTGAGTTGTTATCACGGATTTCAACGTGACATTTTCTCTTTAACTCCCTTTAAGGCTTTATGCAGCTGCAATATGTAAAATTATGTTAATCTGTCATATTTTATAATTAATCAAAAAAATATATAAGGGTAAATAAGCTTCTTTACACGAAATTAAAATTATAGAAAACTGGATTCAAATGAATTTGTAACATAGTATTAATAACTTTACTCATTTCTAAAATTTATGGGAGAAAAAATCATAAATAACAACTTCTCATTGATAAACAATTTGATCAATAAGAGGGAACAGCATAAAAAATGACTGAAAAGTGAAACAGTAGAGCTCACCGAGAAAAATAAACCGGGAATATGTCAATTCATTATAGTGACTTTGAGGCACTATAACAGAATTGTGATAAAGACTTTTGGGACATTAAACAAGACAAAATCCAGAACGAGGTGGCCAGATAGATATATATGAATCCTCATGTGGTTCATAACTCTGATAATTTTAAATCACACATTTCACATGCAGAAAGTTGAGTCATTATTATCCAGGAGTAACAATGAGTTCTCATCATTATATCCAGTTGTGCACATGAAGAAATTTGATCCAAATTCCTAACGTAGCTACGGGCCTTCCTCACTGCAGCCACAGGAAAAATGGTATTACAATCAACTGCACACAGAAAAGAGCCATGTTGGTAGGTGGCCTGTATTCAAGTCCTAGATCAGAAAAAAGCAGCTCTAATTTGTCTTTTCAGTATTGTAAGAATCTTTTAGGAAAATGAAACAAATAACAATAAAAAAATCAATAAACTGTTGAAAATTTTAATTTTCAATTATGATTTACTTTAAAAATAAAATAAGATCAATCTTCTTTGACCTTATTAGTTAATACGTTAAAAAAATATTAGTGTAATTTTATTCTCTAAATTGACATATGTTATTGAGATTTACTGTAGAATGTTTCCTATTGAAAATGGAATGTTATAGTTTATTTACAAGAACACTTGAAACTGAATTCAGTTACATTATGGTCTATAATATAGGATGTGTGGAAAAAATCATTCACAGTTTATTTTAATAAATTTAAACTCTATGAAAAACACTGAAATTGATGATATCCTGCAGGAAGGAAGAATGTGAAATGTCATGGTATTTATTTATTTACAAATAAATTGAAAAAAAAGTCAGTTATATTATGGAAGATATAAAATAAGGTTTTTTTTTCAAAAATATTACACACTATCAAAATTATTCCATTTTCTAAAAAATAAATTACATCTTGAATTATTGTTGTCTCTTCACAGCAGATCGTATGTAAAATCCTTTACAATCACTTGTAACTCGAGATGCAAATAATTTATTAGACAAAAACTGCTGTTGTTAGTAATAAAATTTTCTAAAAGCAGGACAAATTTTACTATATTGGCTAAAAGATTTAAAAAAGATTTCTTTTACGAATTTTCGAAAACCAGCACAAAATGAAAAAAAAAATACAAAAATTGCATAAAAAATATAAAACTCATGAAAAATTAAAAAATTGTCGAATGAATTTTGAATGAACTTTAATGAAAAGAACAGAAAATTTACTATATGGGATTTTAAAACTGATCCCAGATATCCCTTTAATAATATGGAAAAATTTACACAGAATGCAAAAAAAAAAAAAAAAAAAAAAAAGTTAAAGAGCATATAACAAATAAAATTAAAAAATCTAATCAAAATATTCAAACACTGCCTTTGAGGTGCATAACTTCAGACATATAGGTAGATACCTTATTGCCAAATTTTGTAGATCTGCACCAAGCAGATTCTTCAGAACACACCAGACACACACATACACAGAGACAAACTATTACCTTTATTATTAAATAAGCTAATATGTATTATTAATTTATTGCACATTAATTCACTTGTTTTTGAAATAAAATTTCTAAAACATTTTTATAGTAAATATTTGGGAAACGGTGATTGCTTATTGGAAAAAACAAACAGTTTAAGCATCAAAATAAAAGAAAAAAAAAATCAGAAAAACCTGTTGTAAAGCTCTTATCTCTATGGTTTTAAAAGCCCCATCAATCCAGAATGAACACTCTCTTAAGTCTACAGATTTATCCCTTGGCTACTTCTGCATCAAGATGACCTTCTTTGACCCAACAACTCTAGAGCACACTGTTCCTCTATGCCTCTGAAAAAACAATAGTCTTTCTAAAAACTACTTTCCATTTTAAAGTCTAGAAAGTAGATTTTCAACCTACAAAATACATATCAGACATGTAAGCTGACCTTTGATCTGATAGCTCTTCCCTATTGTACAAGCAAACTAGCTCCTACAAAGGATTTGAGTGCCTGAAAAGTCAGAGAACTGAACTTCTTTAACCCCCCACCACCTCATATAACTCGCAACATTTTCTTTGCATTTTTGCATCAATCTACAGAATGGCCAAAATCGTCCCCAAAAAGGCAGATTTCAACAGACGAAGGCACAACTCTTCAGTATCTGCCAGATGTAAATCATTTATCTGAAAATGAAACAAACAAAAAACTACCATCAAAAGACAACAATCTCTTCATGTCTATTAACAACAGTGTTTTGTATTTGTTGTTGTTGTTTGTTTCATTTTCAGATAAATGATATACATTTTGAATTATAAAGGATTGTCGTCTCTTGATGACAGTTTTTTGTTTGTTTCATTTCCAGATAAATGATTTACATCTTGATTTATAAGTATAGCTCATCTCTTAATGACAGTTTTTTGGTTTGTTACACTTACTGGAAAATGAATAACATTTTTAGTTGTAAACAACTGTTGTCTACTGATGGCAGTTTTTTGCAGACAAGTGATTTACATCTTATGTTATAAGCAATTGTTTGTCTCTTGATGGCAGTTTGTTTGTTTAATTTTCGGATAAATTATCAGTGATAAAACATTCAATCAGTAATTATGATTGTTTTTTGCCAGCATTTTGAACTGAATTTCCATATGTTACACCACAGAAGTGACATCATGAGTCAACAATAACTTAAGATGTTATTAATAAAACTCTTATTTATATGAAAATTAGATATTTTTGATAGTATGTAACATATTTTGAAAAAATATATCAATAATTTTTTTTTATATAATGCAACTCAATATTTATTGTTTATTTGGAAATAAACAAATAAATACCATGGCATTTCATGCCTTTCTTCCTGCACCATGTCAAAAATGTTTTATGAATTTCAGTATGTTTGAAAGAGTATAACTTTATTAAAATGCAGAGCAAACAATTTTTTTCACACACTGTGCCATAGATGGATTTTTTTAGGTGTCCCTGTAAATAAACTATAACATTGTATTTTCAAATGGAAAGATTTTACAATAAATCTCAATAAAATATGTGAAATTAAAGAATAAATTTATACTTCAGTAACTAAAGTCAAAGAAGATTTAACCTAAAAAAAAAAAAAGTAAATCCTCATTGAAAATTAATTTTTTTCAACGATCTATTGATATTTTGTTGTTGTTTACTAGTTTTTTTTTTTTTTTTTTTTTTTTTTTTTTTTTTAATATTCATACAATTCTGAAAAGGCAAATCTGACATTGTTACATTGTTAGAAAATGTTGGTATATGTATAAAATCACAAACATTCAATTCAGTTTGATTAGAAAAACTATTTAATTTCTTTTTTCAGAAAAAAAAGAGAAGTTTCTTAATGTGATTCATGTTCTGAAATTATAACAGTCGATATATTACACTCATGTTCAAAATTAAGGTCATAAACATAAAATCTGTGAAAACTGATGAACTATTCACACTGTGTTGTAAAAGATTTTAATTGTGAATTAAGAAACAACGTATATCAAAAAGTGTATAAATCATGAATCAGATATAAAGCATTTATCGCAGGAAAGTCTGTCTAATATCGCGTGTGACCGACGTGCACTGCTATCTACAAGCCTTTTAACGAGGTCTCATACAGTTTATGAGGGTCTCAATAAATGTTTGTGATGGCTTTTAACTCCTGGCGGGTCCTGGGAGGGAGGTTACACTGTGTAATGTCTCTTCCTAGACTATCCCACACATGTTCAATAAGATTGAGGTCCAAAGACATCGAGGGCCATTTCTTACAGCGAATATCCTCTTCCTCAAGAAAATCATCAAGAATGTGAGCAGAGGTCATTGCTATGGGGGGAAGCTCCCCTCCAATATATGTGAACTTGAGAAATTAGAGCGTAGAGTTGGGAAAGTCTAGATTTTTGAAAGACTTTTCTTTTTTAAAAATAACAGTAAAAAAATAAGATTTTTTAAATTGTTTTTATCGCTACGTTTCTGAGTGCAAAAACAGTAAACGAGAAAGCAATCAGACTCAATCTGTTATTGTGCTTCTCGGTTCTACGAAATTATCATACATCTATACCAGACCTGAATTTCTCTACTTCTGTCAATCAGCAGCTGACTCTAATCTACTCCCTTTATTTCCTCCAAAACTTCGAGCTCCGTTCTGAAAACTTTCAAACTAACATGAGTGATTGCTTTTAAGAATCATTGACGTTATTTTCATATGAAGAGCGAAGGGATGATTATGACTCGTACACAATATAAGACAAAAAATTCGCAAACTTTAAACTGATGCTGGTTGACTAAAAACAAAAGAAAATATTCCTTTTGCATTAGATCTCTACAAATAAATAAATGAATAAATAAACGTTCCAATTAAAAAATATCCAACTGTTAGAAATGAAAATTCAGCAACAAATTATTTGCATCTCTTCTGATTAGCGGCATATCTGGGCCAAAGCAGTTATACAAAGGCTTTGGTTGTCGCTGCAATCCCAGACATTAAGCTGTAAATATCACAAATTTTCTTTTAAAATAGCATATTTTAATACTAGAAAAGGATAACACAATGTCTGTTTTCTCTTCATTCTGATCTCAATAGCATTAAAATAACTTGAAATGGAATAAGTAATTTTTAAGAGAAAAAAAGTTTTTTATTTATTTCTTTTTGTGAAGAAATAAAATTTTCAGTTTCAGAAAGAATAAGCTTGAGTACGTCTAATTTATAGTAGTCACCTGCTTTGAAACAAAGCTGGGCAACAAGATCTGATATATTTTTGCCAGAAATTTTTTTATAAACATGTACTGTCAAAAAAAAGGTGTTATATCAGCAAACGTAAATACAAAAGCCGTTGGCTGTTTTAATTACTGTGTGGTAATATATCTCAGGTTTGTTTACATTTACGTGTTTATGAAATATGAAACCAAAGAGGTGTAAAGTTCAATGTTGTGGCTGTAAACTGTATTTAATAATGACTATAAGTCTCAGCATGAACGAACCATTCACAATGGGAATAGATTTTCTGTGCAGGAATTTGGAGCAACAAAAAATCCATACGAGACTTCAGCTTGAAAAAGGAAAAAGATGGACGATGTGAAACTGGAACAGAAAAATGACCATGAAAGCAGTCCATCAAAGGAAAAAAAATTCAACATGTTGCACATGAATAAAAATTATGAAAAAATAAGAGATTTTCCTTTCCCTATAGACAAGTGCACAAGCACTGATAAATATTTGGATGTGACCGAGGAAGAAAATCAATGCTTCAAAAGAAAGAGAATTCGAACCTCCGATTATAAATTTCACAACTTAAATCCAATCTGAAAAAGATAATTAATTTCAAAATAAGATTTCAAATTTCATAGCTCAAGACCAATCCAAACAAGATAATGAATCTCAAAATGAAACTGAAAATTTCACAACTCAAAGTCAATCTAAAATGATAACGAATTTTCAAAATAAGTTTATAATTTTCACAAGTCAAAGCTAATCTAAAGAAGAAAATGAAAATAAATCAGACTGGGTGTCTTTCATGGGAAAATTTTCTTTTATTCTTGAAAAATTAACTGAAAGTAAAAATATTTTACTCAATATAATAAACTAGAAATAGTTAACAAGAAACTGGCACTAGTTGAGGTTATAAACTCAATCACTTCAGTTAAAGAATGCTGTGATATTTTAATTGAGGATGGATGGAGAGTGTTGAGCAAACTGAACAATGAGTTAGAATTTTCCATTGAAGACAGTGGAAGTCCCTTCGACATAGTTAATCTTGATCCTGACTTGCGTCCATTTACTTTAAATGAAAATCAGAAAAATTAACTAATTCAATTAGGTTCACATTAACCTAAATTAGCACATTTTTCTTCTGATGGAAAAAATAGATTTAATCCCCATTGGTATACAGAATTTGAATTGGTATACAGCAATGCATGCTGCTTTTTGCTTTGTATATTTTCTTTTTCCTGTCCGAATAGGTTGTGATAAAAGAAAAGAGGTTTGGACTTAAACCGGGGTAAAAGTAGAGTGTAAAATGAAAAGGTGTAGAAAAGTTAAATTAGGGAAACTCCAACAGCATTTCTCATCTCCAGCTAATTAGTATGCTCTGTATGATTACTGTAATTTCATTGTAAAGAAAAAGTATACTAATGTCTTAATTGACAAATCTAAAAGACAGGTTTTGATTGAGAAGGAAAAAGTTCAAACGCGCAACAAAGAAGCTATCAAGATTTTAATGGATACTTGTAAAACACTCAGAAAGTAAGGGTTAAATTTTCGAGAGTCAAACACAGATGATTTTAATAAAAGGAATTTTTGTGAAGTGATACAGCTTATTTCCAGGCACAATCCTACAATCAAATGCTGATTTAAAGATAAAAAAATTGAGTCCCTATAATGAATGTTACATACAAGTCCGGAATCTCAAAATGAAATGATAAATATAATAGCATCAGAAATTCTTCCAAAAATAATTTCTGAGATAAAAAATAGCTCATGCTTCATAATTATGGCTGACAACTCCAGATCTATCACACAAAGATATAATGTCTATTGTTATCTGAAATGTAAGTAATGAAGGTAGAATTAGAGAAAGACTGGTCAAAATGAGTGAATGTAGTAAAAAGACTGAAAAGGGAATGACAGACTTAATTTTACAGTGCCTAAATGAAATAGAATTTGATTATTCCAAGCTGGCATTCCAGTCATATGAATTTGTGAACAATATGTGTGGGCAGTTCAATGGTATATAAAATCGTATAGCTGAGATCGTCAGTCACCATGTTCATTACATACCTTGTCAAGATCACCATACTAATACCAACTAGAACATACTGGCATTGTTAGCATATTAATTTAAGATTTGTTTAATGTCTTTGAAGAACTAAGTTTTTTTTTACATCTAGTCAAAAGATTTAAACATTTTCAGACAAACGTAGAGAAAATAGATAGAGCAATTCAACTGAAAAAATTATCAAATACCAAATGGACCACAAGAGCTGAATCCAGGAGCACCGTTTCAGATATTTCTTTGGGGGGCAAGTTTTTTTTAAGGTAGCTTTATAGCTAAGGGTGAAGTTCGGGGTCTGTACCTCCTCCCTCGAACTTTTCCGAATAAAAAACGTTTACTGAATCGTAGATACAAAGACAGTAATACTTCTAATACGGAATCTCAAAGGACCTCTCAAATTTCGTTTCAGACAGGTTTTCGTCTTAACAAGTATTATGAAAGTTTTCAGTTATAGACAGGTACCATTTTTTTCAGGTATTCTTTAAGACTCTTAAAATCTCCTTTCTATAAAGCACTTCTTAAGAGCATAGGTGTATTACAGAGAAACATATCTAAGCAAAACCTGTCTATAACATAACTTTTCCTCAAATGGGGAAAAACATCAAGTTTCGATGAAAAAAACACCAAACAATTATACTTGCTAAGATGAAGACCTGTTTAAAATTGAGCTTTTTTTCAGTTCTTTTCAACTCCTTCTTTGCAGTTTTTACTGTAGGTGCACCATGTCAAGAGTTTCTTGGGGAGGGGAGAGCAAAAATTTTTTAGGGAAAGAGGTTAAAGCAGGATTGCCCAAATCGTGCACAAAATTGAAATAGACCCCCAATAAAAATATGCAGTGTGAGATTTTGCCTTCTTATCTTAACTTCTTCTAGAAACATGTGATTCTTCCGCAAATATTTTTTAAATTTTAGCGGTAGTCCATGATTTGTTTTTGTTTTTTTATGCAAAAGCATTTCATCAACTGATCGCAGTAATCATCATGAATTTTACAAATTGGAATTAGGAAAAATAGTTAATTTGGAAAATTGGTTGCAGAAAAAATCGTTAATTTTTTCAAACAACCGTGGAAAAATATTGCAAATTTTGCTAAAGATCACTGAAACAAATAGTGATTTTTGTCAATTGGACACAGAAAAAAATCATGAATTTAGTATAACTATTGTGGAAAAATATTGCAAAATTTGTCAAAAGATAGAGCAAAAAAAAAAAAAACCTGAATTTAGTCAAACAATCGCACAAAAAAGGGAAATTTTGTAACAGATCACAAACAAATATCAATTTTTGTCAGTCGGTTGTGGAAAAAGACTCCCGAATTTCAACAAACAGTCGTAGAAAAAAGTATCGAATTGCATCAAAAGATTGTGAAAACAAATAAAGAATTTTGTCAATCAGTCATTATCATTATATGGACACATTGCACATATCATTTGGGCTGGAAATTAGAGCAATTTGTTTCAAGTAGGGAAATTTTTGAATTCCCCACCCCCCAAAAAAAAGTATCAGTAGCTACGCCCCAGCACACTAAACTCAAGACTGGAGATCACTACTGGTTATTCAGAAATTTACTATGCCCACAACTGGATCACAGAAGAAGGTAACATTTTTAATTTTTACCAAGGAATATATTTTGAAACTTTGAATGTTTATTTTGATACATAAAGGACTAGACTAAAAAAACATATACCTTTTGGAATTCACTACTACTTTAATAAGAATTAGATAAATGTCCTTAAGCGGCCCACTATTGCAGTGTTTGTGTCTCCTTACACAATATAGTAATTTTTTAATTATGCATAACTCATTCCATTTAAAAAACAGAAATGCAGTTTTCTGAACTTGTTTTGATTAAAAAAAAAAAAAAAAAAAAAAAATCTGATTAACCAACTTTGTGTACAGAAACCATATGACACATTAAAGATTATCTGTTCAATGGAACTTCATTCTAAAATGAGAAAATTCTCTCAGACGTTCATAATACTTTAAAACTGGGCAAAATTAAGCAGAAAATTAGCATTAAAAAACAGTATTTAAACTTCATTAAAATTAGCATTAAAACCAGTATTTAAACTTCATTAAAATTAAAACTTAAAAACAGCTCAATGAACATGCATAATTTACATCTTAATGAGGGAATTAAAAAAAAAAATCATTGAACGAAAAGAAAATGTAATTTATGCATCGACATTATCTCTAAAATATATACTAATTAGAAAATTTAAAAAAAGTACATTTTATGCATATAAAATCGACATTTTCAACTGCAAAACGGCATTAAAAAAGGTAATAAAAAGTACAATAAATAGACACATATTAAAATCATACCTTATAAGAAGTTATCATCAAGTAAAATGTAACTTAAATAGTGATCAATAGACCAAACTCATCTATACTGTAACTCACAATTTTTACTTTATAAATATTTCTCTGTTTGATGCGAATCAAAAGGGAAATAACGTAAATTGGATACGAAAGTATTTTCACAGCAATGAAAGTAATGAATTCATGGGTACAAGAAATCCATTCATGCCAACACTGAAAATTTTTTTGAGCATTAGGTATAACCAAATGGAAATAGGTGAAAAGTGACTATGTCTTGCATTATGGCTAAAAATTAATCTTTTATAATAAAAGAAAGTGATTAAAAGTTCTTTGCTGTTATTTAATATATAAAGTAGAATTTAATATCGGTCAGAATCTCTGCAAAATAGAAATCAGTCCTGAGACAGAGGATCTTGCATCCAAGACGCCATTTTGCCAATAAATTCAATTACCAGAAAAAAATTCGATTAAAGATGTATGTTCGATTATTTGTTCTAAAATATCAACAACTTGCTTTTTGTGCAAATTATATAAATTGAGTTATGTGTTGTGTGCAACACGCACATACAAATTGTATTATAAATCCTTAAAAAGGATAACACATAACTTTAAAAGTAATTTAACTTTTTTTATAAAGCCCATTAATCGAAATAAAAATCTAGTATATGATCGAAAATTACCTTTGTTCGTTTATCGCGTCCCCTTTTCGAAATGGCGTTAAACTGTTGGCTCGGCTGAGACTTTTTAAATTTTCATTGTTTTAGTTGTTAAAGGTATTGTATGTAAATGTTTAAGTATCTGTTTACTGTAATGATTTCAAATATTGATATTCTTTGAGATAAGTAGTGCTGAGGTCTAACTATTCAAAATTAGGATGCTACTTAATCATGGTGTTAAAAAATCAAAATAATCGGATTTTTAAAACATTAAAATCAGATTTTTTAAATTTAAATCAGATTTTTATTATTTTTTCATTGTGTTACGACATTAAATGGTGACAAAGAGTTTTATTTTATCAAGATATTTTATTAAATATATAATCCTTACATCAATACTGTGGTAACTTGTATATTGTAATTAATAATAGCCGAAGCTTAGAACACGGAAGACGACATTTATTGACATAAACAACGAACAATTACGATACAAACGATTACGATTAATATAAGGATGATATAACTACAGTTACAGTTATTACATCTCCCTTCTTTAGAAAGTTAAGCTCGTATCTATCATCCTGTGTTCACTTTAGAGATCAAGTCTCTTTACAGGTTTGATGACTCTGCCGGATCTTGTGGTGACAGTGGCGGGATGGCGTTTAGCATCATGTGTGACAGAACTGGACGAGTCAGGTGTGGGAGAAGGATTGGGTGGTTTATCTGGTAGTGTTGAGTTTCCTGCATCCATTGGTAGACTCCTCTTCCTTTCTATGTTGAATTTAATTTCAGTTGGCTTTATGTGACTAGAGTTGCGTCTTAATGTGCCAGATGGAGTAACTACGTTATAAGATCTGGGTGCAGTTTGAGAATCTATCTTAGCAGGGATCCAATTTCTGTGTGCTTTTCGAAGCATGACATTTTGATTAGGCTGGAGCGGCAAGCTTTGTGTTGGTTTCGCATGAGCATCATGATAATACTTTTGCTTCAAACGAGCTTCAGCAAGATGTTCAGATGTATTTTGTATGAGCATAGGTTTTAGGAGATCTTCGCTTATAAGAGTTGTGGTTCTCGTTCTTCTGCCAAACAATCTTTGGGCAGGTGATCCGAGGTTATCTCTGGGTGTGTTTCGGAAGTTCAAGAGAGCCATGTTGATATCTTGACCAGAGAGTTTGCATTTTCGGAGGAGATTCTTTGCTGTCTGGACTGCACGTTCAGCTAAACCGTTTCCTTTAGGATATAAAGGGCTAGATGTTTGATGGTGGAACATCCACTGTTGAGAAAATGCTTCAAACTCCCAAGATTTGTAATTGCCGCAGTTGTCAGTCTCTAGAATTCTCGGTATTCCATGTACGCTAAACCAGTCCTTCAGAATTTCGATAGTGGATTTACTTGTCATGTCCTTTAAGGGTTTAAAGTCTATATAGCCTGAGTAGCTATCAGTAATAAGTAGATAATCTGTACTTTGAAATGTGAAGACATCGGACGCGAGAATTTCCCAAGGCAGTTTTGGAATTTCCTTTGGAATTAGAGGTTCGGCTGGTGGAGCTCTCTGAGTTCTTTGACAGGTTTCACAGTTTTCTATCATGGAAATTATGTCTTGCGACATGCCGTGCCAAAACATGCATTCGCGAGCTCTTTTCAGACAACTCGATATACCTAAGTGTCCTTCGTGGAGATTCCTTAGTGCTGTGGATTTGTATTTTTCTGGAATGATGATTCTTAGTCCCTTCAAAACTAGATCTTTTTGAACGGATAGTTCATCGATAAACGGAAGGTATTTCTTGCATGAATTTGGTACACAATCTTTATTTTGAGGCCACCCAGTTGAAATAAAATGCTTTACTAAAGTCAATTCTGGATCTGTATTTGTGAATTCTTGAAGAGCTTTTAAACCTTTATTGGTAGTTGGAATTGCAAATAAGATTTGAAGATTGCTTTCTTCTAAAGAATCTTGGTAGTGGCAATCTCTACTTAGCAAATCTGCTATATATATAATTCTTTACCACATTTGTATTTGACTTTAGGTCCGTACTGCTGAACTTCTAAGAATAACTTTTGGAGTCTTGGGGGAATTCGATCGATGGTCTTGTTAAAAATAGATTCTAGAGGCTTGTGATCTGTTTCGATGACCACATCTTTTCCGTAGATGTACAAGTGAAATTTCTGGCACCCGAATTTCATGGCTAGGGCCTCTTTTTCGATTTGTGGATATGCCTGTTGTGATGAATTTAGTGCTGTGGATGAATAAGCGATGGGTCTGCCTTCTTGTAGTAAAACAGCGCCGAGAGCGTAAGAGCTGGCATCTACAGAGATTGTAAAACTTTTGTTCGGATCAAAGTATGTAAGAGTAGGAGATGCTTTCAACAAATTTTTAATTTCACAGAGGTCTTGGTCTAATTGTTTATCCCAAACCCAAGCGGTATTTTTCTTCAACAGCAGCCTCATGTTGTGGGTTTTATCTGACAAGTTAGGTATGAATTTCTGAAGATATTGTATCATTCCAAGTAGTCTTTGCAAATCTTTCTTACTGGACGGAGTTTTGATTCGATCAATAGCTGCGACTTTATCAGGATCAATCGTAATACCTTCAGGAGTAAGCACGTGACCAAGAAATTGCACTTTTTGCACTTCAAACTCACACTTGTCTCGATTCAACTTTGCTCCTGCATCTTTGAGTGCTTCAAAAACTGTTCTAGTTCTAGACCGGAGGGTATTTATGTCTGGTGCATGGATTAGAATGTCATCCATCGAGTTTTCTACACCTAGAATGCCTTGAAGAATTTTAGTCATATGGTTTTGAAATATTTCAGGAGCTGTCTTTATGCCAAATGGGACTCTCAGAAAAGAATATCTTCCCCAGGGTGTTGTGAACGTGAAAAAAGGTTGTGTGGCGGGTGAAACTCTTAGTTGCCAGAAGCCTTTCTTCAGATCTAATTTTGTGAAGTATTTGGAGCCTTTCACATTAGCAGTGACTTCTTCAAGCGTTTTTAAAGGATAATGCCTTCGCAGCAGAATTTTATTAACTTCTGACGGATCAATACAAATCCTTATTTTTCCTTTTTGCTTTACTATGACCATTGGACTAGCTATGGGTGTTGGTTCCTCTACTTTCTTTATAATTTTATCCTGGACCATTTTGTCAAGTTCTTTCTTTACTAATGGTCGAAGAGAAAATGGAATTCTCCTAGGGGGTTTAATGTCAGTTTGGGGACATTCTGTGGAAAAATCTGCTGTATATTCAAAATTTTTGATGCAGCCGATTCCATGAAAAAGTTCTTGAAATTCTTCTTCTAGTGTTTTTACTAAATCTATTCTCTGAATCAGGCCTGCTTCTGTGCATGTTTTGCGACTTAACACTGGGCTTATACCGCCATGTGCGATAATTATACGTAACTGCACTTCTTTATTTTTAATTTTGCAGGGAACTATCGATTCTCCCGCAACATTTATGGCATGGCCAGAATAGGTAAGAAGTTTGCGGACAGTTGAGGGATTTATTTGCAACCCCAGTTCTTTAGCTATTTTATACGGCATAGCGTTACACTGCGCACCTGTATCTAATTTCATGGGAATGGATTTATTTTTAATAACAACTGTTTCAAACCAATCGTCATTATTATTTGCGTCTACTGCTCCAATGACATAGTTGTCTTCATCTCTCTCAGCCATTGTTTCAATTTTTTCTATTTCTTGGACTTTATATTTTTGCTTTGATCTGCATTTTTTAGCAAAATGGTTAAGTTTTTGACATATGTTGCATTTTTTGCCAAAAGCCGGGCATTCATTCAATTTATGGGAAGAGCCACAATTTCTACACTCATTAATATATTTGGCGATTTTCGGGTTTAACTTATTTTTCGAATGATTGTTTTTCTGCCCTTTCGCGAATTTACTGGAAATACTTGAAATTAATGAATCGGGTTTGCTATCACTAACAATATTTTTTAGTTGCAGGGAAGCACTTTCAGCAGCGAGACAGATTTGTACTGCTTTATCTAGGTTCAGTTCTGGATCACTTAACAGTTTCTCGCGAACATCGTTATTGTCGATTCCAACTACTATTCGGTCGCGAAGTAATTCTTCTTCCATAGTGCCCAATTTACAGCGAGATGCTTGTATTTTAAGACGAGTTAAAAAATCTTTAAAGCACTCACCTGACTTCTGATGTATCTGGTTGAATTTATACCGCTCGAATGTATAATTTACTTTTGGCGTAAAGTATCCTTGAAATTTATCTTTGATGACCTGTAAATCTTCTTTTTCGTCATCTTCTAAGGTGAAGGTTTTGAATATTTGTTGAGCATCACGGCCTATACATGCCATAAAAGTAGCTACTTGCACTTTCTTACCTTTCGAACTAAGCGAAACTGCTTCCGCGTACCATTCGAAGCTTTGGAGCCAATCTTCCCATTGTTCTCTTGTATCCGCAGTAATTTGCAATGGCTTTGGAGGACGAAGTCCGCCATCCGACATGATCGAATGCAATTTAGATTCGTATTCGTAATTAAAACAAGTTAAAATATTAATCTGACACCATGTGGTAACTTGTATATTGTAATTAATAATAGCCGAAGCTTAGAACACGGAAGACGACATTTATTGACATAAACAACGAACAATTACGATACAAACGATTACGATTAATATAAGGATGATATAACTACAGTTACAGTTATTACAAATACAATGCAATCAATATATATGAAATAATATCAGTTACATGAGCTATTTGTTAACAGAAGAATTGACAAGTTTTCATTAGAATGAAAAACATTCAAAATTCTTTCAAAAATGGATGAGCTATAAATATCTGTGGACTCACAGCCTTCATTATCTTTATTCTGCTTTTTTATACTCTTATTGCCTGCCACACGTCCATGGATAAAACAGTTGCAAGATATTTAAAGCTGGATAAAAATATTAATTTATTAAGCAAATTATAACAGTGTCATATTAGTTACATTTAAGTGATGCGTATAATGGTAATACTGGCATTTGTAATAATGGTCAAATGAATTTTGAGCCCCTTTTGTTCAGGAAATGCTATCAGGCACATTTTTTTTTATGAGGAATAGTTTTTTCTATTTTGTTAGTACTCTTAAGAGGGATAAAACATATATATACATTTTTTTTTCTGTAGATAACTACAATCGTGCATCGCATGTAAAAGAGTCATTCTCAGGCATATGTGTTTTTTTTTTCCTTTTAGGGGGGAGAGGTGCTTATTTGATCTAAACAACATGTGGATTACTTAAAATTTATTATATTTTAAATAAAGGCAAAAGTACATCTTCCAATAGAATAAAATTCCAAATATTGATTTAAATCGATGATTTTAAAAAATCTGAGTGATTTAAGTCGTTATTTTAATCTGTCTGATTTAAATCTGTATACCCTGGTTCAAAATACTAAGTTTGAGAGCATTTTTTGAAAAATTTTCTGCTTTTATTTGAAAACAGAAAAAACTGTTGAATTAAATAGTTTTTTAGTAAGAGTTCCTGAAATGTTTATATGTTTGTGAACAAAAATAAATTAATAAATGTTTCATAAAGTAGTTGGTTTGGATTTGACAACAGCTTTAAGGATGTTTACAAATCCAAACTCTACTTTCTAACACATTATTGAAATCACATTTATTCATTAATGTATGAGATTGCAGATGCTCTTATTCATTAACTGCGAAATCAAATATTTTTTTTCAAATTTCAGAAAAAACAGAGTATTTCTAAGAAAATGCTGTCAAAGTTGGCATTTTAGACCAAATTTATGCACAGTAGCCTGACAAAGATTGTTATCAGACAATTATTATAACTCAAGATTGAATTCATTTATTAATAAAAGAAAAAAATGTTTGATTCCAAATCATTTCAACAGTCATGTCTGCAAGTGTCATGCATTTACAATTAAAAATGAGGTTCATGTTCATTTTCACTAAACATTCTCTGAGTAATTTTCGGAATTAATCATTTTTCCTTATAAACAATCAACAATGTAGCAGTGATTGCTGTCTAATATGAACTTAAAATAGAGATTAGACATTTTTCTGAGTAGTTTTTCAGGTTTTTGAGAGATATTACTGATTTTTCCCTGCGATATTAAGACTAAACAATTTCTCTGAAGAATACAAACCCTTTGTAAGTATATTAGGAAGTTTGGTACTTCTGTATTATCCCGTCGACCACTTTTCAGAACAAAAAACTATCGCCAAACTGTAAGATTAAACGCCAAAAATGCAGTCTTATGTACTGGGTGTCAAAAGCATTATACGTGCTTGTTATGTCATCAAGTGGTTTTTAATTCAACATTTGCGTGTATTTTTCATTATGTTTTACTGATTTATTAGTTATTTTATTAATTAAAATAACAATTGTGTCCTGAAATTATTATATTTTTTTCCTTATATTTTATTTATTTATTTATTTTGATATTTCAATGGCATCGTTCTCCTGTTTATTTGGTGTTACAGTTTGGTGATAGTATTTTGTTATGAAAAGTGGTCAACGGGATAATAGAGAAGTACCGAAAGTTTCAGTGTCAAAAAATTTCTTTTTTTTTTTTTTTAATTTCCTGTTTCCATATTTTAAAAGAAACTACCGTAAAATACCGTTAATCCGCCCCCCTAAACGTGACGAAAAATCGTAAAATAATCAGGGGGGGCGCTTACACGGTATTAAAATTGTAGTATATGATATTTATCGGTGGTGGTGGTGGGGGTTGGGGGCGGAGATGCTAATGGCCGATCGTCGCAGAGTATGCATTATTTTAATAAAGTGACAAAAGAAAAACATTTTGAATTAAAAAAATTATATACAAAATAGAAAAACAGTATAACTTCACGATTAATGGCAATTTCAGATTATAGAAAATTCTGGATTTCAGAAGCTTTGAAACTGGAATGCATTTAGATAAATAATAACATTAATATCTGTCATTAATATGGTAACAGAAAAATAAAAGGAACTTAATAATTTAAAATAATTAAAAAACACTGGGAAATTGCAGTTGAAAATATCCTGAAGTAATTTCAAGAACTAGTAACATTTTATGTGGTGTCGCCATCTGTTGTAAGTTAGGAAGATTAAATAACCGTTTAAAAAAAAAAAATCATGATTTCGTATCTATAAATGCTAAATAAATAATACAAATCACAAAAATTGAGAACATATAGAACGAATTGGTAGTGTTGCCAGATTATTAAAAGAAAAGACATTACTAACACAAAGATGGCATAAATTACGCTACAAATTCGATTATGTATCGACAAATCGATTGATCTGATCTATCAATCGATATATTTTTTTGCGATTGGTTGCCATAATAATGTTAAATACAACTATAAATTCTTTAATAAAATAAATAGATTCTCTTTTAATCAAAATATTTTCCACACAGTATCAAATACACATTTCTTTAACTTATTTTATGAGAAACTTTCACTATCGATATTTTTATTACCTTCATATCACCATGGAAATAAATTTACAGCAAAACTAATGTTTGGTTATATTGCTTTTTCAGATCGACAATGT
The DNA here is from genome assembly GCA_963931845.1 of Maratus michaelseni. Classification (NCBI taxonomy): domain Eukaryota; kingdom Metazoa; phylum Arthropoda; class Arachnida; order Araneae; family Salticidae; genus Maratus; species Maratus michaelseni. The sequence goes on along the minus strand of OZ007591.1, from coordinate 419,940,829 downwards.
GTTTGCACATGTTTGAGATATATCAAAGAATCGTCATGCCTTTCTGATCCGTCGGAAAAAAAACAAACACTCGGGAGATAAAGTTTTTGGTGTTGATCCTGACGTGCCGGCAAAATTTCTTTTGGGGGAGGGCGATTTCTCGGGATTTTTTGAATTTTCCAATTTGTTTACAAAGTGGGAGGGGGGCGCTTAATCGGGAAGGGCGGATTAACGGTATTTTACGGTAAGCAATTACAAAAAAAAATCTATTACCTGTGACTTGACAATACTTATTGGTTTGTTACAACAATATAACATTTGTAATAATATAAAAATGCTTTTTCTTTCCTGTTGCCATATCTTAAAAAGAAGCTGGACAATTTAAAAAAAAAAAAATTCACTAGTTTGTGCTTTCCACCAAGCATATAAGTCAAATCTGGTTTCCATAATCAAGCAGGGCCACTCTCAATGTCAAAATCCTACCATTTGGTGTTCCACGGAAAAATGGTGGTAGTACTTGCATATGATCATATTCATTATTCTACGGAAATCCTCGCAATGACTGTGCCATTGACGTACCATGCGTTGTTAGTGAAACTGTATTATCAGAATAATGACAGCGCAGCAACTGCTCTTAGAAGATTTAGGACACTTAAGAATTTAAGAAAAGGTCCAATGACGACAGAGGGCGTACGGAAGATGGTTTCTCAAAGTACCGTCCATTGTTTTCCTCCCACAGACGATATTTTTTGTTTCTGCTACCTTACAGCGCCAGCTGTGAAATTTCAGGTCATTTGGATCAGTGGTTCTTTTGCTACATAGTGTTTTACTGTCACAACTTTAAAAAAAATCACCCTGTATATATAACTGTGTAATATATAGATATGTATATTATATTCTTAGATCTTGTATGTGATTAGGATATACAGTAGACTCCCTCACACCACATAGCTTGGGAGCAGGAGGTTGTACACATTTTAGAACTTTGTAGATTTCTAGTCACTGTTTTTTTTTTTTTTTTTTTTTTTTTTTTTTTTGCATTTTTTAAACAGTAATTTGCATGAAATTACTTGAAATTATTGTGAATGCTACCAATAACATAAAATATTACAATATGAGATTAATTTTATATTTACAAATAAAAAACAAAATTGAAATTCAGATGTTTAAAAAAAAAGACATCATTGATCGATTGAAGCAGTGGTATTTCATTTATAGCTTAAAAAGGTGTACTTTGTTATATTAGATTAAGTTGTATTTTGTATGTAATCAATTTATTTTTCTTTGTCCCATATATATTTTTTTTCCCGATGTGGATGACTTTATCCTCTAATGCATTTAAAATAAGATTGTTAACATTTTACTTGTGCGTAAATTTTGCTATCTTCGATCAGTTTTCACTAAAACTTTGATGGAAAAAATGAGATGATATTCTGGCTTGACCAGTGTTGCTTGCAGATACTTTTATCCCTAATTTTTCTTGGGAGTTAAAACTTGCATCTAAAAAATATTAGACTGCAGTGCAAAAACCTCACATGGGTCTACTGGCAGTCAAGTAAAGTGATGTGGTCAAATAATTAATAATGCATTACTACATATGCATAATAATAATGAGATAAGTTTTTTTTTTTTTTTTAATTATTCAGTGAAACTTCCCTAATAAAAGTACACTGATAATTTGCATCAAAATCTTAAAATAATGAAGTTTTATTTCATGTTTAGCCTGACTTAATAACCAATATAGCTTGATTAATACATGATGACCACTGATATCAGTGCTATCTTCAATTAAGACATTTATGCTTCCTTTTTCAGAAAACATGAGTTTAGTTGTACATATTAAAATGTGTACAGAATGATATAAAAAAATTTAAAATATCGTGAATTCTTCACCTACAACTTAACTGTAAGTTTCACTGTTTACATCTGGAACGATATGCAGATTTTAGGCATTTGTGAATTTTAGGGTCACAGATTTAAGGTTTTTTACTGTATATTGGGAGTATGCACATGACGTTGTGCGTCGTCTGCTACAGAGTTCGACGTACAAACAAACGTTTTGCACCACGTATCTAGTACAGTACTTGAGATTAAAGTTAATGTAATCATGGTAATGTGTGCTGTTTTTGGTTGCGGAAAGCGAACAGTTAGAGATATAGGTATATCGTTTTATCGATTTCCTAGAATAGTTACTAATAAAGGATCTAAAATTGAAGAAAAAAGCAAAAGACGACTGAATGTATGGTTAGCACGGATAAACAGAGCTGAAGCTAAACTTAAACACAGCAGAGTGTTCAATCTACATTTTATTAAAGGTAAGCAAAAGGTTTATTTATCAATTTTTTTAGTAGTATATGTTCTGTGTATTATTTAATAGCAGGCATTAAAATTATAAATAATAAATGTATGTCCGTTGGCTTGTTTGCAATTATTTGCAATGTTAGGCTTACTTCAACTTCTTGTGTAATATTGCATAAAAATATACATTTTAAAATCGAGTATTTCTTTTTATATATAATATTAATGCCATAAATTGGATAAATGTGTGTTTTTGTAGAAAATTAGAGAAAGATTTTTTTATTTTTTTATGAAACTAATGCATATATATGTTCAATTTCTTGTAAAAAAAACATGTGTTACATTATACTTGCCACCGTTTTTCTTTTTGATTTTTTCAGCTACAAAACATTTTTTCCCCAAATTTCATATAGTATATCTTTTTTTTTTTTCAAATGACTAACCAAATCTTTATTTTGCACCCTCTCCGCCTTCTGTTCTGGCACCCGGGGCACATGCCCCCTCTGCCTCCACCTAGTTTTGGCCCTGCACACCCAAAAGTACCTCAGGAAAACTCCAGGCTTAATCTTTCTCATAATTATTTTGGAATTTCTTTTAAAATTTTTAAAAATGTACTTTTTTTTTTTTAATTAATAATTTTAACATACTTGCTATAATTCCTGTATCTTAATCTGTTATTATTTTCAAAATATAATTTGTTTTTTTTCTGTATGGTTTTTGTTTGAAAATGTTACTTACAAATTTGTATTATTATGTTATCAGGGGTTGATCCAGGAAAATTTTGAGGCCTAGTATCCCTTCACAAAAATCTATTTAATAAAATGGGCCCCTTCACAAAAATCTATTTAATAAAATGGGCCCCTTCACAAAAATCAATTTGATAAAATGGGCCTCTTTACAAAATTCTGTTCTATAAAAACTTACTATTTATTTATTATTTTGTGTTGTTTTAAAATGTGTAATTTGTAAACAAACAAGTTCACCAGAAAGGAAAACTTGAGCAAAAAGCTTTAAAAAATTTTTTGTTTATAAATGCTTGGTTCAAATTTGATTAACTGGACTTCAACTTTCATTACAAAATGTTATTTTTCACAAAAATATAATAAATTTCACAAAAATAACTTTTACTTTTCACAAAATGGGCCCCAAGAAAAAAACCTGCATCGATCCCTGGTTCTTTTGGAGGTAAAGAAATAAAGAAGAATTATATTAATGAAAGATAGATTTATATAGTATTTCAGATAATACAGCATGGTCCACTTTACGGGTGCATTTTTATGCATATATTATATTATTTATATTTTACTTTGAAACATGTATTCAAAACTATGTTCTGGGAAGATTCAATAACCAGGGCTTAACAAATGTGGTCGCCACTGGCTACCAAGTTTTTTGATCTGGTGACCAAAATGATTTGATCTTTCGGGGTGATTTCTGTAAACTGATATAAGAAATGAGCACAAATGGCATTTTTTCTCTTTTCCACCCCTACTCATGCGTGGCAAGCAGTGATCTTCCTCTTCTCTTGTCTATACTTCTAAATATCGCGCAATTTCAATTTCTACACTGTCGAATCAAGAAAAAAAAATTGCAATTTCTTTGAAAACTATTTGATGATTAATTCATATTAATATTTGACGACTAATTTACTGATTTTATGATTTATGGAATACTTTCCAAGCTTGAATTAATTTTAAATCTATCACGTGCAGTCCGATTGCGAAAGACTAATCCGTTTGCGTTTAAAACAATACAAATAGATCCGCATTTATAATACCGGATAATATTACAGAACGAAATTAAAACTTCATCAAAATATAACTATAAAAATAATATAATTTAAATAAAATGCAAATTTAGCAGACATGTTCTCGGACTACGTGCCTAAGCAGTTGAAATTTTCAGAATAAAAAACCTGCAGTAACAGCGAAATCTTGAACTCCTGGCATGCGGTTAATACAAAAGTATATCGCCTTATTAAATATCGAAATTTTATTTGAATATATTATTGATATTTTATTTATAAAAAATCTTTACGTTGTTAAGGAATTACGTTGTTATTAAATATGAAAAATCTGTTAGAATTAGAAAAAAATGGTTTTCGCCTATGTTCTGTAACCCGGAAAGCCCGGGTTCGATTCCCTAGTACCTTTAATGGAAGAACCAAGTTTAATGGGCATTTTCCGTATCAAGCATAGAAATTGCCATTCATTTACGCTCTAGCCATCTAGCAAGTCTTGTGATTAGACTGTGGGGGGAGGGGGGGGGAGAGATGTTTAAATAAAACAATAATGAATAGTGTCAATCTAGCCTGTGTGGCATGTGAAATTGGATACAATGCTAAAAAATGCTGACTTCGACAGGAAAATAGGCAAAAAATTGTAGCACTCAACTATTCTAACATTTGAAGTATTCAGCAATCAGAATTTCTGGAATATGCTAGTTAATTCCACCTTTACAGTATTTTTCCTTCTTTTTAGAGATTCATAATTATGTTAAATTTCATTAGAAAACTTAGTTTTTATTATCTTTCAAAATTATATACTATTCTAAACTATGCTTGTTATTACTTTTTCTCAATTAATTCCGAAAAAACTTTTATTTTTTTTAAATCGGTTATGGGGGCGGGAGGTATTTTTTACTGGCGACAAGAATTTTTTGCTGGCTACCAGATTTTATCAAATTTGTAAAGCCCTGTTCATAACTATTTCCAGGCAGATCAATCTGTCCGTTAAAGAGAAAAAAAAAATTAACTGAAAAAGTGGTTCACTTTGCACCAGTCTCCCCTATATAACGGCTGAACCGATTATCTTTCAATTTCACTATGACTTTTTTAATTCATATTACGAGGGTATTTTGATAAGTTTTCGGCCTGACACAGAGATGGAACAAGTTTGACCCAATGAGAATGATGTTTGTAAAGTAGGATCCTTTAGATGACAAGCTGTCGAGTATCAGATGCATGAGTTTATTGGTTATTGCTTGGTTATTTAGTAAACAAGTTTTGACATTTTCTAAAAATGGAAAAAATTAAAGTGTAAGCTGTCATAAAATACTTTTTTTTTAAAGTTTTAACCCCCACGGACATACAAAAAGAGTTATATTCCACCTTAAAGGATTCTTGTCCTTCATATTCAACAATACAAACTTGGTAGGAAATCAAATAGGAGAAAGGTATTCACAACACTGTATGCTCAGGATGTCCAAAAACTGCTACGTTAAAAAATAAAATGAAATATTGTCAAAAATCTTGTATTTCTTTGTCAGGTTGATAACTTTTCGAATCATCCTCGTACAGGATTGCACTAAAGAATTCACACACAAGAGAGTCTTAAATGTATTACCGTAATTTCCGGCGTATAAGCCGCAGCTCAAAGAGTCGTTTTTCGACCCAGAAATATTATTTTATAAAATGTAACTTAAAAGATCGTTGTAAATATTTAACTACAATTATTGAATAAAATTTCTGGGTCGAAAAACGACACTTTGAGCTGCGGCTTACACACCGGAAATTACGGTAAGTTGCAAGGAGACTACATTGAAAAATATGAAATTTTGTCAAAAATCTTGTTCTCTCACTTTCAGGCCACGAACTTATCAGCCCAGGCACATTTTTCTAAATTGAAGCAAATATTATAAAAACAAGTAATTTACTTTGTTCTTTAGACTTATAACACAGGACTACTCTTATCTGTCATATCATTTTATTTTATTTTTGTATTACTAATAACTAAATAATTGTATGGAGTAGGATGATCATTTTCTCGGGGAATCTATGTATAGGCATTTTTAATGTAATAGAACATATAAGATTTTAAAATTGTTTTAAATAAACATTCTAATTTTTTTGTTTCTTGCAGGTAAGCCTGCAGCCTGGGATGATGAAGCTGATCCAGATTGGGCACCTACTTTGGCACTTGGTTATGCCAAAGTAAAATTAAATATCCATTCTGCAGCTGAGAGACATAAAAGGTATGTATATCAAAGAGTACAAATAATAATTATAATACTGTGAACTCTCTTTAATTCAAAATCCAGGGGACACCAATAACATTTCAATTAATCAAAATGTTTTTTTAACTGAATTATTAATATTTTTTAATAATTTCCAGTTTTCATAAAAATATAATTATGTGAATTTTTCAAAATGACAGTAAACTAATTTTAAATGAAAAGAATAAAATATACTTAAGAAAAAAAATTTTAGTTTGATCAAAATTGTGAATGATAAAAAAAATGCCCCGCCTGAAAGTGATAATTATATATGCACAACCCTTACCTGTTCTTACATATATTTTGCTAGTAAGAGATGAATTTTCAAGGTAGTTATAAGGACACGGGTAACAATGAATAGGCAATCTCATATTATTGAGAGTGAGGTAAAAGCTTTCTACAAACCAAATAAAGACTTGTTTTCCCTCCAAATATTGTTAAATCCTCCAAAAGATAGATAAACTATATTTTTTCTGTTTGGTATCATCAAGTGCAGAATTTTTTAGACTCTGTAAAATTTTACATAAATACAATCAATGCATCAGACATAAACTTATATTTGAATTTGATAGAACCTACTGTACTAAAAACTGTTTATGAATATTATATTTAAAAATTGTTTACATTTATTTATTTGTCGGTTTTCAGATCACTCAAAAGAACAGCTACTAAAGAACCAAAGGCAAATGATGATACAGATCCTGTAGCACTGTCAAATTTAGCTAATGAAGATGTAATGTATAATTCTTCACAGTCCTGTGTCTCAGTACAAACTGAGTTAACAACTAAAGACATTGTGGATTTGAAAGAAGAATTGAATTTGGCAAGAAGTAAACTGTATGCAGCAGAAGAAAAAGTCTTGTTCATTACAATGACAGAGAATTCTTTTAAAGATAAAGATGAAAGAGTAAAATATTTTTTACTGGACTGCCTAATTTTTATGTTTTAATGGTAGTTTTCCAGATCACTCAAAAGAACAGCTACTAAAGAACCAAAGGCAAATGAAGATACAGATCCTGTAGCACTGTCAAATTTAGCTAATGAAGATGTAGCGTATAATTCTTCACAGTCCTGTGTCTCAGTACAAACCAAGTTAACAACTAAAGACATTGTGGATTTGAAAGAAGAATTGAATTTGGCAAGAAGTAAACTGTATGCAGCAGAAGAAAAAGTCTCGTTCATTACAATGACAGAGAATTCTTTTAAAGATAAAGATGAAAGAGTAAAATTTTTTACTGGACTGCCTAATTTTTCTGTGTTAATGGTAGTTTTCCATTTTATATTGAATGAGATTTCTGTAACTGAAAGAAATGTATTGTCCCCATTTCAAGAATTTATGATCTTTTTATGCGATTGAGGTTAAATCTTCTTGAACAAGATTTGGCATACTGCTTTAATATATCTCAATCTACTGCATCAAGAATTTTTGCAAAATGGTTAGATGCAGCTTATATTTGCATGAAAAATACAATCATTTGGCCTGAAAGAGAAAACCTAATTAAAACAATGCCACATAGTTTTAAGAAACATTTTGGAACTAGTGTTGCGGTAATTTTAGATTGCTTTCAAGTATTCATAGACAAACCAACTTCTTTAATAACTAGGGCTGCCACATGGTCAAACTATATAAACATCATAACACAATAAAATTTTTAATTGGGATTACTCCACAAGGAGTTATATCTTTTATTTCTGATGCATGTGGCGGTAGAGTTAGTGATAAGGCAGTGGTTGAAAAGTGTGGACTTTTAGATAAGTTATTACCTGGGGATAAAGTTATGGCAGACCAAGGTTTTAATATTGGTGAAAGCATAGGATTTTATTGTGCTGAATTAATTATACCTGCTTTCACAAGAGGTAAAACACAGCTGTCTCCACTTGACATACACAAGACAAGAAAAATTGCTAATTTACGAATTCATGTTGAACGGGTAATTGGCAATATAAGACAAAAATATAATATACTGAGAGATCAGATTCCAGTTGAGTTATTAACAAAAAAAGTAGGTGATGAAGTACCCCCAATTGACAAAATTGCATGTGTTTGTTGTGCATTTACAAACTTATCACCTTCAGTTGTAAATTTACAATAAAAATATGTATGTTGTTTATATATATATATATTTTTAAATTAATGTTTATATCTTTGCAACATTTCAGTCTTGTGACAAAAATAGCAACATAATTTATAGCTTCAGATCATTTTTGTCACTTTTAATTCTATCAAATGCTCCCTGAAATTTTTAACTACAATTTTATAAAACTTTACTGCACACCCTGATTTTGTTTTCTCCTGTAACAATCTTCATTGTCTTAATATTTTATAACTAGTAAATCTGCAGATCAGGTGCCTCAATGTCAGCTCTGAAAGTCATTGTTTTTTAATCTCACTTTTCATATTATTTAACATCTTACAATTTACAATTTAATTTTTTTATATTGTATACATATTTATGGGCACATAAAATACTTCGTTGGTTTCAAAAATTAGAAGCGTTAAATTAAGCACCGTTCATGAATGGTATTCTGAAATTCTTATTCTTGTAATCTTTTAGATTAAAAAATTCAATTCTTCATGGGAGCAGAGCCCGCCGGAACCCCCCCTGTAATCTTATTAAATTTATATCTGTGATTTCCTATTGATTATGTGAATGATTCTAGTATATCTTAGATTTCATTCTACACAGTGGTTTTATTACAATAAGCAATAATTTCATGTTATCCTAATACTAAAATAGCAATATTTACTTACCTGCCAACTACGACACACATGCATCTGATGGATAAGTTAAATAATATCTCGTGTACAAAAGCAACTTATAAAATGTAAACTGAATCTACTATTTTCACTTATATCTATTTTAGAAATCTAACGTTATTACAATTTTTGTTTTAAAAAAACAGTTTTGATGGTCATTATATAATACTTATTTTATGTAAGTACATCCTGATTTAATTTGATGGCAATAGTACTAAAATCTCCCCAGAATAGGCATATTTGGAAACTTTTAAACCTATTGGTTTCATTCATAATCGTGCCCACTGTGAATTCGCTAAATAGAAAACGTGATTTGGCGCTATAAAGTACTTTCTGTGATACCTTTTATGTTCACAATTTCCAGTAATTGTAATATTTCAGTATCTTTTTATTACTCTTACTTTCTTTAGATTAACCACCTTGTTGTACCAGTGATTTTATCCTATTTTTAAAATTATATTAACTTTTCAATGACGAAACATCCACATCTGTTCCAGAAAATGAATATCTTATGCAAGAAATATACATATAAAAATGTAAACTCATACTATGAGACTTGAATCCATATTACACGTTCAATGTTTTTATAATTTTCGTTTTGAAAAAAATATTTCGGTAATCATTCTATAATAGTAATGGCAACTTGTATCAAAATACATTCTGTATTTTATGTCAATAGAATACGAAAATCTCTTGAAAATAATGTATTTTGCTAATACAGTATTACAGCAAAATAGTGCGAGTTACTTCAATTTTATTATTTTGATATTCTTTGAAATAGGGTTGCTAAGCAACTGATAAATTAAAGAGAAAAGTAAAAATAAATGTATTTTAAAATTTGTACAAAATATGAAAGTAAAAGTTTTATATTTCCTGAACAGATACAAAAAATTTTCCAATAATTTAAGCAATTAATTTCTAAATTCTAATAAATGTATCGGCAAATTTTCAAAGTTATTGGATATATTTAAAACCTCCCTATCGAAAATTTAGCATTAGTAATTTTACGTCTCCACAATGAGCCTTCACTGACGTTTCAGCTATTACCTCTTTATAATTTAATTTTGTATTCCTGTTGCAGTTGTGCCTGTAATTGTATCACATTTTGTTATTACATCTTTTGTATAAATTTTCAATATTTTGTTCTTTTATAGCTTTATACATGAATTTTTAAATGTTATATTGTATTCTTTTAATAAAGAAAGGAAACTTTAATATTTTTAAATGTCTCTATGATAGAGAAATTACATTTTTTACACTCTGTAATAATTCCAAAAGAACAATGCAGAATAAATTTCATAACACTTTTTTTTTATTGATTACTCAAAGACTTGCAACTGTGTGAAGAAATATAAATTTAAAAATTTACCATAAAATTCCGAAAATAAGTGCCCTTCCCCTGCCTTGAAAACAAAAAATAGTGGCAAAAGTGGAGAGGGGGACTTATAAATGGAATTTTCTTGTAAATTTTCCCAATACTTTTTCTAGAACCATAGCAAGAGAAAGGGGAATGTGTTGTCATGTGTCACAAATCACTTATAAATCTAAGTAATTCATTTTTTAATTTTTTTGACACATTTTTAAACATAAAGGCATAAAATTGCCAGGTCTGACTATTATAGCGATTCGGAATCAAATGGTATTTTTCATGTTTCGATAAATTACTTATCGATTTACAAGTGATTTTTGTCTTGTGGCAACAAATGTTTCTCTTTCCCTGTACTTACATCTGGAAATTCAGTTCTAAACTCCAACTTTGAAAACCTTTTCTGAAAGATCTTTTTGTTTTTAAATAAGAACACCTGCCAATTTCATGTGTTTCCAAACAAAAATGAATCAGAAATTAGCTGTCATACCTCCAGTGTTCTGAGCGGGATCGCTCTATATTTTGGTAGCGTAGAAACACAGGAGACAGGTTTCTTATTTAAAACTAGAAGAATTTTATTCACTGACAATTTACAAGTTGTAATCAATTAATGAAAGTTTCTTTTATCCTCAAAGTCCTGGGTTGTGGTTTTCATCAGAGTCCGTAGACAGTCTAGAGTTTGTGAAGTACAGTCTCTACTCATTCAAATTATGGGGCCCTAAAGGTACCACTCACATTCACTTAGCGGCACTGAGCCTTCTCCTACTTCTCACTTCGGATCTCCCACACCGAATTGGCCAATTTCTCCAACGTCCTGACGGTGGGGGGGGGGGAGCATGGGCGGTGATCTCCATAACATTTAGTCCTATCATAGGCGACTTACACCTATTGGCTCACGGCGATTTCATCATCTCGACAGCAAGGTCGCAACCGTGGCGATATGGGGGGTCTGGGTCATCCATTTAAGTGTCATGCAATGTCGCCTACGAGTCTGGCCTTTTCAGCCTCAGTTGTCACCAGGAAAAGATCGAACAGTGCTTTTGATGTTCCGACCTGCGTAGGTGGTCTAACTCGAGCCGTACTGTTTTTAGGCGAGAACCTATATTTATTAGCTGGGAAAGCTTCAAGATATCCTCAAGAACACCTCGGAGAGGTTGTTCATAGTAGGGAAAAATCTATACTGGAGCACCCTGAACACTTGTTTCAATCACAACAGAGGCTCAAATATGGGCACTTACTAACACTAATTATACATTACATTCCTGAATACACATAAATTCCATTACACAATTAAAACAATACAATTACATAAATAAATGAATTAGAGATCTATATACACGTTGTTAAACAGAAAATCAACCTACACGACTCAAGCAGTCAGTCCGTGGATTTGTGTCTTCCGGCCGGTAACCAATCGATCGGCGATCTTCCTGCATTTTTCCCAAATCTAATTAATCGGAAATTCTTTTCGGCGTCGTTTTCCCACTGTTTAACGTCGCTGACTTTAGTTTTGTTTTGCGGCGATAGGAAACCCAGGGTTTCTAAACAATTAGATTCGAAGAATTTCTTTTGCTTTCTTCCTAACGCGTGATACCGGTTCACCCTTTTTGAGGACTTCCTTCCCGAAGACTTAAACTTAATTTTTGCCTTTAAGACTGTGTCTTTATTTTGTCCCTCATCCTTAAATTCCCGGATTTCATTCTTCTCTAAAGATGAACATTCCTTTGTGACAGTCTCACACCTATCATTCCCTTTGGAATTACTGTTCATTACGTTTTCTATTATCATTTCACTTACGCCTGTCTTGACATTACATGACTCCCTATCCTGGAACAAGTTATCCATACCTTCCACATTGGAATTTGGTATTTTCAACTCTTTTCCCTTTTCTTCAGAACTTGATTTTAAATGTCCCAGCTCTTTTTCAGCAGGCCATACTATTCGAATAGGGTCAGTTACGGCACGCTCTATTTCTTTCTGCAAACTAACCTTGTAACGGGATTTGTATAAGGCGAGTTCCCTGAATATGCGTCTTTTAACAGCAACTAATAACCGGCCAGCTACTCGCTAGACCCTTTTTACTTCTCCCCTTTGTTCTTTCCACTGAAAATAGAAAGACGGGTTCTCTAGCTAAAATTGTTCTAGGGGGAGATTCACAATGCTTTTTTTTCCCGCTTTGACTGTAGGGGAGTATAGTATCGAAACCCTTTCTTTTATGACTATCAACGTTAGTCGTTTCTAACTTCTCAGATTTGGGGCATAATTTTTTTCCTCTTTTCCTTCCTTTTTCCGTAGGAAGTTTACTGTGTGGATTATTGTCGTAATCCAAAGCTAACAAGTCTGTGGGTTTAGGAGGAATTGAATTGTCCTCTTCACGATTTTTTTGTTGTGTCAAACTTCCAAGGCTAATAGGCAGTTTCGCCTTCATTTTGTCTAACAAATTTTGCGTTCTGTTCCCTAATAAATAATAAGACATTTCGGTATTCTTATCTACCACTGCGGCTTTGATTAAAAGGTCACGCACATCTGTGTGAAGTCTCATTTCTATGAGGGGTAGACATTTTAGTTCGTTATCAAGGGGTTGTCTTACTCTCACTACCTCTCCTGTATACTGTTCCTTGGTTATGTCATTTGCACTAATTAAGTCCAACAAACTGCCCGTATCCCTAAATATCTTCATTTTTCCCATTTACCATCCGTTCGCTTAGATAGGGATCGAAACTCTCCTCTAAATCGTTCAAGTCTGCCAGTTGACACACTATTTCGGGTTTATCATTTATCATTTTTAGTTCTGGGCAAGAGTATCGGATATGGTCAGGGCTATTACAAATAAAACAGGACATACCTCTTCTCTGTTCAAAAATTTCGTCCCTATTTTTTTGTTCATCCCGATCACGCCAGTTTCTTTTTACTTCAAGCCCTTTTTGTTCCACTTTCGGTTTCTCAGTGAATCTACTCCTCTCAAACGATTTCCCATTATTTGGATTTTTTTGGGAGGGGGTTGTTTTCTCCCTGTTTTCCTAACCGATTCATAATGATCAAGTTTTTGGGTCAGATCCAATGGTGTAATTATTGTACTCCAAGAGTCAATAAAATGCTGTCTAATTTCAGAGGGCACCTTCCGTTTGATCTGGTCAGTAATTATCAGGTCCCTAAGTTGACTAAATTCGGACACCTGACTACCGCTTAACCATTGGTCGAAATAATTCGTAATTTCATACGAAAATTCTTTCCAATTTTTTTCTTCGGACCGAGGTGTTATTACGAATTTGATTCTGAAGTCTTCTGCACTAATTTTAAACCTTTCGAGTAATTTACCCTTCACAAAATCAAAATTGTCCATTTCAACTGGTGGTTCTCTAAGAATAACTTCTGTCAATTCCATAGGAAGCAAATCTAACAAATTCGTTACCCACTGCGACTTATCTAAATGTGCTTTTAGTGCCTGTCTCTCAAATAAGTTGAGATATAAGGAAATCTCCGATTTTCCCATCTCAAATTTAGGTAACACATTTTTAACAGAATTTTATGTTCCCTTTCTATTTGACTAGATGATAACATTAAAGTATCATTTTCCCATTCGGCCCTAATTCTCACGATCTCATGTTCTTTCTCAATTTTATCTTTTTCCAATTTCGATCTCTCTACACGGTCTTCTTCAATCCACTTTAATTGGTTTAACGCCATTGTCTCATCATAATCGGGGGCCTCCGTTATCTCTTTAACCAATTTAGGAATTGTATCATTTGACAAAACCTCTACTTCAAATTCTATCGCAAGGGTTTGCAGATCGCATCTTCGAAATCCGGATATGCCTGCCATAATCAGTAATTTTAAATTCTAACACAATTTAGTTCCACTTTCCCGCACATAAATACAATGAAAAATGCACAATTTTTTTTTTCACCCACAAAACAACATAAAAATAAATACAGTAGTTTCTACTCGACACAAAATACAATCAATATACATGAATTCATAAAATTTTGACAGATAAATTAACTGCTAATTAACTCATTAAATTCTCGCATTTTTGAGTTCCGGTAAAACCCAATTCCACATGTGACATGCTTGGTATCTGAGAATTTCTTTCACTATATGCGTGAACTCACAGGAAATATTCAAATATTAAATTTACTGCACTTAAATTTTATTTAGTTAGAAACGGGATTTTCTTTCCCCCTTTTTTTTCCATGAAAATATTAACAATTCTATGGCCTAAAATTTTCAGAGTTAACTCTTTCTAAAAATTTTGACAATTACAGAAATTTACTTTCTTGAGACATAAATAACTTAGTTTCACAACAATTTTAATTTACTATCTCTAAAAAAATTTCCTGACCTTAATATTTTAAATTTTCATATATTTAAGAGTTTACAAACAAGTTAAATTACACTTTCTGCCCATATCATTGTTACAACACCTCAAAGCCTCTATTGGAATCAAAACAGTGCTTACCTGGGTGTAGTTTCTCTCGGCTCGGCTGTCCGTCACTGCTCAAAATTGGCGGTTGTTATATGGCTGCGCGACTCGTCCGTCTATCCCTGCCCAAAGTGGCGGGTGTAGAGTCTGGCTGTCCTGCCCAATCTGGCGGGTGTGGTGTCCTGCTGTGCATCTCGGCTGTCCGGCCCTGCCCAAACTGGTGGGTGTAGAGTCCTGCTGTGCGGCTTGACTGTCCGGCTGTGCGGCTTGGCTGTCCAGCTGTGCGGCTTGGCTGTCCGTGCCTGCTCAAACTGGTGGGTGTAATGTCTGGCTGCGCTGTGCGGCCCTGTTCAAACTGGCGGGTGTAGAGTCTGTTTAATCCACTCTGGTTTCAGCTGCACTCGCTGTTTCCGTCACGTTCTCACTCTGTTAAACTAGATCCCTTCCGAGCTGCCACCATTTCTGTCATAACTCCAGTGTTCCGAGCGGGATCTCTCTATATTTTGGTAGCGTAGAAACACGGGAGACAGGTTTCTTATTTAAAACTAGAAGAATTTTATTCACTGACAATTTACAAATTGTAATGAATTAATGGAAGTTTCTTTTATCCTCAAAGTCCTGGGTTGTGGTTTTCATCAGAGTCCGTAGACGGTCTAGAGTTTGTGAAGTACAGTCTCTACTCATTCAAATTATGGGCCCCTAAAGGTACCCCTCACATTCACTTAGCGGCACTGAGCCTTCTCCTACTTCTCACTTCGGATCTCCCACACCGAATCCTCTCTTCGGCCAATTTCTCCAACGTCCTGATGGTAGGGGAGGGGGGGGAAATTATCATCTCGGAAGCAAGGTCGCAACCGTGGCGATATGGGGGGTCTGTGTCATCCATTTAAATGTCATGCAATGTCGCCTACGAGTCTGGCCTTTTCAACTTAGCAGCCTCACTTGTCACCAGGAAAAGATCGAACAGTGCTTTCGATGTTCCGACCTGCGTAGTGGTCTAACTCGAGCCGTACTGTTTTTAGGCAAGAACCTATATTTATTAGCTGGGAAAGCTTCAAGATCTCACAGCTTCTTTGAATTTGAGAACAGCCTTTAAATACTGTGATGATTGTAAAGCTTGCCTCATTCTTTTCTCCTCTTTAAGGGAAGACAAACTATTCAAATTATATTCCTTTACATATAAAAAAAGACTTTGTTAATATTAAGGAGTTGGGGGGAGGAGATGAATTATTGAGCTGAAAATATAAGTTATTAATTTTTCTTTTAAGTACCGGGAGGTTGAAATGGAACATTATCAAAGATCATGATCAGCTTTTGATGGAATGTGTAATATTTTGTTATACAGAAAAGAAGCCATACAGAGATTTTTTTATTATTATTTTTGCTATATTAAATATTTCTAGCATTAAGATGAATTAAAAAAATTAATAATTGTTGACATATAAATGGATTAGTGTCAAATCAGTTACCATACAAAAATACTAAAAATAGTCACCTTTAAATTTTTTTAAAGTTTCAAAAATCAACTTATTTTGAAGTCACTTATGTCCCTAAATTTCAGAACATAATACTTAAATTAAATTGAAATGAGAGACATTTATAATCACAAATTTTGGCCCCATAGAAACTTATACAAAACTTTTTCTAATAATAACAATATATATTTATGTAAATTATTGAATTTTAAGAAAATTATGTCTCTCTTTCTTAGTTGAAAAAAAATAACAATAGAGTGGTGAAAAAATGATATTAATATTAAAATACATTTTTAAAAAATGTGCGGTAACAGACTTGACATTTGGTAGCGGATTTGACACTAATCCATTTATACTGATTTATGTCTTAACAATTTTTATTGATTTTTTTTAAATATTTAATGCTAGAAATATTTAATACAGCATTATAATATTCATCTATGCATTATAATAATCTTTATATAATGCATAGCTCAAATTAAACATTAAAAATTAATGCATGTTTGAATTTTCTTCTTTTTCCTCTGGGACAGCATATGTGAATTTTGAAAATGGCCCATAATTTAATGCTGAAGAATGATTTAGTTGTAATATACAAGATTAGAAAATGGAAACATGTATTACACAGTGAATAATACTGCTCAAGCATCGATGGTTTGGAAGAGATTTATCTTTACTGCAAATAAAATAAAAAGCTGATGTTTACAACGGCAAAGTTGATGATTTCAGACATTCTAAAAAAATAAATAAAATGAGTTTACTGTATTTTTTTTATATGCTGCATAGAGATGGGACTGCTCGGAAAAAACCCAGAAACTTTGGGGAAAAAACTGGTTTTTTTCCGAAGGGGTATTTTTTAATTTTTCCGAATTGGAAAAATTGAAATTCAATTTATAAAATAATATATTCAAAATGTTATTTTGGCTGCATTCTGATATTTTTTCATGTTCAGTGTCTCCCATGAAAATGTTAACTGTTTTACTAAAATGTTACCAAATAAAATGGAATTTGTCTGGACACTACAAACATTCAAATGCACTGGCTACATTCAAGAAAAAAAAAAAATCGTCAACCTAACCAGGTTTTACTGTCTTTTTCTGAAAATTTGGCTATACCGTTTCATAAAATAATTATAATTGATCAAACTGTATTGCATGATATTCTTGAGTAAATTATTTTTACAGTTGTATATAGCTTTTATGGTTTTACTAAGAAATATTGAGTGTTATGAGCTATCAAACTTCAAAAAAGCTTTTTTTCCAGAAAGTTTCCACAATTTTGGCCACTACTGTATTTATGAAGGACCTTATTAAAAATATCTAAATAAGAACCTAAATATAACAATAATTTCTAATTCACAAAAGTTTGATTATATTTTTTATGGCAATTTTATATGATTTTTTTAATAAAGCAATATTTTTTATACAAAATGCTCACAAAAACAAGTTTGATTTTTAATGTAAAAATCACTTCAAAACCTAAGAATTCTGATTTGTCAATATATATTAGAATATTGCCATCTCTAGTTACAATCATATATAAAAAATTACCAATCACTCTTATCGAAGCACAATACTCTAAACATCCTAAGAAACTAGAAATACCCGATATGGAATTTTTTATGGAAATTAGAACTGAACATTCATCAAGCTGATTTTTTTTATGTGTTTTATTATGTATAAAATTTTTATTCTTGCATTTTCCTTCCAAAACCAACTGAAAGTAAAAACAAATAAATCCATATATTATTACCAAAAAGTAAAGAACAAAACATTTTTTAAATAAATTAGTTTATTTTACATAAAAACTTTCAAAAATAATTTTTAAATTTTTTGGTTTTTGGTAAACCATTTACCAGCCATTTCAGGCAATATGACGTATAGATAAAAGTTTCTTGCTTTTTCTAGAACATCTTCCCAAAAATCAATATTCGGAAATATCCTTTCCACATACAAACCTTTTTCGGTCCAAACAACAAAATCACAATAATCAGCATTGGACACAAACATTTGTGTTTGGATTTGAAAAAAATATTCATGTGCAGTTGATAAGTTGATATTGTACAAATCATCTATTTTTAAAAAAGGATGATCATGTCCAACCTCATTTGGGTCACACTTTCACAGAGTGTGTGGGCATTTCACCTCACAAATCCCTCTCCCACAAGAGTTACATGAAACTATGCTGTCTGGAGTAGCTCCAATAAAAGAAAAATCCTTATTAATTATCAAGCCATTTTTTTTGCATCATGAAATTGTTATGCTCACTTTTCATTTTTTTAAGATACGGTTTTAGACCCATTTTTTCATATCTTTTGCCCCATTTTGTAGCAACAGATACGAATTTTGCTTCTTCAAGGTAACAAATTTTGGTAATAACGGAAATAGATGGCTCAGCCAATTTTGTGGAGCAGACAGATTTCATATTTGAAGCAGTTATTCTGCCTACTCTGTGACTGAACCATAATTTGCATTCCGCTTGTTGTGCCGTCATTTTTTTTAGCAAGGATATCTCTTGCTCAGAAATAATAATTTTATTGTGAAAAATATCCTTGCATAGTGTCAGCCAATCAATCCATGCCAACTTTTCATTTTCAGAATGATATAATTTTTCCAATGTATCAGGGAGAGATACAGTTTTAAATTTTTCACAGAACAGTTTTAAATTTTTCATTTTTAGGCTCACAATTCTTAGAATTGCAGAATCTGTGCCCGTGGCAGCGATATCTGAAAAAAAATTATTAATAGTATCATCTGAGATAGATTTTTTTTTTTAACAGGTTGAACATCTTCAATAGTAAAATCTGCAAGTAATTTTTCTTGTTTTTTACTTGCAAAGGAGAAGTCTAAATCGCTTACACGATTGAATGGCACACTTTTTATGTGGGCTGGTAGCCAGATGTTAGCTTGGCTAGTGCATAAAATTTCGTTCACAAGTCTGACACCTGTTTCAATTGCAAAAAGCAGGGCACCTACATGTGAACATACACCACCTAAACCAGCCATGCACATACAATTTGCAGAGAGAACTTCTCCATCTACTTTTGTTAAGATCCATACTTGTAGAGGCTTTGCTCGTAAGCTTTGTGAATGGTTAACCTAAAAAGAATAAAATTTAATATCAATAACAAGTGATTTTTAAGTAAAAAATAAAACAGACTTCAAGAAATTGTTTTTACACTCTTAACTCAACCTGGTTTTTGTATGTAAAAATGGAGGAATTTTGCAATTTTTAACCTACTTTCTGATAAGCTAGAATTATAAAAAAAATTATGTATAGAGATGTGTTTCTAACGACAATACAACATTTTAATATTTTTACAACTTAATTATTAATTAATATATTAAATCACCAAATATTCTCTGTAACTTGTACAGATGTTTGCGAGTTGAAACAACAATGGATTTAATTATCGCCAATAAACGTTCAGTACTTTATGTTATAATGGCCCCCACAATTATGATTATGCCAAGGTTGCAGCTATGATTTTGCCAAGATCATTGCAAAGCTTATATATGCACCATATATATATATTTCAAAGACTATATATACCATACACATCATTATATACATATTAATTACGTCTTATATGTCATATGTACATCGTATACACATGTCAAATATATGCATCATATATGACTATAACTTTACCATATGTGTCTTGAAATGTTATATAAATCATAATATTATGTTTATTTCATCTATACTCTGTAATTTGGACGAGAAATCTGAGTTGCCTGGCAGTTCATTTTTGGGAGCCACAAAACTTCCAAACGTTTTTTAAAATATGCCAAAGTGCTGTAAAACTGCAACAATGAAACATTTTATAAAGATTCAAAAGTAGATGAAATATTTTAAAGAAGTTTATATACTATATATATACAGTAGACTCTCTCAAATCCGCAACCCTAAAATCAGCACATTGCTTCAGATGTAAACAGTGAAACTTACAATTAAGATATAGGGGGGAAATTCAAGTTTTTTATTTTTATATCATTCCGTACTCATTTTATTATGTAATTCTAGTTAATATCATTGAACTCTTGCTTTCTCATAAAGGAAGTATAAATTTATTTCCGAAAATTTTCAAGATAACACTGATATGAGTAGTGATTGATCTTTTTATCAAATACATTTATGTATTAGTCAAGCTTTTTTGTTTATTAAATCTGGCCAAACATCAAGTACAATTTTGTAATTTTATGGTTTTGATGTAAATTACTAGTGTACCTTTAAGAGGCAAGTTTCACTGAATAATTCAAGAAAAAATTATCTCATCATTATTATGCATATTTAGTCAAGTATTATTAATTATTTATGTAACATTTACATTATTTCCCATAGTTATTTTAATATTTTATCCAGGCAAAATATGGGGCCTATTTAAGGCCTCTTTGACAAAATGGGCTTCATAAAATTCTTTTTAATAAAACAGGCCCTTCACAAAATTCCTTTTTTTAAAATAGGCCCTTTCACAAAGTTTTATTCCATAAGAAATGACTATTTATTAATTATTTTCAGATGTTTTAAAATGTGCAATTTGTAAACAAAGAAGTTCACCAGAGAGGAAAACTTCAGCAAAAAGTTTTTTGTTTATAAATGCTTAGTTCAAATTTGAGTAAATGGATTTCAACTTTCTTTACAAAAATATAATAAATTTCACAAAAATAGCTTTTACTTTTCACAAAATGGGTGGGTCTCAAGAAAAAAAAACCTGCATCGATCAAGAAGTATACATATATGTATATACCACTGGCACCCGGCTGACATAAAAGGGAACAGATGCTTTTACACTCAAGCAGCGATGTTGGGCGACTTTTTGGTTGGCACGATTTTCAAGCCCGCGCCAAACCAAGAACTTAATACAATAGCTACGTTGCCATTAAAGGAAAAAATCCCCTAAATTTGGCGACTTTTTTCCTTTTTATAACCGATTAAAAAATAAAAAACTGTGCGTGAGTGTATGACATCATAGCTGTGTTTAGTTTATGGGTAATCAACAATGTTTAAGTTGACATTTTAGATGACTGACATTTATTGAACCATTACCAATTAAAAGTTAACTGGTTTATCAAAAGTTTATGTTACTATCAGGACTAGAAATTAAAGCATATTTTTTACTACTTTATAAATATATTAAACATTATAACATTACTATATGAATTTGTATCCTTTACTGCTTAAAACAAGGAGTAATTAGATTACGAATCTAAGTAATACCTTAAGAACACAAAAAGCAATTAGCATTATTTCTCAACATCCATAAACATAGTTTACATATTATACTTACATTCATTTCTGGTAATTTTGAAGCTTGTTTCTTAGTAAGATTTTTTTTGAAAGATGCCACCAAACATTATATGTAGTTTTTCATGTATAAAACATAACATAAATTTTGTAGTCAGGTAATCTTTATTTTGTTTAATTCCATCATTATTATTATTTTAAACATTTATTAACAAGGTTCATATCAAGAAAGATTTTGCAGCATTCTCATTTTTATCTTTATATCATTTATATTTTATAACACATTTCTAATACATTTATATAATATATGTTATACACTAAAAAGTGTGATTTTATTAATAATATGTTTGCAAATTTATAAAACTAAAAACTTCAGAGTATAGAAATCAACAGATTTAAAAATAAATTTTTGATTGATACAAGTAACTTACTTCACCAAGCAGAAGCACTCTTTCGGTATCAACTGCTTTCAAGTATATTTTCTGCTTGACAAAACCACTAGTAAAAAAATTATGGGCTTCCATGGATTTAAAAGCTTTCATTTGCTGCAGGGTTGCAGAACTTGTGGAAAACACCAAGTAATTCACAATATCTCCATGCTGAATATTCGGAAATAAATGCCAGTCTGCTTCACAAGTTTCATATGGTATTTCATATGGATCTATTCCAGCACAATCATCTATTTTTGATTTATAAATCGCACGATTAGATTCATCCAAAGAATTGGCATAATTACTTCGACGCAACATTGTGATACAAGAATATTTAATAAATTAAAGAAAATGTAACAATAATAAAGATTAATCAAACAATAACACATAAAATACATAAACCGTCTGAAAAAAAATAGGGAATAATCAGAAATTCTCAAATTTAATTAGTAGAAGTAGCGTAAAACATGGAACGAAAGCAGCATATGCTGTTTGTTTGTACGTCGCCAGCTCACGTGATCACAAATCGTGACATCAGTGCATACTCCCCGAGGCTAACGAAAAAGAAAGGCTACCGCGTTGCTTTACGCAAATCTTCTTTTACAGACCGTGGGAGCCACTTGATGCTCGAATGCACCAATACAGCTCCTATAATACAGGCTGAATCATACCGCCATTTAATAACAGCGAACCAAAAACCAAGCTAAAACCGGTTTGCTTACCATACTAGTGGACCGCGAGTGACAGTAACAGGGACGGCAAACACCTGCTCAGGCGGTTTCCTAATGCTGAGCTAGGTCACAATATGGCGATTATTTTGGGCAACATAATGGATATGCGTCAGCTCCCTTTATAGGAGCCTTAACCAATACAGACGCACGAAACGAGCAATACGTCACTCTAGCGGTCTGTAAAAAAAGATAAGTGGAATGAACCGCGGTAGCCTGTCTTTTTCGTTAGCCTCGATACTCCCAATTATTCATTCCAGCACGTATAACATAAAGCCTAAAATAAAACTATCATCATAAATATACACTATTTTAAAACTAAAAGCCATCAGTATAATGTTATGTGTTTAATAAATGTATACTATATTATTTTGTATTACTTTAGTTTGCTTTTATAATTTTTACCATTTTTAACAATGTAATGTACTTAATAATTGTATATTAAATATAATGTGTATTATTATGTTTGGCAAAACGGTTACTGTTTTTGTAGATTTCTGGTCACTGTTTTGTTTACATTTTTTAAACAGTAATTTGCAAGTAATAATGCACTTGAAATTATTGTGAATGCTTGCAGTAACATAAAATATTAAAATATGATATTAATTTTATATTTATGAATAAAAAGCAAAATTGAAATTCAGATATTTAGAAGAAAAAGACACGATCGAAGAGATCAGTGATATTTCTACCTAAAAAGTGTGCTTTGTTATATTAGATTAAATTGTATTTAAGTGTAATCAATTTATTTTTCCTTGTCCCATGTTTTCTTGGGTTTTTTTCCGATGCAGGTGACGTTATCCTCTAATGCAGTTTAAATACGATACGATTGTTAATATTTTTCTAGTGCATGACTTTTGCTATCTTCAATCTGTTTTTACTATAACTTTGATGGAAACAATCACAAGATATTCTGGCTTGACCAATGTTACTTGCAGGTACTTTTATCCCTAATATTTCTTTGGAGTTAAAATATGCATCTAAAGAATATTAGACTGCAGTGGGAAATCCTTGCATGTGTCCACTAAATAATAAAAACTAAGAAAATTTAAAAAGTAATTAAAATATTAAAAGTAAAGGTCAAATAAATAATAAATAATGCATAATAATAATGAGATAATTTTTTCTTGACTTATTCAATGAAACTTGCCTTATAAAGGTACACTGATAATTTACATCAAAATCTTGAAATAATGAAGTTTTATTTCCTGTTTAGACAGACTTAATAACCAAAAAAACTTGATTAATGCATGAATTGGTAAAAAGGTCATGATTGCCACTGATATCAGCACTATCTTTATTTTTTTTTCTGAAATGAATTTATACTTACTTCATGAAAAAGCATGATTTCAGTCATATTAACCAGTTACATATTAAAACGTGTACAGAATAATAAATAAATTGAAAAATCTTGAATTTTTCACATACATCTGTTGTTTACATCTGCAACAATGTGTAGATTTTAGGCATTCACAGATTTTAGACTCACAGATTTAAGGGCATTTACTGTATATTATTCCTTCCAGCCAAGTATAACATAAAGCCTAAAATAAAACTACCATCATAAATATCTTTAATAACTAAAAGCAGTCAGTCTGATATTTAATAAATGCAAACTATTATTTTGCATTATTTAGTTTACTTTTATAATTTTTACCATTTTTAACAATGTTATGTATATTTATTAGTAAATATAATATATATTATGGCAAACATATTACTGTTTTGAACATGATTGGCCATTGTCAATGATAAACATGATTGCTGATTAACAACCATTTTTGCCGATCTGTTTTCCGGGCACAAATAATTACATGAATGCCGAAATGCACCCCCCCCCCAAACCATCCCCTAAATTCTTCACTGATAATTCACATGAAAGATGTTGAATGGATTTAAGTAATTTTTTAAATTGCCAAAATAGCAGCTAAGTTTTAAATTTCCTTACTGTTTCTGCTGCTTTTTCTTTTGGAAATATTTTATTAGATTGATAAGACAATCTAGTTTCATTAAAGTAGATATACTTGACTAGATATTTCAAGATAATATCTTTAATCCATTTTTTGCTTGTATAGTTATTGACATCAGCAGATATATCTCAATTTTCTGATTGCAATATATCAATAAAAGTAATAGTAAATGTTTATCTTGTTCATCAGCTATCTTCATATCTGTAATCAATGTTAAGATGTTCTATTTGTTTATTTTTTTAAATCAGCAAAATGTCACTTATTTTATAGAATTTCACATATGGCAGTAATTACTGTTGTTTAGTATTATTTTATATTTACTTTTGTTCTGCCAGTTGTTCTTTAAAATTGTGATTGTGATTCTTTTTTTTTTTAATAAACTATCTTTTTTAGTTTCTTGATATATTCATGAGATTATTGGAGAAAAAAAAGGGTAGGAGGGAGGGCAGAGGAAAAAAGACATGAATTAGACAAAATAAAGGGCATTGAAGGAAAAACAGCATAACTATACTAAAAAATAAGTTTGGTAAATAAATTCATCTGAACAATATTGCAAACCATGTAGTATACAATATTACAAAAATAAATTTATTGCCCCCACGCCTTTTTCATAGGAAAACTATGTAAAATTGGTCTACTCAAACTAATACAGAACTCTATTTCTAAGTATTTTTATTTATTTCTAGGATAAGTATAAATTAAAACTGAAATGATCAAAAACATATTTATAAAAAAAGAAACTCAACACACGGAAGAATTGGCTTACCCGACCCAAGCATTTTACTTTGAACTAATATTGATTAATTTAAAAGTAATTATAAATTAAAACTATGATGATCACAAACATAAAACAAAAATAACATATAAAACAAAAATAAAAACCAAACCCAGTAAAATTGGGTTACCCAATCTAGAGTCTTGCATCGGGTCAAGTAATCCATATTTATCCAAGCTCAACCTGTGGTTTGGATTGGGTTGACTCTAATGTCTAATTGTTTTGACTTCAGATCAGTTTTGGGATGAGTTTTGATACTTGTCGGTCAGGTTTAGTTTAACCCAATTTTTCAAAGGAAAAGACAGATTATTGTTTCAGATGAAAAATTATGCAAATGAATATAAATGACAATAACTGTTTACATTTTTAATTTTAACATAAAAGAAAAACTGTTATTAGAAATATGTGATTTAGACTAGTTTCCATTACATTAAATAGTGGATCAATTTTCTTTTATAGCAGATTTCGAGTGGATGAAATTTTTTTTGTCGGGTATTGGGTAGAGTCTTGCATTGGGTCGAGTGATACAATTTTACCCAAACTGAACTTTGTTTCAGGTCAGGTTTGCACGAATTTATTTTGTTGCATGTCAAATTGACTTTAATTGCTTTGCGTTGGGTTTTGAATCTTGTGTGCTGGGTAAAGGTTGACCCAATTTTTCAAAAGAAAGTCCTTCTTTTTCAGGTTAAAAACTATACATTTGAATATCAATAAGTTTACATGTGTTCATTTTTCTACATAAGAGATACTGATATTACAGATGTAACTGTAAACTACTTTTCCATAAATGTATTAAAATATGGATGAATTTTCTGTTATTCAAGTTCAGATTGAACAGAACAGGTTAAAAATGTTTTTTTGCCAGGTTTGAGTAAGGTTGCTTGAGTAAGGTTGCTAAGGGTGGCAACCCTGTAGCCTATATTCCTAACCACATGTTTGTCAGCATCACTTATGCAGTGATGTTGCTAGGATTTTGAAATTCTGAGTCCCTGGGACACAGACACTTCCAAAAATGTGGGTCCTTTTTCACAAAAGTGGGTCCTCTTTTAGAAATAAGACAGAATATATTTTATGCAAACAAAAGCTTCTTTAACAATCTTTCAACAGAAAAATTATGCATCCTGAAGGACCCATAAAAAGTATATTTTATGCGTCCCATCTCAAATATTTTGCTTAAATACTGCACTATAGAACAACCCCCAGCATCGCTGTGCCCACTAAATTGCAAATCATAATGTATGAGTTGAACGAATAAAGAATTAGGAAACGTTTCCATTTGAAATATCATTACATAAAGCAAAAGAGTTCCATTTATATTTAATATTACTGTTAATTACTAAATGTATAATGATATTTATAAATCGAAAACTTTGTGCGAATTTTAATTCATACAAAACCAATTACAACGTTGTAACGCACAAATATAAAACACTAAATTTTTTTTCACTGAGGAAGGGGATCGATGCATCCTTGAAACGGCCGTATGTGGGTTTTTTTGTCTCAAATTTTATATTTGTGCGTTACAACGTTGTAATTGGTTTTGTATGAAGTATAATGATATTAATATTTACATAAATATAAAATTTGAGCAATTTATGTAAGCTTATTTAATAGGTTTCTACCAGTTTTGACTACTATACTATCAAAGCTAAAAGTTAGTTTTGACCAGTCAAATTGAGAACTGTTTCTAAGATTTCCCCCCCCCCCCTATAGTGTGTGAACAGAATTTTGTAAAATCTTTATTTTTATTTTTTTTTTTTTTAGCTGCTACTATTTATCTTTGATTTGCTTTTTAAACAGATTACGTGTAAAATATATTGTTTTTAGTGAATGCATTCGTTCATTAAATTAGGTTTTGATTTTGTTAGTCTTTGATTATGTGGAAATTGACTAGAGAGATGAAGCTAATTGTGGGATTCCACAAAAAGTCTGACAGAGGGCATGTGGCCACTTCGTTGCTGATGTTGTGATGTCTCCTGATGGACAGTACACATTATCTTGTGGTTTATTTTGAGATAAGCCTCTTCACTTGTGGGATTTAACTTAATACGTCAATTTCTATTCACCTTTCTTGTGTCATTAATCTTTTTTGAAACATAAAAACAAATGGTATTTTTTTCCCTTCTATATTCAGTGTCAGAAAGGCTACTAGAAGATTTAAGTATCACCAAAGGGATGTTCTTAGTGTTGCATTTTCTGCCTATAATTGACAAACAGTATCTGGTTCTCGTGATAAAACTGTTAAATTATGAAATACTTTAGCTATGTGTAAATATAAAATTCAGGTAATTAAACTTAGAAATTTAATGTTCTTTACTATAACTGTCATTGTTAGACTACCATAATTTTATTTACTTTTCTCTTCTACAATAAACAAATTAAATGTAATATAAAAATAAGTTGTTAACTAACTGCTGTGTATACATAGGCAATTTAACTGTTAGTTTAATCTTTGTAAAATAGATTATTTGAGAGTGTTTTTTTTTTAAAAAAAACAGGCAAAAACTAAATTATTGCTATTGTATACAGATGAGTATTCAAGTTCTTTAAAAACTATTTAAGTATCTGAAAGATTATCTAGTAAAAAAGTCAAGATACATTTTATAAAAACACTTTAATCATAGATCATCTAAATTTCCTATAATTTCTAGTTTCCATTTTCTTTGTATAATATCCTATTTGCATTTTTTTCTACTATTTTCTTGCTATATTACTCTATTACTGTTTATCCTTCCCCCTTCCCAAATGTTCTATTCAAAAAAACAAAAATACGTTTTTGATTTTAATGAGAAGAGTTTAATTTTTTGAAATATTAGTTATTTTAAATTTTTATTGACTAATACGGTGATTCTCAAAGTATGGGCCATGGGCCACTGATAAGTCAGGGGATGATCCATCAGATTTTAAAAGAATATATAATTTTATTTGCTGCAATATTATACTAAATAATGTGTTACAACTTTAAAGTAATATATTGTGAAAAGAACGAATAGGGTCCAGCAGGTTAAAATAGTTATAAAAAAGCACTTTTTTTCTTGCTTTGTTTGCCGAAAATATTTTTTAATCTGCAAAAAAATTACATACAATGTACAAATGAACATTGATTTCAACATTTCAAGTACAATTTCAACAATAAAATCACAAATTATTATTGATAATAGTATTTTAAAATACATTATCATTTAACTATTTTACCCCGTGCCATGGGGGGTAAAATAAGTATACTTATTTAAAGCTTTAATTAAATAATTGCATATGAATCTCATTAAAAATGTTCTTTAGAATGCTGAAAATATTAAACATTACGCAACAAATTTAAGTGAAGAAATAGTCTGTATTATGGTTGATTGGTGACACAAAAGACAGCTGTAATTTGTGATACATCAAACATGTCATCTTTCTCAGGAAATACGAAATAGGAACATCCACTCTCTTTTGCAATTTTTGTAACTATGCATTCCTGTTTATTGTGATTGCAAGAAATTATCAAATTTGTTGTCTTGTTTAAAAACTGGCCTAAAATCCAATTCTGATAGTTTGTCCTCTACTATTATTATTTAAATTAGATAAGTGTTCCTCTTCTAAAGAAAATAAAACCTCTTCTAAATAAACAATAATTTTGTTGGTAAGACTTCTAACTATGATTTAATTATTTTCGGCTTTTTTTCTGTTTTTTCCTGTCACTTTTGAAAATTCTGTATTATATTCAGTGATGTTACAAGGCCTTTGAAATCTTGAGTCCCTGGGACCGACACTTGAAATAAACTAGGTCCTTTTTCACAAAAGTGTGGTCTTCTTTTAGAAATAAGTCATATTCAATGTATTTAATGTAATATGCCTGTTTTGCATTCTTTTGTGATAAAAATTATGTATCCCAAAGGACCCATAACTATTTTTTTATGCACCCCTTCTCCAATTTCTTGCTTATTGGCATATGTGTTTAGTTAAATTGGGAAAAGCTCATTAATTATAATTTTATCCTGTTTTATTTTAATTCATGAATCCTATTTTCTCCTTGCTTTTCCTTGGCTAACATTGAAATCACTCATTTTCTGCTTGTGGCGATCAAAGAATAACCTAAAATAATGTTCTTACTTGGTTGCAATAGTGTTGGATGTACAAATGCTACAAGAACTGGATTAAAATAAAAAGTAAAATGTGTGATTTTGAAACTTTCAAAGAGGAATTTACTAACTTGGATATCTTATGCTTTATGATAATAATTTTAATGTCATCTCTAAGTGTTAATTACAAGTGCATTGCTTTAATCTAACCTAAATATTTGTTAAAAGCATTTTGTTCAGTAAAAGTTAATAAGAACTTTATATCTCGTGTGAAATGGGCTCTAAAAATAAAATTTGCACATGACACAAATTGTAATATAACGAATGTAATCTAATTTTTTGCCATTGTGTAGGGAAGTGCAAGTTCCCCATAATTCTGTAATAATATTCTTTTTTATAGCTATGTAATTTTAATAAATATTGTATTTAATTAATGGTATTTCTCTATAACAGCAGTTCCCAACCTTTTTTCTCTCACGTACCCTTGCTTAGACTTTTCATTTATGCGTACCCCTTCTCACATAAACCCATTCCAAATATTTTTGCTTTTGTTCATTAGTAATGCTACTTGCCAATGTTAGATGCAGTTCTCATTCACAATTCAAATTTTCAACCACTTATCCATTTTGAACCACAACACAATATTAACATAAAGTCACTCGAAACACTAAATATTAGCTAAAGATTCCAAATTAAGCACTTACAAAGAAAGGATGAATCTCTATACCCATAATACAAGTTAATGAGTTTATGCTAATGCTGACCAATCACACATCATATGATGGCTTGTTTTCAAATGGGTTTAAAATGAAGTCGTAGAAACCAGAAGCGTCAATATGATTCATGTTTTTTCTCCAATTAACTAAGTTTAGGCATTTTCCTTTATTTTATGCGAATAGCCTATTTTAATTTTACACAAGTCTCTCTTTGTAAAAGAAAAGTTTTTCTGTTTTCCTTTTAAGTTTTATTTTTTGCATTATCTGCCATAGCTAATATAATTTTCACGTACCCCCAATTGTTTTATCAAATACCCCAGGTTGGGAACCGCAGCTCTATAATGATTCTTTTTTCTTTTAATTGGTATTAATAATTTCGATATTAACTTTTTAGATAAATTTATGAGCTCTGCATTCATAAAAAGAATGAAAACTACTAATTCTCTTTGTTACATTACATATTAGGAAGCATGTTAGTTAAAATTCATTTTCTGAAATTATAAATTCTTCCCTTTTTTAGTAGCTGAATAATGGCCAGCTCTAAATGCTCCTCTAGAGCCCCCACCTGTTGATTGAATGAAAAAATATGGTTCTCTGATTGAAGCAGGCACCACACCACTGAAAAGACCTCTTTCCTCGAAGACATGAACCTCTTTTTGTTGGAGCTTAAGAAATGGTAAGTAAGAATTCACAGAACATATTAGCCTAGAAAAGATTAGTCTAGAATTGATGGCTAACATTGATGTTTGATCCCACCAATTCAGTGAAAATAAGATGTAAATTCTAAGATGTTTTAAAATAATTTAGAATTTGTATTTACTGTCTGATTTTTGTTTAAAGATTGTTTAAACATCTTACATAAGAGCAGAAATACAGGTTCATATAGCAAATTTAAAGGGGAGGTTCTACCTCTTTGGCCTAAAATTCCTGTATTTTATATGTTATAAAGAAAAAAGAGATCACGTTCGGACTTTCTGCTTTTCATTTATAGACATTTCAATAACGTATATTAACAATTTTGTATGTGTGAAAAAAGAATAACATGCCTTGTCTCGTGCAGCAAGAAACATCCGCAGGTGTGCAACGTGAACTTCCAATTGTGTGACCGTTTTTCTTGGTCATAAGCATTTGAAACAAACTGGGTCAGCAAATTATGAAAGGGCATTCAGTTCTCTGGAGCTAATGCTAACATTTAGATTAAAAATTTGATTTTTGGCAAAATGGTAGTGGTCTGAACAAAAAAGATGATTCCCCCCCCCCTTCTTTTTTAACCGTTTGCAATCATAAAAAATATTCAGTGAAAAATATACTTTTTTGGTGGTATAAACGCAAGCAAAAATAATTAACTTTCTTTTTTTTTTAAAAAAAAAGGAAGGAAATTGGTAGAATAGTTTCTGAAGAAAAATGGTTGTCTAGTTTGGTTTACATGGTCTTGAGACGGTTTCATCACATAACGAACTTCAAGCATAGGGATGTGCAGAAAGCAGTTTTCTGGCTGTTGTACAATATGTTCAGTGAGCAAAAAATTGAGAAATTGTATTTGTAAAGAAAAATGGTTGTCTAGTTTGAAAGACATGTTTTCTAGAATGAGATGGTTTTGTCACACAATGAACTTCGAACATAGCGCTGCATGAACAAAGCCATGTAGCATAATATTCAACAGACAAAAAAGTTTCTGAGGAATTGTGATATTATGAAACAGCTTTAGAGTAACAAGTTACACACTTGAAAAATGCAGAAAAAAAATTAAAAATAAAGCATAAAAAATAAAATATATAATAATAATAATAATTGAAAATTTTGACCTAAAGAAATAGAACCTCCTTTTAATGCATTTCAGTTATATATTGGCTGAATATGTTAATAATAAATAAAAAATAATAATAAACTATGATGCTACTATGTCTACTAAATTATGGTAACCTATGAGTGTTATAAGCACTTCATAAAGAAAATTTTGATATACTGTCTTTATATGTGCATTTTGCATACTTTTTTATCAGTTTTTTGACATCAAAAATAGAAAGTGCGAAAAATGCACGATTTTTTTAAAAGTATTTATGTATATTAAATTTTCTTGGACAAAAACATAAAGTAATTAAAGAAATATCTCACTTTTAAAAAATTATACCGTTTAAAAAAATAATTGTTATTAAAAAACTAAATTGCAGTTGCAGCAACTATTTAAGGCTGTTAGTCACTAGTCAGTGAGATTTAAAATTCCTCTTGCTAATGTTACACCTATAGGCATGTAATACATTCATTTTTTTTAATCTCTCCAGGAGATTAATATTTTTAGCGTGTTTTCTCTGTGTACATTTCTTAAAAAGATGTCTCTTTTTTTATTTTGGTAGTTGTTAAAATATTTCTAAAACAAATACCTAATTTTATGTGAAGTGTTAAAATCTTACTCAGTGTCACTAAGATTTTTACACATGAAAAATTATAAATTAAGAATATATTTTAAAATTTTTTTAGAAACTAAAAAAAAGATATATTTTAAGGACAGTAAAAAGAAAAAAAAAAGTAAAAATATTAATTTCTTGGGGAGATATTTTATAAAATACAATACAAAAGCATTTCATTCCCAAAGGTTTAACACTAGCGAGGGAAATTTGAGATCTCACCAACCAACAGCTTTTAGTGGTACTTTTGAACAGGGTGAACACTGTCCTTTTTTAGTTTTTTAAATGTGTTGTGGAGTAATAATAGTAATAATAATAAAAACTAAGTTAGCAAGAGATCATTAGTAAAAATTTAAAAAATCTATTACTACTATATTTTTCTGTATAAGTGGACTGCTCTAAATTTAAAGTCTGGCAAAAAACTTTATTTTTTTAGCCATTATAATTTCACAGCATGAAGAATATCATCCAATATCTTATCTTAGACTGATTCATTTTCCACAAGTCTGCTGATTCATTTTGATTATAAAATCACCTGCACTCTTGGAATGGGTGAAAATAAAAAATCAGATGATACACATTAAAAGAACGAAATATGCTCCTTGGGATACACAGAATTCAAAATTGACTTTAAATCTTACTGCAAAATCAAAACTGCCAGAATACATGTGGTTAGAGTGATTTAAAATCCTGTTTCATTATTTCAGACTTTTCTATAGATGCTTCATCTGAAAATTACATGTTTTTTTTTTACCTAAATTTATTTTCAAAAGCAGAGGGGTACAAAAACTATGTGCCATTCTCTTTTTTCGGCAAAAGTTTCTTTAAAAAATACAGGATACGTGAATTGTGCGAGCCTGTATGGTGATTGAAATATATCAAAATTTTTGAATAAACGCAGGTTTTCTGAACTTGTATAATATATTTAAGCACTCTTCAAACAAAAATCAACCTGAGAGGTGATAGATATAAATCGAAATTTTACAAAAGCATCTTGTGGGGGAGGTGTAGCAAAAATCAATGCTTTATTTGCCCACCTGCTTTCATTTCCTTCAGATGAGTTTGGGCTCTTTTTCCCAAGCCCGAGCCCAACAAATTGAAAAATTTTATGTTATTGAAGTCCTAGCCCGACATCAAAAGTACACAGTAAAAAATTGTTAATAACATTTTAAAATTGTTTCAAGATTAATTTTCACAATTTAACAATCTTTTTTCATAGAAATAAGTATTAATCCTAAAATGACAATGTTTTCTGATTTTCATGTCCTGGAAAGTCTGTTTAAAAAAAACAAATTTGTCATTTATAACCAACCATAGGCAGAAATCACATTTTTTATTCTTTTAAAATATTATTGTACAACATGAGTTCTGTTTTATAGTAATTATATTGGGATTATAGTAATTAATATTTATAGGAATTCAAACGGAATGTGATGACAGGCTCACGGCTATCTTAATGTAACTAATGCTGAATGTGCAAAGTCTTTAAAATCTGATTAAATATTTCCCTATTTTCTCTTTCAGACTGATTCTTAAAGGATTGTAACACACGTTAAGAAACTTGGAGTTACAAATAACAAGTTTATTTTCTTATTTATTTTAAATTTATGAATGAATAGAATTTTAACTTTGAGCCTGAGAATGAAGACTTTTATAAAAATCTCCTGTCTAGTAAGCATAAAGTGAAAGACCACATTTTTATATTGGTGTAAAAAATATTGTAATAATAATACTACTAATAATAATAGGGTCCTACATTTAATAATATATGTTATAATGTGTATTAAGATTCTTTAATTTAACAAAATAAAAAAAAACTTTAACTTTGATAATTTTTATTACATTCTACTTATGCTTTCAACTTTGTATGCACAGCTATTCGAAAATTTCTTTTAAATTAAATCTTGATTGATAAAATTCATTTCTTCGATATTCTTTCCTTTTTCTTTTCCGTAAGGTTCAATTTATTGAGACTTCATACTATATTGCATTATGACATCTAAATTATATAACGCAGCAGAAGTTTGTGATGTTTAATTTACATAATAAAGACCATGCATTTCTTTTATTCATGTGTTCTAAAATTCAAAATGCTAAACAAGAATAAGCATATTGTTGGATTTAAAATTAAAACAATCTGTATTATGGAAACAAGAAGCATGTTTCGCGATGTTTTATGTTCTTATTCAAATTTTTTACAATTATTCTTATTTTTTAACTCATGTATTTTTTTTATTAACCCATTAAGGACGAGCGTTACCATATGGTAACGGAATAGCTGACAATCATTTTGCTGTTTAAGTACCAGTATGTGATTAGATAAATATTTGCTTTATTTGATGCCAGGAATTCCGCGGTAAAAGAGGACTAAAGTTGCCATACTGTAAAACTGGTGCAAAATGTAATTTTTGCATTTTAAAATAGAAACATAATTCCGTCCTTAATGGGTTAAAGAGTCTGGTCACCCAATTAATTATGTTGCACAAATTTTGTGGTATTTCATCCACCTCCAAGTTATCTTCCTCCTGTGTCACAAGTGGTCATACTCTAATGATACACTGTGATGTCACTTGATGTGACATCACTTTTTTTAAGTTATTAATTTATACCTAATTTTATGTAAAAATAATCTGGAGGGATTCCACTCAACTTTCTGAACACTGGCAGGGTAGGCACAGACTCCTTAGACTCCTTAGAAATGAAACAGTTTGCCAATGAATGCAGAGAACTTTTTAAATAAACACAATCTATAAAATATTATATATATATTATAAAAACTCCTGAAATTATCGCAATACAATAATTTAGCATTAATCAATTATTTAATTGAAGTATACAAGAGTAGAAAATGCAGACTTGTATCTGACACAATGAATAAATACTACCTGCCTTCTTAAGTATGTAGTACAACATGAAAGAGATCCCCCCTTTAAAGGAAGTAAAATAAAAATCTTATGTTTATAAAGGTAAAGTTCAAGTGTGTGTGGGGGGGGGGGAGGGGGAGTAACTGTTCAGTAACTTAACTGAAGTTAAGTTACTGAACGGGTGAACTTAAGTTAATCTTTTTGTATGTGTAACATGTTTTTGTTTTCCCTTCCAGATTTACTATAAAAATCTAGGTCCATGTGATACATGACGAATATTTGAAATTTGATTATCCTCCTGTATGTATGTCCATTGGTCAATGCATAAAGTAGTTGGCTGGAAATTTTGTCTTCAAATTTATGAAACCATTAAGAAATATACTGTGAATACTGTGCACTTTTAAGCATTAATTATTGCATTTTAATAGAATAAAATCTCTTTTTCTCTCCAAATGGGGCATTAAAAATTAGGGTGTGCATGTTACACGAGGATGCGGCATACATGAGAAAATATGATGAGTCCTTTA
This sequence comes from Maratus michaelseni, assembly GCA_963931845.1. Lineage (NCBI taxonomy): Eukaryota > Metazoa > Arthropoda > Arachnida > Araneae > Salticidae > Maratus > Maratus michaelseni. The sequence goes on along the minus strand of OZ007591.1, from coordinate 419,904,810 downwards.
AAATTCTTGGAATTCTTAGAATTTTTCTAGACTCCTTGGATTTATTTTCCTCCTCAAGGCTGTGTTAAATCTGCAAATAGTAATTTAGGCGAATTCCAGATATTTGGCTAAATTTTAAGCCAAATAGTAACATTTAAAATATGTATCATATATTCATATATATGTATGTTCACAAATTATACATACATACATGTTAATTTATATATATATATATATATTTAAATATATATTTATATATATAAATATATATAAATTGCATATTCATAATAATTTAAACTCACTTTAAAATTGTTTGTTATTTATATGTTTAAAAATTTTAAGCCCGAGGTATTTCAAACACTTTCAAGCTATTAATAAAACATAACTTTTACCAAGTATAAATTACTAATTCCACAATTTTATCTATAGATACATGAATTTCACATATATATTATTTAATATAAGAATGCATTTATCACTTTTAAATGTGCTTTTTAAGTTTATTATTTTTTATTTAGAAAACTTCTGTCATCACAAAAAATAAGAATTTATATTTTATCATTTTATACTTAAAAGGAAATGTTCTAAACCCATAAATTCTAAAATTTGTGAAACTATTTGGATATATATGGCTTATGGAGGCTTGTGATTCACAATTATTTTTTGCTGTTCAAATTCACTTTAAGGAGGTAAAGTTACCTCTGAATATTTTTTAACCTTATGAATGGCAAGAGATAGAAAGCAATTTTTAACTTAAAAGTTTTTCCCTGTTATAAGTAATAACATAAGGTCCAAAAAATTCTGGGGATAAAATTCACTCCTTTAAAGTAAATTTGATCAACAAAAATTAATTATGAATTACATACCTCTATGAACCTTCTTTATCCTTAAAGTTTCTTATTTTTTTGCATGCTTTCGTTTAGCTTACAATTTTGTATGTATGTGGCAGTCAAATCTTGTTGCTTATTTGTCACCCACTTCCTGTTGACATAGAGCTTTGAAATATGGAATATATTTGTATTCCTGAGGGTAATACATGAATTGGACATTGGTTTTCTAAAATTCAATCTCTGGGGGGGTAAGCAACATCGGCCCAAAGCTTGTATTTTCTCCATAGAAAATAACGTTGTGACTGGTTAATATTAATTGAAAGAAAAAACAGCTCCATTGTTGCAACATTCATCCATTTTAATCACATTGTTACCCGCATCATTACGACGCCAGCATTTATATGAAATATATATGAATGAATATGTATTGGTGAATACAGTGAGTATTTGTTGAAAAGTACTAATGACAGGGTTACTACAATAATAGCATCAAATTTTGGCCAACTAGACGAAATATTGCCAAGTTTAACGACAAAAATAAGTTGCCATATAGGAAGCCAACTTGGCGATACTTGGCTAGTTTGGCAAAAATTTCCATTTAAATCCATTAATCTTCCATAATCTTCCATTGGCATAGTCTACTATTTTCTATAAAGCACTATAAAACAAAAAGAAATAAGAAAGCATGTTTTTTAAGGGCATTATACTTATTTTAATCTGAGGGTGTATGTGTGGAGAAAGACAATATATATGCATAAACTTTTGGCACAGTGGAATCAGCTGAATTTGATAAAATTCATTCCTCCTATTTAAACCTTTACTTCACTCAATAACATGTTCTAAGAAGTATGCTGCTTTTCAGACTAACCTCTTTTCTGTTCCTAATAATGCACATTCAACAAACTTGGATTGTGTTTTTGTTATAATATATTTTCTTTTATATTTATATCTCTGTTAGAAGAAACCTCATGCATGGCAGCTCAGTGGTTAGTGCAATGCTGTGCAACACCAACAGGTTTGAGGAATAGGGCAAGGTTCCCTCAACTTTTCATCGTTTTGAGGTTGATAAAGAGAAGACCAAGCATGCTTGTCAATTGATTACTGAACAAGCGCATTTCAACTGTGCAATCCTCAGTTATCATCCCCTTATTTTTGTTTTCCCCCATTTGAAGTAAATGACCCACAAGCAATGATCCCTTCTTCCATTCGCCCACAAAGTCTTTGGGAACTTGTGGATTTCCCCCTTCCCCCCACAAACACGATACCTTTTCAAAGTTTTTAGAAAATGCTAATGAATGCAAATTCCTGGCTCCGAGAGGTTCCAGTCTCTCTTTATCGGTTCTTTGAGTTTTTCTGATCTTACAAAATATTGCTCTGGTGCATTCTAAATATACCGGGTGTCCGAAAAAGGTTGGACTGATAACTCTAAAAATAATTGAGTCAATGCAATTATTTTCTTTTCTAAGTACTAATCAAATATCGAAGATTTGTTAGATGTAGCTGTTTTAAAATCATAACATTTAGACTATGCGCAGAATCGATGATATGTAAATACAAATCGCACCACACATTCGCAATTTCTTCGATGATTCCGTCGTGGAAAGCATATAAGTCTAAAATTATTGGAGTTTTGGGAAAAATGTCAATTAGAAAGTTCTTCAGAATATGAATATCTTCGATTTAGTGGGAAAGGATCCACTATGTACACAAATAACCTAAGCAAAAAGTTAAAATTGTGAATGTGGGGTGCGATTTGCATTTTCCGATCATCGATTCTGTGCATCGTTTGAATGTCACAATTTTAAAACAGCTACATCTAACAAATCTTGGATATTTGATGAGTACTTTGAAAAAAAATAATTTCATTTACTCAATTATTTTTAGAATTTTGATTCTTTTAATTCAGTCCAACCTTTTTCGAACACCCGGTATATATAAACATAGCTGTAAAAAAAAAATGTAAAATTTAATGTGTTTACAGATTAATTACAAAGTATTATTAAAGTACAACTAGAATTTATATGTTAATATTTATTGTTATTTATTAAAAAGGTGTGCAAGTACCAAATTTATGGAATGGGTATTTTAAGAAATGTATGTATATGGAAAAATTAATAATATATTAAATACTATATTAATAAAATATACATGTATGTGAGAGCAAGTTAGTTATTAATACCAGGTGAGCCATATTCATATTCATAATTCATTAAAAGTTAAAAAGTCTTTAAAAATGAATAAATTAGGCTAAAAAAATGCAGTTTGCAAGAATGGAGTTAGAGGGAGATCAGAAATTTTTTTAATAACAAAAAAAGTTGTAGTTAAAAAAATTACCGATAGATGGTGCTGACATGCATAATATGAAATAGATGTCAAACAGGGCCTACCAATTTCATGGAGAATCCTCCAAACGAACCGTTTTTTCAAAGCATCTGACAAGCTTCAGTATCTCAGCTCATGGAAAAAGGCCTTTCCTCATCTTGAGTTATTTTGCTGTAGGGAGTTATTGCAATGTTTGTTGGTTGCTGATTCCCTGTTCTTGTAAAAGAGCTTAACTAACAACACTTGTCCTGGTAATGTTGGCATACTTCTGGCATTGAATGAAGAATCTTGTGCATTGAGGTGTTTTATTGACTACTTGATTTTCATAAATTGGCTTCATCTTATGCATTTTAGTGCCATCTATCAGTAATTTTTTCAATTACATTTTTTTTGTTATTAAATTAAAAAAAATCTCATCTCCCTCTAATTTCATTCATGCAAACTGCAATTTTTTAGCATAATTTCTTCCTTTTTAACGATTTTTTAAAGTTTTAACAAACTTATGGCACATCCGGTATTTTTATATATTATTATTTCCATATGCATAAATTTTTCAAAATACTTTTTCCATACATATAGTACTTGGACTCTTTTTAAATAAATATTAATTATAAATAAATTTTAGTTGTAATTAACTCTTAAAAATACATTTATAAACTTGTTAGGTTTGACTCTTTTTTTTTTTTTACAACTAGGTTTTCAATTGACACAGATTTCAATGGGCTTCATACATTTAAACTTTTAATCTCAATTTTAAATGAAAATACAAAGTACAATTTAATTTCTCAAATGTCTCTCTTGCATCATTTATTATTGTTAGTGACTATTATGACTTTAGTAGAATTTTTTTGCATACAATATTTCAAGAAATGTGTATAAAAAATAGTTAATAAAATTTGCAATTTCATGTAATTAAAGAATTGGAAAAGAAATGCAGTTTTAAAAACTTTTAATTATTTCTTATAATTGTTTATTTTATGTTAAATATTTATTGTTGAAAACTGAATTTTTATTAATTAATGAGCGATATTATTTTGAAACACTCTTGTTTTCTCTGGTACATTAAAAGATAACTGCTTTACAAATGATTTTATTATTATTAACGGTAAGTATTATAAATATTATTAAAAAAATCTTTAATGTTTAAAATAGGAAAATGGAGTTTGGTAAAATATGCACATATAAAAAAAGAACAGGAAAGCTGAACGCCGGGATAGTCCATATTTTGGAATGAAATGATTTTATATTCATTTAATGGCTTTACTAATAACTTTGTACTTTCATAAAAATAGATAAGACCAAAACAAAGATAACAGACTACTTTAATGTAAATAAAAGGTTAAAAATAAAAAGAAAATTTTGGTTCGATTAAAAATGATAACGATATCAAAAGACAAATCCCCTCTCCTCCTAGAAATATCTTAGGAGAACAAGTGCTAGACCCCCTCCTCCCTACAGTGATAACGTTATAAATGTACAGCCCCAACATGTAATCTGCTTTATTTTTTATACCTTGAAATACATTTTTGTCAAAATTCATATTCAATTTAACACATATGGGACACGTCTGTAAATTTTTTTATTGGTAAAAAACAATCATTCTGTATGTAGATTGCCAGACAATATAAATAATATATTGATAGAGATTAATTATCTTAATTAAAATTAAGGTCACAAACATGTTTTTCACAATAATTGTAAATATCTACCAGAAAAATTGATAGAATTTGTAATGTATATATTTTGAAGAACGGGTAGTACAATACCAACCTTTGGTTTAGAATAAGAAAGAGAAATTGTTTAACGTTAGTATTTGCAGAACTACTGGAACCAGACCGTTTAAGCATCTGGGATTTTCGCCTGCAGTTTTTTTAATCTTGCATTAAAACAAACAAGTTAGTCTGTTTGCAGTTAGAATAAGTTCGCATAATCGTTTAGATGATTCCTTGAGATGGAGAGCCGGTGGCAGGCTTGAAACTGGCCAGTCTTAAGCAAAGGTGGCTCTATGGTTACAAGTAGCACTGAAAGTGGTATTCAGGTTGTGGAATCAGCTCCAAACAAGTTATACTTTTACCAGGAAGGCCACCACAGAGCAACGACACCTGCACAGGATTGCTACTTCGCATTAAGCGCATGACAACATAGGCTGGCAACGGCTCGTCAGCTTGCTCATGACCTTACTGCTGCGTCTGGAATGAGAATTTCTACACAAACAGTATGTAGACGTCTAGCAGAGAGGACGCTTTACACCCGGCATCTAGTCATATATGTCACTTTCACAGTATCGAACAGGAGAGCCCAGTTGTTGTGGAGCCGAAGACATCAATCTTGGATACGACAAGAATAGATGCGTGTTACTTTCAGTGATGAGTCCAGATTCACCATGCAGAGTGATTCTCATCGAATCTTCATCTGGAGAGAACGTGGAGCTCGCTATCATCCCTCCTACGTAAAAGAAATCGACAGATGTTGTGGCAGAGGAATCCCTGTCTGGGGCGGTATAATGTTGGGCAGTTTTACACCACTGCACGTCTTCAATGCACGTCAACTGCACGTCTCTTTCTCTCATTCTAATATTGTTATAGTATATATTCTGTGCCAAATTCCATGGTAACACAGTGAATAGTTCATCAGTTTTCACAGATTTTATGTTTATGGCCTTAATTTTGACATGAGTGTAATCCTCTTTAATAAAAAGCTATGCGTTGCTGACGACTGGGTTTTTCGCTAATCGTTGCCACAGATTAATCTCGGAAAATGAAACATTTGAATTTACTGAAAAAATTAATAGCTCCAAAAGTATTTGTCAAAAAATTGTTAGATAAATGCTTTAGAAAGGTAAAAAATTTTATTTTTCTTGATATAAATTTCAAATCTAATGATTATGCCGTTTTTCAAATATTGAAAATAAAAAATTACCAAATTTTACAATGGAGTACCATAGCGAAACCTTCATGCGTAAAAAGATAATGATGACGGATATGTGTCCTGACGTATGTATACTGACTACAGCACGAGTCACAAACTATAGTAGCCTTATTATTCTGTTTAAATATAAAAGTGAATTATGATGCCACGAGTTCATGATTTTTATTTAATTCTCGAGAAATAGCATATTTTAGTCCACCTCAGTGAGGCATATCAATTTTATTATATTTGAAGTATTGTTTCTTCATTAAAATCCAACAGAAAGGGTTTTTCTCCATACACTCCATAATGTAAACCCCATAGACACCATAATGTAACACAATTATTCATTTTTTTAAAGCCGACCTATTCCATAATAGAGTCTACAGAGAATTGGCCTAATTTGGAAGGAAGTTTTTTGGATATCTTTTAGTACTTTTCCGTTATACCAAAATCATGCTAATGTGCCATTTATTTCAACCCTGAATGTGCAAATAATTTTTATTTCAAACCGTGCCAAGCATTGTGACTCGCTATTTATTCAACGTGAATCTCTTTTTTTTAAACCGTTATTTAATTGTAAGCATGCAAAACATTTTAATTCACTATTTTTTGAATTGTAAATACTTTTTATTAAGTTATAACGTACAGTTTTCGCTGATCGAAAAAGGAAATGTTTATTAACCTTCAGGAATGGATTTTGGCAGGACTTATACTGTTAGTTATATATATTATCAGAGATTGTTTTATTATCTCGCACATTGTTCTCATTTGCTTAGATATGGATTTATGGGGGAAAGTTTTATAATCAGATGAACTCAATTATGATCTCCTTTTAAAAATATTCCGCCAAATGGATTTTGATGGAACCTTCACTGTTAGTTAGATGAGTTTTCAAGGATGGTTATAGTATATAGCTTATCGTTTTATCGCTCTTTACCAAATTCTACTGTAAATGATCAACGAAAAGAGTTTGTCCTTAACAGCCCAAATTTTGTCCGACAAATTAAAAATGTAATATGGTTTTAAAACACAAGGTCAAATTCAAGGTCAATATTTCGTTTGATTAAAGTGCGTTAACAGAAATTGACCAGCGTAGTTTGCTAGTATATGGATAGAGATTAATTACCAGTCATAATTTCACAACATAAATCGTATTAAGAAACTTTTCAATTTTATCTTTCTTTTTTTTTCCTTATGAAAGAAATTAAACAGCTTTTCTAATCAAACTAAATTGAATGTGTGTGAGTTTATATGTATACCAACATTCTCTAACAATGTCGAATTTGTCTTTGACCTTAGTTATTAAAGTATAATTTTATTCTTTAATTTAATATATTTATTGAGGTTTTATTGTATAATGTTTTCTTTTGAAAATAGAATGTTATATTTTATTTACAGGGACACCTAAAAAAATCCATTACATTGTGGTCTGTGGTACAGTGTGTGAAACAAGTCGTTTGCAGTACATTTTAATAAAGTTATACTCTTTCAAACATACTGAAATTCATAAAACATTTTTGATATTTTGCAGGAAGAAAGAGCATGAAATGTCATGGTATTTATTTGTTTATTTCCAAATAACAATAAATATTGCATTATAAGAAAAAATTATTGATTTTTTTTTCAAAATATGTTACATACTATAAAAAATATTTCATTTTCTGATAAATAAGAGTTAATTTGACAACATCTTAAGTTATTGTTGAATCATGATGTCAGTTTTGTAGTGTTCAACATACTTAAATTGAGATCAAAGTGCTTAGCAACTGTTGCAAGACAACAGTTGCTTGCAACTCAAAATTTTATTCATTTTCCAATAAATGTAACAAACAAAAAAAACTGTCATCAACAGATGATAATCACTTATAATTCAAGATGTGAATCATTTATCTGGAAATGAAGCTAACAAAAAACTGTATTCAAGAAACGACAATCCCTTATAATTGAAGATGTTTTATAATTTATTTGAAAATGAAACAAATAACAACAAAAAATATAAAACACTGCCGTCAATAGACATAAGAGATTGTTGTCTCTGGATGAAATTTTTTGTTTGTTTCATTTTCAGATAAATGATTTACATCTTGCAGGCACTAAAATGTTGTCCCTCCATCTATTGAAATCTGCCTTTTTGGGGACGATTTTGGCCATTCTGTGGATTGATGAAAAAATGCAAGGAAAATGTTTGAGTACTTTGAAGTAGGGAGGGGTATCTAGAAGTCTAATTCTCTGACTTTTCACTCCGTCACATCTTTTATAGGAGCTAGTTTGCTTGTACCATAGGGACGAGCTATCGGATCAAAGGTCAGCTTACATGTCTGATATGCATTTTGTAGATTGAAAATCTACTTTTTATACTTTAAAATGGGAAGTGGTTTTGAGAAAGACCATTGTTTTTTCGGAGACATAGAGGAAAAGTGTGCTTTATAGTTGTTGGGTCAAAGGTCATCTTGATGCAGAAGTAGCAAATGGATAAATCTGTAGACTTAAGAGAGGGTTTATTCTGGATTGATGGGCTTTTAAAACCATAGTGATAAGAGCTTTACTACTGGTTTTTCTGATTTTTTTCTTTCATTTTGATGCTTAAACTGTTTGTTGTTTCCAATACATATTCACCGTTTCACAAATTTTTTATTCTTGATTTTTATTCTTTTTCTGCATTCTGTGGTGATATTTTACATTCGTTAAAGAAATTCAGTGCCCACTTCATTCTCGAATGAAATGAAGCTCTAATTATTGTGATTTTTTATTTCAACATAGATTTAAATTTTCAGCGTAGTCCTTTACGTTACTATAGGAACTAAAATCAAAACAGACTGGAACATGGATAGTAGGGTGGAGCGAAAAAATTGAATTTTTTTTTACAAAAAACGGGTAGGTGCCAAAAGTTGCCTTTATACTAGTACATCAAATATCTGAAATTTTACCGCTGAAAAAAAATGTCTTGAGTCTGCGCTTTTGGTCCAAATGTCAAAATTTTGGGTAAAATTTGAAAAATTTTCAAAAAAAATAAAAATTTTCTGTAGAACTGGTTATGATTTAAAAGTGTCATTTGAACCTTTATTAATAAAGATTTAAAATATTGAAACGATAAAACGATATCTTTATTCTGTATAACTGGAGAAAAACTGACAAATTTCGGTAAAAAACGGGCGTTTCCATTCTGGTACAGCATACAACGAATCGTTGTTTTGAATGCAGCTCTTCGCTAGTTGCTTTTACAACTATCCAGGAGTGGAGGAGGGTGCATATCATGTCCCACCCGTAACCAGCACAACCACCCTACCATCTGAGCACAATGTTTTATTTATACAATGAATTGTGATTTTTTATCAGACTCGCATGAGTTTTCTGTATATCAACCTAGTCTTGGTGTATTCATCTCTTCTTTCGTATCCACAGACTTTGGCTGTGAGACTTCCTTCACGTATCTTTCTACTGCTTGAGTATGAGAAAGCATGCAAAGTAACGCATTTGGGATGTTAGTACGGGAATCTATACAGCCGTCTATTATCTTCAACAAACTTGCATCCGATAAATGCATAGTGATTGGGGGTCCTGTTACCGCAATAGTTTTCCAATCAATTATATTTATATAATCATCTGCTACAATGTTGATTGTCAGTATTTCAAATTTGCGTATGTCATCATTTATTCTACCTCTTGCGTTTATTATGGGATGAGCAGCTAGTTGTTTAATGTGATTGCAATCAGAATTTGCTCTGAGTGTGTAAAGTAACCATTGTCCCTAATAACTTTTTAACTATTCGGCGTTTGCTGTGTTGTTTAGTAGCCGAGTAGTTTCCTATAAGGTTTTAGATACATTCTTTAGCTGTGGATTACACTTGCTGGTAAACCATCCTGGGGCATAAGGTTAGATCACATACTTTGTGATTGAAAATAGAGACTCTGACGCGCAGTCAATGCGAATAATTAAGGTGAGGAATTCTATTCACCGTTGTGAACGATATTGCGTGGGACAATTTTCCTAGGCACCTATTCGCTGGTTCTTTAGAGCAATATCCTGATGAAATAGCTTTGCAAATGCCCAGCAGGTATTTTTTGTCTGTGCTGAGTGCCTTTTCATCGATTTCAGGAAATATGTTTTCTAAATTACTCTTTATAGGTTAAAAAACTGCAATAGGGAGTGAATGGCACGTGGACAAGTATTTCCCTAATACATTTGGGCCAGAAGTTTTCCCATCGATCATGCCTAACAAATGATGCAGAGGCAATTCATTTAACTGGAGCTGGCATATGATCCATTGCAATGGTCTTGCAAGCTTCTCTTCCATTCGACGGATTACTCAAGTATGCTTCCCCGTATTCACAGGACACCGGACACCCATCACAACTCAAGCATGAGAGGCTAGACAAATCAATATTTTCATATTTTAAAAACTTTGATATGTATTTTAAAATATCTTTTGCTTATCCAGATGAGGAAATTTTAGGCAAAATTAGTCCCCAAATATTTGGAGCAAGACTCTTCTAAGATAGTAGCACGTTATTCTTTCATAATTCTACGATACACATGTTTATCACTACTCTTTTCTATACACATTGTGTCATCTTTTCAGGAGTCGAAATATAAGGCTCTTATTTCTGTTTTAGGGTTATGTTCTTTACGTTGAGACGAACAAGCCGATTGGCTTTCCCGCCTTACCTTGCTTCTATCTGTAACGGGTACGAGTACATTATGTTTTCCAGTGCCATTTGCTGTACATACACAATCCTGAACAACCGCTGAAGCAAGAACTGCAGCAGACCGATCAGAAATTCTACAGCTATCACATGCTCTAGAAAAAGTTTCAACCTTCATTTGAGTTTCGGTATAGGAGGATGAAGATGGGAATTCAATTGTATCTATTATTGAATCATTGTATACTGATTCGTTTATTTCAATTTCACATGCAGCATCTTCTAATTGCGGTGCTTCTTTATTTAATCTTCTTTCTATTAATTTTTTTTTTAACGAGTCGTTGTATGCTGTACCAGAATGGCAGCGCCCCTTTTTTACCGAAATTTGTCAGTTTTGCTCCAGTTAAAAATAATAAAGATATTGTTTTATTGTTTCAATATTTTAAATCTTTATTAATAAAGGTTCAAATGACACTATTAAATCATAATCAGTTCTACAGAATTTTTTTTTTTTGAAAATTTTTAAAATTTTACCCCAAATTTCGACATTTGGACCAAAAGCGCAGACTCAAGGCATTTTTTTTCAGCGGTAAAATTTCAGATATTTGATGTACTATTATAAAGGCAACTTTTGGCACCTACCCGTTTTTTGTAAAAAAAAAAATTTTTTTTTCGCTCCACCCTAATGGATAGCATGCCCACTTTACGCATGGAATCTCCTTTTTTTCTCTCCGAATATGTCTTGTGAAGTCAAAAGAAATTTCACCTTTTTTCCTTGGCCCTTTTTCATGCTTGATCTTGAGTTATGTGTGATTGTTGTGTAACGACAGCAGTTTTTGTCTGATAAATGATTTACATCTTGAGTTACATGTGATTGTAACAGATTTTACATACCGTCTGCTGTCAAGAGACAACAATAATTCAAGATGTAATTTATTTGATAGAAAATAAAATGGTTTTGATAGTGTGTAACATTTTTTGAAAAAAAAAACATTATTTTATTTCTTCCATAATATAACTGACTTTTGATTTGGTTTATTTGCAAATAAATAGATAAATACTATGGCACATATTCTTTCTTCCTGCAGCATCTCAATGTTTTATCAATTTTAATGTGTTTAGTAGAGTATAAATTTAATAAAATACACTCCGAAAGATTTTTTCCACACACCTTCTCATAGACCATAATGTAACTGATATCTGTTTTGAGTGTGCCTGTAAATAAACTATAACATTCTATTTTCAATAGGAAACATTCTACAGTAAACCTCAATAACATATGTCAAGTTAGAGAATAAAATTACACTTGTATTTTAAAAATATATTAACTAATAAGGTTAAAGAAGATTCAACTTTATTTTTAAAATAAATCATCAATGAAAATAAAAAATTTCAACATTCTATTGATTTTTTATTGTTTATTTGTTTCATTTTCCTAAAAGATTCTTACAATTTTAAAAGGACAAATTAGAGCTACTTTTACTTTTTTCTGATCTGTGACTTGAATAGAGACCACCTACATGGCTCCTTTCTATGTGCAGTTTATTTTAATACCATTTTTCTTGGGGCTGCAGTGAGGAAGGCCCTTAGCTGCGTTTGTGGTTTGTTCAAATTCCTCTATCTGCACAACAGGTTCTACTGATGGGAACTCATTGTTACTCCTGGATAATAATGACTCAACTTTCTGCATTTGAAATGTGTGATTTAAAATTATCAGTCTTATGAACCACATGAGGATACATATTTATCTATCTGGCCATCTGTTTCTGGATTTTGTCTTGTCTGATGTACCAAAAGTCTTCTTTTATTGTGTCTGAAAATCACTATAATGAATTGGCATATTCCCTGGTTGTTTTTCTTGGTGAGTTGTACTGTTTTACTTTTCAGTCATTTTTCATGCTGTTTGTTCTTATTGATCTATTTGTTTCTAAGTGAGAAGTTGTTATTTATGATTTTTTTCTCTATAAATTGCAGAAATGAGTAAAGTTTTTAATACTAAGTTACAAAATTAATTTGAATCCAGTTTTTTATGATTTTAAATTCCTCTAAGGATGTTTATTTACCATTAAATAAGTTTTTGATGAATTATAAAATATGACAGATTGACATAATTTTATTCATCGCAGGTGCATAAAGCCTTAAAAGGAGTTAAAGAGAAAATGTCACGTTGATATCCGTAACATCACTTAAACCAAACAGCTATATTTAAAGTGTACAAAATGGAGCAAACCATTTCTTTAAAAGAGCTTTCTGGAAAACAATCTTCTGATTCGTTCCATGGAAAATCTCTTGTTTGTGAAATATGCAACAAAAGTTTCTCTCGAAAGGGAGTTTTATTTAGGCATTTGTTACTTCACACTGCTGAGAGACCTTTTGTTTGTGAGATATGCAACAAGAAATTCTCTCGAAAAAGTAATTTAAACAAGCATCTGTTAATTCACACTGGTGAGAAACCTTTTGTTTGCGAGATATGCAACAAGAAATTCTCTCAAAAGGAAAATTTAAACAAGCATCTGTTAATTCACACTGGTGTGAAACCTTTCGTTTGTGAGATATGCAACAAAAATTCTCTCAAAATGAAGATTTAAACAAGCATCTATTAATTCACACTAGTGAAAAACAGTTTGTTTGCGAGATATGCAACAAGAAATTCGCTCGAAAGGGAAGTTTAAACAATCATCTCTTTATTCATACCGATGGGAAACCTTTTTTTTGCGAGATATGCAGCAAGAAATTCTCTCAAAGTTGTCATCTAAGCCAGCATCTGTTAATTCACACTGGTGAGAAACCTTTTGTTTGTGAGGTATGCAACAAAAAATTCTCTCAAAAGAGAGATTTAAACAGGCATCTTTTAATTCACACTGGTGAGAAAGCTTTTGTTTGCGAGATATGTAACAAGAAATTCTCTCAAAAGAGATATTTAAACAGGCATCTTTTAATTCACACTGGTGAGAAAGCTTTTGTTTGCGAGATATGTAACAAGAAATTCTCTCAAAAGAGATATTTAAACAGGCATCTTTTAATTCACACTGGTGAGAAAGCTTTTGTTTGTGAGAAATAAGATAATAATTTCCTTTTTTAAAAAGAGCCATTTAAACAGGTATCTATTAATTCATGCTTGTGATAAACCTTTTAGAGATATGCAGCAAGAAATTTCTCAAAAAGAATGTGTTTAACAGCCATCTGTTAATTCTCACTGTTGAGAAACCTTTTGTATGCGAGATATTTTTACAACAAATTTTACAAAAGGATAATCTATGAACTGTTATGATCATTTGCAATATCATAATAGTCTTAAGAATGTGATTTCTTCTCAAAAATTATAAACAATCGCCAAGTTAAGACGGCTGTCAATGAAAAATTTCTAATATTGTACTGCTTATTTATGGTCTGAATATACCTGAATATTTTGTATTATATTTTTTATGTTTTATTTATGTATCTATGAAATAAATTATATCACCATGTATATGTATTAAATGGTGTAAATATTGAAAAATTGCTTGTGTGTTTGATGCACCTGTTGTTATTTCATAAAGTAATAACAGTCTGATGAGGTTAAAAATGTAAAAAGTTGCTAGAAAGGGTTTTAAAATTTTTCCTTATTTACAATAGGTTTTTATAAAAAGAAAGTACCCTAATTTTATTACACTATAACTACTAAATACATGGTATGTTTTAGGTTCCTTATTTTCAAATTGTGGCAACTTATACATTTAAGGAATCATAGCAAATGCAGTAGTTTTGCTATAATGTGTTTAAGAAATAGAAAATGTAAACGTCTTTCTAAAATATCTGGTAAACCAGTTGACATACGCCAGTTTTTTTTTTTTTTTTTTTAAAGATAGAACTGAACAAGACTAATAAAATGATAGTATTGAAAAAATTACTGTAACTTACTGTAGTTTTTTATTTAACTTTAAATGAAAAAATGAAGTGCAAAGTTTAACAAGGTGTATCTAACGATTCACTGGATGGATTAACTTCGTTTTTGTTTTATTTTATCCTCTTGGTAAAACTTAATTTATATGTTCTTTTCATCTTTGTATGTTTGACGGTCGCTGAGAAAATCGAGTTTATGTTTTAGTGTTTCGGATGAAGATTTTTTTGTCATAGCAAACGCGCGTGTTTGCACGAAAGTTTAAATAAACATTATTATTATATATGTAACACAATTTATTCAAATTAAATAAATCACGTGACAAATTTGTTTTTATTTTCATACTAGCGTAAATGCCCGTTCTACGACTTGGGGTAGAAATCGTGGTTTTCACTTTAAATTTGAAATAATTGATAAATATACTCATATACTATTCATCGACAATGAGGAAACATATATCTATCGAAAAATTGTATCGCCTTACATGCTCCTGCTATTCACGTTCAAACTCACTAAGCATTTTATATGCTTGTGTAAAAGAATTGTGTATCATAATTTCATCTAATTCACATAAAATATGCAGCAAACAATTTTAACAATGTGTGGTCGTTATTAAGTCGTTCCTGTACACCTTGTGCTGTAATTTTCATTTTGGTACTTTTCATTTTACCAACAGCATGCCAAAATGTATGTTAATGTGCCAGTTATTTCAACCTTGACCGAACAGATGTTTCCCACTGCAAACCGTGCCAAACATTGTGATTTGTTATTTATTGAATGTAAATAATTTTTTAGATACGTTTCTGTTATACAAAAACCATTGTCGCCAAGCGTAATAGTTGGCGCAAAATGAAATTCCCGTGAATCAAAATATTTGAAAAAAAAAACAATGTCGAAATGAAAGTGAGCATTTAAAACATATTACGTTTGAAAATTGCAGACTTTTAAGCAATATTTTATTAAAACACAAATATATATATACTTAAAACAAGAAAACAAATAATTGATATACAATAAAGAGGAAAATCCTATGCCGGTAGATTTGGTCATCACTTTTTGGCGATAAATGTTTGATGTACTTGTTGCGATCTTCAGCCTTTGCTGTTGCTTTTTTAACTTCTGGAATGTACTTTATCTACGTGACGTCATACCCCTTTTGGCGACATTTTGTGTTTTTTCGCCAATCACGCCAACTGGCACAGGATATGGGACTCTTCCCCAATAAAGTCATAAAATAAAACTCTTACTAAACTTATGGCATGAAATTACAAATGTGTTTTAATGTGACTGTAAATGATGATGAACAGTTCCCTGATGTCTTTTGTTGCGTCATTTTGCAATGTCCAATAATTTCTACACATTTTTGGTATAACATCTAGGGTTAAGGTCAACAAAATTATAGTTTTGATTTACTGTGAAATGATCATATCCAACATCTCTCAGTTCATCTGTTTTATATGTTCTCCAGCAATCTGTGTAGATAATACTTACATCAACTACATTGTTTTCGATTGCCGCCATTAAAGTTTAACTTGTACTATGTATTATCCAGGCTTGGTTTCAGCCAATTGAGCCATGCATGAAGCCAATATTACTAATTATAGTAACCCTTATTATTTTTTATTTCTACGTGGTAAATTCAATTTACGGTTCTTTTGAGGAGTGAAGCTCAATGGAGCAGGTTAGTCCATTTAGAAGTTTCTATATAGAAGGTGGGAACAGAGGAAAAAAGCTCGGGAGGGGAGAATTAATGTCTAGCCTCGTTCCTGATTTTGGCAAGTGTTTTCTGGTCATTTATCTTTCAGTTTTGATTCTAGTAAGTTGTTATTTTTTGTTATAGCTGATTTTCTCACATATGGGTAGTTTTTTTTTGTAATTACTGTTCACCTGATGACGACTCGGACGTATCTATGGCTAATGTTTCTTCAGATCTCGGAATTACTCAAACTATTTCTCAGTGATCGTGACATTAACGAATTTCGTGTAGCTTTAGGAATTCCAATACAACGAGGTTTCTGCAACGAGTTAAGTATTTTTTGTTTTCATGTTCGCGAAGCGATCATACATGTTGTCTAGTGATTGCTGCATTAACAAATTTCGTGTATTTTTGGAGATCCCAATATAACGAGGTTGCTGCATCCAGTGATTTTTTATTTCATGTTCGCGAAACGATCATATATGCGGTACAGTGATCGCCGCATTAACAAATTTCGTGTATTTGGGGGATTCAAATACAATAAAGTTGTTGATCCAGTGATGTTTTTTTCATGTTCGCGAAGTGGTCATTCTTGCGGTACAGTTTTCGCTGCATTAACGAATTTCGTGTAGTTTTTGGTTTTCCAGTACAACAAGGTTGCTTCATCCAGTGATGTTTTTTGTTTTTATGTTCTTAAAGAGACCATGCATGCGGTACAGTGATCTGCATCCAGTGATGGTTTTTTTCACGTTCGCGAAGCGATCATACATGCAATACAGTGATCGCCGCATTAAAAAATTTCGTGTATTTTTGGGGATTCCAATTCAACAGTGTTTCTGCATCAGTAATCACCGCTTCAACGAATTTCATGTATTTTCGGTTTTTTTTTCAACTTTACATTGACTTACATTTCAAATTAACGTCAACTTTTTATGAATTTTTTCTGAAATGTGTACATAAATGTTGTTTCTTACTACCCATATTATGTTTTTTATGTCTATCATTTTAAATTCGTCAAATGAAATATTTAAATTTTATACATAAATGCAATAATAAAAAAAATTCATATCTGTAACAATGACTCCTGCTGCAAAAGTAGATTATTCCCAGGCACTCGCAGTTGAAATCTCCCATTGTGCGCCACACATTTTATTTATTTATTTACCATTTTTAACAATGTTATGTATTTCATAATATTAAATTACTGTTTTGAACATGATTGGCAACGATAAACAAGATTGGTACTTGGCAACCATTTTGGGCGATCTATCGCCTGGCCTGGATAATACGTAAGTACCGTTTAACTGTACGATCAGGAATAGAAGGAAACATCTGTGTTTCACAATATAAACATCGTAATACCCATTGAGAAGGAAGAACACGTCCTGCATTGCTTTTTCTTCTGGTAAATAGACTTTTATCTACTTCTATAATTTTATTATGTCCACAGATTTTTTCATTTGGTCGTGAACACAAAACATTGGCACAAAATTCTCTCAAATAGCTATTCCAGTCCACTGTCGTATTCCTATCCACATGATCATAAGTTACATCTCCACTGTGGATAAAATTCAGAACTCATCCATAATTTTATTTCATGGTTTTTCTTTTTTGAACAAAACCTTTTATACAGAATTCTAAATTCCTGAAACAATTTTATCGCCACTTTCATATCATCTGGTAATTGACAAATGGTAAAATCCATCTCAATGTCATTGGCAAAAGTCAGTAGATTATATCTTTCATACGAAAAAAACTAACTTAAATGTTTTACAAGGTTATGGTTAAATAATAACAATAAAAATTGATTCACATTCCATAAATAGCAAATCACAATGTTTGGCACTATTTAAAATAAAAATCCTTTTCACGGTCAGGGTTGAAATAATTGGCGCATTAGCATACATTTTGGTATGGTGCTTGTATAACGGAAAAGTAACTAATATTCTCGCGACGTCACAGTAAATATGAATTTTTAATCACTTATAAAAACGTGCAGAAACCTGAAAATTAAAAAAATTACGCCCAAAAAAGCATATTTTTCATTATTTCTTTTTTTCTCTGCAAAAATGGAAGTACTAATCCACTGTTGTGATATGGATGTGTTCGTACCAGAATGGACACACTGTTGTTTATTATATTTAGATATATCATCTGTTTTGACGCGTGAAGTGAAATATTTTCTTTATGAAATTCACATTTATTTAAATTATATTGTAGCGAAATTGTCATTGTTTACTATGGGAAACTGTATCCCCCAGGTAAGGCATTTCGCTGCAGAGCAGCGGGTAGTGAGGTCGAACTCCGTTAGAGGCAAGTTGCTAAAAATTCGTTTTTGTGTTTGTTTCCTGTTCCTTCTGGAAAATTCTTATGTTAACTGGCCGCAACTGCCGAACAGTTTGGTCGCCCCTAAATGTATGTTAAGAATTGCAACGCGTTACTTTTTTTCATAATTAAATTTTTTCCTTAATCCTTCGCCAAATCGGAAGATTATGATCGACAAATGAAGAACTTTTGCACACAGGGTAGCATTTCGTATATTTTCTGTTGTTATGTATTTCATCTTGACAAAAACAGCTTAATTCATTTAATCATTTATGCTTCATGTCCGTTTGCTTACATATATACACATACATATATATATATATATATATATATATACCGGGTGGTTATAATATAAGTATCTCTATTTGGAGCTGTCTGTAGCTTGAAGGAATAACCGGAATGAAACCAAAATCGGTACACTTACTATTCGAGAAGGGGGAAGAAGAATGAACAAATAAAAATAATTAATTGCAGCAATCGCCGACAGATGGCGCATTTGAGTGTGAAATGTAATGTGTAATATTGTGTACCATGGAGGTGTCACAAACCTCAATTACTTTACTGCATATCAAAACATGCGCGAAGCATCACTCCGGATGCATTACATTCCGCAGTTGAGCACGTCGGCCACTGCCTGGAATGTGTCCTCCAGCACAATGGCCCTTGTGGAACCTGAACGTGATCGGCAACGCCTTACGAAAGAGTAACCACATTCACTGTGACATTTTCGAATAAATTAGGTGTGCCATCCGGTTTTTAACCTTATTTTTTTGTTCTTGTATAACACATTACATTTCACACTCAGTAGCGCCATCTGTCTGTGATTATTGCAATTATTTTTTATTATTATTCCATTCTTCTTCCTCCTCATCGAATAGTAAGTGTACTGATTTTGGTTTCATTCGGGTTATTCCTTCGAGCTACAGACAGCTCCAAATAGGGATACTTATATTATAACCACCCTGTATATATATATATATATATATATTTCACTGGCTCCTGGCTAAAAAAAACACCACCTATTTGTTTTTTATTTCTCTCTAACATTGGCAGTAGACTCGATTACGGAAGATTAGAAAATCAATCATTATACTCATCTAAAATGACATAATCAGGCTGCATATTATTACACCGAATTTTTAAATGCGGTTTGATCATATATTGAACTTTAATTTCTGTTAAAGACTTCATATTATCTCGAAAAGGTGGACGCCATGTTACAAAGTTAAAGGATCAGAAAAACAAACTTTAGAGAAAAAATTCGTGAAGTTCAATCGGTCACAAGGTAATCAGCACATGAACACCATTAAGAAGTTACGAAATTTGCAAATGTTGTGATCCATAGGTATAAGAAAATTTTCATTAATGATTTTCTCCAGTAAAAATTTTCAGCCTTTCTCTTCAGACTATGATCTGAATTCCATACAATTCAGAAATCTGCAAAACCCTTGGTCTCAGGTCTTTTGTTCCACATTGGGTTGGGCAACGCAACCCAATCTGCAGTACTTATTGAGCCTGGTTGACGCGGCTTATTTTCGTTGTGGGTCAGGTTGTCTTGAAACATTTGACTATGGTTGGGACATATATGTCACAGTGGACTATTTTTTATTCTATGAGTAAGACTTTTTTAAACCTGTCATATACTTATATTAGGATATTTTCAAGAGAAATCTGTCACAACGAAATTTTTTGGAAATTGTAGAATGACTGATTGCAAAATTAGTCATCAATCCTGGCCAGTTATTAATGTCAGATGTAGGTTTCATCTTAGTGTGTTTTAGAACACAATAAATATACACAGCTCATATTTATAACAACTTGGTTAAATATTATTAAATAAGACAGATACAAAATACAGCATACATGCTTGCAGGTTACATTCAGATCAACAGTTCAGGTTATACCGTTAAAGTTACAGTTTACACAGTTACAGACAATATATATTTATGCAGTTAATCAAACAGTTACAATAATATCATGACATCCCCCCTTTTAAGCTATTTCATTATACAACATAGTCATTTAAATATGTAGGCATTCTACGAATACGACTACTACATCTTAGATTGCTGTTTACATGAGTATTCTGTGGAGAATCTAAAAATACCTTGGAATCAGTTTCAGGAATACTTATTATTTCATAATTTGGGTCTATTGTTTTTAATGACAATGATTTTCTTATATGTTTTCTATTACGTCTAAGAATTTTCCCAGATTGATCCCTAACGTAATAAGATCTTGGATGAGATTTGTCTATTTTAACAATTTTAGCTGGTTCCCAAGTTTTGTTTTTAAAGTTTAAAATCCTAACATTCTCTTGTTCTATAAGCTGAGGTAATGGATGTGCTGATTTGTCATAATAGTTCTTTTGAATAGCTTGCCTCTTAACTAGTTTTTCTCGAATGTTATTAAACAATTCTGCATTTAGTAATTTATTTGTGATCGGTAATTTTGTTTTTAGTCTACGATTAAACATCAGTTGACTCAAGGCCTGAAATGGGTGTGTTTCTATACTCCATTAATCCCACAAAATAGTTTTTATTACTTTTCTCATAATACATTTTACAATTCCCACAGCCCTTTCAACCATCCCATTACTTGGAGAATAATGAGGACTACTAAATGCATAGTTAAACTCCCAATCTTTTGCAAATTTAATATAATTAGAGCCATTAAATGGAACATTGTCAGATATTACAGTATTCGGGACACCAAACCTAGAAAAAATTGATTTTAGTTTACATGTTACATCATCCGCTGACTTATTTTCAAGCTCGCAAACTTCTATCCATTTTGAGTAATAATCCATAAGAATTAGATAATTAACATTACCAAACTTCATTATATCAACCCCTACCTTTTCAAATGGTCTATATGGAACTGTATGAGGTTTCATAGGTTCTTTGCTATTTGCCCTTCTAAATTTTTCACAAATTTCACAATTAAAAACAACTTTCTCTATATCTGAATTCATTCCTGGCCAATACATTAAGTCCTTAGCCCTTTTCTTGCACTTTTCTATCCCAAAGTGTGCTTCATGAATTAAATCTAACATACTTTTTCTCAAACTATGAGGAATAACTATATTTTCATTAAGAAATAACAACCCATCATTACTGTGAAGATCATTTTTAATTTTAAAATATGTTTTCACATTGTTATCTACATTTTTGTAAGATTTTGGCCAGCCTTCCTTGATGTAATTTAAGACAATTTTCAATTCTGGGTCTGATTCAGTTTCTTTCTTAAATTGGGCAATTCTGCCTTCACTCATAGGTAAGTATTTAGAAATGGTATGTACAATATTTAACATTTCTGGGTCATCTTTAACAGTTACATCTTTAGGGAATGCACGTGATAAAGTATCAGCCAGAAACATTTGTTTACCTGGTACATACGTTACTTCAAA
Organism: Maratus michaelseni; assembly: GCA_963931845.1. NCBI lineage: Eukaryota > Metazoa > Arthropoda > Arachnida > Araneae > Salticidae > Maratus > Maratus michaelseni. Next base: position 419,882,818 of record OZ007591.1, on the reverse strand, counting down.
CGCATACTTAAGTAATTTTAGAAGCATTCTTTGCATTCTTGAGGATATTTTATGCATAGGTTTTTTTACAATTGACATTAGAGGTCTGTGGTCACTTTGAATTATGACTTTTCGACCATAAACAAAATTATGATATTTTTCAAAAGAAAAGACTATGGAAAATAATTCTTTTTCTATTTGCGTATAGTTTTTCTCGCTGTTAGTTAAACTGCGTGACACAAAAGATACAGGTTGGTCCTTTTGGATTAAACATGATCCCAGGCCATCTTTTGAACTGTCACACTGTATTTGAACTGAAAACTTTCAAAACTGGGGCTCTGGTTAACAGTTCTTTAATTTTACTAAATGATTCTTCCTGTTCCCTCCCCCAATTAAATTCTACATTTTCATGAATTGTCTCCCTTAATGGAGCAGTAATTTTCGATACATTGGGTATAAACTTTGACAAGAAATTTATCATACCTAACAACCGCCTAACTTCAGTTTTTGATTTTGGTGTTGGTATGTCAACAATTCCTCTGATGTGACTAGGGTCAGCTTTAATACCAGATTTAGAAATAATTTGGCCTACATATTTTACTTCCGGTACTCTATATTGTAATTTATCAGGGTTAAATTTGATATTTAATGACCTAGCTCTTTCAAGAACTTTCGACATAATCAAATCATGTGTGGCCTCATCAGTTCCTGCAATAATGATATCATCAAAGTAAATCTCAACACCGTCAATATCCCCAAACAGCTTTTGATTTCTCTTTTGAAATATTTCGGGTGCTGATGAAATTCCGAATGGCATTTTGTTAAATTTATACCTGCCAAATGGTGTGTTAAATGTACAAATTTCACTACTAATTTCATCCAATGGAACATGCCAAAATCCATCTTTTAAATCGACTACAGAAAATATTCTTTTACCTTCTAATCTACTTATTATGTCATCTGCAGAAGGAATTTGATAGTGTTCCCTTTTTATTACTTTATTTAAATCCCTTGGATCCAAACACAATCTGAGACTCCCATTAGGTTTTTCGACAATAACTAAACTTTGTACCCAATCAGTTGGTTTGTTTACTTTGGATACAATTCCCTCTTTCTCTAATTTATTTAATGTGTCTTTTAATTTTGGCTGTAATACCTGAGGAACACGCCTAGGAGGGTGAATAACTGGTATCGCATTATCTTTTAACGTGATATGATATGGTTCATCTGGAAATTCTCCAGTACCAGTGAATACATCTTTATATTGTGCTATCAACCCATCTTTACTTAAATTATTTCCCTCTATTTCATTTATTTGTTGAATTAGTTTCAACTCAGAACATGCTTTTAATCCTAATATTGGTTTCGATACAATATTTACAACATAAAATAACAGTGGCACATTATTACGTTTCCCAGTAGAACAATTTATCATTAAAGTGCCTTTTGGCCTTATTTTAAAATTACCAAATGTCATTAATGTTACTTTAGTTTCTTTAAACTTTGGTTTAATTTTAGCATCATTTAAAACATGCAATGGTAAAATATTCACTTCAGCACCAGTATCAAGTTTGAATTCAACATCAAAATACTTATTTTCTAGAAACAGTTTAATATTTTTATACCAAGTTTCACTTACCGTTTCAATATTCCTAATTTCTACAGAACTAACTATGCTTTGAAGTTCATATTGTTCATTTTCAAATGGTTTCATAGTTATAGTGTCACTAAAGTTAAGTTCATTTTCAGGTTTAAATACAGTCACTGTGTCAACAAAAATATGTGATTCACTTAGTTCATTTTCCGGAGCACTGACTTGATGTACCTTCTTCGGATTCTGAGGGCATTTTATGACAAAATGATTCTTCTGTTTACATCTTGAACAGTATTTTCCGAATGCTGGACATTCCCGAGGCTTGTGTGTTCTACCGCACTTCTTGCACTCGTATTCTGATGACTGTTGCTTTGGTTTGCTCTTCTTCCACTGTTTCCTCACACTGTGTACTTCACTTTCATCATTCATACTTCTGATCTGTTCCTGACTCGATTCTGCTGCACGTACAATTTCCACTGCTTTTTCTACTGACAGTGATGACTCGCGAAGCAAACGTTCTTTCAGACCGTTGCCACGAATTCCGAGGACAATCCTATCTCGAATTAGCCCATCTTCTTGATCAGCGAACTCGCACGTTGACGCTAACGTTTTCAGTTGAGTCACATAACTCTCGATGTTTTGGCCTTCTTGTTGGACACACGAGAAAAATTTATATCGTTCATAAACGACATTCTGACGAGGTAGACAATACTCTTCAAACTTTTTTATCACTTCGGTGAATTTTTCTTTGTTTTCAGGTGTATCGAATTTGAATGTATTGTATATCTCTAATCCTTCGCTCCCAAGGAGATTCAACAGGATTGCAATTTTGACTTTTTCTGGACGCCCATCTTTCTCGGTGGCTAACATGTAGTTTTCTAACTCTTGCCGCCATCTCCTCCATTTTTCTTTTACATTTCCTGTGCAGAATTTCAGCGGGCCAGGTGATCTAAAAGCATCCATGTCGTAACTCGACTAAGAAACGTGGATCAGCAACGATAATCTTTTATTATCGTTTCAGTCCTGACACCATGTCAGATGTAGGTTTCATCTTAGTGTGTTTTAGAACACAATAAATATACACAGTTCATATTTATAACAACTTGGTTAAATATTATTAAATAAGACAGATACAAAATACAGCATACATGCTTGCAGGTTACATTCAGATCAACAGTTCAGGTTATACCATTAAAGTTACAGTTTACACCGTTACAGACAATATATATTTATGCAGTTAATCAAACAGTTACAATAATATCATGACAATTAAAGGGTTAATTGTTTCTTGTTCAAGTTGGGTTTTCACTATTTTGAGTCAGTTCATGTTGCCTGAGTTTTCAAAGAAACCCTAAAAATTTTCAGATGAAAAAAATCATTTTTCTACATGAAAGATAAAATTGTTATTAGAGATTTAACAGTAGTCAACTTTTCAATAATCATATTGAAATATGGATTAATTTTCTTGCATTTCGAGTGTGGTTGCAGTCAATGAAAATTTTTCGGGTTTATTGTTTCCGGGTTTACTGGAAATTACAGTCCTGCATCGACTACCCAAAATGCATTTCGTTTAGGGTTTGATTAATTCTTTTTTTTTTTTTTTTTTTTTTTTTTTTTTTTTGCGTGTTGAGTAAATTTTATATATTTAAGGTTGTGCTTTGCCTCTTTCGAATCGGGTTCGAGATGAACCGATTATATAAAAAGATATTCTGAATAATTGGCAAATGAAAAAACTATATATTTGAATAGTAATGGGTGTATTTTTTGTACATAAGCAGTAAACTTGTAAATTACTTTTCCATAAATGTGTAAAAATATACATTTATTTTCTTTCACTTCAGGTTCAGGTATGAATATTTCAAATTTAGTTTGAAGTCTGTCGGGTTAAAGTGAGGATTCGGGCCGGCTCCAACCCAATCTGAGCAGGACTCTAGTGTCATGCTGTAGAGATTTTTAAGAGCATACTGTATATGTAATATAATTTAATAAATCAAATGATTTAATAGCATTATCACAATTGGAGTAAATATAATGTGACGGTAATAAAACAAAATTAACAAATCAAATAATTAGGAAATTGAATACACCTCTGCCACCACCGAAAAACAAAATCCTCTTAAATTTTAGGCTAAAGAGAGAATTCATCACTAAGATTCTAGCCCTGAGGGTGACGAGTTTTCTTTTAATCATGTTGAACACAGCTGAGAAGCAATTCATAGAGTTTTTTCTCACATAGATTTCTAAAACCAGCCAAAATACTCATTAATGATAAATGTTTCCCTTATAGAATGTTGCATTAGCAAAGCTTTAGAAAACATTTTTGATAATTACTAGTTTCAATGTTTAAAGTGTTTATTAAATGTTTATTACTTTATTCTATCTTTACAAGAAGAAAGTATTGGATTCATGAAAATTTTCCACTTCCAGTTTTCAACGGATTTATACATTTTAGAAGGTCCTGAACACAATTGTTTTTAGAAAACGTCTGCGTGTGTGTATGTGAGAGAAATTTTGTGGGCGCGGTATCTCTAGAAGCAATGCACGAAATTTAATAATACTTTAGATTCAGTTAGACCTAGATATAAATGGGAGGTTATTAGTTTTTGGTGTAAATCGCATAACAGGTTATTGTGCTCCGTTTTTCATGATTTTTAAGATAAGCTATATCTGAAGAACTAATGCACGGAATTTCATCAAACTTCAGATTCCACTAGACCTTGACAAAAATAGACGTTGATTACGTTTTGGTATATATAACCCAACAGGTGGCCTATGCTACATTTTGCATGATTTTCATGATAGCTATATCTCCAGAACTAATGCACATAATTTAATAAAATTTTAGATTCAGTTAGACCTTAATATAAATTGGTGCTTATTTATTTTTGGTGTAGTATGTGAAACTTTTATGAGATAGAAAAAAGTTTTGGGATTGGCACATAAAACTAGTTTTTTATTCTAATCAAATCTGTAAAATCTGGCGTTATTTTAGCTGTTGATTATATTTTGATTTTTTTTTGTCTAAGCTGTGATAACTGATAAATTTTCTGAAATTTCAAATTCCTTGGCTGAATCGGTTAAACCTTTAACTCAATCATTTGAGGTGATAATAGAATAACTGGAAAGTATGTTTCGATAACAGACTTTTGATTCATCTACAAGTACAAAAGCATTTGGTATTTATTCGAAAGTGAAAACTTTTGATTTCATTGCATCATTTTTTTTATGAAAAACATCTTGAGTGAAATAAAAATTTTAACTGAAATTCTGGATATGCCAAATTTCAATGTCATTGACTGCATCAATATAATAAAAAGTACTGTCCAAACCTTACCAACTATCAGTGATGATTCCACTGGGATGGATAATCTGATAAGAAGTTCAATTGTATTTGCTGAGAAATTGGAAATAGATGCTGAAGCTGACTTCTGAAAGCACCATAGGAAAAGGGTTTCCGCAAAGAGAATAGATAATAATAATAACACAACAATGGACATTTATATACACATGTTTTACAGGAAAGAATTTATAGAAATTTTGGACACTTTAATAATCGGCTTAAATGACAATGTTTCCTACATTCAAAAGAATATTGAAACAATACATTCCATATTAAATATACTATTCAACACGGCAAATTTGCGTATCACTAATTTAGAAAAAGTTATTAATATGTTTCCTCCTAGATCTGAGAAACCTTATGTACATGACTTGCAGAGTAAAATGGAAATAATATTTGATTTATGTTCAAACCATAATGTTAACTCACTCACTTGATGAACTTTTCACTCATGCCAAGAAATTCAAACACTATTTGAGTCATGCCTTCAAACTATATATCTTAACATTCACAGCAGGTTGAATCTAATGAAAGAACCTTTATACAATTAAAAATTATAAAAAATGTATTGCGAACTACTGTAAGTGATGACAGACTTGACTGCCTAATGCTTTTAAAATGTGAAAGTGAAAAAGGAAATTTTATAAAACTGGACGATGCTGGACTACAGGTGGGCTTCTTTGAAGACCAGAAGAAGTAATGTTAAGTGAAAAAACAAAGAAAGGCAAAATGTATGTTCACTAGCATTATATTCTCTATGTTACATTTTGCTCTGCTGTATTTCATATATTTATATAGTTTTCTGTAAGTATATTACATTTATTGTATTATTTGAAATTGCTAATTTGGTTTTGATTTTAATTATTTAAATGAAAGAGGTGTGCTTAAACATTTTTTAAATGTACCAATAATTAGAATTTTTATGTTTCTGTTTCAGTATTTTTAAGGAATTTTTTTACACATAAGTATCATTATCATTATAGACACATTGCACATATCATTTGGGCTGGAAATAAGAGCAATTTGTTTTAAATTGAGAAAATTTTTAATCCCTCGAGCAAAAAAAAAAGTTATCTGTAGCTACGCCCTTGCACAATAAACTCAAGACTGGAGATCACTACTGGTGATTCAGAAATTTACTATGACCACAACTGGATCACAGAGGAAGGTAACATTTTTAATTTTCACCAAGCAATATATTTTGAAACTTTGAATGTTTATTTTGACACATAAAGGACTAGGCTAAAAAAACATATATTACCTTTTGGAATTCACTAATACTTTAATAACAATTAGATACATTTTCTTAAGTGGCCCACTGCTGGGGTGTTTACTTTAAGGTCTCCTTTCACAATTATAGTAATTTTTTAATTAATTATAACTTATTCAATTAAAAAATACATATATGCAGTTTTCTGATCTTGTTCTCTGCGTATAAAGGACTAGGCTAAAAAAACATATATTACCTTTTGGAATTCACTAATACTTTAATAACAATTAGATACATTTTCTTAAGTGGCCCACTGGTGGGGTGTTTACTTTAAGGTCTCCTTTCACAATTATAGTAATTTTTTAATTAATTATAACTTATTCAATTAAAAAATACATATATGCAGTTTTCTGATCTTGTTGCAATAAAAAAAGAAGAAAAAATCTGATTAACCAACTTTGTGTACAGAAACCATATAGTACATTAAAGATTATCTGTTCAATGGAAATTTTTCTGCGACACCTATAGTACTTTAAAACTGAGCCAAATGAAACAGAAAATTAGCATTAAAAACCAGTATTTAAACTTCATTAAAATTAAGACTTAAAAACAGCTCAATAAACACGCATAATTTACATCTTAAGGATGGAATTTAAAAAATCATTAACAAAAAGAAAATATAATTTATGCATTGACATTGTCTCTAAAATATATACTGATTAGAAATTTTTAAAAAAATGCATTTTATACATATAGAATCGACATTCTGAACTGCAAAAATGCATTAAAAAGGTAATAAAGAGTACAATATATAGACAAATTAAAATCATACCTTTTAATAAGTTATCATCAAATAAAATGTAATTTAAATAGTGATCAATAGACATAACTCAACTACCTGTAACTCGCAATTTTTACTTTATAAATATTTCTCTGTTTGATGCGAATCAAAAGAGAACTAACATAAATTGGATACGATAGTATTTTCACAGCAATGAAAGTAATGAATTCATGGGTACAAGAAATCCATCCATGCCAACACTGAAAATTTTTTTGAGCATTAGGTATAACCAAATAGAAACAGGCTAAAACTGACTATGTCTTGCATTATGGCTAAAAATTAATCTTTCATAATAAAAGAAACTGATTAAAAGTTCTTTGCTATTATTTAATATATAAAGTAGAATTTAATATCGGTCAGTATCTCTGCAAGATTGAAATCAGTCCTGAGATTGAAGATCTTGTGTCCAAGACGCCATTTTACTGACAAATTCAATTACCAGAAAAAACTTCGATTAAAGATCTATATTCGATTAATAAAGTTCTAAAATTTCAACAACGTGCTTTTTGTGCAAATTATATAAGTTCTGTGTTGTGTGCAACACGCGCATACAAAATGTATTATAAATCCTTAAAAAGAATAACATATAACGTCAAAAGTAATTTAACTTTTCTTATCAATTTCATTAATCGAAATAAAAATCTAGTTTATGATCGATTTTTTCCTTTGTTCGTTTATCGCGACCCCTACCCGAAATGGCGTTATATTGTTGGCTCAGTTGAGACTTTTTAAATTTTCATTGTTTTAGTTATTAAGGTATTGGAGAAGATCAACTCAAGATACGCTATTAACACAAGTAAAATTTCTCATTCACCGAATAAACATATTTTTATATCTCAACGGACGTAACAACATCCTACTCCAACGAAACAAAACACAATACTCACTCTCTGAACAGATCGAGAGGAAAAAAAACAATCAAACACTGCGCATGCGTGCCCACCAGGTGCCGTAATAATCACAGCCGGCCCGGTGAATACACTACCCACCTTGAAACCCAAAGGTTTCAATTACAAAACGTACTATTACTACATTTTCACATTAAAGATACAATAGATGCAAAGGTACACACAGTAAACTAGCACAATATATACACTCTGAATATACTAATGAAATAAGAAATTCATACAATTATAATCATACAATAGCAAAATTTAACAAGTTTACATAACATTATCTGAAATAGGTAATATACACACTGTAGAAATGCTACGTTATAAGTGCCCTTAGGCGTTTTGACCCGAACTACTCTGATTTTTCCATCATTTCCATGAATAACTTCTTCAATTCTACCAATTAACCAACTACATACTGGTAGTTTTTCTTCTTTTAACAATACAACCATGTTAGGTTTAATATCACCTTTAATACTATGCCACTTAGATCGTTGTTGTAAAGTACACAAATAATCTCTGGCCCATTTTTTCCAGACAGTTTGGACCAGTTTAGTTGTCAATTGCCATTTAAAAAGTCTATTAGTTTCTACAGAGGAAATGTCTATCTCAGGTAACGAATTAAGTGGCCTACCGATCAAAAAGTGACCTGGCGTTAAAACATTATAATCATGGGGATCGGATGAAAGTGGTGTCAGAGGTCGGCTGTTTAAAATAGCTTCAATTTGATTGCTAACAGTCAAAAACTCCTCAAATGTGAGTTTATGCTCACCTACCACTCTTTTGAAATGGTGTTTAAAAGACTTTACACCCGCCTCCCACAGTCCCCCAAAACTAGGCGACTGTGGAGGGATAAAATTCCAAGACACAGACACACCTTCAGAACACATGTAATCAATTACATACTCATTTTTAAATAAGGCGAATAACTCCTTTATTTCTGAAGCAGCACCTCGAAAATTTATGCCATTATCAGAAAAAAGGTGAGATGCCAGACCTCTGCGTGCAAAAAACCTTTTTAAACATACAATCATAGCTTCTGCCGATAAATCAGTGGTAATTTCAAAATGAACTGCCTTAGTCATTAAACAGACAAATACACAAACAAAAATTTTGTGATAAACACCTTTTCTTTGGTTTTTGTACTTTATTAAGAAAGGCCCACAACAATCTAGGCCTGAATTGGAAAAAGGAGGATTAATTGTCACTCTTTCCTTAGGTAAAGGTGCCATAATTTGACTCATTTCTTTTGTGTTCGCCTTAAAACATGTCACACAATTATGGACAGTTTTTCTAGCAATAGCACGTCTCCCCAAAGGCCAATATTCTTGCCTAACGGCATACAACAAAGTTTGTGGCCCAACATGAAATTTTTTTAAATGAAAATACAAAAAAATCATTTCCGTTAATTTGTGGCTCTTAGGAAGTAAAATAGATGTTTAACATCAATTTGTAAATTAGCATTAACTAATCGGTCACCCACGCGAATTATATCATCATTAAGGAGATAAACTACTTACATTAAATTCCTTAATCCTCCTTTTCTCTCTCAAGGCCTTCATCTCCATAGGAAATACCTGCATTTGTACATATTTATTAAACCCAATTTACCTTTCCTTAATTCAACTGGAGATAAAGGTCCTTTTTCTTTTACACAGCTCTTCACATTAGAGATGAATCTGAAAATAAAACTAATGATTCTAATTAATTTTACATATGAATTTGTGATCTTAAATATATAGTCAATGTCCTTAACCTCATTTAAAAAGTTCATTTCACAGTTCGGCAATTTACAATTTTGTTTGAATTCCTTTTGGAACTCCTCTGTTTCAGTCACAGTTAGAAGTTCTTTATCACTGTTGTAACTTTCCTGATCACACAAAAAGTCAGGATCATTCCACCACAGTTTAAGATCAAGAATTTTCGCTGGACTAACCCCACGTGAAATTAGGTTTGCTGGATTTTCAGAAGTTTTTACATAGTTCCATGAGAAGTCTTTAGTATTATTTTGAATTTTACTGACACGATTCGACACAAAAACCTTAAGTGTTTGAGGTGGTGAAGCAATCCATGCCAGTACTACTGTCGAATCTGAGTATAAATATACTCCACGAAATTGAACGTCCAAGGATGACAGTACCTTAACAGTAAGTTTCGAGAGCAACTCTGCCGCACACAATTCCATACGTGGAATCGTAATCTTCTTGAGGGGTGCCACCCCGATTTGCTAGACAGGAGTGACACCTTGGCTTCACCTGACTCGGAAACAGTTTTAAGGTAAATGACGCAACCGTACGCATCTTTAGAAGCATCCCCAAATCCGATCAAATAAATATGTTTCGAATTTGGCCATAAAACATGACGTTTTATCTGCAAATGTTTCAACTCTGTCAGTTCTTCGCGAAATTTATTCCAAGCCCTTCTTTCTTGTAGTGGAATTTCATCGTCCCAGTCAAGCTGAAGAAGCCACAATTTCTGCATATAAATTTTTGCTGTGACTATCACCGGACCCAGGATACCGAGCGGATCGAATAACCTTGCAATATCTGATAAGACTGTTCTTTTAGTTATAGAATTCACAAACGGTTTAATTTTAAAACAAAATGTGTTCTTGTTAGGATTAAACAACAGTCCGAGCGTTTTGACAGTGTCTGAATCATGATTGTCAAAATCATACTCCTTCTCCGTAGTTGGAACATTTTTTAATAACAATTCATTGTTAGAGCTCCATTTGTGAAGTTCTAGCCTACCAGAATTTAGCATGGATATTAACTGTTGTTGTAGTTCAATAGCAGTAGCGATGTCATTTGTACCACTGAGGATGTCATCGACATAAAAATCCTTGCCAGCAGCGGCAGCTAACAGATATTTCTCCTTCTCATCGTGGCATAGGTGCTGAAGCACGCGCGTTGCTAGATGGGGACCCTAAAATGAGCGACATTCCACATAATGCGCATGCGTCTGGACAAAGGGTCACAAGACATTTTCAGGCAACCTCTGGCATCTTGGCAGCATAGATTGGCTTGGCATAATTTATTTTTCTACAATACAAGTAACCCTTCGAACGTGTTTAGTTGGCGATATCCCATTCTCATTCATTTCCCTAGTAGGTAGCGTTGTATTTAGTGTTCCTTGTTGTCTCGTTCCTCTGTTTCTGCTGTGAAAATGTAGCAATTTGAATAAAGTAAGTTTTAAAATATTTATTATTTATGATAGTAGTTTATACTTCTACTTATAAGGTTTTCTGTTGGAAAAATGCATTTTCTAAACCTATACATCGATCGAAATGATAGTTGCATAAGGAAAAAAAATGGCTAATCGCGGTTCATTATTGTATACTTTTAATGAGTGACTAGTTTTGTTTGACCTTTATTGCATTTCTTACTAAGATTGCTGGTTCTCAGTTTAATACATACGTAAATATTTAACCCCGTAGAAATTCATGTACTAGTATCTGTCAAATATAAAAATTCAGCATTTTATAAATGCTACTTTTTGCAAAAAAAATCTACTATCGTGATTATTTAGTACTGTGCACCTTTTTACAGCAATTTTTTACATATTTTATAAATGAAAAAAAAAAAAAAAAACACTGTCGTGATTGTGTACTTTTTTATATTTTAAAAATAATTTGCATGATTAATATTATAGTATCTGAGCGTCACTTTAAAAATAAGCATAGATTATATTTCTAATAAACTATTTCATGAAATTGTGTTCTTTCAAACTTTTATATTGTATTCTTTTTCCTTTTTAGTGACAATTCCTGCCTACCACCATTGCAAGCATCAGCACCAGCAACTCGCAGCATATTAATTGAATGAGTATTGTCTTTGCTATATGGTCTGATAGTATTTCATGTCGTATCATTGATAATACTTGCTCAATTATACACCTAGTTCTGTTCTCAATACATCCTAATTCAATGTAGCCTGTGAAAATGAATGCCTGAGGAATAAATAGTGAAGAATGGAATCAACATTCTACTTCAGCATAAAAGGTATAATTTTGTTTAATATTATTGTTGATTAAATAATCTGTTATTTCAAGTTTCTCTTTTAAAATTTAAAAAAAAATCTGTGAAATTTACCTGAAAAAAAACCAGCAATTCATCGAATACTTTGAGTCGCTATTTTGTTTTGTCTTGTTTCTAAACAATATTTACAATTGATTAAAAATACCTAAGGAGTGTTGTTCATTTTTCAAAGAATTTAAGCCAAAAATACATAATTCTTCACTTTCAGAGATTTCTTTGTTGTAATATAACATGTTAGAATGATGCTTATCATTTTGTTAAATGTTTTGGTGTAAAACCATTAATATATGAATAAAATGCCTTGCCTTTAGCTGATTATATCATGTGTTGTTCTGCTAATGATCTTTAAAAACAAAGGTAAATATAGATAGATAGAGTAGATGTACCAGTAATGGGCAACCCTTCAAAGTTTTTGGTTTATAGAAAAAAAATAACCAATAAAAATTTAGCTTTTTATTTTTATTTTTTCGCAACTTCCCCTTGCATGTTTTATAATCTATGTTACTGTTGACACTATTAATCAAACCAATCAGTTGGCAGAAAATAATGTTTTGCAGTGAAAGCTGGCTTCAATTATTTATATCTTTTTTATTTTCTTGCAAAAATTATATGCTTTTACTTTGATAGTGATAGAAAACTTCGAATTTTATATACTAACGGTCATTTACAATATTTTATTTATTTGTAAAGTTTTAGGACCCGTGTCTATTGCTGAAATGCTTAATTAGTTGATTTCCAGTAATGGACATCCCCATGTGGATATTTCTAAAAGTGCAATTTCTGTAATAGTGCTTAAAATCTTTATATTTAATGGAACAGCTACTTTAATTTGGATTTTTAAATTATACTTACCAGAATGTATTACATATATATATAGCTGCTTTTAATTAATTTCATGTAATTAATAAAATTTTTAATGTTGCAATGAAATTAAGGTTTTTTTTAAAAAAAACCATAACTTGCATATTTAATAATCTGGCAATCAATCAAACAGTCAGGAAACAAACAATGTTTGAGAACATAGGAACAGGAGGAGCTCATGGTGATCAAGCCCTCTCCATTTAAATAAAGACAATTTTTTAAGTCGCACAAGTTTTAAAATTTTATCACTTTCTATCTTAAATTTTTCATTATTCAAATCTGCACATTAAAAAAGTGTAATTTTAATTAAATTTATATTAGTAGTAATGAAATTGGTAAATCGGCAGATCAGGTGCCTCAAATGTCAATTGTACAGCTTTATTTTGAAACCATTTTATTTAGTATTTAAAACATTCAACGCAAGGATTGTTAAATGCCCGGGTTTTTTCAGAAAAAACCCAACCCTTTGGGTTTTATCAGGGATTTTATATGAAAAGAGGTGGTTTAGAATGTTTGAAAAAAAAATTTACTTACTACTAAATACAATTTAAAGTAACTAATTGATTACAAAAATATATAAATCAATGACAATAATCAAAATTATGCTTTGCTTTTAGATAAATTGATTATTAGTAATAGTTTTAATAATGAAATTATCATTAAAGTACTATACTAATACTAGTGCTGAATCAGAACTTTTAATTTAAACTAATATTTTGTTAAGGAACCTTTATTCAGAGTTTCCCCTAGACAGTGTCAGAAGGGTGCTGCACCCTGCCTGCCCTTTGGTTTACAAAATAGCACCCTTCTTGCCCCTCATAAAAATAACTAGCACCCTGCTTGCCCCTCATAAAAATAACTAGCACCCTTCTTGCCCCCTCAGTAAAATAATTAGCACCCTCCTTGCCCATCAGTAAAATAAGTGCTCTTTCTCCTTTTTGCATTAAAAAATTTGCTTTCATAGTAAAAATTGACTCAATGTTGTCTTGAAAATAGTGCCCTGATTTTTAAATATCAAAAGTGGCTTTAAAAACTAAAATACCTTTTAACAATTAAAAAAAAGGTTCCCTTAAGAATCTGAAAAGTGCCCTTTTCTCACCAGCAGCACCCTGTCCTTTTTTAAACCTGGGGGAAACTCTGTTTTATTCATTTTAATTGAAGTGATTGCCTATATGTAATAAATATTTTCTCTAGTAAAAATTCATTCTGAAACATATTGATTAATGATGGATTGCAAGATTTTTTTTTTCTTTTTGAGTTGTTTGCATTCCAAAATGTGTTGCTATATTCTTTCTTAGGCACAGTAAGTAACATTTCCTCGGCCCGAGGTAAATAGGAAATTTTGGTTTTTCCTTGGTTGATTCCTTGTTATTGAATTAAGTTGGGTGGTAGTTTATATTTAATTAATCAAAGTTTTTTGCAATTGAAACTGGATAGAACAAAATTTGCAGAACTGGAAAAAAAATATTTGCTGTAAAGTATTTTTTATTATAATTAATTAATAGAATAAACCAAATAATTCTACATGTCTACGTCATTAAATTAGGATTCTCAGCATATGTGGTATTTTGTTACGAGTTTAAATTGTAGGATTAGATCAAAGTATTTATTTTAATGGGAAAAAAATTAGTGTTTGTGATAGTTATACATACTTATAGAAAATTAAGTTACAATTATTTGTTTTAAAAATTGTCATTGGGAGAATTAAGACATTTTTTTTCCCTTTGGGGGGGGGGGGGGGGGGGTGATAAACTTTACGACTGGTGTACTGACATTTAAAAATATATTATCTATGTAATTTAAAGTTGAAATTTTGAAAAAACCCACCCGGGTTTTTTGGGTTGGGTTAAATCGTAACAACCTTATTCAACGTGCAATATCATTTATTTCATATTTGTAATACTAATAACTAATTACTACGAGTAATATATCAAGTAGTTTAAAAAGTTAAGACTGTAACAAATAATGTGAATTATGATTTTAATGCATTAGTACTCTAAAACTTTTTTTTTACTAACACTTCTAAACATTCCATTGTCTCGATAAATGTGATACTTTGAAATTTAATATTTCACCTAAAATAATTAAAATATTGATAGTGACAATAATTTAAGTCATGAATTATTCTCATATATTTTATTAGTTATACTATAGATATCCTAATTGTTAAATTTATTTGAAAATGACTTTGTTTCATTAGTATGCTTTCTTGAAATTCTGGTTCTAAATACAATTATAAAAACAATTATCTATTACTTTTTGTAGGGTGTCAATTACTGGAATTTTGGGTGTTTTGATTTATTTCTGTTACAATTAAATTTTTATTCACATTGGAAAATGTAACTATGAGAATGGTTAAATATTGTTGATAGATTAATATAATAATAAAAAAAAAGAAAAAGAAAAACAGGAATATAATAATTATAACTATTAATTAAAATATAATTTTTAAAGAAATTCTTTAAGGGTGTCCATTACTGGCACATCTATCCTATATACCCAAAAAAATTAACAAACTGAGATGTACAATTTTAATTAGATATTCTTAATGAGCACAAAGAAAAATTTAGGCATACTTCAATAATTCTGGGGATTTTTTTTTTCAGTGCATAAAAAAAAAAAACTTGCAAAATAAAACACTTTTTCACATGTGAAGATGACCTTCACTTGCATTTTTATATTGTTCTGATGTTTTCAAGCTATTTTTTTTCTTACTTAAGGCAGGAATAACCATTATATGACCTATTGAAAATATTGAAGAAAAAAAAACTTAATTTAGATTAATTTAAAAAATGATTGCTAAAAACTACCGGTTTTCATGTTTTTATATGCAATAGTATTTTATTATGTACCACCGAGACAATCAAAAGATCACAATAAATTAGACTATGACAGCAAGAGTTATATATATATATATATATATATATATATATATATATATATATATATATATTATCAGAGATTTAATCAAAGTTAGCTCTTGGAATAGGTGGTAAAATAAACACTAATAGGATTATGATCAAGCCCAGTAGTAGAAACAGTGCAGCATGGCAGTGGATGCTGTAGATTACTTTGTAGCTAGCAGAATAATCTTAACAACTTGAAAAGAATTCTAGGCTTTTAAAAAAAAGAGACAAAAAGTAAATTTTATGTTCTTGCCATTCCTTTGAAAGTACAAGATTTTCTTATTTTATGGGTTACTTTGATTTCTTATGATAGTAAGCTTGGTTCAGCATAGTAGATAGATACATTTTGGTTTGCTGCAGATTGTCACAGAAAATTTGAAACTGGAGAGGTAAAAAAAAAAAAAAAAAAAAAAAATGTCTGAACCAGGGTTTGGTGATATATATAATATATCATGATAGATATCTGATATTTGTTTTCAAAATATCATGATTTTTTATATTAGGGGTCTGTCCGGATTTTTCTCTCAGGGTCTTGTTTTTGTGAAATTGTGAACATTTTTTCTATATTTATGAAAATTAGTCATAATTTTGTGAATTTGAAAATATAGCTATATTCAGGTTCCTGTGTATATCCTTAATGTATAAAAAAGGCTAAGTAATTTGATGACTTTAATTGTTTTGAGACATGTCAGATTTAACTTTAATGATTAAATTTCTGAAAAGTTCAGTTTGAAGATGTAAAAGTTTTCTGAAAGGTCTATTTTTAAGGTGGAGAATTTTGTGAAGGGTCCTGTTTTAAGACGGGAATTTTTGTTGAAGGGTCGTTATAAGGACTCAAAAATTTCCTAAACATATCCCTGATTATTGATATTTTCATACATTAGATATTTATTTACAAAATATTGTGCATGATTTTTTTAGTCAAAACAAGTGTAAATGAATTTTTAAAGCTGTTATTGACTGTGTCGTTCTGCAGATAAAGAACTTTTGCTCTGGCAGTGACTTTTTTAGTGGAAAAAAATGTATACTACAGTAGAAGATCTTTATAACCAAACTTAAAAACACAAGGTTGTGCATTATATAGAATTTTGCATTATATAGATCACATTTCACACATCACTAAGCATACCTTGTGAACATGACCAAATATGTCTGTAATATATCAAAATATAGTACAGTATCTTTATACTGCAGTCCTTGGGCCCAAGAGTTGTGCATATTGATTTTAGATAATATAGATCATTTCACACATTGTTAAATTTACTTTATAAACATGTTCTAAATATGCCTGGACCAAATCATTCATTATAATACTAAAATTTTTATTGTAATAATATCAATTTTTTCATTAAAAAGTTCTGAAATAAGATGATAACAATGAATAAATGTATCAAATTTAATCCTCTGCAAATTAGCAATTTTTTTTACAATGTGGAATGAATGTGCTTCTTAACTGCAAAATTCATTGTTTACATCTGAGAAGCTGTGCGTTATAAAGATCTTCTATTGTATATACTATTCTCCAAGGTTGAGGTTAAATTTTTAAATGTAGAAATTTACAGCTTCATTATGAATAATATTTTCTGGTTCAGTTTAATTTAAACTAAACAACAGGTTAAGGAATGAAAAAGCAAAAGCAGACAAACTTACATTTATATTCAAATTTTCAACAAAAACAAATTATTTCGTATTTAAAATTTTGTTGTATAAAACATAAAATTTTCTCAAAACTTGATGCTAAATCCTATAGGGGTTTTTTTTTGCGGGGGGGGGGGGGGGGGGGGAATGCAAATTTTGTCTGTTTTCAATTAATTGATCTTCAATTTTGTTACATAAATGAAAAAAAAAATACATTTTGAATATTGTTTTATTAAGTTTTCATGCTAAGTGCAATATGTTTCAGTTTCTAATTTATATTGAGTCTGGAAATGTTTCTAATAATCAATAAATTGACTATTTTGAAAATATCAGATAGATATAAAAAGTATCAGATATTTTTGTTAGTTCAAAAATATAATATTTAACCCTGGTCTGAACAGGGTTTCATAAATCTTGTATTTTATATGTACAGGCATGTAGATTCATTTATTGATGGATGGAAGAGCTAACTTTGATTTAATCTTTTTATTTAAAAAAGAGTAACTTAAAAGTAGATCTTGCATAAAATTTTTCCATTTCCAAATTGAACCATTTAAAAGTAAAATTTTAGATGTCATGTTTCCATATATAAAGAAAATATATGTATTTTACATACGTATGTCTTTAAAATGTATAAACAAGAACTGGGATATAGTGATAATTTCGAATTCACAAAATTATGACTAGACTTTTCAGAAAAAAAAAGATTGTCTGAAAAATGTGGACAGACCTCAGTGTTATCTAACTATATATAATTTAAATTGACTTCACAAAGTCAGTGTCCTGGTCCTTAAGTCAGTAACTTTCGTAATACAGCATTTGAATGACTGATTGCTCTATTTTCCATGACAATAAAAGGATGAATTGGGGAGGATAGATCATAGATGTCCTTGAGAAGCCAATTGAAATTATATGGAGTATAAGTGACTCAAGGGTACCTGCAAGGCAGGGCAATTGCCCCTCCCTGGACTCCAGTCAGATTTCAATTCATTCAGTATTTCAAACTTTATTGTGATGACAAGATTTGTATTAGATAAAACAAAGTAATCACAATAGGTTAACCTTTAAGATTAATATACTTCCTAACAATTATTTCATATTTTAAATTAAAATTAAGGGAATTGATTGAAAACTTCTCTTTATAAGTTTATTTTGGAAAGAAAGGTGGGGGGGGGGGGCAGAGAATAATGTTCAAGGACATAAGAAAAAGAGGGGCTCATTGAGCTGAAGCCCTCATAGTTGTTCATCTATTAATAAAATTTATGTGTACTTTTATAGTGTTAATAAATATTTTTTACTCCATAAACATTGTTTCCTTTATTTTTTTGTTGGAAGTTGGAAACCTATTTGCAAATAGAAGGTAGGTGCTATTAATTTATATAATGTAATTAAAAAAGAAGACAAATTAAACATTTATATAATAAAACAGATAAGGGTCTAGAATTTCTTTCTCTATTAAAATATCAGTTACTACAGCAATTTAAATTAATATAAATATTAAAAAATATTTAAAATATGAAAAAAAAATGTGAATTTCTAGAAATTTATAACTTGATATTTTTCTAAACAAAGTTTATTTTTAAAACTAATTCAAGAGAAGAAAATCCATATACATATTCTTAATACAGCCTTTGTTTACGTTACCAGTACATATTTTAAGATTATGTCAGTTGTCACCCATAACTGGTGCCGCACTTTAGGGTAAAATTGACTTCTAATTTCTATATGGAGAAACAGCGAAAGTGTTAAGCATTTAGTATTATGGAGATAGTGCTTAAAAAGGAGTTCAGGGTTTCCCTGATCTAATGAAAAAAAACCAAACTCTGAATTCTTCATTTTAAATAAAAGCAGTAGAAGTTTATTTTTGGATTTTTAATGTGTTATTTGTTATTCTTCTGATTATGATGATGTGATAAAAATTGCCTTGCACATGGGGTTGTGATGAAAAACTCTTAGTTAATTTATTTCATATTTATATTCATCATTATAAATAAAATTGCAACCTTTGCATTGGCTGCAGGCACTCTGTTCCAAAATCTTGCCCCTCCCTGGATTTTGTTTTGAAGGTGTTTATGGGCAGGGTGGTTTCAAATAAACATAGTAAAATAGGGAAAACGAACCTAATGTTTGGTACCCCTATGCTACAGGGGTCCACAACAGACACAGGCTGTACTCATCTAGAGAGTCAAACTTCCAAAAGACTTTTACGTTAACTCCTAATCACTCTTTGGTTAAAAGATCAACTTCTAAGCTCCTTGCATATTCTGAGGTATGGTTTTACCTCCTTGAAATAATATTATTTACTAACAGTCTAACTCGAAAGATGCACCCATGGATGCAAGACCTTCAGTCACAGGACTGATTTCAGTCTTGGAGATTTTTTTGTGTGACTGATTGTACATTTTACTTTATTTACTTGAATTATAGCAATTTTGCTCTCAGGAATTTTTAATCGCTTTCTTTTATTGCAAGAGATCAATTTTTAGCCATAATGCAAAACATAGAAATCCTCTAAACCATTTTCATTTGGTTATTCCTAAAAGTTTTCAGTCTTGGCATAGATGGATTTCTTGCACCCATGGATGCACCATAATGACAAATGATGTCACACAAAGTAGGTTATAACAAATATTCTGTGGTATAACTCCATTCTCTTAAATTAGATGCGAAAATGGAGTAAAGATCTTTCGTATTCCCCCTAGAACCACCAACATAACGGCGTACCAAAAGAAAGCAGAACAAAGAAGTGACACGACCCCATGATGGCTGTAGAGGTATGCAGTGGTTGGACAATAGGTCTGCACGAGCTTAGCCTGCAGGCTCGGGTTGGGCCAGGCGTCTTATTTCTTCTTCTCTCTCCCAAACCCCTCTGAGCCTATTTTGGGTTGGCGTTTTATTTATTTTTATAAAAATGAAACTGTGAGGTCTAATTTAATGCCTCCCCCCCCCCCTCTCCCCAGCGTACAAATATTGGAATTTCAAAAACGCTAGAAATTAGCTCTAATTTTCTCTGGTTTCGGTATCATGCTGCTTTAACCCTTTCAGTGGCAAAGTACTCCTGTTGCTAAAATGTTGAATTCATTCATTTTCACCATAATTTAGAAACAAATTTATTAGGAAATAAGTAAAAACCTTTCTTCACGCTCATGAAAAAAAAAAAAAAAAAATATTTCAAAAGCCTTGTGTCAGTGTGACATTTAGGAATTAAAATTAAGTGGGATATATATGTCCCACTGCCCTTCAAGGGGTTAATTGAAATGCAAGGAGAAGAAGTGTAGGTAAGAATAAAAATAGTTTATAACTGTGTCAGAGAATACCAGTAGGTGTATTTTAGTAAGAGTGGTTGTAACAAATTTTATTATCATCCACATTCAATATAATTTATGTTGTCACTAGTAGAGTGGTTGTAACAAATTTTATTATCATCCACATTCAATATAATTTATGTTGTCACTAGTAGAGTGCCTTAATAAATAGGATAGTGGCAACATATGCAAAGGGCGTATGCTGAGATTGGAAATTTTTGTTAAAAATATCACAACCCACATTCCAAAACTTGACAGTTCTTGCCATGATTAGACAAGACTTGTCCATGTCATGTCAGCTAAGGTTGTATAGAAATAAACACCAAAAGACGTGAAGGATACTTGAATTCTGCTTCCTTGATTACCACTATACAGTCTTTTTCTGATATATATACCTGCAGAGACGCGGCTGTTGCTATTTGTGGGTAATGTCCTGTGAAACAAGGGTGCCTCTATATGAGTGTGCAACATATCCTATATATATAAAATCCTAATGAAACGATTTTATGAAATGACTAGCAAGTGATTTGAATATACGAAACGAATTTATGAATGAAACTTCATGGTTTGTAAAAAAATTTTGTTACATAGAGAGATAGACAGAGAGAGTGGGGAGAGATAAACATATACAAGGAGATAGATACAGAGACAGAACTAGAAGGCGATAGAGAGACAGACAGAGTTAGATGGGGATAGAGAGATGCACGGATGTAAAAAAAAAAATAGAGGAAGATAAGAGAGCTAAATATGGACAGAGAACTAGAGGGAGTTAGATAGATAGCTCCAAACAGTGGCATAGTCAGGGTGGGGGTCCAGAATCCAGATGCTCTGAATACCACTAATTTTGTAAAGTTTTCTTTGACTTTTCTAATCAGAATACTTTTCAGCGATAATCAACGCAAAGAAAACTTTGCATTATTACTGGTATACAGAGCATTTGGACACCATCCCTGGCTACAGATAGAAAGAAACAGGAAGATACATTGATAGAAGGAGATAGAGTGAGATATAAAGAGATAGAGGGCAATAGCGATAGAAGGAGATATAGTGATAGATAGATATAGAGAGAGGACTAGAGGAAAATAGAGATATAGACGGTGATAGGTAGATAAAGTGATATAGGTAGAGGGGAATATAGTGATAGATAGATATGGAGAGAGAACTAGAGGAATATAGGCGGTGATAGGTAGATAAAGGGATATTGGTAGAGGGGAATATAGTGATAGATGGAGAGAGAACAAGGGGGCGTTCGAGAGATAGAAGGAGATATAGTGATAGAGAGATATGAAGACAGATAATGTCAGAGAAATAGAGTGAGATATGGAGATTCAAAGCTAGATACGGAGAAAGAACTAGAGGGAGATATAAATGGAGGTAGAAGGAGATATAGCGGTAGATTGTGACAGGGATATAGAGAGAATTAGAAAATAGAGGATAGAGATATATACAGATAGAGAAATATATGGAGATGGAAAGTGATAGAGAGAGAACTAGAGGGAAATAGAGATATAGACGGTGATAGGGAGAAGGAGATATAGTGATAGATGGAGAGAGAACTAGGGAGTTACAGAGATAAAGTGATAGAGAAATAGAGAGATAGAGTAAGATATGGAGATAGAGAAATAGGTGGAGAGTGAACTAGAGGGAAATATATAGTGAGAGGAGCTGGATATAGAGATAGACAGTGATAGAGATATAGAAAGATAGAGTGATAGATATAGAGGAAGTTAGAGAAATAGATGGAGATAGAGTGATATAGATAGATAGGTGGAGATAAGGAAATGGACATAGAAAGATAGAGAAATATGAATATAGATGGAAAGATGATATTTAGAAAGAGAGTCAGACAAAAAATTCCGGAGATTGGCGCAGGGGGGCAGAGTCTCCTAGTCCTAGTGCGATATAAAATTTAATTAATTGAGATAACTTTGGGAAAAACGAATCCCAAGCATCTTAGAGAGCCTGCCATTATCGCCAAACTAATTGTTGTTAATTAGTCTGACTCATCTAATCGAACTCGTCCAGACGAGAGTTGACGAGTTCTGGGATATAAGTTTGCAATAGTTTAGGTTTAGACAAAAACTTCTGTCTTAACACGTGTCTTGTGCGACTGGGGACATGTCCCCAGTCTCATATAGATGCACCCTGGTGAGATAATGCAATAAACATTAGTTTGGTGAAAACAGCAGGCTCGTCCATAGACATTTTAGATTTAGGCTGAGCATGGCAACACTTTAGTCTATATCAGCTGTAGTAAAACATCAGTTGTGCGTTACAATTAACTCTCGTATTTACCCTCGACCTTAAATACTGGTTAAGCGCGAAAGCTCAAATGGTATTCACGATTAATTTGATTGGACTTCAGCTGCGATCATGTCAAATCAGTTTAATGGTGAATATCATTTGAATGTTCGACCGAGGTTTTCGCGCTAACCGGCAGTTGAGGTAGATTGTGAATATGAGCGTAACTGGATTAGATCAACGATCTAATTCCAATAATGAAAAACAAAACTGATAAAACATCTCTACTAGGGTTCCTCACAGAGTGGTGACATTCGAGAATTAAAATTTGATTGGTGTAGACGATTTTGGACAAAAACATAGTCGTCAGGTAACGTTTGTTGATATCTCACTCATTTAATCGAACTCCTTCAGAGATTATCTCTACGTAGCGTTGCAAAATATGAAAAAAACGGGTTTAATTCCGGGAATAAATCGGGTGTTTTGGGACATAAATAAAAAAATTCCCGGGAGTTTTCAGAAAGTTTCAGTTATAGAATAATCTAATTTACAGCTGTTATGCAACTGTAATAGATCTGTATTCACAATTTTTTGCATATTAATGATTGACTAATAAAAATATTTGCGATAACTAATGTAAACAAAACATAAATACAGAAATATTGCACAGTTCACATGAAAACTAACAAAATGTACGCTTCAGCAGCAAAAATGTTAAGAAAAATTAAAATATCAAATTATTTATAATAGACCGGGAGGCGGCAGCACAGACAATCACCTCATCGAGTTCACGGCTGCAATTCCAGAATTAGTTAAAACTCGATTCGCTTACTAAAACGCAATCGGTCTGCCAAGTCATATCTTGGTGGAAAACACCTTAAAACCCGATTTTAGCAGTTGACTCGTAGGTTTACCATTGTGTTTTCCTGCATCCAAAAGTATGAAAACATGGAGAACTGGGTGCAGGAAAACACAATGGTAAACCTACGAGCCAACCGCTAAAATCGGGTTTTTTCCACCAAGATACGGCTTGGCAGACCGATTGCGTTTTAATAAGCGAATCGAGTTTTAACTAATTCTGGAATTTCAGCCGTGAACTCGATGAGGTGATTATCTGTGCTGCCGCCTCCCGGTCTATAAGTAAAAAATGAGAGAGGCAGATCTCGCCTGACATGAATATAAGCTCCTGTTTGACATTTGACGGTGATTGCTTTGAGACCTATAAGCTACAGGGCTGTTTGTCTCATCATTCCTGTTATCAAAATCAGCCAATGTAAACAAAAATAAAATAAACCAACTTAAAAGAACTCAATGCAAAAATACAATGCAACTCGCAAACAAATCAATATAGAGGAATATTTGAAGGAGTGTTGCTTTGAGACCTATAGCTACCAAATATGCGGGTTATTTTCAACTTTATCTCCAAGTTATGGATTGTTGGCTGCCATAATTTGGACAAAATATTCAGTCTGAGAATGTAGTCAGAACGCAACTCTCTTATAGAGGCATCCGATCTTCATCAATCGCACATTTCGACCAACTGTAGTTAGGGTGCCTCTATAACATAATGGTGGCATAAGGGAAATAAAACTTGATTAGCAAAAACGATTGTGGACAAAAACGAATCGCCAATATCTTAATGCGTCTGCCATTATCGCCAAACTAATGTTTGTTGGCATGTCGAACTCGTCCCGGTGAGTTTCGCCACGCTCTGGAATATTGTTTACCACACTTTGGCCAAAACATTTGAAACAGCCATTTTGCTGTTAGAGATAATGAACCAGTCTAGTCAGTCGTAAAAGAGAGCACAAGAACAAGATGTAAAATTCAAAGTCAAATTTATTAAAAATTTAATTTGGCTAGGATTTTGAGAAAGACACCACTAAATATTCATTATACCAAGATAAATCAGCTTCCCCAAAACTTCAATCAACGAAATACAACTTCAAATGTCAATTATAATGAACTCAAAAACGTAACTTTTACAGCTTTGAAGACGTAGCAAACCAAGATGCTTTTAGCCAGACTTAATCTCCAATATGCAAGCTCGCCGAACACTGATTTCAAGATGTCCGCCTAGGCTACGACTAAAAATGGCACCCCGAAATTAACTTTATTGAATTAGCAGGAAATATGACAATAAACTCTTACCCACTGTTATAGAGAAGTTGCAATCAGCTGATCAACCATTGTACTTCACTTGGAGGTCAGGGTACTTCCACCAATCAGAACTGCCTATTTGTAGAGTGTGACCTCCAACATGACGTCAATTGCAACTGCCCTATTCTCCTTTCCAGCTTCGAATTAGATGAGCACGATCGCCGGATCTCACAATAACTCACAAAGAGTGGAAACTCCACCCAAGTTCCAATTTCCCAACGCATTCCGAAGCTTATATATTATTTAAAACATCGATTGACCAGATGTGAAAATTTGCATAAATATCGATGAAAAGCAGAAACTCATAAGTTCCGAGGTTTTCACATTCATTCGTCGAAAGTTAAAGAAAGGTAGCCCTGATCAACTTTACCGCACATGGACAATTAGTGGACAAAAACTACTTCTCATTCAAAACTTCGCCTACTCTTATGATCAGAGTAGTCGATACATCATACATTTTTAGCCTGAGATATAGTGTGGAAATTAGCGCATCCGCCGTGTCCGTGTGTGTATGTCGCCATTGTTTTATAGTGACATCCTAGCTGTAGTTGGGAAACAACGTTCATAATTGACAACAAGTACCAGGCCCACAAAGCATCGTCTAATTCTAAAAGGTCTATCTTAATTAGGATGTCTTTATATGAGAGCAACGATTTACACACAGTGCAGATGCCCATACTATGCTTAGACAGAGGTTCTTGTCCAAACTTACATTCCATGGATTCCAGAACTTGCTGGTACCGTGACTAACACAAAATACATGGCCGGTTCATGACTTTTGAAACGTCATAAACCGGCAGTGTATTTCATTGGTCGTGCCGGTACACGGCTGATCGAATAAGACAAGTGAATAAGAGCTTGGAGGCAGGTCGTACGTCGCCAGGAGAAAGATTGTATGCGACACGGAAGGAGATATTCGTATTAAACCGAGACCAACGAAATACCGTCTGATTCATAACGTTTAAAACGCGGATGTCAAGGCGTAAATCCAAATGCGGCCTGTGCCATATTCTGACCATGGCCTGGGATTTCATTTAATCTAAATTTTTAGATCCCAGTTGGCGCCATTTGTCTTTCAGCCGTATGTGGATCAGTTATAAAGCAGCAAAGGGCCTTTTTCAAGGCTGACCAACCCGAGCTAACTCTTGAAAACCTCCACTTGGGCTAGGCAATAGCCTGAAGTGTCTGAATCAAAATTAGTGAGCAGTATGACCCCCTAAGAGGTTCTTTGTGTATTGTGCTTCGGTTATTGGTCCTCTAGTGTACCAGTTGTTACAGCTTTGCAATTACTCTTGGTAACTTACTCACTTCACCTCTTCCAATTTTGTCAAATCCAGACTTAGACTTCTCTACGAAGTGTAGGGTAGAGGTCTGTACGGGCCGAAATTTACAGGCCCAGGCCCGGCCCAATCCGTACAAAAAACTTTGGCCGACACGGTCCGGTATAAAAGCAAAATGTTTGGCTCGTACAATTTCTTTTTGCCCAGCCCGTCCGGTATAAAAGCTAAAATCTTGGCCCAAATCTGCTCCAGTATAAAAGCTAAAAGTTCGGCCCGAGACCGGCCCTGAAAGAGTGAAGACCAGACCCGGTGCAAGTCTCGTGAATGAAAAGAGGCCTGTGGTCGTGCAGACCTCTAGTGTAGGGCACCATAAAAAGATTCTTGGATGCTTCATGCCAGTAGCGCAATCTGGGTTTTAAGCGCGCAGGGCAATTCAAAAATTTAAAATCCCTTCTTAGAGGTTACTGTAGTTCCTTATATTATAATTTTAAAAAAATGACTAATTAGAGCTCTTAAAAGATTTAGCGCGCTGCG
Source organism: Maratus michaelseni (assembly GCA_963931845.1). Classification (NCBI taxonomy): domain Eukaryota; kingdom Metazoa; phylum Arthropoda; class Arachnida; order Araneae; family Salticidae; genus Maratus; species Maratus michaelseni. The sequence continues at coordinate 419,856,000 of OZ007591.1, read as the reverse complement.
AAACTTTTGAGACCCTACAAAAATCCCACTTAAAGTAACACCACTTTCCTCTTACAATTTTGATTTTGTACCCCCAGAGTCCTGCGCGGATCGCGTTGTCCCGACCCAAACACGAAAATTCCATTGGAAGTAAAACCGAAACCCAACAAAAAAAAATCTTTATTCACCTGTAACCGAGATGAAAGAAAATTAATTCATATTTTAATAGATTTATAAAATGTAGTCTACAATTATATATCAAACAAGCAGGCTAAGCCCACTGCACTGGTCCATTTTACAAATGAACCTTAAATCAAATGAAATGGTGAATTCGACCTTGTATTTTAAAGTATGCTTAATACATTGCCCTATGCTTAATACAATGCGAACGCCATTGCACTATTATATTATCTGATGCGTTAGACAAAATTCGGGCTATTAAGAAGCAATTCCCTTTTATTTGATCATTTATAGTAGAGTTTGGAAGAGAAATGTGGCCTTTATGTCCAATAAAATGTTCTCTAGTCACCACACTACTAAAAAAAGAGAGCATTACAATCATTGAAGAGATTGACCATTGAACTTAAATAATGTTCGGGTTATCTTCATACGCGCGTACTTCTCCGAGGTTATAAGGAAAGGGCATGTTTACAAACAAACAGTTCCAGCAATCAGTCTACCACTGCATTTTTGTCGCAGCTATCATTGCAGGAATCGTCATGGCGACGTAGGCCAATCATATTATAGACCAGTTTAACGTAGACCAATCAAATCGCTCCATGTCATGTATACGGTAGGAGTCGCAAAGAACGAACAGGTTTTTCTTCCAAACCAACAGTAATTTAACCAACAGTGACGTCATCTGTCCTTTCCTTATAGACACTGAGTGGCCAAAAAATTAGAGACACCTCTTATTTGAAAGTAAACCAGACCGACAGTGATGTACAATGACTTAACAACGCAGAATTGCTTATATAAAGAACTCTCTGCTTCGTAGGACCACTTCCACAAATTCAAATTATTATTATGGATATAATATGATTTTTTATTTTTAATGAGAAAAGTAACATTTAATTATCTTTTTTACATTTTAATATTTTCACATAGAACACTGAAACTGAAAAAAAGAAAAAAAATATCAAAATGTAGCTATTATAAATTTTGAATAAATTATTTTATTAATATTAAATTTAATAAAATGCTTTTTTAGTATTCTTTCATTCATAATCTTTAATATTACAATTATATCTAATGGATGTAATAATAAAAACTGAGGCCTTTAACAAAACAGTTAATCCATGTGACATTTCAGATGCTTATATATACATGGATTAGCTAATTCAAAGCTGGACTCACCAATATAAAATGGTAAATCTTTTTTTTTCCAAATGTAAAGAGTTATTGATTTCTAATATTTTGCTAAGACAAGTAATCAATATCTCCTTATATGAGAAAAAAAAAGATTTGCCAATTTATAGTGCTGAATCCAGTTTTGACCAATATCGGTCGGTCCGACGTTCACCGATATCGGTCGGTCCGGGCTTCACCGATATCGGTTGGTCCGGGCTTCACCGATATTGGTCGGTCCGGGGTTCACCGATATCGGCCGGTCCGGCGTTCACCGATATCGGTCAATATTGGGTCCCGATATAGGCCGATATTGGAAAAAAAGCTAGTCATGCAATAACGGCCGGTCCGGTGTTTACCGATATTGGTCGATATTGCGAAATCGTTGTTCCCGATATAGGCCAATATTGCTGTGCTACCTGGGAATAAGCACGGCCGTTACTGTAAAAATGGGTAAGACGACAGATTTAATTTGACTTTGAACAAGGGATGATCGTCGGTGCAAGAAGAGTTAGTGAAACTACGACTTTTTTAAGATTTTCTCATCCAACAGTATATGGAGTGTTTACTGAGTGACAGTTGAAAAAAAAACTTCAAGCGATAAGCACCATTCCGGTCGAAAAATATTAGTGAACGAGAAAGGGGAAAAGCGAGCAGCACGCGTAGTTCGCAGCAAGAGAAGGGCAACAATACGTCAAATTACAGCTGAAATCAGTGCAGGTGCATCCCAAAACATATCCCAACGCACAACAAGACGGACTTTGCAAAGGATGGGCTTTAGCAGCAGGAGACCATCAAGAGTGCCTTTGGTATCACATAAAAATAGCAAAAGGCGCCTGTTATGGGCAAAGAAACAACGAAATTGGTCACTTGAGTACTGGAAAGCCTTGGGTGTAGCCTGGTCCGATGAATCTCGTTTCCTGCTCCATCATGCAGATGGCAGAATCAGAATATGGCGCAAACAGCTCAAATGCATGGACGCCTCCTGCCAAATGACAATTCTTCATTTTGGTGGCGGTGGAATTATGGTGTGGGGAATGTTTTGCTGGAGTACACTGGATCCGTCGATATATGTGAACACAACTCTGAACAGCACAGCTTGCCTCAACGTCGTTGCAGATCACGTGCACTCGTTTATGGCCATAATGTTCCCTTATGGAGATGGTCACTTTCAGCAGGACAATGCACCTTATCACCGCGCTCGATCGGTCTTAAATTGGTTGGAGGAACATCAGAGTTTAGTCTGCTTCCAGGGCCAGCTTTGTCCCCTGAACCCTGACCTCAATCCTATTCAGCATTTGTGGGACAAAGTCGAACGCCTCTATCCAATCTGACCAAACTTACAGCTGCCATTATGTCAGCATGGGTCAACATTCCTCTGCAACTGTATGAGCAACGTGTTGAGTGCATGCCAAGAATAATATCGGCTGTGATCAGAGCTAAAGGTGAACCAAATCATCATTCGATCAAACTCATTTGATTACATCAGATTCATTTTTATGTTTTTTCATTTTCGATGGAGGTTACTTGCGGCGGTAAAGTGTTCCAGGTTGCCACTCCTTAAGCACTGCATTAACGTGACTAACTTGGCGATAATGACAAACTGGCCTAGATGCTTGGCAATTCGTCCTAAATCGTCATAGCTAATCAAATTTTATTTCACGTATGTCTCTATTCTCTTACAGATAGACCGGGAGGCGGCAGCACAGACAATCATCTCATCGAGTTCACGGCTGAAATTATAGAATTAGTTAAAACTTGATTCGCATATTAAAACGCAATCGGTCTGCCAAGTCATATCTTGGTGGAAAAAACCCGATTTTAGCGGTTGGCTCGTAGGTTTACCATTGTGTTTTCCTGCTCCCAGTCCTCCATGTTTTCATACCTTTGGGTGCAGGAAAACACAATGGTAAACCTACGAGCCAACTGCTGAAATCGAGTTTTAAGGTGTTTTCCACCAAGATATGACTTGGCAGACCGATTGCGTTTTAATATCCTGTATGTCACCCCTTTCATATAGAGGTTATTTATTGCGCGCAACTTGGAGTACATGTGCGAGTGTAGTTTTGCAAAACACAGTTATGGAAACCCTTTATTATTATCAGGGCTACACTAGATACTGGGCTTGTTCATTCATTATCATGACGTCACAAAAGGTGGCCGGTTGCGACGAAAGACATACAGCGATTGGCACAAAACGATGGACGCGTCACTTTGTACCAATCTCTGGTCGCGGCCAGCCACTATTTGTAACGTTTTGAGAAAGAATGAGCCAGTCTGGTGACTAGTGTTGCCTTCTTATTATGCACATTCAATTTAATCTACGTAATATGTTAGTAGTAGAAAAAGGCAATGCTAATAACGATTTTTTTTAAACAATTGTATGTCGTAAACTAAAAAATGCTAAATTGAAGTAACTCTTTTCTTTTCAAAATTACTTATTCGTAGCTCTTCCTCAATGCCTTCAGTCAATACGATCCCCAATACCCGATGCCGTATGACCGCACCCTTTACGAAAAGTTAGCTATTGCTTCTGATCCAGAAGACCTCGTCGCACGACCCCAGGAAGAGACGGGATCTCAGCCAAACTTCTGCAGCGTCTCCCTAGAGAGTACAGGAAAGTTACTGGCTCTCTACAACAACCTTCCCATCATAGTTCCTATTCGCAAACAAGGGAAACCAGCCCATTTCACATTGTCTTATCGTCCGATTGAACTGATGGCTGTCTGCTCCAGTCTTCGAACGCCTTATACTTCATCGCCTTGTTTACTGGGTTGGCAATAATAACATATTTCATGCTTCTCACTATGGCTTTATGCCGTTTAATTATTGTACATCGCTTCTCAGTAAATTCTATGATGACATCTCTGGTGCTCGTAACTCCCGTCTAGCGGCCTTCAATATGCCTAGACATCCGGTTGGCATATGACTCAGTTTGGATCAACGGGCTGATTTACAAACTCGCTGTCCTTGGCGTACGGGGCAAGATTAGACGCTGGATCGGACATTTTCTGACTGACCGCTCCATCTGCATCCGCTGGAAGTCAGTTTACTCCAATAGTCGGCAGTGCAAGAGAGGCGGGCCCCAGGGAAGCGTCCTCTCCCCGTTCTTATTCATGGTTTTCCTCCAACATATTTTTGAGATCCTAGAGTCCATATCCTGATCCTCTTATACACGCTGGGAGAAGACCCCTCAGCAAGCACCTTTGCAAAACCATAAAACAGCATAGACATGCTGCTATTACATTGCACTGCTTACCACCTTTCCGTTTCACCGGACAAAAGCGTCGCCATCGATTTCTTTCGTCACCGATCTTTTGTTTCTACGGCCATGCTCTGGGGTACGACACTCAAGTGGAGCTCTGTAGAAGACATTTGAGGAGTATTGTTCAGTAGATCCCTCTTTTTAAACCACAATTCTCATCCATATGAGCTAAGACTTTTAAGACGTTAAATTATCTGAAGGCGGTTGCCCGTGTAGTCATAGTGTAAACAGTGTCCATATGTTGAGCTTGGCCAATTCTACTGTTTGCAACCGCCTAGAGTATGCCTGCCATCCCTTTTTGTCAATGTCAGTCCATCCTCTCTCGTCTCTCACTACAATGCCGCCCACCATATTACCACTGGTCTTCCAAAGTGTACGCTTATCCCGCATAATTTCCGTCTCCACCGCCGATCGACGATTGGGACTTTAACGCTTTCTGATTATTTATAAAATAAAACGCTTTTTAAGTCATTTCCGGTATTTTGGAGGATTATGAAGATTTAAGAAGATATGATATAAGAAATTAATATATATTATTAGATTATATAGAAATATTATATTATATAGAGATTAGATTATTTAGAAATTAATTAGATTATATTACTATAATATTTATTATATTACAGTTATATATTAATTAGATTATATAGAAATTAATACATATTATATAAGAAACAAAGTTCAACCAGAAATGACTTAAGAAGCGTTCGGTTTAACAATTAATCAGAAAGCGTTAAAGTCCCAATCGTCGATCGGCGGTGGACAGGGAAATTATGCGCTTATCCCACTCCTTCGCCGTGAGGCGAATGCTACTTCCATGGACAGCCGGATCCATTGTATGACTCAGTTTCCTTGTTTGCCAGCTGTCCCTTCCAAACGCTCCATTTTCGGCCCATTCTGCTACCGGGTTTGGAAACCTCTCTGCTGATCCCCTAGCTCTATAGGGGCCTCCATAAATGATGTCACGTTTGGAGGGGGAGGGGGGGTTCATGAAATTGTGACAAGGGGGTTGGAGGGGGTAAGAAGAAGTGTGACATCACACACTTTGGTTAAAATAAAATCATTAAAATCAGCAGATCAAATTTTGAAATTACCAGAATTTGAGTGTATTTTTTAATCGGACTAAAACAACTTTCACGTGATTTGTTTTCACTTATATTCCTTTCTTTTCAAAAAAACATATAAATATTTTATTACTAATTGTATTACTTTATTGTATATTAATTATGTTTTTGTCGTAAACCGTAATCTTATTTTATACAAAATAAATACACGAATAATAATTTACTGTTATGCTCACAAATGTCATTAAAACTTATACTTAAAGTTGAAAAATAAAATTTGAAACATGATCTATAACGTAGTGCCTTGTTTCTGAACTCCAAGTATATGTCTATATAATATAGCGTGACATGTGACAAGGGGGGGGAGGCGGTATGGTGAAGTGTGACACTTTGTGACTAAGGGGGGGCAGGGGGATGAAAAATATTGAAAAAAAGTGTATCATCATTTATGGACAGCCCCGTAGGGCAGTTGCGAGGCTAATGAAAAAGAAAGGCTACCGCGGTACTTTACGCGTATCTTTTTTTACAGACCGCGGGAGTCACGTGATGCTCGAATGCAAGTGTACGAAAAGAGCATCACGTCACTCTAGCGGTTTGTAAAAAAAGATAAGTGGAATGCACCACGGTAGCCTGTTTTTTTCGTCAGCCTCGAGTTTGGACCCTGTGACATCAGAATCATTATTTTATCCATGATCCTATCCATGTCTTTTTCGTTAGCCTCTGAGCAGTTGCAATTGACGTCAAGCGTACTCACCACTGATTCAAGGTTCTTGTGAACCCAAATGAGTTATCTACAGGGAAATGACCCCACAGGTGTGCTCTTCGGCCAAGGAGAACATCGCCACCTGCGTACACTTCCCCTGCACCGAAGCAGTTGATGAAGGTCGTTACAGTAGCAGAGCCTATGTAAAGAGGAAGCTTCCACAGAACACTTGGGGACTTACCAGAACACTTGGGGACTTACCAGAATTCTCTAGAAGCTTTAGGGCTGGAAACCCAAGAGTGTGCCATGCCGTAAACAAGAGAATTAATACATGCTCTTGCAATACCGACTGCTTCGAACGCAGGTGAATTGGGTAAAATTGAGCTGTGCCACCAGGTGCCGGAGATCACCTGTCAGTAGAGATGCAAAAAACCCACAGTTTTTGAAAGACGGGAATAAACATGGGAATTTTGGGGAATAAACCCGGAATTTTGAGGAATATTGGAAATTTTGAAGGAGTTTTGAAGGTAAACAAAACCAGCCATTTTTAAACTGTAAATTTTTATTTTAAGACATTCTAGGCACTGTTCCGAGATATTTAAAATAGATTTTTCATTAGAAATTCACAAAACTTATGATTTTGCACTTTTTATAATTTATTCAAAACTCACCAGCTGTAAATTAATGAAGATTTGAATTATTCTTTAAAAATTTAAATTGTTTAATTTCTATTAGCTGGCATATCCACTATTCAGACATATTCTATATTAATTTTCTTTGAAATTGTATTGATCATGTTTAGTAATGTTTATTTTCTGTTTAAGACATTCTAGGCACTGTTCCGAGACATTTAAAATAGATTTTTCATTAGAAATTCACAAAACTTATGATTTTGCACTTTTTATAGTTTATTCAAAACTCACCAGCTGTAAATTAATGAGGATTTGAATTATTCTTTAAATATTTAAATTGTTTAATTTCTGTTAGCTGGCATATCCACTATTCAGACGTATTCTATATTAATTTTCTTTCAAATTGTATTGATCATGTTTAGTAATGTTTATTTTCTTTTTTGTTTACATTGCGCATTCTGAGAACAGGGGTGTTGTTTACATCATTTCATAAATAAATCTCATTTGCACTCTCATTTCTTACTTATTTATAAGTAATACATTTAAATTTTTCTTATTTAATATTTCTGCAGCTTAAGCGTGTATCCATAATATGCAAACAGTCCGAAAGACTGATCTATTATAGTTGCATAATCGCGTGTGTTAGCAATCTTGTGACAAATAAAAACACTTCAGAATTATTTTCTACTTTTGACATTATAGAATGTTAAATTACTTTGCTGTTAGACATGCATTAAATCATATTTAAAGTATAAAAATGAAGAATATTGGGATTTTAGGATGTATGCATTCTTAAATGAGAATATTTTGTTATTTAAATAAAACTTTTATAATTATCATAATTACAATGTGAAAACAATCAGTGCAATTTCAACTCTGTGCTTGCATATATTGATTAATATGTAGTTTTTTTTAAACACTATGTTATCCATCATTATTTTTTTTTAATATATACATTTGTATTTTGGTCAAGCTTAATTTGAATATATAATAAATATGCAAGCAGGGTTTAAACTGCAATTTTGTTTTTCTTAATTTTACAAAAGTATGTCAATAAGATATTAGCTAAAAAGCCACTAAAGAAGAAAAAAAGATGTAGAAAAGTGAATTTCTAAGTTTTGCGCAAATGTTAGCAGGGTCATAAATCATGCAATATTAATTTGTAATTTTAGATTTAAGTTTTCTGAAGTTATACAAGAATTAACATAATACAACCCCCCCCCCCCCCCTCCAAAAAAAAAAAAACTGACATTGGTAATAGCTAAAATATCTGTTGCTCCTTTTACCTAAAATGATAAGGAAAATTGTTTGCCAGGTTAAACCCTACATACAAATGATATGCAAGAAGGGGAAAAAAGAGAAGGTTGGCGGCTTTCATGTTTTGATCAAATTAATCCTTTTAGTTTACATTTCACTGTCGAGTGTTGTGTTACTATTATGAAACATCACATTTTGATTGAGTTACGCAAGTTTTACCACTGGATATTTCTTTTGAACATATTAATTGTATGCTTTTTTAAAATAAGAAATGTTTTGCTAGTTTTCAAAATTGAAAACACAAACTTTAAGTCGATTCAACTTTTCTACCTCATCTGTCTGCCACACATAAAATTTTGCTTGTTTATATCAATTTTAATATTTCAGATGCAAATTTTATGACTATTGGATTTAAAAAAAAAAAAAAAAAAGCTCTATACAAAATTAATGTCGAGTATATCAATATGTGCTTGTAACATATTAAATCAGATTTTAAATATTTCATATTTTATGCAACAACTATCTAATCCAAGATAAATTAATAACTAAAAACTATCAGTTGAACAAGACAAGTATATTAAATTTTATATGTTTCTTCACAGAGGTACATGTATATATAATGTAATTATTTAAAAACCAAACATGTCAAAAAATGTTTCCAGTTTTTAAAAAAATTACTTTGTTATTAACATAGCTACTAACATTCCATTTTTTTTTTTTTTTTTTTTTGCAAGTTAAACATAATTTAACCCAAAAGAAATATTCCTTGTCCCTATGTGATTATAAACTTCTTTCCTTTAATAAAATCTCTGGTTTTATATGATTTGAAAAAAGGAAAATTAGCAGCTATTTATAAAGTTATTTTGGTTCAAATTTCTATTTGTTTATCAACAGCAACAAATGTACTGAATTTTGTTTACTGACATTGGTTTATGTTTCTTGAAACTCTTCAAAAAAATCTATGCAGCAGGAAGTATTTAAACAAAATAATATAGAAATAAAAAGACAAATTTATGATTAACGCTTGAAAATAAACACTTTATATTAGATATATTTATCATAAGATATTGTTCAGAGTAACTTAGCTCAGTAGTTTTTTTTTTCAACTAAACATGAAACTAATTTTTATTTAAATTAAATAAATTTATAACCAACATTATTCAGTTAGCTACAAGGTTACAATAAAATATATTAAAAATTCTCATAAAATGTTTAATATATATATATATATATTATACTCATTATTACTTTTAATTCTTATCACCAGTGATGTGATTCATTTTTATGCTACAAAAAACAGAGTAACACTAATCGCAAATGCAAAACCTAAAATTAAACCATACAGAAGTTTTATAATCACATTTTCCAATCGTATATGTTTATTAAATATAAAATTTTGCTTTTTAGGAAAAAATTAAACACTTACCTGTTGAATATTTGAGAGTGAAAATTACTGCTTGTATTAATAGTTAATATTTGTACCAGCATTTCTCAAAAAGAAGTAAATGAAAAAATACTGTAAACTATAAATAAACTAATTCATAAATAACATATTTTAGATAAATTATGATTTCAGTTAGAACATAAGTTTGGTTATCTCAAATTTGAGAAATACTGGTTTGTTTTTCCTGTTACCTGCATACATTAACAGCACACATATCATGGCAACTAAAACGTACAAAATGAAATAACTTTATTAATCACTTTCAATGTCAAGTGACAATGATTTCGATTTTAAAATCAGATTCGATCTTACAGATACAAGTTTTGACACCCTTTCATTATTAAGTCTGTTGCGTGTCAATGTGTGGGTGTTTGAAAAAGCTGAAAAAATCCTTTCACATGCTGCGGAAGAAGGTGGAATGTTAAACAAGCGTAATGCAATAGAACATAAGCATTGACCTTTAAAAAAGCCTTTCCACCATACAAGAGGTGTTAACTGTTTAGCACATTCCCAGACAGAATTATTGCTATATATTGAATCTTGTGCTTTATATTTTGCAAAATCTGCTAAAATACTTGTTGGTTCATTAAAGGGAAAACTTGAAAGAAAATCTACTCCGGATCTGAAATCAACATCATCTAAATCATTTTGAAAATATCGAGGATTCAATATATATGCAGCGTAATGTATCGGCTGGCAAATTATTACACGCCTTGTTTCTACTAAAACTTTAACTGCATCTTCCTCTTCTCTCTGTAAAGGTGTTAGAACAAGTGAGTCTAGAGATTCCTTGATACATAAAAATACATAAGTGACATCTGACAATGTAGCAGAGTCAGATTCAATTTGTTTGATTCCATTGCAGATAGGTGTTATCATATTCAGTAGACTATGAACACTCATCCAGAACATCTCGTTGTCAAGAATTAGTTGTCTAATATTTTTATCAACATTTAATTCTTCTATTAACACAGCCTCTTGCAGCGATTCTTTGCCATTCAAAAGGCTTTCAAACATAATTAAGGTGCTACACCACCTTGTTTCTGCTGGAAGTTTTAAAGTAGATGCAGCAGACCCTCTCCTCGCCTTTTGTTTAGCAGTAAACACAGATAATAATGCTTGTTTATTCTTAACATACTTTACCACTTCCTTTGCGTTTGAAATTATCATTTGAAAAGTTTTAATTTTATAAATGTCATTCAGCAACAAATTTAAACCATGTGCTGCACAACCAATAGTAAAGATATGTGCATACTGTGCTTGTACCATTAACCATGCTGCCTTCATATTCTTAGCATTATCAGTTACCAAGGCTGTGATCTTCTCAGCACCAATCTCGTCAATAACCTTTAACAACTCTTGGCTAATGTATACAGCAGTATGACGATTTTCTTTTACTTCTAGAGATTTATAAAATATAGGTGTAGGAGTAGTTACAACATAACTTATTATGCCTTCATTGCGGATATTACTCCAGCCATCTGTTACTATTGAGACAAAGTCAGCATTTTTAATTTGTTCATCTACAAAATTAGTTACTTCTTCATACTCCCTATCTAAGAGTCTATTGCTCAGATCATGCCTGGAAGGAACTTTGTATGAAGGTCTTATTTGTTTGAAAAACATTTGCCAATATGTGTTATCAGTTAACGATAATGGTACATTTGATGAATAAACTGCTTTAGCAAAAGCAGAATCTATTTTTTCAGATTCATTTTTCGACATCGAATCAAAGAATGATCTTAAAACAGATCTATTTGACTGCGGTTCAGAACAGCTTGAGGTGGCAGCAGGAATAATATCTGAGGTTTGAAATGAAGGGATAGGACTACTTCTTGCCGATTCTGAATGGCCTTGATTAATCAATAAGCTTTCCGGACCAATCAACATTTCCTGAGATCCCACAATCACTGGAGGTTCATCCTCTTCTTCACAATTCGAATATACTGGCATGGAGATTACTACCGGTTTCCTTCTGCATACGTCCAAGTGTTTAGACATTTTTGTTGCATTAGGCACCAAATACGTTTTGTTACAGTATTTGCATTTTGTAGATCTCTTGTCACCATTCCGATATTCTATGAAATGCGTCCACACAGTTGATAACGGTCGAACCATGATCTGAAAGAGAAATAATTTGATTAGTTATGATTGGAATAGTCACATGAATTTATAAAAAAGTTAAAAGAATAGAAATCAAAAAATCACTTTTTATGAAATGTTATAGCATATAGAATAACTTTTAAAAATTATTATTTCTTATATTTGGGATTTGTTTGCAAGGTTCCTTGATTAAAACCTTTTCTTGAATTTTAATCCCAGGGCTAGTGATCGTGCACTTTTAGTACACAGTGACACCAATTTTAATGAGTGTGAACCAAAACTATTCTCATCTGAAGTCCCGCGGTCTTGAAATTTCCTACGATGTCAGTTTATTGTGTGCTGCTGATTCCAATTGCAGTGTACCTTGACACTTTTTTTCCAGTGAAAATCCACATATCTCTGAAAAAGGTCTCATCCGTGTTCATTAAACAGACAACATAAAATTGATGATTTCATTTAGCATTGTTGAAGATGAGATTTCTTTTTCATGCTAGTGGCACTGTATAAATTCAATTATGTATGATCAATAGAAAGTTATTTTTTCTATGCTTTTTTAGTCAAATTCAAACTTGATACAATGCACAAAATTTACAGGTATTCTTAGTTATATACTAAGAAGTCGAATGACATTTCTCTATTTTCTTTAAAGACTAAGAAAATCCTTTAGAAAATTATGCCAAAGTTTGAGATTTAAGCAGATTTTAAAAGCATAACTATTGAGAAACAATTTATTATAAGGTGTAATACATTTATAATAAAATGAAAAAGGTTATTAAATTCTAGAGCTATTGAAAATATAAAAATGACTTACTGTGCCAAGAAAATTCGTACTTTAAGCACTACTATTATTTTTTTCAAGAACAGCCTTAAATATATTTAATTCAAAATATTGTAGAATAATAAAACAGTGTATTAACATATTTTTTAACGCTGATTCTATTTTAAACTGCATATAAATTTAAACTTTAGGTACTTCTCTATTATCCCGTCGACCACTTTTCATTACAAAAAACTATCGCCAAACTAACGCCAAATAAACGGGAGAACATTGCCTTTGGAATATCAGAATAAATAAATAAATAAAATATAAGAATTTAAGGACACAATTGTTATTTTAATTTATGAAATAACTAATAAATAAGTAAAACATAATGAAAAATACCCGCAAATGTAGAATTGAAAACCACTTGATGACATAACAAACACTTATTATGCTTCTGACATCAAGTAAATTGGACAGCATTTTTGGCATTTAATCTTACAGTTTGGCGATAGCTCTTTGTTATAAAAAGTGGTCGATGGAATAATAGAGAAGTACCAAACTTTATTATTAGGTTGTTTAAGTTTGTAATAAAATAAGTGTAAATATTGGCTACATAAAAAAAGTATTTTTCCTGTTACATATTTGTGTTGTGTATTTAAAGGAACAGTGTAACATTAATTAAATAAAATTCATAATATATAAACTGGAGGTGAGTTTGGGCTTTTTTTTTTTCAGAACCTGCTCAAGCCAAAAGAAATTTTGTGTCGCAAGAGTTCGAGTCCAATTTTGAAAGTATGCAGTAGAAAACTCTTAACAACATTTAAAAATTGTTAAAGATTAATTTTCTCATTTTATTTTTAAATATCATTGTACAACTTATGACAGAAAGATGCGAGTTCAATTTTCCAATCATTCTGGAAAAGGGCTTCAAACAGAAAGCGAGGATAGACAAGTCGTGTTATCCCATGGCTTCTTCATGTTACTAACACTGACCATGCAAAAGCTTCATTATCAGAATGTTTCTCTTTATGTGTCAGCAACAAGAATTCAATTCCTTCTTAAAGTGATTTTTAAAAGATTTGTAACACTTTAAGAAACAAACTACATTCTTGTTTCCAAAATAACAAGAATTTTCCCATTTTTCAATTTTTGAATAAATAAAATTTTTAATATGAGCTCGAGCCCAAAGACTAATAATATAAAAATAGAGCCCATCTCAAATACAGCTCTGATTTAACAAACTTTTACCTTAATAATGCTATTGACAAAATTATGAAACAAAAATGGGTGATTTTTACGCACACTTCAGATAATTAAAAAATTTATCTGACTAAGGGCTATTTCATGAGCTATCTTAAGCTAATCATGAGCATTGGTTTTGGGAGAAGAGTAAGTATTATGAAGTGCTTGTTAACTTTGTATGCAAAAATTATAATAAAGTATCACTGTAATAGTAGCAGTGAAGAATATTCTTTATAATTTGGATTCCTTTTAATAGAAATAACTTACTATCTTGAGTAGCAGAATATTAATTTGCTATGCCCAAATATAAAGTACATTTTTTTTTTTTGCGAAAGAAATTTTCTAAAATAAAAAATAATCAATTTAAAAAGTACATTAAAGTAGTGATTGGCTCCTGTTTCACTTAAAATGCATATGAATTGCATTACAATTATCTACAGAATAAATTCTGCTATTAATAATTTAGATTTATTAAGTCATTTTTTTAGTATATTGGCTCAAAGATGTCTGAAATATTACAACAAAGGCATCAAGCTGTTAAAGTTTTTAAGTATACAAATAATAAGAAAATCAATTTTAATTAGTTTTTAATCTTATTTCTATTTAAAATTTGAAAAATAAATTACTTATAACCAATATGTACTTAAAAAAATGGAATTCAGCCTTAAGTTCGGCCGAATAATTCGTATTCCATAATCGGCAAAATCATTTCGTTCTTCGTTATATCCCTACAATAAATAGATTTTATACTTTATAATAAAAATTATACCTAATAAAGCTAAAACTTATTACTTACGTGAATTTAATGAATCTGTGAAGAAACAAATGATGATATCCTGTTCAACTAAATTATAAATTATAAGGTAAAAACCAACGTGTTGAACACTTCCTTGCCTCGCTAGATCGCTCAGTTGCAGAGTAAAGAAGAGTTGAGTTGCTGCTGAAAGTTACAGTTAAGAGTACAAAAATTGAAATCATTAAAGAAAATTAAATAATAAATTAAAATTTTTTATTTCTAAAACTTTCTGAAAACTCCCGGAAATTTTCAAAATTTCCTTCCCAAAAAACCCGGTTTATTCCCGGGAATAAACCCGGTTTTTTCCAGCCTTTGCAACTCTACCTGTCAGGCACGTCAACTGCCGTACCCAAGTTCTAAGAAACTCAGAGGCGATTCTGAGTAAAAAAAATTCCGAAATTCAAAACAAATTTTCTGAAAGTATACAATAAGGGGGGAAGGGGGAATCCACTCCCGGCACTAATTATGTGTTTTTTTTTCGCACCCCTTTGACGATTTTGCGATTTTTCGCCATCTATTGACGAAATTTCCGGTTTTCCGCGATCTTTTCACGAAATATGCGGTTTTTCCGCGATCCTTTGACGAAATTTGTCGTTTTTCGAGATCCTTTGATGAAATTTGCCGTTTTTTCGCAATCCTTTGACGAAATATGTTGTTTTTTTGCGATCCTTTGACGAAATTTACCGTTTTTTCGCGATCTTCTGACGAAATTCGCCATTTTTTCGCGATTCTTTGACGAAATATGCGTTTTTTTCGCGCTCTTTTTTTGAAATTTGACGTTTTTTCGCGATTTTTTGACGAAATATGTGGTTTTTTTTCGCGATCCTTTGACGAAATATGCGGTTTTTTCGCGATCCTTTGACGAAATTTGCCTTTTTTTCACGATCCTTTGACGAAATTTGCCGTGTTTTCACGATCCTTTGACAAAATATGCGGTTTTTTCGCGATCCTTTGACAAAATTTGTCGTTTTTTCACGATCCTTTGACGAAATATGCGTTTTTCCCCGATCCTTTTTCGAAATTTGCCGTTTTCTCGCGATCCTTTGACGAAATGTGGTTTTTCGCAGTCCTTTGACGAAATTTGCCGTTTTATCGCGATCTTTTGACGACATTTACGTTTTTTCGGCGATTGTTTGACGAAATTCAAGTCTTTTTTTCGTAATCCCTGGACGAAATTCACGATCCTTTGACGAAATTTGCGTTTATCCCGCGATCTTTTGACGAAATTAGCAATTTCTTTTCGAACGATTGACGAAATTGAATTTTTTCGTCGACCATTTGTTGAAAAACGCGATATATTCTATGTCCGAATTTATGACAGATTTTTTTTAAATTTTCGTAAATGGCTGCCTTAATTTTTCGGAAAATTCGGAACAGAATCATCCCTGGACGAGCACGACCAGGAGAGTTCCTGTATGCTCTACGGCCGGTGGACGTAATTCGCGATCCTTTGACGAAATTTGCGTTTTTTGCAATCTTCTGACGAAATTCGCGTTTTATCGCGATCCTTTGACGAAATTTGCGTTTTTTACAATCTTCTGACGAAATATGCGTTTTTCCCCGATCCTTTTTCGAAACTGGTCGTTTTTTCCCGATCCTTTTTTGAAATTTGCCATTTTTTTCGCGATCCTTTGACGAAATGTGCGGTTTTTTCGCGATCCTGTGACGAAATTTCCAGTTTTTTCATGATCGTTTGACGAAATATGCATTTTTCCTGCGATCTTTTGACGACATTTACGTTTTTTGTACCAAATGTGTGGTTCCTTGGCGATTTTTCTGCAACCCGTTTGTTTACTTTCGTTATCTCCTTTCCCTGAACAGGCTATAGATATAATTTTTTTTCCACGGTCTGTAAAACCATTATATTTATAACTGATGAAAAATTTATAGAATTCATACAAAAGGGGTTATTAGGATCTCTTTATATAAACTATCAAAAGATAAAACTGGATCTGTGTGCCTGTGAACTTCATCGCAAATTTACAATGTTTTACAAACACGAGCAAATTACAGGGACTAAATATAACAATACCATGAGTAAAAATTGTGGATACGGTACAGTTAATTCTGGCATTTCGCATCGCTAT
This sequence comes from Maratus michaelseni, assembly GCA_963931845.1. Lineage (NCBI taxonomy): Eukaryota > Metazoa > Arthropoda > Arachnida > Araneae > Salticidae > Maratus > Maratus michaelseni. The sequence goes on along the minus strand of OZ007591.1, from coordinate 419,839,318 downwards.
TCGAAAGCCATTGAGACAAAAAACAATTGAGTCTACATCTGCGATCACTAGATTGATACATGCTCTAACGTGTGTGACACGCTACGTCACGTATGTAATCGCTTTAGTAGGAAAGGATGCAAAGTATTGGTATGGGAGAAAAAGGAAAACCCAATTTAAGCTTCGATTTTTTAGAAATGCTCTTCCGCTGAGCACCGGAACGCAATGTTTATGAGTTCCGGTGAAGTCTGACCAATATTTAAACATTGACTAAAAACAAAGAAGTATCAGCAGGAGTCAATCCAGGCAAAATTTGGGGCCTATTTGAGGTCCCTTCACAAAAATCAATTTAATAAAATGGGTCCCTTCACAAAATTCCTTTTATTAAAATGGGTCCTTTCGCAAAATTCTGTTCCATAAAAACTTACCATTTATTATTTATTTATTATTTTATGATATTTTAAAATGTGTAATTTGTAAACAAACAAGTTCACCAGAGAAGAAAACTTCAGCAAAAGGATTTAAAAAAGTTTTTGTTTATAAATGCTTGGTTCGAATTTGAGTATAACTGGATTTCAATTTTCGTTACAAAATGTTATTTTTCACAAAAATATAATAAATTTCACAAAATACCGTTTACTTTTCACAAAATGGGCCCCAAGAAAAAAAAAACCTGCATTGACCCCTGATCAGAGTCAAGCTCCGGTAAGCTATCGCGCAAATTAATCGCCGCTCACAGGCATGGATCTATAAGTCAATGAATTTACAATCAGTGCTTTTTTCCTCCGAGGGACAGGATGCAGTACCTCCCCGAGAGCAAGATGTCGTTGCTACATTACCAACAAATGAAATACAGTCTTTAAATTTGTGTACAGACCCTCTACGAAACAAATGATTCGAAAGAAACACTGATTGCGAAAATCTGTTGAATCACAATAAAAAAATAGCTTTTTATAACTTTAAAGTACTTTATTTTAATTCTTACTTTTGTAAAGATATTTTCCTGGGTACGCACATATTATACGTCTTAGATATAAGTGACAGAAAAAACCTAAAAAAAAGGCCGTTTGAAACTGAGAGATACTTACAAAGTGTATGTTTTATTTTTCCCTGGAATTCGATGGTCTGCTAGTGTTTTGAACATGGAACAAAGACAGAAATGCAATTAAGAAACGGCCCAGTGTATACTATATATAACTCAATGCATCTGTGTGGCAGTATATGACCCTTCTTTTACAATAAGACATCTTGACAAAGGGACGCAGTCCAAATAACCAGTTTTGACATAACCGATGAATATGCGCTTTCACAGTTTTAAGTAGAATTTTCGCCGTTTAATTGAATCACATTGGATTTAACAAAGCGGCAGATTCCGTCAAGGCAGAAAGGCCAAAAAGTTTAATTTTAACTTTAGTTTTGATTCATATAAGCGGAAATTATAGTAATTTCTTTAGCTCTGGGGGGGGGGGGGGGGGGAACGCCCCTCCTCACCCTTGGCTGCGCCACTGCACATTACAACCAAAAATAAAACAACAAAAGCAATTTTCTTGCTAACTTAAATTTTTAAAAATAAACCAAATATACTAAATCTTTGCAGCTCATCCCAGTTATTACAATCACATTTAGTACTACTTTTCATAACGGATACCCTTATAATCAGTCTTTAATTTTAATACAATAAAAACTATCCTTATAATTCTTAGTGTAAAATAATATTGTTAACCTGAAAAAAAGTAGACAAAACATAAAACATTGCATTTGTTTAATCGTCGTGAGTTTTTCTTTTTGCATATAACATGCAATATAAAACATAGAGTAGTGATATAACATTCATTAAAAAAAACCTCATTAAAATAAATATAATAATCTCTAACTATAATAATTTTTATGACATATATGAGCAAGATGTTGAAGGCCTATGCAACAGCAGCTAGTGTCATTTTTATGTCAAACTTCTGGCACTGCATAAAGCAAATTAAATGCATCAGTAGTTTAAGTAAGCATTAAATTGACAAAGAATGGAATAACTATTTAATAACTGTATAGTTTTTCAAAAGTTATTTTTTATATATAAGTTAATTACAGTTATTAAATAATTAGTTCATTCTTTGTCAAATTAATACTTAATGAAATGACTGACATGTTTAATTTATGAGCTTACCTGTGTCATAAATTAAATGTGCCAGTCACACATTTAATTTATGACACAGTGTGACTGACACATGTGAATATGAAATCTTCCCTTATTTATTTTTTAATTGAAACTCAATCATATCAAATTGTGATATGCAGCTGAATAACAAAAAGACTCCTGAAGTTAAGATATTTTCAAATTACTTATTCATAATCTTATTGTTAGTAATTCTTTTTGCTTATATTTTATATTGTCAATTTAATTGATGTTTTTATATTTTTCATATGTAAATAAAAAATTTTAAAATTTAATTTTATTGAATCATTTGGAAATTTGATGACCTAATGTGGATTTATATAAATGAACATACTATACGCATAAATATGTGAAGAAAAATACTTAGACTGTAACACTGAATTTTATTAACAGATGTGATAAGAAGTACTGTGTAGTAGTTCTGAAATTGGTGAAATACTGACTTAGAATTATTGAAATATAAACTTTGAAATTCCCAATTAAATACACTAACTCCTCGTTATGGTTATATCACACATTCGGCTATTTTGCTCTTTTTTAGTTGTCCCTGATAAATTCCTGGTTTGCTGATAAAAGAATATACGGAATAGTCAGCAGCATTTCTGTATAAGCAGAAATTATTTCTGCAGTTCAAAAAGATAATAGTTCTATGGCCCAAGAAGAGAATGACGAAGAGGAAGTATCTGACGAGGATTTAGTAGCTTCGATGACAGAAGCTGTTCAGTTTCTTGACAAAAGCATATGAAACTTTTGAAACGTTGATATCCAAGCATATAAATGAAATGCAATTAGTTCATTTTAGTTCTTTAACTTCCAGTGGCAAGAAAAGAAAATATCAAAGAAAATAAAAAACAAACAACTCTGGATACTCATTTTCAAAAAATACTATACATGTAAGTAAAAACATATACTGTATGTGTACGGATTTGTATTTTTTTAACGTTTGACCATTTCCTTGTGTTGAACTTGTAGCTTTTTTGAACAAGTATTAAATCGAAACATAGTAGTTTAATTAAGGGTTCTTTATTTTTCACTTATAAACACTCTTCTCACTCCCTTCAGTTTTTCGCGCTTTTCTCTTATCTCCCTAGTAGCGCAATATATATCGAGGGGCTGTTATATAAATTTTAATGTTTTAAATAGAAATATTTTTAAAAAGAAAAAATATATTTTTTTAGGATGAAATAGATACAATTTACATTTCAATGATTATTTTTCTCTTGAAAATGCTACTTTTTATTTCCTAATATTGATAAGGGTGATTTTAATTCTTGGATGATTGGAGTTTGATTAATGCATTGAAAAACAAATAAATACATTTTTGTACTTAAGTATGCCTTGTTAAGTACAGTACAAGAAAATTGAGCCTATACAACTAAATCCTATGTTAAATAGAAAATGAAATACAATTACAAAAGAAGGTGTATCTAGTAAAAAAAAAATTCTCCAGTACATAGTGATTCTATCCTAGCAGCTTTTATTGCAATTATATTTGACAATTAAAAACAAAACAAAAAATCTGTTTTAGGCACTGTTATAAGCTTCTGTGTACATAAATTAATTAGATAAGAATAATGATGCTATCTGATGAGGAGACTGGAGCACAAAGATTCAATGTACTTTTCAAGTTTAAGAGAATTAATATTAATATTTTGCTCTGCAGTTTTGAAAAAAAAAAAAAAAAAAAAAAAGATTCATAAACAAAAGCTATTCAGTGAAATAAAAAGGTAGTCTTGAAAAACAGTTTAAAAATTCTGATTACATTAATGTTCTGTTTTGATAAAAAGAGAAATTTTTCAGGAAAAGTGAAATTATGGTTATAAAACTAATTTAATAAGATTTTAAGTTAAAACATAACTCATAAAACACTTCTTGAAAGCTGTAGCTTTCGTTTTCAGAGAATAAGAAATATTTAAGAAGAGAAAAATTTATTAACTGTTCTACGTATTTGTTTATACTAGAAGTAATATGCATGATTCTCAGCCAACTTTATAAATCTGATACTAAATTGAAACATGAATTGGATACTTACTACTGTTTAAAAGTTAATTTTTTATCAATAAAGTTAAGTTTTTACTGTGTTTTATCACAGCTTAAGCCCAATCCAAAGTTAAAAAATAAAAACTTATTTTGGCCCTTTTGTTAACTGGGTGCAAATCTTACCAAGCACCCCCCCCCCCTTTTCAATAGCAGCTTTTATGTATTGTGTGTGTAAATTAGAAACAATATTTTGATGGTGAAATAAATTATTTTGGTTAATTATATTGTTTCTTCTTCTTCTTTTTTTTTTAATGAAATAAATTAAATGAAAGTTGTGTACTTTAAATGGTATAAGGTGTTTATACTTTAAATGAAATACATGCATTAGAAATATTGATGATGGGAACAACATTTAGTGATTTATCACCTATACCCAGCTAAATAATTAACACATTTATTTCTAATGAAACAAAAATCAGAATTGAACATAAATTACTTTCTTAGTCCCTGAAGAGGTAAACACCATTTAAAAAAATTCAAATAAAAGGAATTAAAACACTGACATCAATTACTACTGGTATTTAACTTTTAGATACATGATAAATACAATAATTTATTTTTTACACAATAATATATTTCATTTAGATACTTTTGTAAACAGCTTGTTTTCATTACTTAAGAAGGAAAAATAAACAAAAAAGAAATGGACACATGTATTTGAATATTAAAAAAAATTCTTATTTGGAGAAAACATGTGGAAATTAATTATATATATTAAGGAAAAAAAATTGTCAACTATTACAAATATCCAAGCTGATTTTATTTAATTAAACATTCAAGACGAAATAATGATTTACATTTTTTTTCATTGTTAGTAGTACATGTTTTATCTAGAAAAGAGTGCTGTAATCTATCTAATTGCATTAAAATATGATGATTAGAATTAAGCTTGGTTCCAAGCATTTTGAAACATTTTTGGTAAATTCAATATTTTTCTCTAATTTTTCAAAACAAATATTTTGAATAATTTTAAATTACCAATGGTAATAAATTACACACTTAAAAATATAGATACATTTTTAAAAAAATTTTTGTGTTTTTAAACATCACATCAACAGTTTAATGCCTCAACAGAAGATTTATTTGTTTATTTATAACCTGATTATCAGATTTTATGAATTATCTTCTATGTTTTTAAATGATTTGCATGCTCATTTCCAACCTGAATAAAATGAGAATAGAAAGCATTAAAAATAGGTGTGGTGTTACAATTCAGATTAAAAATAGTTTTTCTACTACAAATAAACAAATTTATTGAAATCTAGTATTTTTTTGTTCAAAATTAATTATTACTACCTTAAACCAAGAAATAAGTAAACCTGTAGTGTTAAAATAAAGAATGTTTTAAATAAATTTTAAATATGTCAAAAAATAAACAAATCTATGATGTTATAGAATAGTAAATGAATTAGAATATTAACATAAAACCTATTGCAGACATATAATTCACAATAAACACTACAGAACTCAAATAAATAGTACAGGAATCCAACCATTAAATATGAAAGTTATTCCGAATTGCAAGGAAATAATTTTAAATGTATAACCGAAAAGCTTGCATTCTGTGTCATATTGTTTGCTGAAATTTAAATCGAAATATTATTTGAATTCATACCGCAGTTTTGTAAACAGGTTTGAATATTTACAGAAAAGTTTAACATATGTACTAAAACACGAATAACACAATAGTATAAACTGTATCGCTCAGACTTAATGAATATAAACATAAAAATAGCGAATAAATTTTCTTTTAAACAGGTATTAGCGTTTCTTCAATAGATTTTTAAATATATGCTATATGCTTTTAAATAGAATATTTATTACACGTAATGATTAATAATTTTATAAGAAAAATAAGGCTTTATAAAATGCTTGCTAAATACAATCAAACACTGATTCATTTACTATAAATTATAAAATGAAGTTTAACATAGCCATATCATTTAAAAAAAATCAAAACAAACATAAGTAAAACACAAAATTGAAAGCGATTAACTGCCAAATATTGCATTCGTATATTTTCTTATTCACTACAACTGTTTGCTAAATTGCAAGCGATTTACTGCCAAAAATGGTAATACCTCGCTGGAATCAGGCTCTGAATTCCCAGAAAAGGTAACTTCTGACGCATGCGCATGAGATGGAATGACGCTCATTTTAGGCTCTCGTGTTGCCAGATAAGGTGCACACTTGGTTCCGTAGGTAACAGTGAGCAAATTAAAAACGCGTATAATTTCATTTTCATGACCCTTCCATAAAATACATTGTAAATCGCACTGATCGGGACTAATATAAATTTGTCGATACATCTTTTTTATGTACGTGGTGAAAACTACAGCATGCTTCCTAAATCGCAACAAAATTAAAAATAAATCATCCTGGACAACAAACCCAGAATACAACTTATCATTAAGGGATTGTCCAGATGATGTTACTGGAGAAGCATTGAAAACAACGCGTAATTTAGTGGTACTATTATCCGGCCTATAAACTCCATGGTGAGGCATGATATATTTTGGACTCTCGTTAGTTACCTGCATATGACCTAAATCTTCATACTCAGTTAAGAATTCTCTACATAATTTTAGATACTCAGGTTCTCTTCTCAAACGTCGCCAAAGAGAATCTAATCTTTTAATGGCAATGTCTTTTAACTCACCTAAACACGTCTTCTTTTAATGGCATTCTAACGACATAACGCCCATCGTCATTTCTGAAATGAGTTTTCATGAAATGATCTTCGCATATTAAACTCTCATCGTTTTGCACTCTTTCTGCCTCAACATTTTCGATCTCCCAAAATTTTCTCAAAGTTACGTCTAAATTTTCCATAATTAACCCACAATGAACAGAAGCTTCGTTCTCTATTGCAACACTCCCAGTAGCAATGAATATCCAAATACTGAATTTTGCAAAATTATATCTGTCTCGGGAATCCTCATTTGACCGGATTATAAAATTTCATGGAATAGTTGTGCGCCCAACAATATGTCCACAGCACCTGGCCTATTGAAACTCTCGTCTGCCAATGTTAAATTCTCTAAATCTAGCGTATCAATATTAAATTGCTTAGCGGGAGCGTAATCTGTTATATTCGAGACTATCAAAAGCTCTACTCCTTTTTCGAAAGTTCTGCTCTGATTCGCAATTTTCGTTTTGACTACAGAATTTATCACTGACGATGATTTATTCAAACCAGAAACCACAACATTTATTTTTTCCTTCTTCAAATTAAATCTGTCAGCGCACCGTTTTGATATGAAGCATGACTGACTTCCATAGTCTAATAATGCACGCGCTTCATGGAATATTCCAAAGTTATAGGCAATCATTATTTTAGCTGTGCTCAGCAAAACCATACGAGATTTGTTAACATTAACATTTGTGGCTGTGAAAGATAACGATTCTTTATTCTCGGTTGATGAGTTATCACCATATGCTCCTTTCGGAACAAAAACATTTGATCTTGGATCTAAAACGGCACCCGACATTACAAATGACTTGTTATAATTAGTATCTTTTGCATTGCCATGTGTACGCCCTTCATCTACTTTTTTATCAATATGTAAATTTGTATGATGCCGTTTCTTACAAATAGAACAATTGAATTTGGAAGAACAATTAATAACTTTATAATGCTTAAGACAATTAAAACACAGTTGATTATTTTTAATTAACTCAATTCGTTCATTAACTAACATTTTTTTGAAAATGGGGCACATATCAAGATAATGATTCTCATTAGACTTGCAAAGAATACATTTTGAAACCCTAACTTCCGATACAAACACCTTAGAATTATTTTGTGGACTGAAACGATATTTTTGCGAATTGTTTCCAAACTGCGGCCGTGAAAACGCATTATTTTCTGTTTCACATTTATTCTTAGACGCTACATAAATATCACAACATCTAGACAATTCTTGCGGTAAATACCAAGATTCTCCTTGCTTTACACCTATATGAATTTGAAGTTCACGATCTAACGAGTTAAATATTTTGTCGGAAATCATTAATTCACACAATCCCTTAAAGTCATTCACCTTTCTTAACTGACAGTAATAATCAAATGTTGCAGTTAATCGCGACGCGAATTGAACATAACTTTCGTTTTGAAATTTTTGCGCCCTTCGAAAATTGTTTAACACTTCCTGCGGAGTGGATTGAAATTCCTCACTCAAATATACCATTAAATTAGTGGCCTTTTCGCCTAAGATATTTAAAAGAATTTCTGCTCTAAATTCCTCCGGAACATTCTTTGTTTTAAACGCTCTTTCCAGTGATTGAAAAAAAAGATTATACGATTCTGCACGCGACAGTACTGGAATAGTTAAGGTTTTAACAAATTTTCTAAACTACAATTCGATAGCTCAGAGTCACTTTTTACTACTGCTTCACTGAAATTATACGGTGTTTCTTTCTGAATATTAGTAAGCTCTAATTGTTTTTCTAATTGCGCAAGTTTAAATTTTTCTAATTCCAGTGCCGAATCTCTTTCTAATCTATCCCGCTCAGCCTTTTTTTCATTGTCTTTTTCCTTCTGAGTCACAGATTCAACAACCGTTTCTACAAGGTCATAATTATTCTTATAAACATCGCTCGTTTCAATTAATTCTTTTAGCGACACTATCGTTTGCCTTGTAGGTAAAGTAAGTTCAAGTTCTTCTGCAACCTCGATTAAATCATTCTTTTTTAATTTTAATAACAACATTTTGTTTGAAAAGAGAACCCAGTAATTGCAATAAATTAAAATCACACTCAAAACATTTAAATTAAAAAAAAAACTAAACTAAACTCAACAAAGTTATAAAATTTACACTCGGAATCAACACACACGTTAATTATCAATAGAATCCAAAAATGACAAAGTTAACTTAAAATCGAAACAAACACAGCACATTTTGCGAATTCTATTAAATTAACTAAAGCGTACTCACCATTACCACGGAACCGCTCGTCGTAATCATTCATTAGTCTTGTATTTTTCACTAAATTAAACACTTCGAATAATAATTTGAAGACTCGATGTAAATTTTTTTTCACCACTGCTCGCACACAATACACTGTAACATCGTGGAACACTTATACACATAGAATCTCACTTTTTTCATTTTTTATGAAGTACACAAGAACTATAACATATCCATAGTCACCTCCGGCTCGACGGACCAACTGTAGAAGATCAACTCAAGATACGCTATTAACACAAGTAAATTTCTCATCTCAGGAACCTTTTATTCTCAGCGGACGTAAGAACATCCTACACATTCGAAGCAACAAACAATACTCTTTCTCTCAACAGATCGAGAGGAAAAAAAAAACAATCACTGCGCATGCGTGACCAGCGGCGCAGCCGCGAATAATAACAGCCGGCGAATACACCCGCAGAAAAAATTTAAAAATTAAATAATCGCGGACAAAATTTAGTACAGGGACTAAAACATTATAACCAAAATTCTTTCATGAATGTAAAAAAAATCGTTTTAAAATGCTAAAAATCACATTGAAAATCGCATTTAAAATCGAAAAAACTTCAAAAATCGCCGCTGAATGCTTAAAAACGCTAAAAACCATATTAAAAGTCACTAAAAAATCAAAAGTTGTGGAGGACAAAATTTACTATGTTAGGCTAAATACTTGAAACGGATTTATCATTAAACGGAAAAAGGAATTAAAAATCCCAAAAAGGTAATTTAAATAATATTAATATTTTTTGGTGCTTTAAAATGTTTAAAAAAAGCAAAGAAAGAAAAAAAACAGAGTAAACGCCATTTTCAAATGTATTGTTATTTTAAAAGAAGGCAACACTTTTCGGCAATTCAAAATCTCTTTTAAAATCGGTAATTACTTTTATTTTTCTTTTCATTTCTTTTTTTTCTGTAAAAATATTTGTACACTCTTTTCAACTTAATTTCTGCATGTAAACATGGAAATTTTCAATCAATTTTTAACTCATTTAAATTTTGGCGAAGACTTTTTTATTGTCTTTTCTTCCATAACAAATGTCAGACCTATGTTTGTTTGTTTTTTTAATGCTCAGTCTATGAATATAATCGAAATGATATTGTGCACGTTGACTCTCAAATGTATCTCAAGAACTAATGCACGGAATTTAATAACATTTTATATTCAGTTAGACCTTAATATAAATGGGTGCTCATTAGTTTTTGTGTGTGTGACTTTACGTGAAAATTTCTTGATTTCAGAGATTTCACGCCTAAATTTATTGGGTTTGCATTACATTATCTGCAAACAATCGATTTAAAATATCCCTTTTCTTGAAGCAAACTTGCCGCAACAATGCATTTCAATAACGACATCTTATTGTTTTTTTCAACAATCACACAATTTAATCTTATCAGAATCCCTTCATCGTTATTCCAAAATTCGCAACAATTACATCCGCTGCTAAAATTATTTTCATTCACGGCGAGAAATTTAACAATAAAAACAATTGTTTAAGTCAACATTGCATTCAACAATTAGCTCAGTGGCACAACCTTTCACATATTCGAATTTCACCTATAAGATGCTTCAAATTTCGCATGCTAATCCATGATTTCAGGTAAATTTTAATGAATTATCATAAATTAACAATAAGTCCTAGTTTTTAAACAAAAAATATATATTTTTGTGGACTATATTAAATAAAAATAGATTAATTTGCCTAATAATTCGAGTCGTTCCAATCCTTGCATAGGATCATGATATCTGATACCATAATGGATGAAATAGTGTAGCAAGTGTAAAGTACGTCATTTTGATACAATGATCATCCTTGAGCTCAAGGAATAAAAACTACAAATTATATTTTAAATGTGACGTCATTTTTTATCGCTGAAAGCTTTTCGCAACGTATCAATTTTGTAATTTTCTATAACAGCTCACTTTCTAAAATGTGGGTAAAATGACATTGGACAAGAGGGCAACTGAAATAATCCTCATGATGAAAATAAGCGTTTTACATTGTAAAATTAAAGAAAAAAAAGAGAATTTTCATTCAATTACTTCGTTTTTGAATTTTTTATGTCACTGTTTTTCTAAACAATTTAGGTTGGCGTCTTAAAAGTGTTAAAATAACAAGAAGAAGTAATTTTCTACTACTCCCTGTTTTTTTTACAATCTCCTAAATCTAATTAATTCCGTAACTGAATGTAAGTGATACCTTGGCTACAGTGCCTAGAATACATAGTATGGAAAACGGTTTTACCGTTTTTTTAACTCAAAATTTTCAAATTCAAACTGGAAATTCTGAAGCAAGATTTTTTACTTCAAGAAGTCACGAAATATCTGCCACTAAGTAACTAAAAGAACATGATAGGGACTTTCTGGTATGAATGCGATATTCGGAATTAAAAATAAACAATAACGAAAAATCATGCATCAAGCATAGATTATGTAACACTTTCTAACACAGCCAGAAAACTGTAACGAAACTTTAGCGTTAAATAGGGTGAAAGAAGATATGTAAGTAAACAGTTTAGAAAACATATAACACATTGAAAAATACAGTTTTCGAAATTACCTTCCAGTGTCAAAATAGTAGTCGAATTATTTTGTGCAGCTCTGTATAGGATCAATATGATAAAATTTAGTTCAGTTACAATATTCACATTTAACAATTTTCGCCAATCGATGGAAATGCACTCGAAATCTTTTGTACAGCCCTGTCTATTATCTGAAGACTTTTGTACACACCACGTATTAAGCTAAAAGGCAACTTCAAACTCACTCGCAGCAATTACCAAACGTAAACGACAATATATCTTTTTTGCGTACCCCTGTATATGAATTTATTTATATTCCACAAACTTCTATTACTCGACTAAATATAGTTCAGCTTGAAAATGCGTAAACACAATTAAAACTACCCTTAAGCAATTCACTCTCATAGTCTCTAACACTTATGAATTCCCTTGTGTAGACCTGTATGTGATGAACCGAATTTATAAACACACACGTGCTATGAAAAAAAATAGTTAAACTTTAAAACGCAAACCAAAGTTGAAAACGCACTTATCACATATACACTGTAAATATCGCACATGTACTGTAACCGATATCTTTTGTGTGTCCCTGTAAATAAACGCAATGCATATAAGAGAGTAATTTATAGTGCACCTCAGTAATGCATCAGTAATTTTTATTATGTTTGAAATAGTGAAATATCACTAGATTACACTGCAGACGATTTTTCCCCATATGACGATGTGTAACATAGTTCTTTTGATTGACCCTGTAAATGAATAATAAATGCTTTGCACCCCCTATTCTACAAAAAGCATGTTTTAATGCGCTTCATAATTATATATCAATTTCATTATGTTTTAAATGAAGTAGCGTCATCAAAATGAACTTGAAACGCTTATTCCCCATTGACCGTAATGTAACGGAAAACTTTTGAGTGTCCCTGTAAAAAAACTATAAGTGCTACACACTTCAGTCGAAATAGGGAACATGCTATAGATAACGACAGTAACATATAAAAACTGCAGGTCAATCCGACCATATTGACGGCAGTTAGAGCACCGACAGACGGCCATACGGCAGACAAACCGAAGTCATAAACACTTTTCAACTAGATTGGAAAGTGTTAAAAAGAAAAGTGCCCAGTTAAACTGATGACATGGAGCTCACAGGCTATTCATATTAATTGTATGCTATACTCTTACTTCAAAGAATAATACCCTCGAAGAGAAAGAAAGTGATAATAAATTAAGGGGGGGGGGGGTTAACCCCCCTGCTCCCCTCTTTATACTTAACCAACGAACCCCCAAACTAATCAGGGAAGCGCCTTATCACAATGAACTTATATACAAAATTTGAAGCAAATAGGAGGATTTTGCATGAAAAACCCATTTATCTACATTAAGGGGGGATTTCCCCCCCTTTCCCACCTTTATACTTAACCAATAAAACCCCAAAACTAATCAGGGAAGCGCCTTATCAGAATGAACCTATACACAAAATTTGAAACAAATCTGGTGTGTGTATGATTTTGAAGTTAGTTTTTTTTTTTTTATCATATCAGGGAATTAATCTTTTCCACTCTTCTAGCAGATATTCATCCTTTGGTATGCTAAATAGGGATAGTTTCTAGTTTGCTGTCTTGTATCGAGTACTGCAACCAGGCACAAAAGAATGTGTATCACGTTTTTTGGTTATGATCAATAGCATTAATATTTTCAAAGCTTATGAAAATCACTATCCAAGTCAAAGGAAATAGGGTATAATTTATTTATTTAAAATATTTAACACCAGCTGAAACGTTTTCTCAGTTCGATTCTTATACAATGTTTGCGTTGAAAAGAGCTAGCAGACAGTGGCGTAGCCAGAGAGAGAGAGACAGGGGGTCAAATCCTCTGGACACCAGTAATATTATTAAGTTTTCTTTGCCTTTAATATCGCAGAAAATTCTCCGATTAGATAAGGCAAAAATATTTTGATAAAATTAGTGGTATCCAAACCATCTGGCCCTCCACCCTGCCTATGCCACTGCTAGCAGATGTCACTGCGATCGACCAGTTATCTTTTCAGCATCGTTCTACATTTATCGGATTCAATGTTTCAGTACCATTTTGTAGCCGTTTCCCACACTATGTATTCTAGGCGCTGTACCTTGGATAACGAATGTTTCAGTTAACGAAGATTCTATTGACTGTTTTGTGACTTGGCTAAAGAACGCGATTTCGTGTAACGAATGTTTTATTGGATTCGCACGTTAATACGAAGCAGCCACTTAGCATTTTAATAGGACAATAAATTCCCCGTTTCAGATAAGGGGCTATTTCACTCACGCGAAAGCACTCGCTTGCCAATGTTAATCCTATCGGACAGTTTTATTTAAATATCTCGTTTTCATTTCAATATTTTTAAACGATGTTTTTTATTTTTTTTTTATTTTTTTTTTTGCATTGGATAGCTGAGGTCGATCTCTACCATCGCCGTTTTTACTTTCTTCTATTTTAAGTACTGGATTCATGAAAACTTCCACTTCCGGTTTTCGACGGATTTATACGTTTTAGAAGGTCCTGAACACGATTGGACTAATTTTCGAAAATGTCTGTCTGTCTGTGACAAAAATTTTGTGGGCGCTCTACATCAAGACGTGCAATCTAATGCACGGAATTTTATAAAACTTTAGATTCAGTTAAACCTGGATATAAATGGGTGCTGATTCGTTTTTGGTGTTCATCCCCCAACAGGTGGCGTTGCTAGGTTGCATTTTTCACGATTTACGCAATAGCTCTATCTGAAGAAGTAATACACGAATTTTCATCAAACTTCCTATTCTGTTAGACCTTGACACAAATAGACGCTGATTAGCTATTGGTCTAAATCGCCCAACAGGTGGCGATTTAGACCAGACAGTGGTGTCCAGAGGATTTGGACCCCCTGTCTCTCTCTCTCTGGCTACGCCACTGTCTGCTAGCTCTTTTCAACGCAAACATTGTATAAGAATCGAACTGAGAAAACGTTTCAGCTGGTGTTAAATATTTTAAATAAATAAATTAAACCCTTTTTCCTTGACTTCTATGCTGCATTTTTCACGATTTCCGATACAGATGTATATCAAGAACTCATGCACGGAATTTCACTAAACTTTTTATTCTGCTTGACCTTGTTAAAAGTAGGTCATTAGGAGGTTGGGTGTATACCGCCCAACAGGTGTCGTTGCTGTGCTATATTTTTCATGATTTCCTCGATAACTGCGTCTGAAAATTGTAGATTGTCGTTTAATTTTTGTTTGCAGATGAAAGGATTTATACAGAAGAAATTTTTGTACGACTAGTTTTTATTTTTTGATTAACACTTTCCAACCTACACTGCTCAAAACAGTTAAAGGATATTGCAGTTTTAGGTGGATTTTGTATCTGGGAAACTTTTTAGCTGATTGATACATGGTCGACAGACATAGTAGGTTATATGAGAAAAAATTACACATGTTTGGCAGAAAAAAATGCATTTTATTGCGCATTTGTGTACAAAAGGAAAAAAACACAATTTGTGCATATGAGAAAAAAAGAATAAGAAAAGGTGTTTTCTTCAAAGAAAATCATTTTCAGTAGGGGGTATGGTTTCCACGGGCGGCCAGCAACGTTGAACACCTTTGAGGCATGGACTCAATGAGGCTATTAATGACGAGTTGGGGTATTCTGCCCCACTCTTCCAGAAGAGCTCTTGGAGAGTTTGTGGGGGTTGTTGGCGGCAAGAAACTCGTCTTCCTAGAGCGTCCCAAACGTGCTCGATTGGATTCATGTCTGGAGAACACGCTGGCCATTCCATTCGAACGATTCCTTCCTCAAAAAGGAAATCCTCCACCAGGTTTGCACGATGTGGCCTGCAGTTATCGTCCATTAAAATGAAGTTATCTCCGATTGCTGCAGCGTAAGGGACTACAATAGGTCTGAGGATCTCATCCCTATATTGGCGACCAGTCAGAGCTCCATCTCGAATGATGTAGAGGTCAGTGCGCCCGTCAATGGAGATGCCACCATACACCAACACTCCTCCACCGCCAAATCTGACACTTTCGTGCACGAACGCAGGATTATTCCTACTGCCACGGTCCCTCCAGATGAAAATACGCCTATTATCCGGATGCACAGAAAAACGGGACTCGTCAGAAAACAGAATATTGCTCCATTCATTTCTCCTCCAGTTGACATGCTCGGTTGCCCACTCCCTGCGGTCGCGACGATGCCTTGATGTTAATCTAACACATACCATCGGTCGGCGAGCATACAGACCTACAGAATGGAGCCGGTTTCGGACAGTCTGAGTTGAAATCGTGGTGCCTGTAGCCGAGCGAAGGTGTTGTTGGAGAAGAGTAGCGTTCATGTTTCGGTGTCTCCGAGCTGTTAACGCTAAATACCGATCTTCATTGGGCGTTGTTGCCCGTCTACGACCTTGCCCTGGTCTTCGGCCTGCACATCCACTCTCCAAAAAACGGTTCCAGATCCTGGAAATGACACTTTGTGACACTCCAATGGCTTGCGCTACTTCGGCTTGAGTTTGGCCCCCTTCTAACCTACCAACAATTCTCCAAGCTTCTGAATCTGTCAAATGACGTCGCTGAGACATCGTACTCATCGAAACAAAGCAATCACTGAATGCCGATCATCCTTGTCTTCATTCTCTTTTATCCAGTTGAAAGTCAAATTTCATTCGCTGCCGCTGAAGCGACGTTTTTGACGTCGAACTCAAAATTTGCATACTCCACAGTTTGAAAACCAGAAAAATTTGCATTTGTGATTCTCTTCTTCTATTTTCGGTAAAAAAAATTTCGTTTATATCTTTATTTTATATAAAACTTCAAATATCATTTAATTGTTTTGAGCAGTGTAGTTGAAAAGTGTTTATGACTTCGGTTTGTCTGGCCATCTGCCGTCCGCTGTCTGCCGTCTGTCCATGCTCTAACTCACGTAAAAATGCTCGGATCGCCCTGAAATTTTTCTATGTTATTGTCGTTTACATATTGTCGTTGCAAGTTCCCTATTTCAACAGAAGTCTGTAGCACTTATAGTTTTTTTACAGGGACACCAAAAGAATTCCGTTACATGACAGTCAATGGGAAATAAACGTTTCAAGTGCATTTTGATAACGCTACGTCATTTAAAACAGGATGAAATTGATCTATAATTATGAAGAGCATTAAAACATGCTTTTTGTAGAATAGGGGGGGGGGGGCAAAGCATTAATGATTCATTTACAGGGTCAAACAAAATAATTCTGTTACACATTTTTCTAAGGGGAAAAATCGTTTGCAGTGTAATTTAGTGATATTTCGGTATTTCAAACATAATGAAAATTATATGCATTACTGAGGTTCACTATAAATTGCTCTTTTGAAAGTGTCATGTGAATTGCGTTCATTTACAGGGACACACAAAAGATATCGGTTACAGAACATATGCGATATTTACAGTGTATGTGTGATAAGGACGTTTACAACTTTGGTTTGCGTTTTTAAGTTTAACTAAATTTTTGCATAGTACATGTGTGTTTATAAACTCGGTTGCTCATATACAGAGCTACACAGGGGAATCCGTAAGTATTACAGACTATCGGAGTGAATTGCTTAAGGGTAGTTTTTAATTGTGTTACGCATTTTCTGGCTGAAATGTAATATATTTAGTAGACTAATAGAACGCAAAGAAAAATATACATTGTCGTTTACGGTTGGTCATTGCTGCGAGTGAAATTTAAGTTGCCTTTTAGCTTAATATGTGGTGTGTACAAAAGTCTTAAGATAATATACCGGGCTGTACAAAGGATTTCGAGTGCAGTTCCATCGATCGGAGAAAATTGTTAAATGTGAATATTCTAACTGAATTAAATTTTATCATGCTATATCCACATCTATTGATCCTATACAGGGCTGCACAAAATAATTCGACTGCTTTTTTGACACTGAAAGGTAATTTCAAAAACTGTATTTTTCAATGTGTTATATGTTTTCTAAACTGTTTACTTACATATCTTCTTTCACCTCATTTAATGGAGGAGTTTCGTTACAGGTTTCTGAATGTGTTGGAAAGTGTTTGAAATTCTATGCTTGACGCAGGAGTTTTCGTTCTTGTTGTTTATTTAATCCAGATGCTCTCCCTTCCCCCTAGATTAGTATGGGAAGAGTTGAGCGGGTCTTTGTCAGGGAGCTCATGAATAAAATTTATTATTTATGTCACGAAATCTTTATTAACATGCTCTTTTTATATTTTTATTGGTTAACTAGCTTTTACCCGCCCGGCGTTGCCCGTGCCAACAACCTTAAACGTTCCTGAAATCAGGGTTGAATGATTTTTTAATTTTAAATGAAAGTAATGTTGGAGGCCCCACTGCCATAGACCGCATACACTGGGCTTGCCATGCACAATCCCCAAGTAGCACAAAGATATTGGCCAATAACAAAATGTAATATCGGCCAATATCAAAATTTGATATTGGCCAACGTTAAATGACCCCCCCTAAAATAATATTTGTGAATATTAGTTTTTGACATCTGTGAATGTTGGCCAATATTTTCCCACATTCCTGAATATCATTTTTTGACATCAAGTGATATCTTTTTCTGTCATTGCTGAATATCATCATTTGATATTGAGCGATATATTTTTGTAACATTCCTGAACAACATTTTTTGATATTAAATGACTTATTTCTTCATTACTGAAAAATCTTTTTGTCGCACCCCAGATGTGGCGGACAGAACAGAAAACCCTCATTATAAAACGAGAGATCTCTGTTTAAGGAAAGTCTAGTCTCGTTATGTAACAAGACAAGCGCAAACCCAAGTACTATAAAAGCATGTTCAATAGAAACCCAGGGAGAAAAGTTGTTATAAAAAGCTGTTAACAAAAGCTGGTGGGAGTAGATTTTTTTGTTACTGGAGTAAAAAATGTCTGACAAATGACAAAACTATCATTTAATTATCTCGTATTTTTCCATCACAATCGACATATTTTTTTTTCGCTGTTTTATCAAAGATTTATTTAAATATCACTTTTTATTACTGAGTTTGTTGGAAATTTTGAAAAAAAATTGTTTTAAAATAGGTAAGAAAATTAAAACTTAAGAATGTAATGGAAATAAGAAATTTTAAAGCTTGCTGTGTTAAAAATCATGTAACCCCCCCTTTCATAAAACTATAAAGTAAGATTTAACAACCCCATTATTTTGAATTTTGCTTTGTGAGAAATTAAATATATATTTTTCTTATTAATTGTAAGTCAGAAATATGTGTATATTTTTCAAAAATTGATGCACTACACGAAAGTTAATACGTACATAAATTAGCCAAAAAGCTTATTATATAATAATAATAATAATAATTACTTAGATGAACTGTATAAAATATATATTATTATTAGTGCCTAATTAAAAATACTTTTGAAACTAAACTTGTATTGTTTTAATAATAAAAAATAAAATTCTTATAAAAGTCGGAAATCCGAAAGCATTTTAAAACGATAAACAAGCATCCATTAAAAAACTATATAAATTGATTATTTTTTCTTGTAAAAACATTTTTAAAATGAGTATAAAATACATAGTATAAAGATAGTATAAAAACATCTTTAATTTTTTATAAAACACAAATTTTCACATGCTTTTTTATATATATATAAAAATAACTATAGATTCCTACAGAAAATTTTTATATAGGCTTTTCCTTTCTGTGCAAATTTTACGCCCAACGCCTCCATCAAATGCACATTGACGAAAACTACACTACACAAATGGGCGGTCCTTTAGAACTTTCCGTTCACTTCGGTCAAGATTACAAACTTCGTCAGATATGCTGAATGTCGACAGATATCTTAAAACATTCGAAAAATGATATTGTTTTTTTCGAATGTCAATAGATATCCCTGAATGTTGTAATAGTAATATCCTTTTTACAACATTGGCCAATGTAACCAGATATTAAAAATAAGGTCAAGGATATTAAACAGTCAAGTTTTTTAAAAATGGTAAAATTATTAAATTTTATTGTTTAGAATACTATTTCTGTATTATTATGTCATAAGTAATGCAAAAAGCTCTTTTGAATGCTTTCTTTTTAAAACTAATTTTAAGTTATGTCTGTGAATATCGGCAGATGTTGTAAATTTGACGTACGACATTCAGCGACTTTCAAAATATTGGCCAATATTGCCGTTGATATTGGCCGATATTTCTGTGCTACCTGGGTCCCATATGTTACTGTAAGCAAACCTGGAATTTCTCAGATTTTTTTTATGAAAAGCCAAATGGCATTATTTTCTCCTTCAAGCTTTTATCCAGGCTTAGGACTGGCTAAAAGAAAGGCAATTTCGTTTAGGAGCAAATATTTATTTTATGTTTTAGCCATAAACCAAAAGCCTTTCTTTTAGGCATTTAAAAAAAAGTTGCCAGCGCTAACTACAGGTATCGTTCCTTTGGAACTCAATCTCAATATATATAAAATAGCAGATGTCTGTCTGCCTGCCTGCGGATATCACCATAATTATAACACCTAGGACTCTGAAATTTTTGTCATGTGTAGATGCTGTCACCGGAAAGTGCACCTCGCCGGCGGTAACTACAGGTATCGTTCCTTTGGAACTCAATCTCAATATATATAAAATAGCAGATGTCTGTCTGCCTGCCTGCGGATATCAGCATAATTATAACACCTAGGACTCTGAAATTTTTGTCATGTGTAGATGCTGTCACAGGAAAGTGCACCTCGTCGCCGGATTTTTAAATTTTAATTTAGACGAAAAAAATAAAATGTGCATATGGAATTTTCGGTTTGAGGCTATTTTATGCTCTCCGCCAATGAAACAGCCAGCGAATGAGAGATCTAGCGAAGCGACGTCAAACGTGCATATGACATTCTGGTTTGAGGCTATTTACAACTCTCCGCCAAAGAGAGCAGGCGAAAGAGCTGTCGATAGCGACAACATTCCCTGCTCCGAGCTTAGCTTTGCTAGCAAAGGCTAGCAACAGTTTTACATTTGAAACTTTTTTATATTGTGAAATTAAACTAAACTAACTAAAATTCCCGTAAGTTAGTTTCTTTACTTTCTGTTCCTTTTTATATATTGTGAAATTTATTGTTTTTATTAATTTAAGTTTCCATAAGTTAATTCATTTACTTTCTGTTCAGTATAAATCTAGTATTGCTACTGTTGCAGTGCTAATTAATTATGACATCAGTATTTACATGTTATATGGAACCCGTTGTTTATTTACTTTTTTGTAAATAACATTAAATACTCAAAATTTTTGCTTAATGGAAATAGGCCTAAACCTCTGTGACAGAACTATCTTCATGTGTCTGCAATACTAATAACGTGTATCAATATTTATTTATATCAAACTATCATTTACTTATTTTTATTTCCTTTTTAAAAATAATAGAAGCTATTTCATTTGGTACGTTATTTTATTTTGATGAAAGCATAAATCTTCCACAAAATTTTCGAGTATTTATTCATTGTTATTTACAATCTTTCTTCCTATTACTGTTTTTGACTGTATTTTTAGACAGTTAGTTTCATTTTTAGTCGCCCAAGAATCAAATGATTTTCTTGAAATTTACTTTGTATAAAAGTAAAACATTCAGTTAATAATTTGAGTTCTTGGGAGTTCATTGTGATTTATTTTTTACCTCATACTTACAAATTAAATAGTTTTGTTTTTCTGAAAACATACATCTTACATTAAATTTTTGAGTATTTATTTATTGGCAAGGGGGAAAAAAGAGCCGGATTTTTAAATTTCAATACAATCTTCCCGTTATTTATTTACTTTTTTGTAAATAACAATAACTAGTCAAAATTTTTGCTTAATTGAAATAGGCCTAAACCACTGTGATACATCTTACATTAAATTTTTGAGTATTTATTTATTGGCAAAAGGAAAAAAATTGCTGGATTTTTAAATTTCAATACAATCTTCCCGTTGTTTATTTACTTTTTTGTAAATAACAATAACTACTCAAAGCTTTTGCTTAATTGAAATAGGCCTAAACCCCTGTGATAGAACTCGGCAAATTGTCTCGTTTAATAAATCGCAAAATTTGTCAGTTGAGGAAAAATCACAAAATTCATGAAATGACTGCAAAAAAATATATCCTAAAGAAATATAATATGATTTTAGTAGCCAGACGTGATGCTAAATTAGTAAACATGGTATAGACAAGAATAGATCCAATTGATATGCACAGTAGGTCAGGTGTTTACGTGATTCCCTTCAAAGATAAGGTTACAAATAAATTATTAAATTATGTAGGTATGACCATTAGAAAGTTCAAAATGAGAATCAATGAACTTATTAAAGATATTAGGAAAAATAGACCCGCCACTGCCCTGTGTAGATTATTCCAAATAAGTGATATTGAGATATTTTTCCATAAAGCAAGAATCATTATGTGGGCTGCCGATTTTAAACCCTAGAAATTTTATTGCAAGCAATCAACTGTTGCAATGATGTAATTGATATTATACTGTATTGTTGATTGTTTTGATTGTTATTGTATTATGAATGCAAGGCGCGAGAAATTTACTCTGGAAAAATTTCCAATTATTAAAATATGAATTTATTCAATTGTCGATGCTGGATTTTCTTTGATTTCCTGTTTGCCCCAGGGTTGGCGGCTCACGAAAAAAATATTCCATCTTGTGCTGCGTTTGTAGCCTTGCCAACATGTAACGGTGAAAAAGTTGCAGGCTGAGTATCGTTCCAAAGTGGTTCAGTTGGTAGAACGTCAGTGCGCTAATCTGATGACCCGGGTTCGAGTCCCGGCTTGGGTACTTTTTCACTTTGTTGGCTATACGCCTATTAAGCAAATAAAATTTGAATATTATGAATGCAAGGTGTGAGAAATTTTCTCTGGAAAAATTTCCAAGTATTAAAATATGAATTTATTCAATTGTCGATGCTGGATTTTCTTTGATTTCGTGTTTGCCTCAGGGTTGACGGCTCACGGAAAAAATATTCCATCTTGTGCTGCGTTGGTAGCCTTGACAACATGTAATGGTGAAAACGTTCCAGGCTGAGTATCGTTCCCAAGTGGTTCAGTTGGTAGAACGTGAGTGCGCTAATCTGATGACCCGGGTTCGAGTCCCGGCTTGGGTACTTTTTCCCTTTGTTGGTTATACGCCTATTAAGCAATTAAAATTTGAATATTATGAATGCAAGGCAGAGCATATTTTAAGGAATTCTCACTGGGCGACAATAGGCTTGATCAGTTGTTCCAAGCAAATATCTATAAATTCAGCAACCCCCCCACCCCGATAACTGCAAACCAAATAATTAGAATATCTATCGACTTCTATAATTCTGTTTATTTTACTTCTGTGTACTTGGTAAGTAAATAATGATGTCTTCATTGAATCATGTAAACCCGTTCATTTATAGCTAGGTAGCATTAAAGAAAGTCTACATTCACAGTTTAGATTAATTGTTAACAATTGTTATGTTAGTCATATATATAGATCAAACATAACATTCAACCTACCAAGTTTCTGTTACTAATTTAAAATGTATGTATGAAATTTATCACTAAAATTATTTTTAAATGATGCTTACCTTTTACCATTTCTACACTTGACTTTTGTACATAACTGTATTACATCTACCAATTTGGTATTTGGAGCCTGGAATAAATTCTCAAATTGAAAAGCAAATTTGAC
This sequence comes from Maratus michaelseni, assembly GCA_963931845.1. NCBI lineage: Eukaryota > Metazoa > Arthropoda > Arachnida > Araneae > Salticidae > Maratus > Maratus michaelseni. Next base: position 419,815,966 of record OZ007591.1, on the reverse strand, counting down.
CTGAATCATTAAATATTTGTTTTTAATTTCCCGTAGCTATAGTTTTAGACCCAAAGTATGGAACTAATCAAAAAGATTTTCCTCTTTCTGTTTAAAAAGATTAAATAAAAAAATGCCATGTTAAATTTTATAACATGTTTCCAAAATGCCAAATGAACAATTATTAAAGTGATTAAACATCTTTAGCCTTTCAGAAATTACTGTATTTTGAAGAGTAGAACTAAACAAGGAAATCGATTTTACTCTTCATGTTTAAAAAAAAATCTAATTCTAACTGTAAAATATTTCCAAAATACTACAGAAATATTTACAATGGGTTAAAATTTTTATACAAAGGACTTTCTTATGGAAATAATAAAATTAAACAAGGAAATCGATTCATTCTTTATATTTTAATGAGTTAAAATTTATTAAATTTTTATAATGGTTTTAAAATGTTACAATAATAATTAAAATCTTTAATTTTTTTTCTTACAAGTTATTATCAGTTGCAAAGAATTTTTTGAAAAACTCTTGTGTGTGATAGACTTCTTTGTCTGGAAGCTCTCAACTTCTTTCTTTGCTCTCTAGGAACCTTGCAGCAGCAGGTCTTGGATCATAAAAAGCTGTTCCAATTCCATTGAGAGCAATAAGCATTCTTGAGTTTAATGCTTTTCTTGATAGTCCCGACTGTTTGTTAGATTTAAGTGTTGTATGTATAGACAGAGCTCTTTCTGGGCCAGCGCTGTGAGGTGTTAAAGAAACATATGATTGTACCAATTTGTTAAAAACTGAGTGGGGTTGAGACGCTTTAAAGTAGTGATTGAGTCTTGCTGTTGATGAGGTCTATCTGATGGAGGAGGCAGTTTTTCAGCCGTGTATAAAGCAACCACATCAGCGGTAAAATCGGCAACTTTGTCTTTACCAAAAAGGTTCTCAACATCAAGGCGGGCTGCACTAACAACCTCTGTTGGTCTTCTTGCTTTTAAGAAAGCATCTATCCTGTTGGAAATGCTCATTTGATCCTCTTCCAATCTTTGAGAAACAAATTCTTTGTAACTCAATACAGTTTCTATTCTCACTGCAGACCAACATCTCTTGGTAGAAACTAATGAGTTGCAAATTTTACGCTTGCGAGGATTTTCTTCAACATCCAAGTCACTTTCAGATTCCTTAGTACCTACATTTATCTCCATCAACTGCTCTTCGTATCCACCAGGATAACACCCATCTTCGATAAGAGTTAAAGCATTCGTAAAAATTTTCTTTGACAATTCTATGTCAGGCAGTGTAATGAAAGACCTTTGACCTCCCAGCCTGCCCAATATTGTATCGTACTGTCCCTGCCTATACTCGGTATCTGCTATAACGACTGTCGCCAGTCATATTATCCAAAGCATAAAACCAGTTTTTGTTATTCAAAGATTTTTTATTTCAAAAATTGCCGGCACCATTCCCTGTCACTGGGCGACAATAATTTCACACTGGGCGACAGTAGTGTCGCCTACTTTATATGTTATTTTATGCCCTGATGTTGTGCTGCTTTTATAGCCATGCCAACATGTAATAGTGAAAAAGTTCCAGGCTGAGTATCGTTCCCAAGTAGTTCAGTTGGTAGAACGTCAGTGCGCTAATCTGATGACCCGGGTTCGAGTCCCGGCTTGGGTACTTTTTCACTTTGTTGGCTATACGCCTATTAAGCAATTAAAATTTGAATATTATGAATTCAAGACGTGAGAAATTTTCTCTGGAAAAATTTCCAAGTATATAAATATGAATTTATTCAATTGTCGATGCTGGATTTTCTTTGATTTCGTGTTTGCCCCAGGGTTGATGGCTCACGGAAAAAATATTCCATCTTGTGCTGCGTTTGTAGCCTTGCCAACATGTAATGGTGAAAAAGTTCCAGGCTGAGTATCGTTCCGAAGTGGTTCAGTTGGTAGAACGTCAGTGCGCTAATCTGATGACCCGGGTTGGAGTCCCGGCTTGGGTACTTTTTCACTTTGTTGGCTATACGCCTATTAAGCAATTAAAAATTGAATATTATTGACTATTCTTATAAAAAAAGTAAAAAAAAAGTTTTTTTCTTTTTTTTGCTGGCTAGTATTATAAACAAAATTTATAAAATTACGTCAAATGTATGAAATACAGGATCTTTTTCAAAATAATTGTACTTCTTTCTAATTTATGATGGGTTACAAACTTAGTAGGAAAAAATCATATGTTGTGCAATATTTATCTACTCTTATAAACTTTCCACCCAAGGCCAGCATATGGAAGGTTAAGATGAATACATAACTTATTTTGGTAATTCAATAGAATACCACAGAACAGCTATTATTGTATCGCATATAATGTTGAGGATGTTTAAACATTATCATTATTTCTTGAATGTATAAATTGCCACAGTTTGAAAATAAGGAATTAAATAAAACATACCATGTATTAGTAGTAACATCATAATAAAATTAGGATACTTTCTTTTTATAGAAAACTAATGAAAAAAGGAAAATTTTAAAACATTTTCTAGCAAGTATTTACTTTTTATAACTTCCTGAGAATTTTATTACTTTATGAAATAACAGGCGCATCAAACACTAAAGCAATTTTTCAATATTTACATCATTTAATACATATACATTGAGATACAATTTATTTAATATATAAATAATTAAAACATAAAATAATATAATACAAACTATTGTGGTATATTGGGACCATAAATAAGCAGTACAAAATTAGAAATTTTTCATTGGCAGTCATCTCATCTTAGCGATTGTTTATAATGTTTGACAATGATCATAATACTTCATAGATTATGCCTTTCGTGAAAATTTCTTGTGAAACTATATCACACACAAAAGGTTTCTCTCCAGTGTGAATTAACACATGGCTGTTTAACACATTCTTTTTGAAATATTTCCTGCTGCATATTTCACAAATAAAAGGTTTATCACCAGTATGTATTAATAGATACCTATTTCAAAGCGTTTTTTTTAAAGGAAATTCTTATTTCGTTTCTCGCAAACAAAAGCTTTCAACCAGTGTGAATTAACATATGCTGGTTTAAATGACTACTTCGAGAGAATTTCTTGTTGCATATCTCGCAAACAAAAAATTTCGCCCCAGTGTGAATTAAGAGATGCTTGTTTAAATATCGCTTTTGAGAGAATTTTTTGTTGCATATCTCGCAAACAAAAGGTTTCTCACCATTGTGAATTAATAGATGTCTGTTTAACATTCTCTTTTGAGAGAATTTCTTGTTGCATATCTCGCAAGCAAAAGGTTTCACACCAGTGTGAATTAAGAGATGCTTGTTTAAATATTCCTTTTGAGAGAACTTTTTGTTGCATATCTCGCAATCAAAAGGTTTCTCACCATTGTGAATTAATAGATGTCTGTTTAACACTCTCTTTTGAGAGAATTTCTTGTTGCATATCTCGCAAACAAAAGGTTTCGCATCAGTGTGAATTGACAGATGACTGTTTAAATTACTACTTTGAGAGAATTTCTTGTTGCATATCTCGCAAACAAAAGGTTTTTCACCAGTGTGAATTAATAGATGACTGTTTAAATCTACCTTTCGAGAGAATTTTTTGCTGCATATCTCGCAAACAAATGGTTTCTCACCAGTGTGAATTAACAGATGCATGTTTAAACATCCCTTTCGAGAGAATTTTTTGTTGCATATCTCACAAACAAAAGGTTTCTCACCAGTGTGAATTAACAGATGCCTGATTAAATCTCCCTTTTGAGAGAATTTCTTGTTGCATACCTCGCAAACGAAAGGTTTCTCACCAGTGTGAATTAACAGATGTATGTTTAAAGATCTCTTTTGAGAGAATTTTTTGTTGCATATCTCACAAACAAAAGGTTTCTCACCAGTGTGAATTAACAGATGCCTGATTAAATCTCCCTTTTGAGAGAAACTCTTGTTGCATATTTCACAAACAAGAGATTTTCCTATGTGCAAATCAGAAGATTGTTTTCCAGAAAGCTGTGTTAAAGAAATGGTTTGCTCCATATTGCACATTTTAAATAGTGCTGTCTGCTTTGAGTGATACACGCATATCAATCTGACATTTTCTCTTAACTCCCTTGAAGGCTTTAAGCAACTGCAATGAATAAAATTATATCATCTGTCACATTTTATAATTATTCAAAAACTTATTTAAGTGTCAATGAATCATAAAAACATCATAGAAAACCAGATTCAAATTATTTTTTTAACATAGTATTAAAAACTATAATCATCTGTAAAATTTATCAGAGAAAAAACAATAAATAACAACTTCTCAATCACAAACAATTTGATCAATAAGAACGAACAGCATAAAAAATGTCTGAAAAGTAAAACAATAGAACTCATGGAGAAAAATAAACCGGAATATGTCAATTCATTATAGTGACTTTGAGGCACTATAAAAGAATTGTGATGAAGACTTTTGGGACATTAGACCAGACAAAATCCAGAAAGAGATGGCCGGATAGATAAATATGAATCCTCATGTGGTTCATAAGACTCTGATAATTTTAAATCACACATTTCACATGCAGAAAGTTCAGTTATTATTATCCAGGAGTAACAATGAGTTCTCATCAGTATCTCCAGTTGTGCACAAGAAAAAATTTGATCCGAATTCCTAACGTAGCTAAGGACTTTCCTCCCTGCAGTCACAAGAAAATGGTATTAAACTCAACTGCACACAGAAAAGAGCCATGTAGGTGGTCTGTATTCAAGTCCTAGATAAGAAAAAAGGCTCTAATTTGCCTTTTCACTATTGTAAGAATCTTGTAGGAAAATGAAACAAATAACAATAAACAAAATCAATAAACTGTTGAAAATTTTAATTTTCAATGATGATTTACTTTAAAAATAAATTAAGATCAATCTTCTTTGACCTTATTAGTTAATACAAATAAAAAAATAAGTGAATTCTCTAACTTGACATATGTTATTGAGATTTACTGTAGAATGTTTCCTATTGAAATGGAATGTTATAGTTTGTTTACAGGGACACTCAAACCAGAATTTAGTTACATTATTATCTATGACAGGATGTGTGAAAAAATCATTCGCAGTGTATTTTAATAAAGTTATACTCTATCAAACACACTGAAATTGATAAAACATCATTGAGATCCTGCAGAAAGGAATAAGGTGAAATGCCATGATATTTATCTATTTATTTACAAATAAGTAAAAAAAAGTCAGTTATATTATGGAAGATACGAAACAAAAAATATTACACACTATCAAAATCATTTAATTTTCTAACAAATAAATTACATCTTGAATTATTGTTGTCTCTTGATAGCAGATCGGGTGTAAAATCAGTTACAATCGCTTGTAACTGAAGATGTAAATAATTTATTAGACAAAAACTGCTGTTGTTAGACAATTATTGCTCATAACTCAAGATCAAGCATAAAAAATGGCTAAGGAAAAAAAGATGGAAATTTTTTGGAAAAAAAGGGAGATTCTATGTAGGTTAACTGGGCATGCTATCCATGCTCCAGTCTTTTTTTATTTTAGTTCCTATAAACCACTATGCTGAAAATTTTACTTTAATCTGTGTCAAAATAGATAATAATTGAAGCTTCATTTTATTTGAGACTTAAGTGGGCACTTGATTTCTTTAAAAATGTCAAATATCACCACATAAGGCACTAAAACAATAAAAATCACATAAAAAATTAGAAAAATGGCTATATGAATCCCGAATAAATTTTATTAAAAAAGTTGTCAAAATGTACCATATCTTGCTAAAAGATGCATTCAGTTTACCAACATGGAAAAAACATTAAAAATGCAAAAATATTTAAAATCACATTTTTTTAAAAATCGCTGCATAATTTCCAAATAAAATTTTCTTAAAAAGAGGACAAATTATACTATATTGACTGAAAGAGTGAAACATTTCTTTTACGAATGTCAGAAAACCTGCATAAAATGCAAAAAAACACAAAAATTGCATAAAAATACAAAACTCATGAAAAATTCAAAAATTGTTGCTTGAATTTTGAATGAACTTTATTGAAAAGAAAACAAAATTTACTGTATGGGGCTAAAAAACTGAACCGGATTTTCCTTTACTAATATGGAAAAATTTCCACAGAACCCAAAAAAAAGTTAAAGATCATATAACAAAATAAATTAAAAATTCTAATCAAACTTCAGACATATAGGTAGATATTTCATTGCCAAATCTTGTAGATCTGCACCAAGCAGTTTCTAAAAAGTCTAAAAAGTAGATTTTCAACCTACAAAATGCATATCAGACATGTAAGCTGACCTTTGTTTGGATAGCTCTTCCCTATGGTATGAGCAAACTAGCTCCTACAAAGGATTTGAGTGCGTGAAAAGTTAGAGAATTGAATTTCTTTATCTCCTCCCCTCCACCCCACAACAAATAACTTGCAACACTGTCTTTGCATTTTTTGCATCAATCCACAGAATGGCCAAAATTTTCCTCAAAAAGGCAAATTTTAACAGATGGAGGGACAACATTTTAGTATCTGCAAGATGTATAGTAAATCATTTATCTGAAAATGAACCAAACAAAAAACTGTTATCAAGAGACAACAACCCCTTCACATCTATTGACAGCATTTTTTTTTTGTTTCATTTTAAGATAAATTATATACATCTTGAATTATAAGTAATTATCATCTCTTGATGACAGTTTTTTGTTTGTTTCATTTTTAGATAAATTATTTTACATTTCTAATTATAAGTGATTATCATCTCTTGATGACAGTTTTTTGTTCGTTAGTTACACTTATTGGAAAATGAATAACATTTTTAGTTGTAAACAACTGTTGTCTACTGATGGCAGTTTTTTTTTCAGATAAATGATTTATATCTTAAGTTATAAGCAATTGTTTGTCTCTTGATGGCAGTTTGTTTGTTTAATTTTCGGATAAATTATCAGTGATAAAACATTCAATTAGTAATTATGATTGATTGTTGCCAGCATTTTGAACTGAATTTCCATCTGTTACACCACAGAAGTGACATCATGAGTCAATAATAACTAAAGATGTTGTCAACAAAACTCTTATTTATAAGAAAATTAAATATTTTTGATAGTATGTAACATATTTTGAAAAAATACATAATTTTATTTATTTATAATGCAACTCAATATTTATTGTTTAATTGGAAATAATCAAATAAATACCATGGAATATCATGCTCTTCCTTCCTGCAGAATCTCAAATTTTTTTTATCAATTTCAGTATGTTTGAAAGAGTATAACTTTATTAAAATGCACTACAAACGATTTTTTCACACACTGTACAACAGACCACAATGTAAGGGATTTTTTTAGGTGTCCAGGGCTCGGAAGTAGCGCGCTACAATTAGCGAAACTCCAGTAGCCGCTACTTTTTTGGTAGTTGTAGTGTAGCCCGCTACATTTAAAAAAGTGTAGTGTAGCGAGTAGCGCGATAAAAAATATTAGTAGTTTGTAGCGATCATCGACGCTACTTGGAAAAAGTGCCAATCTTCAAATCACGTGATTATAACTCGTTTCTTTTGTGCGAAATATGTTCTCTAAAACAATTTGCGAATGTCAGTGACAAATCTCAGTTGCAGTGTCATAGATTTCTCCATAGACGACGGGCACGGTCACAAATTAACTGTCATTTTTACAGTTTGGATGTCAGAAACTTCGTGTATTGTCATTTAAATCCATAGAAATCGCCTCAATATAATGTATTTTTATACGACTACGATTGTTTTTACCAAAATATAGCCATCTGTCTATGTTAAGTCTTTATCTGACTAATTTCTTCTCCCTTTCTCACCCACAGCAAGCAAAGAAAGGTAACATCGTTATTTAAAAATAGAAAAAGAACGGATTCATCTAAACATAAATCATCTAAATTATCCCTAACCTCTCATATTCACGCTTCCCCCTAGTAGCATACAAAGGAGTTTAAAATATTTTTAAATCTTTATTTTTATACAAAAGTAAAATCTTTCACTCTATTTATTGCTCTCTAATGACAATAAATAAAAATTATCTCCTTGTCCCCAAAATTTACGCTTACCTTTTTGCACCTCCTCCAGCATACAGTTTCTAATATTTAGAACTCTTTATTTTAAAAAAAATGGCCGCATTCATTTCTACCTAATAATTTATATATAAAATATATAAGTAATCATCTAAATAGTCCCCTAACCACCCATAATTTACTCCCCCCCCTCAGCATACAAATAAATCTAAAATCTTTAAGTTATTTTTTTATATATAAGAAAAAAGTCTTCTGTCCTAAATAGTTCTCTGTAGTGACGATAAACAATCAGTAATATAAAATCTCCCCCACTTCTCCATATACAAAATTTAAAACTCTTTTTTTAAGTTCTGTATTCTTTGCTGTCTAGTAATATTACATAAATAATCAAGCATCTAAAATATTCCCCTTCGAACAAAATTTCTGCTCGCTTCCTGCCAGTTTAAAATCGTTAGAACTCTAATTAAAAAAAATATATTTTCGAAAAAGAACAGAAAAAGAACAAGTACACCATTTTATTATTAGAGAAAAGTGCAACTAGGAAGGAACGATTTCTGCCTTCAAACAAACTAGCGGCTGAAACGTAAAGCGTCAGCATGCCCGTGATCTATTGATTGCTGGATTTGCTGATAAAACCTCAAATTACTCACTCATCAAAAATATTAATATTCTTACTGGCAACCCTTTGTCTTCTTATTCATTATTAGATCTTGTGTTTTAATGAGAGGATTCTTCTTTTGAGATTGATGTAATAGAATGACAGACAAAAATAGTATAGAACTGTCCTGGTCAGCATATAATTAATATTTGAAGTTATAGAACAACAAGAAAGCGGTTATTATTCTGTAACATGTAAACTTTGTCCAATCAATAAGAAGTTATCAGTATCAAAATCATCTGCTTACAACCTGAAGTTGCACATTGAGGTGAGTTAAAATTTTCATTATTAATAACTAGCAAAACCCACGGCTTTGCTCGCGTAACTCTTGAAAAATGTCAAGTGGTATTCATTGGCCTATTTTCATTAGAGGAAATTTTACTGTCACAGATAATTCAGAAATTACTAACTAAGCCATACTAATGACGAAAAAAAAGTTGAAAATTTAGAACGTTTTTCGCTCTTTAACTCCCTTCCTCCCCGTGGTAATGTCACCAATATAAAATATACCTTTGTTACAGCAGGAACTGTTACCATCACTTTAGAAAATGGTTCTGTAGTTCCAGAGATTCCATAGAAATATTAACATAGAATGTTTTTAGACCTCTTTTCACTCATCTCACCCTTTTAAACTTCGAATTTTTTTAGAATTTGTTCTTAGAGAGCATTTACATTTTATAAATAACTACCATGCCAAATTTCATGTTTCTAGCTCCTTTAGTATAAAAAAATCGAAATTTTAAGAACGTTTTTCGCTCTTGCAAACCTTCCACCTGTGGTAGTGGCACTGATATAAAACACAGCCTATGTTACAACAGGGACTGTCATCATTAATTTGCTACCACAACTTTTGAAAAAAGTTCCGTAGTTCCAGAGAGTCCATAGAAATTGTAATTTAGAACGCTTTTCGCTCACCTCACAGTTTTAAATTTCGAATTTTTTTAGAATTTGTTCTTAGTGAACATTTACATCTTATAAGTAACTACCATGCCAAATTTCATGTTACTAACACCTTTAGTATAAAAAAAATCGAAATTTTAGAATGTTCTTCGCACCTACACTCCCCTGGTGGTAGTGGCACTGACATGAAATATAGCCTATGTTACAGCAAGGGCTGTCACCATCAATTTGCCACCATCACTTTTGAAAACAGTTCTGTAGTTCCAGAGATTCCATAGAAATTGTAATTTAGAATGTTTTTAGAAAGTTTTTTGCTCATTTCAACCTTTTAAATTTCGAATTTTTTTATAATTTGTTCTTAGAGAGCATTTATGTCTTATAAATAACTACCATGCCAAATTTCATGTTTCTAGTTCCTTCAGTATACAAAAAATCGAAATTTTAGAACGTTTTTCGCTCTTGCACCCCTCCCCCCCCTGTGGCAGTGGCACATATATAAAACATAGCCTATGTTACAGCAGTGACTGTTACCATCAATTTGCCACCATCACTTTTGAAAATGTTTCTGTAGTTCCAGAGATTCCATAGAAATTTTAATTTAGAATGTTTTTAGATCGCTTTTCATTCATCTCACCCTTTTAAATTTTGAATTTTTTTAGAATTTGTTCTTAGAGAGCATTTACATCTTATAAATAACTACCATGCTAAATTTCATGTTTCTAACACCTTCAGTATAAAAAAAATCTAAATTTTAGAACGTTTTTCGTTCCTGCACCCACTGGGAGTAATGGCACTGACATAAAATATAGCCTATGCTGGAGCAGGGACTCTCACCATAAATTTGCCATCATCACTTTTGAAAAGGATTCGGTAGTTCCAGAGATTCCATAGAAATTGTAATTTAGAATGTTTTTAATACGCTTTTGGCTCATATCACCCTATAAAAAAAAAAAGAAATAAATAAAAGTTTCTTATTATGTTGTGAAATTATGACTGGTAATTAATCTCTGTCGGCATAACACTCACGCCAAAATTAAGGTCATAAAATAAAATCTGGGAAAATTGATTAACTATTCACTGTGTTGCCGCAAAATATGGCACAGGGGTATAGTACAATGGAAGAAAGAATATAGCAACATAACAATATAGAAAAGATTTTAATTGTGAATTAAGAAACAGGGTATATCAAAAGTGTTAAATCCTAAATCAGAGATTTTGGTTGTCGCTGTCAATCTCAGAAACTATGCTGTAAATATCACAAATTTTATTTTAAAATCGATATTTTAATACTAGAAAAAGAAAACACAATGTCTGTTTTTTCTTCATTCTGATCTCAAGTCGCATTAAAGTAACTTGAAATGGAATAAGGGATTCTTAAGGGAAAAATGTTTTTTATTTATTTCTTTTTGTGAAAAAATAAAATTTTCAGTTTCAGAAAGAATAAGCTTGAGTACGTCTCATTTCTAGTAGCCACCGTTTTTGAAACGTAACTGGGTAACAAGATCTGATAAGTTTTTGCCAGAAACAATTTGTTAACCACATACTGTCAAGAAAAAGGTGTTATATCAGTAAACGTGAATACAAAAGACATTGGCCATTTTAATTTGTGTGCAGAAATATATCTCAGTTCTTTTTGTTTATATTTACATGTTTATGAAGTATGAAACGAAAGAGAAGTAAAGTTCAATGTCGTGGGTGTAAACTTTATTTAATAATGACTATAAATCTCAGCACGAAAGAACCATTCACAATGGGAATGAGTTTCTGTGCAGGAATTTGAAGCAACCATTCGCGATTTCAGCTCGAAAAAGGAAAAAGATGGACAATGTGAAACTGGAACAGAAAAATGACCATGAAAGCAGTCCATCAAAGGAAGAAAAAATCGACATGTACTGTAATAGTGACAAATAAAATTCTGCAAAAATAAGAGATTTTCCTTTCCCTATAGACAAGTGCACTGATAAATATTTGGATGTGACCGAGGGAGAAAATCAATGTCTTACACAATATAATATGGATTCTTCAAAAGAAAGAGAATTCGCACCTCAGATTATAAATTTCAAAACTTAAATCCAATCTGAAAAAGATAATGAATTTCAAAATGAGATTACAAGTTTCACAAGTCAAAGCCAATCTAAAGAAGAAAATAAAAATAAATCGGACTGGGTGTCTTTCATGAGAAAATTTTCTTTTATTCTTGAAAAATTAACTGAAAGCAAAAATATTTTACTCAATATAATAAATTAGAAATAGTTAACAAGAAACTGGCCCTAGTTGAGGTTATAAACTCAATCACTTCAATTAAAGAATGCTGTGATATAGTCCTTGAGGATGGATGGAGAGTGTTGAGCAAACAGAACAATAAGTTAGAATTTTCCATTGAAGACAGTGGAAGTACCTCCAAAATAGTTAATCTTGATCCTGGCTTGCTTTAAATGAAAATCAGAAAAATTACCTAATTCAATTAGGTTCACATCAACCTAAATTAGTACATTTTCCTTCTGATGGAAAAAATAGATTTAATCTCCATTGGTATACAGAATTTTAATATTTGGAATACAGTACAGCAATGCATGCTGCTTTTTGCTAAGTATGTTGTCTTTTTCCTGTCAGAATAGGTTGTGATAAAAGAAAATAGACTTAAACCAGGGTAAAAGTAGGGTGTAAAATGAAAAGGTGTGGAAAAGATAAATCAGGTAAACTCCAACAGCATTTCTCATCTCCAGCTAATTATTATGCTCTGTATGATTATTGTAATTTTCATTGTAAAGAAAAAGTATACTAATGTCTTAATTGACAAATCAAAAGACAAGTTTTGATTGAGGAGCAAAAAGTTCAAATGCGCAACAAAGAAGCTATCAAGATTTTAATGGATACTTGTAAAACACTCAGAAAGCAAGGGAAAATTTTCGAGAGTCAAACACAGATGATTTTAATAAAGGGAATTTTTGTGAAGTGATACAGCTTATCTCCAGACACAATCCTACAATCATATGCTGGTTTGAAGATAAAAAATTGAGACCTTTCATGTTACATACATGAGTCCAAAATCTCAAAATGAAATGATAAATATAATAGCATCAGAAATTTATCAGAACATCTTTTCTGAGATAAAAAATAGTTTACGATTTACAATTATGGCTGACAACTCCAGATCTATCACACAAAGATATGATGTCTATTGTTATCTGAACTGTAACTAATGAAGGTAGAATTAGGGAAAGACCGGTCAAAATGAGTGAATGTAGTGACAAGACTGGAAAGAGAATGGTAGATTTAATTTGACAGTGCTTAAATGAAATAGAAGTTGATTATTCTAAGCTGGCATTCCAGTTGTATGATTTTGCAAACAATACGTCTGGGCAATTCAGTGGTATACAAAAACGTATAGTTGAGATCGTCGGTCCCCATGTTCCTTACATACCTTGACAAAACCACCATACTAATACCAACTAGAACATGCTGGCAATGTTAGCATATTATTTTAAGATTTGTTTAATGTCTTTGAAGAACTATGTTTTTTTCACATCTAGTCTAAAAAGTTTAAACATTTTCAGTCAAATGTAGAGAAAATTGATAAAGAAATTCAACTGAAAATTTATCAAAAACCAGATGGAACGCAAGAGCTGAATCCAAGGGCGCCATTTCAGAACTTCCTTGGGGGGGGGGCACAGTTTTTTTAACGTAATGGCATATCCAAAGGTGGAGTTCGGGAGCTGTACCCTCCCCCCCACAACCTTTCTTAACGAGAAACATTTACTGAATCATAGATTCAAAGACAGTAATACTTCTAATACGGAATCTCAAGGAACCTGTAAAATATTCTGTTTTAGACAGGTTTTCGTCTTCACTAGTAGAATTTTAAAATATTATGAAAGTTTTCAGTTATAGACAGTAATCTGTGTATGCTGTCAAACAAAATAATGTAAGTAATAAATTTATTTAATTTTAAATAAAATCAATTTGTATTTAAATATGTTAAACTGTAACAAGTTTTTAAAATCTTGATTGTTTTTTATTTTTTAACTCTTTGTTATGCTAAATTAGCATTTGTTTATCTTATTAACTATATAGTTTACTTATTAAAAAAGCATGTTGTATATTTACAAGATTTAACTTACATAATATTAGCAAAAATACGCTTTTTCATTTATTCGAGACAAGCAGTCAAAATGACCAGTGATCGTAGTTATAGGTATACGGAAAACGCCGTAATGCTAGTGTTAAGTGGTCTCAGAAATAGGCCTTTTATTCAAAGCACTTGTAAGAAATATTTTTTCAAAATGTTATTTTTCAAAATCATCACATACAAAGCATACTACAAGTAACTGCTATAAAAAGAAAACTTATATAAATTTTTATTATGCTATAACAACATTTTCATTCATAAATCAAAGTAGTTTTAAAAAATATCAGAATAGATATTTACATAAACAATTTTCCTCATAACATTCAAATGATAACCACATGGTTTTGAGAATCTAAATTATTACTGTGCATATTTAACACACAAATATATATATATACCGTAAAATCCCGTTAATCCGCCCCCCCTAAACATGATGGAAAATCATAAAATAAGCAGGGGGGCGCTTACATGGTATTAAAACTGTAGTATATGATATTTATGGGTGGTGTGTGTGTGGGGGGGGGGAGATGCTAATGGCTGATCATCGCAAAGCATGCATTATTTTAATAAAGTAACAAAAGAAAAACATTTTGAAAACAAAATGATAGACAAAATAGAAAAACCGTATAACTTCACGATTAATGGTGCTTTCAGATTATAGAAAATTCTGGATTTCAGAAGCTTTGAAACTGGAAAGCATTTAGATAAATAATAACACTAATATCTGTCACTAATATGGTAACAGAAAAATAAAAGGAACTTAATAATTTAAAATAATTAAAAAACACTGAGAAATTGTAGTTGAAAATGTCCTGAAGTAATTTCGAGAACTAGTAACATTTTATGTGGTGTCGCCATCTGTTGTAAGTTAGGAAGATTAAATAACCGTTTTTTTTAAAATTATGATTTCGTGTCTATAAATGTTAAATAAATAATACAAAATCACAAAAATTGAGAACATATAGAACGAATTGGTAGTGTTGCCAGATTATTAAAACAAAAAACATTACTACCACAATGATAGCACAAATTACACTATAAATTCGACTATGTATCGACAAATCGATTGATCTGATTAATCAATTTCTCGGGGCTTTCTCGGGATTTTTTTAATTTTCCAATTTGTTTGCAAAGTGGGAGGGGGGCGCTTAATCGGGAAGGGCGGATTAACGGTATTTTACGGTATATATATATATAGTTATTTAATTTTTACAAATAGGATAAATTTTTCATTACAGTTTGATGTAGGGGAGAGGGGGGCACCTTTGAGCTGGGGGCACCATTGAACACTGTAAATATTTTCCTTGAAAAAAGTTATATATTTAAAATATAGATGGCAGCGCAATACTACTGCTTCAATGCAACAAGGATACAAAGCTTTACCATTTTCGCATGCACACTACTGTCTAGGCAAGGTATGTATTTTTTTCTTTCTTGATTCTAAACTTAACAAAATAAAGTTGTAAGCTTTTTGTTGACAATCTTATATCCCTAAAATTTTAATTGATTGTTCAATATATAAATAAAGATGTTAGCTTTAGCTCATAAGCTTTGTTTTATTCAAATTCTTAAGCCTAATTGTGTAAATAGTTATAATGCTAAATACCATGTAATGGGGCACCATTGAACAAAAAAGTTGGGGCACCATTGAACAATTAAAACTATGAAATAAAGAGTTATGGATGTATCTAAGTATTATTATTTTTAGATTTTTTTTAGAAAATGTAGAAATTAAGAGATTAATGAAGAGTTATTATACTTAATATGAAAGTTGTTCTTATACAGGGCTACCAACTACTACACTTTATGTGTAGAAACTACACTTTATTTTGTCAAGTTGTTCTGATACAGGGCTACCAACTACTACACTTTATGTGTAGAAACAACACTTTATTTTGTCAAGTTGTTCTGATGCAGGACTACCAACTACTACACTTTATGTGTAGACAAAACACTTTATTTTGTCAAGTTGTATTTTAACAAGAGAGATTCTTGTCTTGTATTTGGATTCTTTTTCTTTTTAAAAGATATATTAATTTTATTATGATTTAAAATGTATATTATACTGTGCAGAGCTTTGTATACTGCATGAAATATTTTAAATAAAAATATTCAGTTTAATTTTGGTTTTAGCCAATTTTTTAATATCATCTTTTAGATTTTTTTTTTTTTTACCTTGAATATATACATAACTACAGTGACTACACTTGACCTTGAATTACACATTTTCTGAATTTGAACTACACATTAGTATTCACAAAAGTTGGCAGCTTTGCTGATATTCTGTTACTTTTAATTACAACTATTGTTTTCTATATTGCATATTGTCATTTTTCCCATATAAAAGTTTGTTTTCTTTCAAAATATTGACAATATTTATAACGTAAAAATTTATTTTGACATTTATCATCATAGTGTGATGATATAGGCATTTATCATCACAGTTAATTTATTATTTTTATTTTTTTTATACAGAAAATCAACAAGATGGTTAGAAATTATGTAAAAAAACGTACAGGGCCAGAAATAGAAGAAGAGGATATGGAAAAAGCTGTGAAAGCTGTGATAGAACAGAAAATGCCATTGAGACATGCAGCTGATATATATGGAGTTAAGAACACAGCACTATTTTATAGAGTTAAAAAAGCCAAAAATGCAGATGGAGAAATTCTTACTACACCTAATAAGTATTCCACAAAATACACATTTCGTCAAGTATTCACGACTGCACAAGAAGATTTACTTGAAGAATATATTTTGAGGTGTTCTAAGATTAATTATGGGATGACATATCTTCAGATTAGACAACTGGCATTTGAATATGCAGCAAAAATTGGTTGTTCTTTCCCCTCAAGTTGGAATGAAAGCAGCAAAGCTGGCATTGATTGGATGAAAGGATTTATGAAACGGCATATTGGATTATCCTTGCGAAAGCCTGAGAATACTAGCTTGTCTCGAGCTACAAGCTTTAATAAGCATAATGTTGCCTTATTTCAAGAAAATTTAGCTTCAGCATTGAAGTTGCATCCATTTTCTGCAGACAGAATCATCAATCTTGATGAAACTGGTGTGACAACTGTCCTCCAAGCTCCAAATGTTGTAGCTAAAGTTGGTACTAAACGGGTTGGCCAAGCTGTTTCTGCTGAACGTGGAACTTTGATAACAATGTGTGGAATCATTACTGCTTCAGGAAATACAATTCCTCCAGTGTTTATATTTCCCAGGGCTCGAATGCATGAGTCTTTAATGCATGGAGCACCAATTGGGAGTTTGGGTTTGCCAAATAGCCCCAACAGTGGATGGATGACAGCTGCTTTATTTATGAAAACTCTCGAGCATATCCAAAAGCATACAAGATGCTCAAAAGATGACCCTATTCTTGTGGTGATGGATAACCATGAAGCACATTGTTCTCTTGATGCCATAATTTATGCTAAAGAACATGGACTTACATTACTAACAATCCCACCTCATTGTACACATAGATTACAACCTCTAGATGTTTCAGTGATGGGAAGTTTCAAATCTAAATTGATGGTGGCATTCAATGATTGGATGATTGCAAATCCAGGACGCACTATAACGATTCATGATTTAGCAGGTTTATCTAACAAGGCCTATACTCTTTCATTTACAATGGCAAACATTATTTCTGGTTTTCGCAAAACAGGGATTTATCCCTTTTCTACAACAGTTTTTACAGAAGACGACTTTGAGCCTGCTTATGTGACCGATAGACCAGTGTCTGAAATTTCATGCTTTCCAGAACAATCAGCACACAATGCTATTGCAGAAAATGAAGAGAGTCCACAAGCTTCAACTTCTTTTACTCCAGAACAAGTCAGGCCCTACCCAAAAGCCCAACCACGGAAAAGTAATCGGGGTGGACGTAAGAAAGGACGATCCAGAATACTGACTTTGACCCCTGAGAAAAATATAATTGAAGCTGAAACCAACACACGTCTAAACAAGAAAAATAAGTGTAATTCTGCTTTTCTAAAATCAGCCCACAAGAGACAGAATATTTTTGTTGATTCAAGTAGTGATGAAGGCACATTCTCTGTGCATGATGAATCTGATTTTGAAGATTTAATTACTGATATAGAGGATCAAGAAGAAAATATTCTTGTTCTAGAAGATTTGCATGTGAACGATTTCATTTTAGTTCAGTTTCATACAAAAAGAACTACTCTTCATTACGTTGGTCAGATTGAATTGCAATTGCAGGATAAAACAGAGTTTAATGTCAGATTTCTTCATAAAAAAGAGAATGATAAGTTTTATTTTCCAGAGGCATCAGATATCAGTTTAGTAGATTTCAAGGATATTGTAAAAAAGTTGCCACAACTAAACATAACTGGAGGGACCTTGCGTGCTGTTTCAACAATGAGCTTTGACATCAACTTTGATGAATATAAATTTGGTTAAATAATAAAAAATTAGTAATTTCAGTAAAATGTAGTTGTCTAATTTAATTCTGAAAATTTTATATTTCTTAAAGATATCCAGTTTTTCATAAAAACTTTTAATATTTTCATATTTTGTTTACTTGTTCAAAGGTGCCCCTAGCTTGTTCAAAGGTACCCCTACATGGGGCAGGTTTGAACAGAAATCTTTCACTTTTTTAAAGCCCCACAAGATATTTAATTTATTTGGAAAACTTTTAATTTGCGGCTCATATGATGAAGAAATACATTGTTTTTTTCCTGTAATATTTAAAATTCAATAAATACAATTCAAGTAAGAAATATGTTGATTTTCTAAAAAAATGTTCAAACGTGCCCCCCTCTCCCCTACTACAATGATTCACCTAAGCTGTTTTTTTTTTAATCTTTTGAAAATTAAGTTTAAAGACAAACTTTTAGATAGAAGCAGTGTTTTTCATAAAATCATACCAGCCAGCAAAACGCAATGCACAGTGGAAAATTGTTATAACAAAATTTACATGATTGCAAAAATAAATTCATTTTTACAATGGAATGTCATATTAACATTTGCATAAAATTATGAAAGATATGCAGCAGAAAAAAGTGTTGTGTAGGTTAAAACTTAGTGCCAATTGGAAAAACACAAAATATGGCCAATGAATAAAAGAATATAAATGTTTTTGGTATATATTTTTTACACTCTGCCTAACGATTCATTCACGTCTCAGTTTATACTTTAAAATGATCTGTGTGTTACCAAACTACTACCATCAAAACAAAAAACAAAAGTTTCTAGAATTTGTCTTTATTATGACAACTTTAATTTGAAAAAGCACACATAAAGCAACATTTTTAAAGGAATAGATAAACTAATGGAAATAAAGTTATTTGGGAAGCTCTTGATCATCAGTCAATACATAACATAACAAAAAGTCATAAAAAACCGATTTAAATTTTACAAATCTGATTTTAATAATAATAATTTTAACTAAAATCTGAATACTTTGGTTTTTGAACACCATGATTAGACAGGAATTCCCAATTTTGAGTAGTTAGGCCTATGCACAAAATATTTGAAATCATTACAGTAAATTCGATATTTAACTATTGATACAATACCTTTAATAACGAAAACAATGAAAAGGAAAGCTAATAAACTACGTGAAACCGTCATAACTGAGCTACCAAAATAGAACACCATTTCGTAAAGGGGACACTGTAGGTCCTAGGATGTGATAAACGAATAAAGGAAAATTTCGATCATAAACCAGTTTTTTATTTCGATTAATGAACTTGATAAAAAAAAAGTTAACTTACTTTTGAAGTTACATGTTATGCATTTTGAGGTTTAATAATGTAATTTCAATGTGTGTTTTGCACAACAAGACACAACAAAGAACTCAACTTATCAACACTCAAAAAGCAAGTTGTAGAAAGTTTGTTAGTATGATCGATAGCAGTAAAGCATTATTAATCGAACATAGATTCATAATCAAAACGTTTTGTGACAATCGAATTTAATCGCAAAATGGCGCTGTTGCCAAAATATTTCCGTTTCGTATCTTATTTATATTATTTCTCTTTTGATTAGCAATAATACAGAGAAATATTTATAAATTAAAAATTGCTACTTACAATGTGTTTGACTAATCACTATTTAAGTTACATTTCGCTTGATGATTGTTTATTAAAAGGTATGATTTTTATATGTGTTTATTGTAGTTTTATATTATACATTTTAATGCAGCATTTTTCTATTTTAATGTCAATTTTGCAGTTCAAAATGTCGATTCCATATTTATAAAATGCATTTTTTTAATGTTTCTAATTGGTATGTATTTCAAAGATAAGGTTGATGCATAAATTACATTTTCTTTTTGTTAATGATTTATTTTTTAATTCCCTCCTTAAGAAGTAAATTATGTTTGTTCATTGAGCTGTTTTTAAGACTTAATTTTAATGGAGTTTAAATACTGCTTTTTAATGTTAATTTTCCGTTCAATTTTAATCAAGTTGAAAGTATTATAAATGTCTGAAAGAATTACCTCATTTTAGAATAAAGCTCCTTTGAACAGGTAATCTTTAATGTACCTATGATTCCTGTACACAAAATTTAGTTAATCTGGTTATTTTATTTTATTTTTTTATTTTGCGGTCTTACTTGATTATCCTGTTGACCAAAAAACTATCGCCAAACTATCAGATGCCAATAATGGATGATCATAAATGTCACATTCACTTGACATTTATCACATTACATGTGCTTGTTACATCATCAACTAATTTTTAATTCGACGTTTTACTTGTATTTTTATTAATGTTTTACTAATCTATTTGTTCTTTCGTTATTTAAAATGAAAATTATGTCAATAAATGATTACCTCAGGATATTAAAAAAAAAAAGATAGTTTAGATTAGTTTCAACTGACGTCACAAATTTTTGTGACATCATGTTTGATTTTAAATAAAACACTAGCACGTGATGTATGTATTCCCTTTTTAATTATTTTTGAATGTGAGATTTGTTTTTCAGTGCAGATTTTTTTTTATTTCTATTTCTCTGCTTTATTCCACATTTTGAGAAAATATGATAAAGACCTGGGATCTTCTTTTTACAGAACTTGAAGCGATAAATTATTTTCAAAGGTATGGGATTCTGCCACTAAAAAAAGAAAAAAGAATGAATGGGCATAATATGAAACTTTATTTGCAAACCGATAAACAATGGAGCGCAAAATATCAAAAGGCGTTCCATTAAATGGAGAAATAAAAAACATCACGGAAGAGCATGTCAGGAACTTGATTTCTATTTAAATGAATTTATGTGGCAATGAATTCATAAAAAGGATGATTATTTTGTTGCAGTTTTAAATGGTGTTAGAAAATTTTGCCTGCGTAAATAATTACTGCAAATTTTAATTTTTTTTTTTTTCAAGCCTATATCTAATATTTACTTACATTTTATAGTTATATCCATCTAAATTTTTTTACTAAATAAAGCGCATTAAGTTCCTTACAATCTTCTGTTATCATTGATATTTAATATGTCTCTTAATAAATTCAATTATTGCATATAAAATACTTACATTTTATTCACAAATGCAATATCTTAAAAACATCTATTTGTTTATGGATTAATTTAACAATTCTGCATTTAAGTACTTACACTTTTTTTAGTATTCTTTTGTCCGAAATCATCTGAATAAATCAAATTTTATATTTGGTATGTCGCTACGTCATAAGTGAATGTCATCATTAAAGTAACCCTATTCTATAGTGACATTTTTTAAATTTAAATTAATTAATTTTCCTAATTTAAAATTTTAGAATGGCAACATTCTTCCATTTGTATAATTTGGTGAATAGTTTGGTGATTTGTATAATTTGGCGAAAATTGGTCGACCAGATAATCAAAAACAAAATTGCTAAAACAGGATTAGAAAATTCCATATCTGTATCTTTAAATGGGATGAATTATGCATAATTAAAAAATTACCATTGTGTAAGAAGACCTTAAGGTAAACGCATAAGTAGTGGGCCACTTATGGACATTTATCTACTTATTATTAAAATATTAGTCAATTCCAAAAGATATATATATATATATACAGGGTGTCCGAAAAGTCTGGAAACGATCAAACAACTCGAGAAATATACATCAGATTGAAAAACGGAAAATGCATATTCAATATTTTTGAAAAATCTATTTAGAGATATCAGAGTTGCCCCCTGGGGGAAAAGGGGAGCAACTTTGAAATCTTAAATGATAACCCCCCCCCCTGCCCTTTTTTTATTGCAAATTCAGATTCTGCAGGAAAAAATACATAACATGTATTTAACATTTTCTTCAAAAAATCGTAAATGGCACTGTAATCAAGTAAAATGCAGTAAGAATTGTTCCCATTGAAAAGTCTGGAAACGGTCAAATAACTCGAGAAATATACATCAAATTGCAAAATAGAAAAATACATGTTCAATATTTTAGAAAAATGGTAAATTTTATATCCCTAAATAGATTTTTTAAAAATATATAACACCTATTTTTCCGTTTTTCAATCTGATGTATATTTTTCGAGTTATTCGACCATTCCCAGACTTTTCAATGGAAACGATTCTTACTGCATTTTACTCGGTTACAGCGCCATCTATGATTTTTCAAAGAAAATTTTAAAGTAAAGGTTATGTACTTTTCCCTGTAGTATCCAAATCTGCAATAAAAAGAGGGTTATCCTTTAAGATTTCAAATTTGCCCCCCTTTCTCTCCAGCTGGCAGAGTTGGGGGGGCAACTTTGATATCTCTAAATAGATTTTTTAAATTATTGAACATGTATTTTTTTTTTTTCAATCCGATGTATATTTCTCAAATTATTCCAGCATTTCCAGACTTTTCTGTCAACCTGTATATATTTAGCCTAGTCCTAACCTCCATGTATCAGAATAAACATTCAAAGTTTCAAAATATATTCCGTGGATTTTTTCTTTTTAATGTTGCCGTCTTCTATGTTCCAGTGGTGGACATAGTAAATTTCTGATGCACCAGTAGTGGGTCACAACAGTCTTGAGTTTAGTGTGTACCATACAAAAGTTATAACTTATTTTATAGTTCTAGAATTAAATATAATACATTAATGAAATTGTGTTTAGAAGTTTAGATGATTGTACAAAATAATTTTACTAGTAAATGAAGATGAAAGTAAGCACTCACGAGCCGCCACTCGATGATTAAACTGGAAAAACTGGCAATTAAAAATATGGAAAGAACTGGCCAAAAGCAGGATTTTTTAATTTACTTTTTTCCATAAAATTTGCAATTTTTCCACACTTGTTCGACAAAATTCACGATTTTTTTTTTTGCACAATTGATAAAATTCATGATTTTTCCTTACCGATCAACAAAATACATGATTTTTACATGCCGATTAATGAAATTCATGACTTCAAGTTAAATTGGAAATATTCATACCTGAACCCGAAGTGAAAGAAAATAAATGTATATTTTAATATATTTATGGAAAAGTAATCTACAGGTTTACCGCTTATGTACAAAAAATAACACAAATACACCCATTACTATTCAAATATATAGTTTTTTCGTTTGACAATTATTCAAAATATCCTTTTGTATAATCGGTTCATCTTGAACCCAATTCGAAAGAGGCGAAGCACAACCCGAAGCATATAAAATTTACTCGACCTGCAACAAAAAACAATTGCATCAATCAAACCCAAAATGAAATGCATTTCGGGTAGCCGATGCAGGACTGTAATTTCCAGTAAACCCGGAAACATCCAAAAAAATTTCATTGACTGCAACCACACTCGAAATGAAAGAAAATTAATCCATATTTCAATATGATTATTGAAAAGTTGACTACTGTTATATCTCTAATAACAGTTTTATCTTTTCTGTAGAAAAATGTTTTTTTTTCATCTGAAAATATTTAAGGTTTCTTTGAAAACTCAGACAACATGAACCGACTCAAAATAGTGAAAACCCAACTTGAACACGAAACAATTAACCCTTTGATAAAGGGCCAGGCTTGACGACTAATTTTGTATTCAATCGTTCTACAATTTCCAAACATTTTCTTTGTGACAAATGAAAGAATGTAACAAAAAACAGATGTATGACAGATTTCAAAAAGTCTTACTTATAGAATAAAAAATAGTCCACTGCGGTTGGAACATATATGTTCCAACCATAGTCAAATGCTCCAAGACAACCTGACCCAAAATGAAATCAACCCGGCTCGATAAGTACTGCAGATTGGGTTGTGTTGCCCAACCCAATCAGGAACAAGGAACCTGAGACCAAGGGTTTTTCAGATTTCTGAATTGTATGGAATTTAGATCATAGTCCGAAGAGAAAGGCAGAAAACGTTAAAATTTTTACTGGCAGAAAATCATTAATGAAAATTTTCTTATACCTATGGATCACAACATTTGCAAATTTCAAAACTTCTTGATGGTGTTCATGTTCTGATTACCTTGTGATCAATTGAATTTCATGACTGTTTTCCCTAATTGTTTCATAATTTTTTTGTGATCATTTTCCAAAATTCGCTATTTTTCTGTAAATTATTGACAGAATTCATTTTTTCGACCATTTGTCTAAATTCATGACTTTTTTTTTTTCCAATTGACAAAATTTGTTATTTGTTTTCACCATATTTTGTCGAAAATTAGCTACTCTTTTCTATGATCGTTTGTTGAAATTCGGGAGTCTTTTTCCACAACTGACTGACAAAAATTGCTATTTTTTGCATGATCTTTCACAAAATTTCGATCATTGACGAATTTTTTTCGACCATTTTCGAAATTCACAACATTTTTTTAACAACTAATCAATGAAATTCCTTATTTGTTTTCACAATCTTTTGATGCAATTTGATACTCTTTTCTACGATTGTTTGTTGAAATTCGTGAGTCTTTTTCCGCATCCGATTGACGAAAATCGCTATTTGTTTCAGTGATCTTTGGCAAAATTGACAATATTTTTCCACGGTCATTTGAAAAAATTAACGATTTTTTCCGCAAGTAATATGCCAAATTAACTATTTTTTCTAATTCCAACTCGTAAAATTCATGATGATGACCGCGATCTGTTGACAAATTGCTTTTGCGTAAAAAAACGAAAAGAAATTGTGGACTCCTGCTAAAATTAAAAAAATATTTGCTTAAGAATCACATGTTTCTAAAAGAAGTTCAGATAAGAAGGCAAAATCTCACATTGCATATATTTATTGTGGGGGTCTATTTCTAATTTATGCACAATTTGGGCAATCCTGCTTCAACACCTATCCTAAAAAAACTTTGCTCTCCCCCTCCTAGAGAAACTGTTGAAATGCACCCCTTCAGTAAAACCTGCAAAGAAGGAGTTGAAAAGGACTGGAAAAAAGCTCTTATTTAGACTGGTTACCATCTTTGCAAGTATAATTGTATGGTGTTTTTTTTGTTGCAACTTGATACTTTCCCCATTTGAGGAAGAATTATGTTATAGATAGGTTTTGCTTCGATATGTTTCTCTGTAATACACCTATGCTCTTCAGAAGTGCTTTATAGAAAGGAGGTTTTAAGAGTCTTAAAGAATACCTGAAGAAAAGGCACCTGTCTACTATAACTGAAAACTTTCATAATATTTTAAAATTCTACTTGTTAAGACGAAAACCTGTCTAAAACGGTATATTTTACAGGTCCTTTGAGATTCCGTATTAGAAGTATTACTGTCTTTGTATCTATGATTCAGGGCTGTAGCTAGAAGTAAATAATAGTGGGTGCTCAAGAAAATGTAGGGGGGGGGGGGCTCATAATATTTCTCTCTCTCTGACGCATGCACACACAAACGCAGATATATCTGATCAAAGTATTATATAGAAAGGTAAATTAGTGCATATTCATATTGTAGGCCTATGTTTCTTATTAAATTGTTTATAATGATTATATTTGATGCTAAGAAAAGTAAAGTCGGCAGACAGGGATGTAATGGAGGATATACGGTAGATACGCCATATACCTTCTGGATTATTTTAAGGAATACTGTATACCCTCTTCTCAAAAACACTGTAGCATATACTTTTTAGGTTATACCCTATGCCTAAAGCGTATGCCATCTGTTTTTTTTAATACTACATCACTCGCTGCAGAATGAAAATTTTCAGTGTATAATTATACTAGTGAAATAATCCGTGATGATGTCAATAAGTAAATAAAGAGCTGACAGTTCACCTGTTTCAAAAGAGTTGCAACCTTTTATTTTTTTCTCAATATTCCCTGCCCTTAAGGATTCTAAAGTTATGATTTTATATGATAAAAAACATTAAAAAAATCAAGGGTATATTTTGCATTTTTAAATTATTTTTGTGTCTAGTCAAAAGCTAAAACCACTTGTATTTAAAATAACTATAACTCATTAGAATAACTTTGTTTTATGGTAATAATGGAAAACGCTGCAAAATGAAAAATTTCAGTATATAACTAATGCAAAAGTCAATGTTTGCATCAGCAAAAGGTTACAAATTCTGAGTATGTGCAGATAGGATTCGCGCCTATTGAAGCACTTATTTAAAGTTTTTAAACAAATACTACAATTTAGTATTTATGCAAAACTATAAAAATCCCCCAAAACTAAGTTCAATTTTTAAACAGAGTTTCATTTCAATTTTTGAAACAGAATTTCATTTGGTGGCCTTGCCAACTTTCCCAGGGCGGGCTCAAAAATTTTCAGGGGGAGTTGAGCCCCCCCTCCCCTGGCACACCCCCAACTACGGCCCTGCTATGATTCAGTAAACGTTTCTCGTTCAGAAAGGTTGTGGGGAGGGTACAGCCCTCGAACTCCACCTTTGGATATGCCATTGCCTTAAAAAAACTGCCCCCCCCCCATCCCCAAGAAAGTTCTAAAATGGCGCCCTTAGATTCAGCTCTTCCGGTCCATCTGGTTTTTGATAAATTTTCAGTTGAATTGCTCTATCAATTTTCTCTACATTTGACTGAAAATGTTTAAATCGTTTTAGACTAGATGTGAAAAAAACAGAGTTCTTCAAAGACATTAAACGAATGTTAAATTAATATGCTAACGTTGCCAGCATGTTCTAGAGCAGTATTAGTATGGTGATCTTGACAAGGTATGTAATAAATAGGGTGACCGACAAACTCAGCTATACGTTTTTGTATACCATTAAACCGTCCAGACATATTGTTAGCAAAATCATAAGACTGGAATGCCAGCTTGGAATAATCAACTTCTATTTCATTTAAGCACTGTAAAATTCCCTTTCCAGTCTTGCCACTGCATTCGCTCATTTTGACCAGTCTTTCTCTAATTCTACCTTCATTACTTACAGTTCAGATAACAATAGACATTATATCTTTGTGTGATAGATCTGGAGTTGTCAGCCATAATTGTAAAACATAAACTATTTTTTATTTCAGAAAAGATTTTCTGATGAATTTCTGATGCTATTATATTTATCATTTCATTTTGAGATTTTGGGCTCATGTATGTAACATGATATGGTCTCAAATTTTTATCTTCAAACCAGCATTTAATTATAGGATTTCACTTTTCTGGAGATAAGCTGTATCACTTCACAAAAATTTCCTTTATTAAAATCATGTGTGTTTGACTCTCGAAAAGTTAGCCCTTGCTTTCTGAGTGTTTTACAAGTATCCATTAAAAACTTGATAGCTTCTTTGTTGCGCATTTAAATTTTTTCCTCCTCAATCAAAACTTGTCTTTTAGATTTGTCAATTAAGACATCAGTATACTTTTTCTTTACAAGGAAATTACAATAATCATACAGAGCAGACTTATGAGCTAGAGATGAGAAACGCTGTTGGGGTTTCCCTAATTTATCTTTTCTATGCCTTTTCATTTTACCCCCTATTTTTACCCTGGTTGAAGTCCAAGCCTCTTTTCCGTTTTCACAACCTATTGTGACAAGAAAAAGAGAACATACAAAGCAAAAAGCAGCATGTAGTGCTGTACTATATTCCAAATATTCAAATTCTGTATATCAATGGGGATTAAATCTATTTTTTCCATCAGAAGGAAAATGTGCTAATTTACGTTGATGTGGACCTAATTGAATTAGGTAATTTTTCTGATTTTCATTTAAAGTAGATGGACGCAATCCAGGATCATGATTAACTATTTCGGAGGTACTTCCATTGTCTTCAATGGAAAATTGTAACTCATTGTTCAGTTTGCTCAACACTCTCCCTCCGTCCTCAAGGACAATATCACAGCATTCTTTAACTGAAGTGATTGAGTTTATAACCTCAACTAGTGCCAGTTTCTTGTTAACTATTTCTAATTTATTATATTGAGTAAAATATCTTTATAAAGAGCTTTCAGTTAATTTTTCAAGAATAAAAGAAAATTTTCCCATGAAAGACACCCAGTCCGATTTATTTTCATTTTCTTCTTTAGATTGGCTTTGACTTATGAAACTTGTAATCTCATTTTGAAATTCGTTTTCATTTTAAATTGGCTTTGAATTGTGAAATTTGCAGTTTCGTTTTGAAATTCATTATCTTGTTTGGATTGGTTTTGAGCTATGAAATTTGAAATCTCATATTGAAATTCATTATGTTTTTCAGATTGGATTTAAGTTGTGAAATTTACAATCTGAGGTTCGAATTCTCTTTCTTTTGAAGAATCCATATTATATTGTGTAAGACATTGTTTGTCTTCCTTGGTCACATCCAAATATTAATCAGTGCTTGTGCACTTGTGTATAGAGAAAGGAAAATCTCTTATTTTTTCAGAATTTTTATTCATGTGCAACATGTCACTATTACAGCACATGTCGATTTTTTTCTTCCTTTGATGGACTGCTTTCATGGTCATTTTTCTGTTCCAGTTTCACATCGTCCATCTTTTTCCTTTTTCGAGCTGAAGCCTCGAAGGGTTGCTCCAAGTTCCTGCACAGAAACTCTATTCCCATTGTGAATGGGTCGTTCATGCTGAGATTTATAGTCATTATTAAATTCAGTTTACTGCCACAACGTTGAACTTTACACCTCTTTGGTTTCATATTTCATAAACACGTAAATGTAAACAAACAGAACTGAGATATATTACCGCACACAAATTAAAACAGCCAACGGCTTTTGTATTTACGTTTGCTGATATAACACCTTTTTCTTGACAGTACATGGTTATAAAAAATTTTCTGGCAAAAATATATCAGATCTTGTTGCCCAGCTGCATTTCAAAGCAGATGACTACTAGAAATTAGATGTACTCAAGCTCATTCTTTCTGAAACTGAAAATTTTATTTCTTCACAAAAAGAAATAAATAAAAAACATTTTTCTCTTAAAAATTACTTATCCCATTTCAAGTTACTTTAATGCTATTGAGATCAGAATGAAGAGATAACAGACATTGTGTTTTCCTTTTCTAGTATTAAAATATGCTATTTTAAAAGAAAATTTGTGATATTTACAGCTTAATGTCTGGGATTGACGGCAGCAACCAAAGCCTTTGTATAACTGCTCTGGCGACGATATAGCGGTAACCGGAAGAGATGCAAATAATTTTTTGCTGAATTTTGCTTTCTGACAGTTGGATTTTTTTTAATTGGAACGTTTATTTATTCATTTATTTATTTGTAGAGATCTAATGCAAAAGGAATATTTTCTTTTGTTTTTAGTCAACCAGCATCAGTTTAAAGTTTGCGAATTTTTTTGTCTTATATTGTGTACGAGTCATAATCGTCCCTTCACTCTTCATATGAAAATAACGTCAATGATTCTTAAAAGCAATCACTCGTGTTAGTTTGAAAGTTTTCAGAAAGGAGCTCAAAGTTTTGGAGGAAATAAAGGGAGTGAATTAGAGTCAGCTGCTGACGGACAGGAGTAGAGAAATTCAGGTCTGGTATAGATGTATGATAATTTAGTAGAACCGAGAAGCACAATAACAGATTGAGTCTGATTGCTTTCTTGTTTACTGTTTTTGCACTTAGAAATGTAGCGATAAAAAAAATTCAAAAATCATATTTTTTTACTGTTATTTTTAACGAAGAAAAGTCTTTCAAAAATCTAGAATTTTCCAATTCTATGCTCAAATTTCTCAAGTTCACATATATTGGGGGGGGGAGACTCCCCCATACTCCCATAGCAATGACTTCTGCTCAAATTAAGGAGGATTTTCTTGAGGAAGAGGATATTCGCTGTAAGAATTGGACCTCACAGGACCCGCCAGGAGTTAAAAGCCGTTCTTTTGGAAGAATGGGCTTTGATGCCACAAACATTTATTGAGACCCTCATAAACTGTATGAGACCTAGTTATGAGGCTTCTAGATAGCAGTGCACGTTAGTCACACGCCATATTAGACAGACTTTTCCTGCGATAAATGCTTTATCTCTGATTCATGATTTAACACTTTTTGATATACCTTGTTTCTTAATTCACAATTAAAACCTTTCCCATATTGTTATGTTGCTAAATTCTTTCTCCCATTGTAATATACCTCTGTGCAAATTTCGTGGCAACACAGTGTGAATAGTTCATCCATTTCCAGAGATTTTATGTTTATGACCTTAATTTTGGACATGAGTGTAATATATCGACAGCTATAATTTGAGAACATAAATCACGTTAAGAAACTTTCCTTTTTTTTCTTTCTTTTTTTCTGAAAAAAGAAATTAAATAGTTTTTCTAATCAAACTGAATTGAATGTTTGTGAGTTTATACATATACCATCATTTTCTAACAATGTCAAATTTGCCTTTTCAAACTTGTATAAATATTTAAAAAAAAAAAAAACTTGTAAACAACAAATAAAAATCAATAGATCGTTAAAAAAATAACTTTCAATGAGGATTTACTTTTTTATTTTTAGGTTAAATCTTCTTTGACTTTAGTTACTGAAGTATAATTTTATTCTTTAATTTCACATACTTTATTGAGGTTTATTGTAAAATGTTGCTATTTGAAAATAGAATGTTATAGTTTATTTACAGGGACACCTAAAAAATCCATTACACTGTGGCCTGTGATACAGTGTGTAAAAAAAATCGTTTGCTCCGCATTTTAATAAAGTTATACTCTTTCAAACATACTGAAATTCATAAAACATTTTTGACATTGTGCAGGAAGAAAGGCATGAAATGCCATGGTATTTATTTGTTTATTTTGAAATAAACAATAAATATTGAGTTACGTTATGAGAAAAAAATATTGATTTTTTTCAAAGTATGTTACATACTATCAAAAATAATTTATTTTCTGATAAATAAGAGTTGAGTTGACAACATCTTAAGTTATTGTTGCCTCATGATGTCAGTTCTGCCGTGTAACATATGGAAATTCAGTTCAAAATGCTGGCAATAATCTCTCATGATCATTGATAGAATGTTTTACCCCTGATAATTTATCTGAAAATGAAAGAAACAAACTGTCTTCAAGAGACAAATGATTGCTAATAACTTAAGATGTAAATCATTTATTTAAAAAAGCTGCCATCTGTAGAACACAATTGCTTACAACTCAAAATGTTATTCATTTTCCAATACGTGTAACAAACAAAAAAAACTGTCATTAAGAGATGAGATATACTTAAAAATCGAGATGTAAATCATTTATCTGGAAATGAAACAAACAAAAAACTGTCATCAAGAGACGACAGTCCTTTATAATTCAAAATGTATATCATTTATCTGAAAATGTAAACAAACAACAACAACAAATGAAAAACACTGCTGTTAATAGACATGAAGAGATTGTTGTCTTTCGATGATAGTTTTTTGTTTGTTTCATTTTCAGATAAATGATTTGCATCTTGCAGACACTGAAGTGTTGTGCCTTCATCTGTTGAAATCTGCCTTTTTGGGGACGATTTTGGCCTTTCTGTAGATTGATGCAAAAAGGCAAAGAAAATGTTGCGAATTATTTGAGGTGGTGGGGGGTTAAAGAAGTTCAGTTCTCGGACTTTTCACTGAAATCAATTGTAGGAGCTAGTTTGCTCGTACAATAGGGAAGAGCTATCAGATCAAAGGTCAGCTTACATGTCTGATATGCATTTTGTAGATTGAAAATCAACTTTTTAGACTTTAAAATGGGAAGTAGTTTTGAGAAAGACTATTGTTTTTTTCGGAGGCATAGAGGAACAGTGCGCTCTAGAGTTGTTGGGTCAAAGGTCATCTTGATGCAGAAGTAGCCAAGGGATAAATCTGTAGACTTAAGAGAGGGTTTATTTTGGATTGATGAGGCTTTTAAAACCATAGAGATAAGTTTTACAGCTGGTTTTTCTGATTTTTTTTCTTTCATTTTGATGCTTAAACAGTTTGTTTTTTCTAGTAAGCAATCACTGTTTCCCAAATATTTACTATAAAAATGTTTTAGAAATTTTATTTCAAAAACAAGTGAATAAATGTGCAATAAATGAATAATACATATTAGCTTATTTAATAATAAAAGTAGAATTTTGTCTCTGTGTATGTGTGTGTCTTCTGTGTTCTGAAGAATCTGCTTGGTGCAGAGCTACAAAATTTGGCAATACGGTATCTACCTATATGTCTGAAATTATGCACCTCAAAGGCGGTGTTTGAATATTTTGATTAGATTTTTTAATTTTATTTGTTATATGATCTTTAACTTTTTTTTTTGCATTCTGTGGAAATTTTTCCATATTAGTAAAGGGATATCCGGGATCAGTGTTTAAATTTATTTTCGTTAAAGTTCATTCAAAATTCATGTGACAATTTTTGAATTTTTCATTAGTTTTATATTTTTTATGCAATTTTTGTGTTTTTTTGCATTTTGTGCAGGTTTTCTAAAATTCGTAAAAGAAATCTTTTTTCAATCTTTTAGCCAATATAGTCAACAAATTTTCAACAGTCTATTGATTTTTTTATTGTTAATTGTTTCATTTTCCTAAAAGATTCTCACAATACTGAAAAGACAAATTAGAGTTGCTTTTTCTGATCTAGGACTTGAATACAGACCACCTACCTACATGGCTCTTTTCTGTGTGCAGTTGATTGTAATACCATTTTTCCTGTGGCTGCAGTGAGGCCCTTAGCTACGTTAGGAATTTGGATCAAATTTCTTCATGTGCACAACTGGATATATTGATGAGAACTCATTGTTACTCCTTGATAATAATGACTCAACTTTCTGCATGTGAAATGTGTCATTTAAAATTATCAGAGTTATGAACCACATGAGGATTCATATTTATCCATCTGGTCATCTCGTTGTGGATTTTGTCTTCTCTAATGCCCCAAAAGTCTTCATCACAATTCTTTTATAGTGCCTCAAAGTCACTATAATGAATTGACATATTCCCGGTTTATTTTTCTCGCTGAGCTCTACTGTTTCACTTTTCAGTCATTTTTTATGCTGTTCATTCTTATTGTTCAAATTGTTATTTATGATTTTTTCTCCCATAAATTTTAGAAATGAGTAAAGTTATTAATACTATGTTATAAAATTCATTTGAATCCAGTTTTCTATAATTTTAATTTCTTGTAAAGAAGCTTATTTACCTTTATATATGTTTTTGATTAATTATAAAATATGATATATTAACATAATTTTACTTATTGCAGCTTCATAAAGTAAAAGAGAAAATGGCACATTGAAATCCGTGATAACAACTCAAAGCGACCAGAAATATTTTAAATGTTACGTATGAGAGCTTTCCGAGCTATCCGAGCTTTCTGGAAAACATTCATCTGATTTGCATCAAGGAAATTCGCTTGTTTGTGAAATATGCAACAAGAATTTTTCTCAAAAGAGAGATTTATTGATTCATCTGTTTATTCACACTGGTGTGAAACCTTTTGTATGCGAAATATGCAACAAAAAATTCTCTCAAAAGGGAGATTTAAACAAGCATCTCTTAATTCACACAGCTGAGAATCCGTTTGTTTGCGAGATATGCAACAAAAAATTCTCTCGAAAGGGAAATTTAAACAGGCATCTCTTAATTCACACTGGTGAGAAACCGTTTGTTTGCGAGATATGCCGCAAAAAATTCACTCGAAAGGTAGATTTAAACATTCATCTATTAATTCACACTGGTGAAAAACGTTTTGTTTGCGAGATATGCTACAAGAAATTCTCTCAAAGTTCTAATTTAAACAGGCATCTCTTAAGTCACACTGGTGAAAAACCTTTTGTTTGTGAGATATGCAACAAAAAATTCGCTGTAAAGGGAGAATTACACAAGCATCTGGTAATTCACACTGGTGAGAAACCTTTTGTTTGCAAGACATGCAACAAAAAATACTCTCAAAAGAAAGATTTAAACAGGCACCTGTTATTTCACACTGGTGAAAAACCTTTTGTTTGTGAGATATGCAACAAAAAATTCGCTTTAAAGGGAGATTTAAACAGGCATCTGTTAATTCACACTGGTGAGAAACCTTTTGTTTGCAAGACATGCAACAAAAAATACTCTCAAAAGGGAAATTTAAACAAGCATCTCTTAATTCACACTGGTGAGAAACCTTTTGGTTGTGAGATATGCAACAAAAAATTCGCTTTAAAGGGAGTTTTAAACAGGCATCTGTTAATTCACACTGGTGAGAAACCTTTTGTGTGTGAGATATGCAACAAAAAATACTCTCAAAAGGGAGTTTTAAACAGGCACCTGTTATTTCACACTGGTGAGAAACCTTTTGTTTGTGAGATATGCAACAAAAAATTCTCTCAAAAAGGAGATTTAAACAAGCATCTATTAATTCACACTGGTTAGAAACCTTTTGTTTGCGAAATATGTAACACAAAATTCCCTCAAAAGGGAAATTTAAACATGCGTCTCATAATTCACACTGGTGAGAAACTTTTTGTTTGCGAGATATGCAACAAGAAATTTTCTGAAAGTAGTAATTTAAACAGCCATCTGTTAATTCACACTGGTAAAAAAGCTTTTCTTTGTGAGAAATGAAATAAGAATTTCCTTTAAAAAAAATTTAAATAGGTATCTATTATTACATGCTGGTGATAAACCTTTTATTTGTGAGATATGCAGCAGAAAATTCAAAAAAATATTTCTCAAAAAGAATGTGTTAAACAGCCATGTGTTAAACAGCCATGTGTTAATTCACACTGGTGAGAAACCTTTTGTGTGTGAGATACTTTCACAAGAAATTTTTACAAAAGGATATAATCTATGAACTATTATGATCATTGTCAAACATTATAAACAATCGCTAAGATAAGATGACTGCCAATGAAAATTATATTAGAGCCACGAACAGATTTAACGTGCACCAGCTCCCATTAACTTACACGGTACCACAGCAGAGGCAGACGAGAGAGGTTACACCCTCCCAAACATTGTCCTCGGTCGATGCTGCTTGGCTTTCGGTGATCTTTTCCGGTTTTTCTTCTTCGTCTATCTTCTTTCCTTTTCTTTTCTTTTTTTATTTTTCTGTGCACAAGGATGAACAAACAGTGCCGGGGGCTTTAATAAGCTTTTTGCTTTGTCATAATGCACAACTTGCTGAACCGTTATTGACTTATGTCGTGCTTGCAATGCTATGATTGCGGGGCTCCTGTTTCGGGCCGTGGTTCCAGCTGATATTGTGCGACTACCGCACACTGCTACTAGGACGAAATATATGGACATTTTTATAATTTTTTTGGTGGCTTTGAATTGCTCCTGGGTCTTTTTTTACATAAAACACATGAACACGTAAACAATTTTTTTTAACACAAGGACGGACAGACAGTGCCGGGGGTTTTAATAAGCTTTTTACTGTGTTATAATGCACAACTTGCTGTTCCGCAGATGACGTACGTCGTGCAAGTAATTCTATGATTACGGGGCTCCTATTTCGGGCCATGGAAGCAGCTGATGTTGTGCGACTACCGCACACTGCCATAAAGACAAAACTCATGGACAATTTTTTAATTTTTTTTTGTTGGTTTTGGATTGCTCCTAGGCCCTTTTTCTTAAAACATAAAAACACATAAACACATATACACATATCTTCCAACTTTTGAAAAAGGCAAAGTGTAAAATGACATGGAAGCATAATTTTATTTCTGAAAAAATTCAAAACTGTGCTGATATCAGTGACAATAGTAAGCTTTTAATTATAAAATCTAACTAAACATGTAACAAAATTTCGTAGTTTTACACTTTTACGTTTTACGTAGATTATTAAAATAACTTTGAGGAAATTAATTATGCCACTTTATGTATATTTATTTTAACTTTTTATTTAATAATTCAAGAAAAATTTAAGCATTAGTAGGCATATTTAATATTGTATTATTTACTTGATATGAACTTAGCATTCATTATCATTTTGAGTGCATAATTTTAAAATACTGTTTAAAATATATAAACAAAACAGTGGGCAGAAATGCTCAAAATTCTAAAATCTGCACAAGCTTTGTAGTCCAGTTAAATTAGGCAGATTTTGGGTCATTTTGGGACATAATTACGTAAGTATTGAAACTTGGAAATATTGTTTGGGAGGGTCTACTAATGAACATACTAAAAGTCCTGATGGGTAGGGGGTGAGCGCGAGGGGGGGGGAGGTAAAAGAAGGTACCATTTTTCGGTTTTTTGTTAATATCTCGTAAGCTATAAGTCCTACGGAAAAATTGCTAAAACAAAAAATAAAGACAATTAAATTCTCTACAAAACATGTTTTATACATCTTTCTCTAGAGTCCATAGGTAACGAGATAATCGCATTCAAAAATGAAGAAATTTGTCAACAGTCACACCAGCGCCAAAGAGCGGGTCCATGGCTCTTACATTATTACACCTACTTAACCTAAACTTAAACGGACATTAATAAACGTTGTGGTCAGAAGAATGGAAGCCTAAACAATAACTTCATCAAATGACATTTTTTGTTAACGTAAAACATACAAAAATGAAAAATGCGTAAAATACAATAATATAGGAATAAACATTATACACAAGTTCTTGATCATTTTGATTACCCCGAGTTCAACGGGAAATTTCAAAAGATGTTGATTTATGTTCCAT
Source organism: Maratus michaelseni (assembly GCA_963931845.1). NCBI lineage: Eukaryota > Metazoa > Arthropoda > Arachnida > Araneae > Salticidae > Maratus > Maratus michaelseni. The sequence goes on along the minus strand of OZ007591.1, from coordinate 419,779,390 downwards.
TTCCATTATGATATCCTTCAAATTAAGTATTCATGTTGGTGAGGTTTCCGGATATAGCTGTATTGTATTTTGTTACATTTGGTTCATTCATTCGGAAAATATAAAATATTTTATTTTGCGCCATAATGCTTTGCTATGGCAATTCAGGCGATTTTCAAATTTTCATTTGGCGAAAGAATAAATTTTGGTGGAATTTCATACATGTTTTCGAATAATGTAAAACATTTTGTTTTATAAATTTACTTATTTGACATTCATTTTTTTTTCTTTTACTTTTATCGTTACTTAGCTACTGTTTTTCATAGTCTATAAAAATATTCATTCAAATAATCCCGATTGCGAAAGAAGGAATATGAAACCTGGCTGAGGGAAACAAAACATTAGCTAATTTTTCGTAATTTGGTCTGCAACACAGAATTGCGTCAAATATGAACGATGTTATTAACATTACGGTTTTGAATTGAATCTGGATACTACTCGTATTAAAAGGCTATCACAAAAAATACTTTATGGCTCCAAATCACGCTAACAATTTTGTCAGTTGGCAGTAGACACGATGATGAATGACTATCCATTAAGTTTAAAAGTCTCCAAATATACCTATTTGGTGGTGATATTAGTAAGCTAATGCTATAGAGTAGATTAGGATGTATTTAGATAAATTCTTAGACCTAAATATTATAGAACGACAATCAAAACTGTTTTCGGAAACAAAAATTGTAAAAACATTAGATTTCCGGATCTGCAGATTTACTTGTAATTATAGCTATTATAACTGTCTTTTCTTTATAATTATTAATCGTAGGTTTTTATAATTATTATATTTACTGTATCTTTATAATTATTAATTTTATTAAAATTTCTGTTTTTAAAATTCCATAGCCCTTTATTATTAATATTATTATTAATAAACCATATTAAATGAGTTATGTAGTGAATATATTTATGTATATGTACTTATACACATCTATTACATGCACTACCTACAAATATTTGCGTATTTATAGTGTTAATTATAATATTATACTAGCTAACCCGCTCGGCGTTTCCCGGGCCCGTGATAATAACCTTAAATATACCTAAAATCCCAAATCTGTTAGTTTCACATACCACCGCCAGGGGGCACATTCTATTCTAAATAAACCTCTATCCCAACGAAACTCCGTTATTCAATCTATCGGTAGATATGTTAGTTAAGGGAGTGGGGACTCAAATAAGTTTAAGTAAGTGCAATGTAAGTGCCGTTGACTCGCTCTCTGGCGCTGGTGTGACTTTTGGCAAATTTCTTGATTTTGAATGCGATTATCTCGTTAACTATGGACTCTAGAGAAAAATGTAGGTAACCTATCTTGTAGAGAATTTAATTCTCTTTATCTTTTGTACTAGCAATTTTTCCGTAGGACTTATAGCTTACGAGATATTAACAAAAAACCGAAAAATGGTACCTTCTTTTACCTCCCCCCCTCGCGCTCACCCCCTATCCATCAGGACTTTTAGTATGTTCATTAGTAGACCCTCCCAAACAACATTTCCAAGTTTCAAAATTTACGTAATTATGTCCAGAAAAAAACCTAATTTGACTGGACTATTGAGGAAGTCTACTGTACTTCTCAAATCAATTTAAAAACATTATCATAACAATGCAGAAGTGGCAGAAATACATTTGATTGTTTATATGGTAACAGAATGCCTTTGCATAAAAATTCATCTGCTGACCAACAATTTAAAGGTGATAAACAAGAAACATTATATATTTCAAAAGTAGATGAATTAAAAGGTGTACGAAAAAAATCAGTTTTATGTAAAAATTCCTGACCAATAATAAACAGTTTATTTTCATTATGAATAAAATTTTGTGCCAATGTAATTTTTTGATTTTTTAACATAAGGCTATTATCAGCAGATTCAACTTTGAGGCTAAAGTTATGTCCAATAATTTCTTTATACTGTGTACCAGGACAGTTTAGAGTTGCACCACTAAAATGTAAAGATGAATTTAATGGAGTCAGTGTGAAATGTAGTTATCTTTAAGAGGTTCACTACGGTGTTTATTTTCAATAATTATTTTACATATTTGCTGCAATGGTCTATGAGGAGTTCTAAGCAATCTTTTAATCCTACCTAAACAACTTTCAAATGGAAAAGCACTTAGTTTATTTAATGTACCAAACCTACGAACATCCTCAGCCAAATGTATACTATAAATTCTTCACCATAGAGTGTCCTAGCATGCTTTACAAAGTAAATTATTAATTCCACAGCATAATTAAGATAATCTTTAATTAACTTTTCGCTAAGCATTATCCTCATAGCTAAATGTAAACACAAAAAATGATTATAATAATCAGCATGTAAAACATCTTTTAGAACCACAGGGCCTGTATAAAGTAAAAAAGATCTAAATTCGGTTGCCTTCCAACGTTCAAGATAAATTAGTTTTCGCGTTTTTCTTTGGAATTCATTTGTTGAATAATTAGAACATGCTGATAAGTGTTGATTTATGTTCTTTTTGGCCAAACTGCTTAAGCGATTAGGAAAAGGTCCCTTTGTACCAAATTAAAAGTAATTTTCTTACAACACCTAGACAAACCAGGTGCATATAGTCCAAGGGAAACATAGTTACTAAGCCTACATTAAGATCAAGTAAGGGAGAAATGGCCAAAATATGTGTATCTGTAGAATTTGTACCAAATCTGTGTGAAAAATCTGTATCTTTTCTTTTAGGTGAATCCAACTCTGAAAAAGTCATACGCTTCAGCCATTTTCCTTTCTGAGTACATCTTTCACAGCCAAAATACCCATTATGGTTTTTGATACATTTCAAATAAGAGCGAGCAGGAGCATCATAAATAAATGCATCAACAAATATATCATAAGTCTTCCCGCCAATTACAGGATTTTGAAGCAATTCTTTCAGATCCTGAATAAAATCAAATAAATATTCTGAAAGATTGCAAGGTTTACTATCTCCAGAAAAGATTTCTATTACAAATGGTTTTGAATGGGAGATATTGTTTGCTAAGCATAAAATGGGCCATACCTGCTGGGGAGAACTTTTAAACAAAGGCAAACCATCCACATTAAAGGGCAGCCTAATAGTGCTCAAATTTAGAATACCTAGCAGTAATTGTTCTAAGCCATACCGAATGCCAAATTGTACGTACTGACCATCAGTCAAATTTTTGGTTTCAATTTTTACTGGAGTACCTAAAAGTGTTCTTGCGTCTTTAGGTAAATCATGATGTTTTCCAAGAATCTCCAGCAAATCATTTATACATTTATGGGTAACTCTATGTTTAAGAAAACAAGTTTTGAGTTCATCAGCTAAAGTTGATTTATTTTGAGGTTCAAAATTACTGTTAGATGGCATATCAATTTTGATTTCAAAATCACCACTTTCATCCATATAATCACTATTGGAATCAGACTACTGGAACTCAGAAAATGATAAAAATCTTCATCAGAATAATCAGACATTTCATCAGAACTATCAGATATTTCATCAGAACTATCAGATATTTCTTCACAAATATCAGGTATGCTAATATTTTCAGATTTTGCAAATAAATCAGCATTTATCTGTGATGGTCCAGCTTGCTCATTTTTATGTAGATCAGCCTCATATCTTTTTATTTCATTCATATGCTTCTGAACTGCTTTATTCAATTTACGATGTTTTTGTCGCTTAGAAAGATTGAGTTTTAACATAGTGATCAAAATGACCACAAGAATAATGCTGATGAGAGTGATCATAGTGATCATGCAGATTATCTTACAAACAAGTTAAACTATTTTGCTGATATTGCCATAGTCAAAGTGATCATACAGATCTTATAGTTTTTGTAACAAACAAATAAAATAATTTTACTTACCCTTCCATTATGAGTCAATCCAAGAAAAAAAAATAAAGCTAGAATAAAAGAAAAGACAGGATTAGTCCAAAACAAAAGAAGTAAACTACAATTATTTTATTTTAAAACACAATCAATTTCCAAAAACTAAAGTCTGCAAACACAAAGTTTAACAAATTTCCAGTTAAGATTTGGCAAAATAAATAAAAGATAAGACATTAACATTAAATTGGCTGATTCTGAGCTGGGTACAGTTTAATACAGTTTTGACAAATAGCCTGAATACTTTATTGCTTCAAGTCTATACACGTAGATAGCATGAATTTTTAAATTAAATTAATAAAAAATACAATTTAATAATGTATGATTTTATAACATATACAGGGGTGATTGTGTTTTCATGAAAAAATACCTGAAATTTTAGCAAGAAAAAGTTTCCGCAACAGAGGGAGAAGGCACATAATTTATTATAGTTATGTCAAACTATGTAAAATATTGTTATGAATTTTGTATATATTTGTAAATATTCCATTTGTTTAAATTTATTTTATTTTATTATTGTGAAAATTGCAGTATTATTAATGTATTTCCTATTGAGCATCATGTAGCACAATCTAAAGCCCTCAGGTGCGTTGCAAGAAAAACCTTACACCCTCATCTTTATAATGGAAGTCTATGGAAATATCGCCAAGGAAAGGGTTTATCGCCAAGTTGGCGATGGTTTTGACGACTTATTCTTGTCGCCAAATTTGGCGATATATCGCCAAATGTCGCCAAGTTGGCAACGGATTTGGCGACTTTTTGTGCAACCCCCCTTTATACATTTACATTGGGATCCTTTCACGTTTGGAGTACTCTATCGAGAGTTGAAGGACCTTCTGGTAATTTCTAGAATTAGAAAGCCCTGGAATAATCTGGAAAGATCTCTGAAGTCTATATAAGGGACCTCCACCAGTTCAGTTAGTTGTCTGTCAACTGCGATTGAATTCATACGAGAGGATTCGCATTGAGAACTGTGTTTCTCGGATTGATTTTGTCGTTGATACGTCGTATTGAACGCATTGTTTCTGTGTGAAATTTTGCTGTGCTTTTATTGGATTTGAAGATTACTGAATATCTTGTAATTTTCAGAAGATATTGGTGTTCGTATTGCACTGTTTATAGTGAATAAAGCCTTTTGATTGTTCTTATATATTGGCATCAGTCCTTTCGAACCCCAAGCTCACAACATTTGGTGTCAGAAGTGGGATTGAATGCCGATTACCAGAGCAATGGAGGCGCAACTGACTAAATTATTGGAGAATTTAGGAGAGATGGATGAGAAAATGACTGCGAATCAGGATGAAATGAAGAAGGAAATGTCAGCGATGGATGAGAAAATGACTGCAAACCAGGCTGAAATGAAGGAGATGTCGGAAGAAATAAAGAAGGATATGTCAACCAACCTTGGTGAGTTGAAAGAATTAATAGATAATAAAATAACATCTTTAAATGAAAGAATCGACAGCGTGGAAAACAAATTTGAAGGAAGATTTCAGGAAATAGAAGAAAATGTTCAAATGACAGCCAAAACCGTAGAAGAAGTTCAAAAGATCTCCAAAACCGTAGAAGAAAGGATAGAGAGTGTAGAAAAGGAGTTGGAAAATGTGAAGAAACAAAAGATAACTGCCGAAAACTATCCCGAAGATGTGAAGTATCAAGCTATGCTTCCTCGGGCTTCTATTAAACTCTCGACCTATGACGGAAAATCCTCATGGCCAGTTTTTAGGACACAATTTGGGATCGTAGCGGACGCCAATGGATGCGATTCCCAGACAAAGGCTTGCCACTTAGCTGCTTCTCTACGAGCTGATGCTGCCGACGTCCTACAGACTTTGCCTGCAAATGAACCGCTGGATTTTGAAACGCTCGTCAGTGCCTTAGAATTACGCTTTGGCGAGAAATGCATGAAGGAATATAGCAGACTCCAGCTCAAATCTCAACAGCAGAAATCCACTGAATCCCTGCAAGAGCTTGCTACGGATGTCGAGAGACTTTCACATCTTGCTTATCCTGACTGTCCGACTGAAATTAGAGAAAGCTTGGCTCTGCAGCATTTTATTGATGGTGTGCGAGACCCTGAGATCCAGACAGCACTCCGGATTGCAGATCTCAATGATTTAAAAGAGGCTTTGGTTTACGCTCCGAAATTCGAGGCAGCCCAGCAAGCTACTAGGAAAGATCGACACTTTGTGCGAGCAGCCAACCTGCCTGAGACGTCGGATAGAGCTGTGGAGTGCTTACAGCAGCAGATGAATGACATAATGAGAAAGATGAACTCCTTAATGGCCAACAAACCTTACAGGAAGATCTTGTGCTGGAAATGCGGTGGAGAAGGCCATATCCAAATCGACTGCCCAAGACGACCCAGCACCGAAGGTAATAGCTCACCCGCTAACGGAGGAGCAAGAAAACTGATTATTGACCATCTTGCGGGGCGGAGGTTTCCAGATCTTAAGAAGCCCCATTTTCAAGTATGTGAAATTTCTGCAAGAAGTTGCGGCGAGAACGGAGTTTTTCTAGTCGGAAGTGTGAATAATTTGCCCTGTAATATGATCATCGATACAGGAGCCAATGTGACCATCATTCGGAAAGATCTAGCTCAGCGGCTGAAAGTAAAACTCTCCTGGACCCCGCCACGTGTTATCCTTCAAACTGTGACCGGAGATAAGATCGACGTATTTGGAAGAATGACACTGAAAATAAAGTTTGGGAACGCCGCTTACCGCCATACAGTCTATGTGGCCGATATTTCAGACCCTTTCATACTCGGACTGGACTTTTTAAAAGAGCATGGATTTACACTGGACTTTAAGAATAATGAGTTACGCTCTGCTCAAGAAGATGTCACTATTTTCAAACTAGGAAATGAGTCTGAATCTATTCAACAGATCACAGCCAAGGCAGATGTTATCATCCCTCCTCGGACCGAAATGGTGATACCTGGATTAACTGAGAACGAAAGAAGTTTTCAGTGTGGCTTGGTTGGATATCCTGAGAAGAGCCCAAAAGGAGTGCTAATAGCATCAGCGCTGGTAGATCTGTCGAGAGATGTCATACCTGTGAGAATTGCGAACGTAAGTGAAAAATCTAGAATTATCCAGAAGGGTGAAGTGGTTGCAACGTGTGCTCCAGTCACCTGTGTTTGCAAAGACCCGAGCTTGACGTTGGCGGAGCCGCCTACAAGTTTAACACCTGAAATTGGACGAAATGAGAATTTATCTTCTGAACAGAGACATGCCGCAGAAAGACTGTTCCAGGAATTTAAGGATGTGTTTTCACAAAACGAGAGTGATATAGGGCGCACTTCACTGACACGTCATAGAATTGATACTGCCGACCATCCACCGATTAAACAGCATCCAAGACGCTTGCCGTTTGCAAAACAAGAAGAGGTTTCTAAGCTCTTACGAGAGATGCAGGATAGTAACATCATCGAACCGTCATCAAGTCCGTGGGCCTCTCCCATCGTGTTGGTCCGAAAGAAAGATGGCTCCACAAGATTTTGTGTGGATTATCGTAAACTTAACGATATCACGAAGAAGGACAGCTATCCTCTACCAAGAATAGACGACACGCTAGATACTCTTTCAGGACATAAATGGTTTTCCACGCTGGATTTGAAGAGTGGATATTGGCAAGTAGAGATCCATCCTGATGACAAAGAGAAGACCGCATTTACTACTGGACAAGGACTTTGGCAATTTAAAGTTATGCCGTTCGGGCTCTGCAATGCTCCAGCAACGTTCGAGCGCCTCATGGAGACAGTGTTAAAAGGTCTGTCTTTTGAAGCTTGTCTCATCTACCTAGATGACGTCATCATTGGTGGCCGCACGTTTGAAGAACATCTAGAGAATATTCGAAAAGTGTTAACGAAGCTAAGAGCGGCGAATTTAAAGCTGAACCCTTTGAAATGCAAGTTCTTCCAACGAGAAGTAAACTATTTAGGACACATCATCTCAGCTGAAGGTGTTCGAACAGATCCTGAAAAAGTGTCTGCAGTAAAGCACTGGAAACGTCGGAAAATGTCCATCAGTTGCGAAGCTTTCTGGGACTATGCACTTATTACAGAAAGTTTGTACAGGGGTTCTCCAACATCGCAAGACCCTTGCATAGGCTCACTGAAAGCAAACAGAAGTTTCTATGGACACAAGAATGCGACAATTCATTCCAGCGGCTGAAAGAAGCTCTCACATCCTCTCCAGTCCTTACCTATCCAGACCCCGACAAACAATTCATTGTGGACACGGATGCCAGTCAGGAAAGTGTCGGCGCTGTACTTTCCCAAGAAATAGATGGCCAAGAACGAGTCGTAGAATACTGGAGCAAATGTTTATCGAAACCAGAGCGGAATTATTTCGTCACTCGTAAGGAGTTATTAGCTATAGTGAAAGCCATAGAACACTTCCATCACTATCTATATGGCAGGAAATTTCTCCTTCGTACTGACCACGCATCCCTAACATGGCTGATGAATTTTAAGAACCCAGAGGGCCAAGTAGCCAGATGGATACAACGACTCCAGGAATACGACTTTGACATCAGGCATCGCAAAGGCTCATCGCATGGAAACGCCGATGCCCTATCAAGAACACCGTGTCCCGAGAGCTGTCGCTATTGTTCCAGAGCGGAGAGCAAGTATAATCCCGAATATGTCATACGCCAGACGAAGTCTTCACTATTGACGCCACCAGATCCCTGGAGTGATGAGAAGATTCGAGAAGATCAAATGGCAGACTCTGACATCAAACCAATCTTGGAGTTATTAGAATCTTCTAGCACGTAGCCCAGTTGGAAAGACATCTCGACTTACAGTCCTACGACGAAGCAATATTGGGCTCTTTGGAACTCTCTCCACGTCAGAAATGGTGTCCTGTTCCGAAAATTCGAATCGGAAGATGGGAAGACATCTCGGTGGCAGTTGGTACTTCCTCGATCCCGAATCCCAGAGGTCCTCAAGGAATTACATGGCAGTCCCACTGGTGGCCATTTTGGAGTCATGAAAACATTACACAGAGTCCGAGAGCGCTTCTTCTGGGGAAAAGCGAGAGCTGACGTCGAACAATGGTGCAAATCTTGCGATGCATGTGCAGCTCAGAAAGGACCAAAGAAACGTAGCCGAGGAAGACTACATCTCTACAATGTAGGAGCACCTTTTGAACGCATCGCCGTTGACATCCTAGGTCCTCTGCCAAGAAGTGCTGATGGCAACAAATACCTCCTTGTTGTCATGGACTATTTCACAAAATGGCCTGAAGTTTATGCCATCCCTGATCAAGAAGCTTCTACGGTTGCGGATGCCTTGGTACACCAGTGGATATCAAGGTATGGAGTCCCTCTTCAAATGCATTCTGACCAGGGGAGAAATTTCATCTCGGCTGTGATTGAGGGTCTCTGTCAACTTCTCGGAATGGACAAAACTAGGACGACGCCTTTACATCCGCAGTCGGATGGCATGGTTGAGAGATTTAATCGTACCATCCTCAACAATCTCTCACTTCTAGTCTCAAGAAATCAGCAAGACTGGGACCAAAAACTTCCCTTGTTTCTTCTCGCCTATCGCAGCGCCGTCCATGAAACAACCGTCTATTCCCCGTCTCAGATGCTTTTCGGTCGTGATCTTCGTCTACCTTGTGATCTGCTTTTTGGTCGCCCTCCAGATGCGCCTTCATCGCCAGAGGGATACGTGCAGAATCTCCAGGCACGATTTGAAGACGTCCACAACTTGGCTCGAGAGTGGATCTATATACAGATGGAGAAGATGAAGACCAGGTACGACACGAAAGCCACGGGACATCAATTCAAAGAAGGTGACAAGGTTTGGTTTTATAATCCGACTCGACGTAAAGGACTTTCTCCAAAACTGCAATCGCACTGGGACGGTCCTTATACAGTCCTAAACAGACTGAACGATGTCGTAATTCGGATCCGAAAGTCACCAAGTTCGAAGCCTAGAGTCGTTCATTACGACAGGCTGGCTCCATACTATGGCCGTACTTAGTTCATTGATTGTAAATAGTGTAATGTAAATAATGTAAATTAGTATGACCATGGTCTTGTATATAAATTAATGTAATTATTTATTTTGCTTAGCATTATCAGTATTATTGTTATTATTATTTAAATACTTGTATGTAATGGTGTCTATGCTTTATAATTCAGCATTATGAATGTGTTTAATTGTTATTTTCCATATTTGCTTTAAGTGTTTTGAATAGTATAGCATTTGTTGGTAACGGGTTTGCTTTCCAATCAAAGGTTGAACTGCCCGGGACGTGCAGTCCTTGAGAGGGGGGCAATGTTATGAATTTTGTATATATTTGTAAATATTCCATTTGTTTAAATTTATTTTATTTTATTATTGTGAACTTTGTTTTTGTCGCCAAATTTGGCGATATATCGCCAAATATCGCCAAGTTGGCGACGGATTTGGCGACTTTTTGTGCAACCCCCACTTATACATTTACATTGGGATCCTTTCACGTTTGGAGTACTCTATCGAGAGTTGAAGGACCTTCTGGTAATTTCTAGCATTAGAAAGCCCTGGAATAATCTGGAAAGATCTCTGAAGTCTATATAAGGGACCTCCACCAGTTCAGTTAGTTAGTTGTCTGTCAACTGCGATTGAATTCATACCGGCTTTGCATTGAGAACTTTGTTTCTCGGATTGATTTTGTCGTTGATACGTCGTATTGAACGCATTGTTTCTGTGTGAAATTTTGCTGTGCTTTTATTGGATTTGAAGATTACTGAATATCTTGTAATTTTCAGAAGACATTTGTGTTCGTATTGCACTGTTTATAGTGAATAAAGCCTTTTGATTGTTCTTATATATTGGCATCAGTCCTTTCGAACCCCGAGCTCACAACAATATGAATTGTAATTATGTTAGCAGTCATGAAATTGATATTTTTAGTCTTATTTTATGAATTTCAGGGCTGCCACTGCCAAATGTTACTGAAAATAGCTTTAGTAGTCTTCAATGAAAAAAATAGCCAAAATAGTCGCATACCTTCTTTAAAAACAGGGAAGAAAAATATGTATCATAATAACTGAAATAAATTTATGAATGTCCACATCTTATTTCAGAGTTTATGTTTCTGCTCAAATCATTCAATAAAAAATATGGCGATTTCTTCAGATGAGAAAACAAATTTATCTCGAAACTAAGACTTTAGTTATGAAATAAGCAAGCTTGGTTCGTCCAGATGAAAACTATCAGGTACCGGACACATACGAGTAAAAACTTCTTGTAGATATCCCTGACACTACTTTCCATGAAGTCTTCAATTTGTTCGGGAAATAAGAGGGGGGGGGGGTCTTCTATGATGAGCAGGGTAAGAAATAACATACGATGTCACAAATCCTGCACAAAACGTGAAAATACCACATAGTAAAAAAATAGTGTGTGGTATTTTACTATATTCCACCTTAACTTCTTTCACAGGCATGTGATTCTTCCGTGAATGTTTTTTTAATTTTCGTAAAAGCCACGATTTCTTTTTTTTATCCTTGAGGAATCCCGCAATAGGAATTAATCAATTGGCCGCCAATAAAAAGTGCCCATTTTGCCAATTGGTAGCAGAAAAAAAGAAAAGTCTACCGATTATGTGAAAAATATTGCGAATTTCATCATTATTGCACAAGAAACTGAAATTATAAAAATAGTCACAGACATGGGTGCAAGTTTGAAATGTGGCCAGGACTGAAAATATTTTGACTTGTCCCCCTCCTCCAAGCGCACACACAACGCATGTTTTGACTTTGAGATGTGGCAAAGACTGAAAATATTTTGAATTCTCAACCCAGACCTCCTCTCCAAATGCACAATGCACACACCATGTTCACGTAGACAAAACGTCGAAGGATCTCGAAAAAACGGCAAAATCCGTCGAAGGATCTCGAGAAAACGGCAAAATCCGTCGAAGGATCTGGAGAAAACGGCAAAATTCGTCGAAGGATCTCGAGAAAACGGCAAAATCCGTCGAAGGATCTCGAGAAAACGGCAAAATCCGTCGAAGGATCTCGAGAAAACGACAAAATCCGTGGAAGGATCTCCAGAAAACGGCAAAATCCGTCGAAGGATCTTGAGAAAACGGCAAAATTTGCCGAAAGATCTTGAGAAAACGAAAAAATGCGTCGAAGAATCTAAAAAAAATTGTAAAATTCATCGAAGAATCTCGAAAAACGACAAAATTCGTGGAAAGATCTAAAAAAACCCAGCAAATTTTGTCGAAGGATCTTGAGAAAAAACGACAAATTTTGTCAAAGAATCATTGAAAACTTGAGAATTTTGTCCACAAGCCGAGGAAAAAACGGGAAATTCATTAAAGGATCTCGAAAAATGGCTAATTTTGTTGACAAATCACGAAAAAATGCAAATTTTGTCAAATGGCTGCTGAATTTTCAAAAGACGGAATTCAATCTGTGGACGGAAAACTTGCACCCATAGTCACAGAAAAAATCTGTGAAATTTTGTCAACGGGTTGCGAAAAAACCCAAATTCGTCAGTCGGTCGCGGGAAAAAAAAATCTTAAATTTCATTGATCTGTTGCAGAAAATCTATGAGAAGTTAACTAATTGGTCGCAACAAAATATTGTAAATATCTCTGATGCATGGTAAAATTGTGAATTTCGGTAATCTGTTGCAAGAAACAAAGAAATTTGAAAATCATTTGTGGAAAATATCGCTAAATTTGTCAATTGGTCATGGAGCAAAAATGCGAAATTTTTTTATTGGTCACAAGAAAGTATCGTGATATTCATCAGTTGGTTGCAGGTCTTGATCGTCATTTCAAAAAACAAAATTCTCCGGGAAAAGCTTAATTTTTTTAGGCGGGAGACTGTTACTCACAAAATTAGTTTGGTCGTGAATCCCGCCCTGTAGAAATTAGGAAATAAAAGGTAAGCGTCAAATGACGGCTACTGTAAATATCTCCTGCATCAAAATAAAATTTTTAGTTGCAATTTCTAACGTAACTAACATTATATGCAAGTATCTAGAAAAGCACAAATATTTTGTTTATTTAAAATTATTGAAGTTATTAATCCACAAGATTATAATAATTGAAGCAAAAACAGATATAAAGCAATTTTAATACTACTATTAGGGATGCACCAAATAGTGATTATTTAAAGATTTAATGCTAACAAAGTTTGACTACATAAATTGCAAAGATGAAACTCAAGCTAATTTTAATAAAGTTAGATATTAAAAAAGAAGTTTTCAGAGGAAGTGCAGACTACTATTTTTATGTACAAATCAAACAATTGTTACTGTTTTTGACAATTGTTACAAAATCTAATAAATTCTGCAGCAACTTTGCTAAAGTTTTACTATAGCTTTTATGTTTTGAGACATTAATATAATTTATATAATCCAATGCACATTATTTCAATTTGAACAACATAGGGTAGGTGTACCAGTTTTGCCCTCATTTAGAGAAAAATAGAAATTTTATAGTTATAGACTGGTTGAAGCATATTAAATCATAACACCATTCTGTAATAAATTGGTTTTCTGTTAATTGTAATAAACTTTCTACAAAATATTTTTGTGAGCTATAATAACTCATTAAGTAATTGTGAAACAGATGCTTTACACTCACGCAGCGATTTTTAGCAACTTTTTGGTTGGTGCGATTTTCAAGGCCAAAGCAACAACTTAATACAATGGCTAAGTTGTCATTAAAAGAAAAAATCCCCTAAATTTAGCGACTTTTTTCCTTTTTATAACCAATAATAAAAAAAAACTGCATGAGTCTATCACATAGTTGTAATTTATTGCAATTTGCATCACTTTTGGCCACTCCAATATCACATAATTTAACAAACATTTTAATGGATATTAAGTAACACATTTGTTTGCTATATAAAAAAAAATTGCTAATTTCTTTATAAATTGATAAAAACATCAAATAAGACATACTTAAGTTAATTTTAGCTGAAAAATTTAATTCAAAAAACAAAACAAAAAAAAATTAATTTGATTGATAAAATCAGACATGAAAGCGAAAAATAGATAAAAAGGTGGAAAATTTTTTTCTATTTATATAACGGCACCCAATTGTGGTAATTTAGACACATTTTAAGAAGTATTTACACAATTAACTAAAATATAATTGTACATATGATTGTTATTTCATTAATAATTTAGAAAATATTAAAAATGATATATTCAACTAACAAAAAATGTATAGGTTCATTGAATTAAAAAAACAACAACAAAAAGAATGGTTGGCAGTTTTCTAAAAATGTAAAACATGAATTTATAAGATGTACAGCTATTAATTTTTCAAAACAAATATTATGCTGGGTAGTTTGACTGCTTAAGATTCCTACCTCCCTCTTTTCCTGGATAAAATTCTCCATGCTAAATATATGCACATCAAAGTGATCTTTGGTTCAGGAATACATCACTGAGACTACCCAAAAGTGTATAAATGGGACAAAAGATACTATTTCAAAAAGAACCTTATGCAAACTTTTTTTCCCTTTTAAAGACTAAAAAAACTTCACTCTGGATCGACACTTTAAATAACTTCATCAACATGATTTTCAGATGTTTATAACATAAGTTGACCTTTGATTTGATAGCTCTTCTATACATCAATTCAGAAACTCCAAGGGTGTATGTATACATGAAGTCTGAGGATTAAATTTACCACTACCCCCCCCCCATATGCTTCCAATAGTTTCTTTGCATTTTTGCATCAATCCAGTTAACGTCCAAAATTATTTTTAAAAAGGTGGAATTCCTCCTTAAGGCAGAATTGTTTCATGCCTGTAAAATATAGTGACATTCAAATTCATCAGAATCCTTCTTAAAATTATGTGCAGACCATGCATATATATATATATATATTTATTCATCACTTGAGTCTGGTTCTTGTTGAAATTTCTCAACGAATATTAGATAAACATTCAAAACAGAATTATTTTTTCTATTCATTACACTCAATCATTTAGATGATTACAGGAAAACTGAATTTAGGAAAGTAAGGTAAAATAATGCCCAATACTGTAAAGAGAAGAAGACAGATGAACTCAGGGTGTCTATTCCAGATCAGCAATGAATTTATCTGATATGTCCAGGTTCTCCATACCAATAAAAGAAAAATTCCAGGTATAAGATTTTGTTATCTTAAGAAAAAAAAAATCTTAAAAGTTGTCAATTTGAGATTGAAACTTTCGTAACTGAATCTATGGTTAAATTACTAATTTGTTACATAATTTTTTTCAAAATTTACAAATTGTTAAACTTTTTACATGCTAAACATTTTGCAGATACACATTTTTAACATCAAGTTCTGCCCATTTTGTCAAATCAGGATGAAATTCTTTATCACATCAGTCACAGTTAAATACAGCTTGCTTTGACATATTTTGATACAAATAATAAATATTCAATAAATTAAGCTAACAAAAGTTCAGTTCCCAAACAAAAATAAGTAAGTAGAGTTAAACACCTAATCAATCCTACAACATTCGGTAGAAAGTTTCAGTGAAATCTCCGAGCTACAAAGGAGGACAGAAAGGAGACAGACCAAATGGTTTGCAAGAGCGGTTGAAACTCTCTTTACAGTACTTATGAAAAACAAAGTTTGATTTTAAATGGCATTTCAATTTCAAATCCTTAGTTTTATAAAGAACAATTTTTTTTAGCTCAAAATTTTCTAACTTTTTAATAGAATTTTCAAATTTTCCTGACTTTTCCTCAGAAATGGCAAATTTCCTTGACTTTTCCATGATTTCCAAGTGGCTAGACACGCTGTGAACTTTAGGGAAAGGATGTTGTAGTTTAAATAAAGCTGTATCAATAATGGACGGATTGTAACCTCTGTCGATAACGGTTATTCTCTCATTATCAGTTTGTTGAAAATATTATATAAAAGACCTTTTTCTTAATTTCTACTAGCATTATTACACACGGCCAGTTTCATTCTATGTACAATTTTTCTATTGGCTATTCTCTGTAATTCTATTGGTGAAGAAACCTTTCTGTTGAATCAACTTATTTTCTATATATTGAGCAAAATTCTATCATTCTTCGCACTGATGAAGTTATGCTAAATGCTACCAAAACAAGTCTAAGATAAAAAGTTCTGGGGCTAAAAATGTTGTTTTAAGTGTTATATTATATTGCGCCAAGTATCATCTTAATTGTTATTTAAAACTAAGGAACAGCTTTGGAATTAGCCTGCTGTCCGCCATCTTTTTTTTTTTTTTTTAATCAAAACATATTTATTTTGTTTCTCATTTCCAAAATAATTTTTACCCATATTTACTTATTATAAACACTTTATTTAATTTTATTGACTAATTTATTTATATTTAATATAAAAGTTAAAATGTTTTGCTTTAAAAAATGAGATGACAGACCGCAGGCGATAAATCAAAACATTTGTTTTCTTTCTCACATAATCAAGTTAAATCAAAACACTTTAACTTTTATTATTAAATATAAATAAATTAGTCAATAAAATGAAATAATGTGTTTATAATAAGTATTAAATTAGTTGATTTTATTTTAGCCAGATATTCTACACCAGTATTGCCCCCCCCCCCCCCGCCAATTAAACAGTTAAATGAGAAATTGCTATAGAAAGAAAGTTACCTCATAAAACTTTATAGCAATTAGTTTTAGAACCAGGGCTGGCAAGTTTCTGCCGGGGTGGTTAAAACCAGTGGTTATAACCGGCATGGCAGAAACTAGTTTCTGCCAGTAAGTGGCAGAAACTAAGAAATAATAATAAGAACTTTAAGTGCAATGATTCATAATTCCACATGTATTTGATATGTAAACAATTAAATTAAAACTAAAGATTATGAATAGCAAAAAATTTAACAGTAGCAAAAAATTTAATAATGATCATATGAATATACTTTGTTTATATAATACTAATTTTCTTTTACTTGAAAAACAGAAATATTCATAATGGTAATCTGATGCTGTGCAAGTTTAACTATTAATATTATTATTTACAGTTGAATTTCTATCTAAAATTTAAAAAAAAAAGAAAAAAAAATTAACAAATAACTCTATGATATTTTAACAAATGACTATTCAGAGAATTTTTAAATAAATACTATAATACAATAACTTAAAGATTTTCTACTATATGGAATATGGTTATATATATATATATATATATATATATAAGGTTGGAACATTTTGAACTAACAGTCTTAAATTTAAAAAAAGAAGTCAGATTTGTTCCTTTGAATACTGTATTTAAATGAAATGTTTTTAAACCCACGGAATTACAAGATCCACATATAACTACAGCTCCAAGTTAAAAAATTAGAATAAAAGGAAAAAGGGAATTGTGTAAAAGGTTTTTTATGTATTGCTTATACAAAAAGTAATACAGGATAAAACTTAATATTGTAATAATCCACATAGTTTGTAGAATCTTTTAGCATTAAAATTAATGGAAAAAAATACAGGTACATACAAATAATACAGCCAGCGAAGTACATTAATTTAATGTTGGCTAAGCCAGTTCTTGGTGGACACTAACCTGTGTGAAGTTGCTAAATCATGTTTGAAAATAAAATCGTCACCACACAGATCTTTCAACGATGGCATCATGAAATGCTCAAGTATTTCCTGATATATCTCAGAATCGTTAATGATATATAGCCTTCCATGACCATCTGCAGTCAGGCAAGCCCATACCATTACACTGGCTGCAAATTTCACTGATCGTTTCATTGAGTTCTTCTCATATGCTTCTTGCTTCATTCGACATACACGAACACAAAGTTCACCATATGTTACACAAAACACACTCTCATCACTAAACAATATCTTTTTCCAATCATCCAGACCTCATAAAGCTTTTTTTGCACCACTTCACTCTCTCCTTTTTCTGTTTAACAGTCATGAGGGGCTTCATCTTTGGCACACGAGATTGAAATCCAAGTTTATGGAGACGTCTTAGTGTTATAGATTTACTCACATCAACACAGTGTTCTTTCCACTTTTGATGCAAATGTCTCACGCTTCCAAAACAGTTTTTTTAGCAATACTCTTTAGCTTTCCATCATCTCTCTGAGTGGCTTTCGGCCGCTATTCAAATGCTTGTTTTCAAAATGTCCATCGTTAACCCTATCACTATGTCCTATCAAAACATGCCCTGTTGCTGCCCAGGACAAATATGCTATCTATTTTTCAAATTTAAAAAAAAACAAGTACCACTTATATTTGTACTGTTTAATTTTTACTGTGTGTTACAAACATTATGATATGAGACGTCACCGTCTAAAACTACTCAGTGAGGGATAGATTTTTTGACAACTTGTTGAAAGTGCTTGGGGTCCGCGTGGACCCCAGGAGTGATAGGGTTAAAATACTGCTTTATTGCTCTATTAACACTTGGTTGAGAACATTTTAAGTAACTTGATGATTACGACCTTCTTTATGCAAATCAATAATACGATGCTTTGTAAACTCTTTTATGTTGGACGAATGGCCTATGTTTCACACAAAATGAAAACAATAATGATGCAAAGCATTTTTATAACTTAAGAAGAAGTTCCGCAGAAGATAATTTTATGCACCCTTCTAAACCAATCAGGAAAATTCAGAAGTATTCTAATATTTTGAACCACTTATTTTAGTATTCTAATATTTTGATTAATGAAAATAATTTTCGAAAAATAAAATATCACTCAAAATTTAATATTTTACAGTTTTAATTTTCTTTAATAACATGAAAATGTATTAAAACATCCATTGCTGTTCTTTTTCAATTGTACTACAGTGAAATAAAGTTAAATGCAATTCCAAATACAAATGGAATTACTCTAACTTTTTGATTTGGAGCTGTATAATATTTCTATGAGAAAGATTTTTTACAGTTATTATTAAATTATGTTAAATAACAGAAAAGTATTTTGAGTAAGTATTGATTATTTTTCTTTTCTTTTCGATGTTTAATTTAAAATAAGTATTGGATGTATGTAGTTTTCTATTTTGAATTTTAAACTGAGATTTTAAATACTCTAATAATTGTTTATATATAAAATTACACAACCATATTATAACAAAAATTTTATCTGTTACATTACTCATTTTTTCTAATACAAATTTATTTATTTTAAATTAAAACTATCCACAGTATTTCGTTTGTTATTTATCCTGAATAATGTACTTAAGGAATTTAATACTACTAAAAAAGTCCCAAATTATGTCACGAAATGTGTTTCTGCCACTTTCTGCCGGTTATAACCACTTTCTGCCACTGTCACGGCAGAAACCACTTTTTGCCAGCAAAAACCCAGCCCTGTTTAGAACAAGTAGAGCCTGACAAGAGCCTAATGTTGAAAGATTCTAAAAATTTTGTTAGCCAAGCAAAAAGCGGAAGATTTGTGAGCACACACTACAGATTCACACATTTAATTTTCCTGCAAGTCACATTATAAAAAAATAAACCAATCAGAATGGGAATTATATAATAGGTTGTTTTTTTAAGGTGTAATAATGCATTTTATTGGTAAATATCAAATCAAAAGCTAAATACTAGAGGAACTGATTGAATGTGGCCAAAACTGATGCACTTACCCTATATAATTTTCAAAGAACTTTTGATCTTGGAAAGTAATCACAAGTATTAAAATATTTGGAAAAGTTAAAAAAACATTGTTACAGTTTAACATAAAAAATTGTTACTCTATTTAAAATAGTTAAGTCTTATTTGTAGCTATTCTAAAATATAAAGGTGATGAAAAATTCATGGGCGAAGTCCATCTAAGCCAAGACTGAAAACTTTTTTAGTCTGCAATACTAATAACGTGTATCAATATTTATTTATATCAAACTATCATTTACTTATTTTTATTTCCTTTTTAAAAATAATAGAAGCTATTTCATTTGGTACGTTATTTTATTTTGATGAAAGCATAAATCTTCCACAAAATTTTCGAGTATTTATTCATTGTTATTTACAATCTTTCTTCCTATTACTGTTTTTGACTGTATTTTTAGACAGTTAGTTTCATTTTTAGTCGCCCAAGAATCAAATGATTTTCTTGAAATTTACTTTGTATAAAAGTAAAACATTCAGTTAATAATTTGAGTTCTTGGGAGTTCATTGTGATTTATTTTTTACCTCATACTTACAAATTAAATAGTTTTGTTTTTCTGAAAACATACATCTTACATTAAATTTTTGAGTATTTATTTATTGGCAAGGGGGAAAAAAGAGCCGGATTTTTAAATTTCAATACAATCTTCCCGTTATTTATTTACTTTTTTGTAAATAACAATACCTAGTCAAAATTTTTGCTTAATTGAAATAGGCCTAAACCCCTGTGATACATCTTACATTAAATTTTTGAGTATTTATTTATTGGCAAGAGGAAAAAAATAGCTGGATTTTTAAATTTCAATAGAATCTTCCCGTTGTTTATTTACTTTTTTGTAAATAACAATAACTACTCAAAGCTTTTGCTTAATTGAAATAGGCCTAAACCCCTGTGATAGAACTCGGCAAATTGTCTCGTTTAATAAATCGCAAAATTTGTCAGTTGAGGAAAAATCACAAAATTCATGAAATGACTGCAAAAAAATATATCCTAAAGAAATATAATATGATTTTAGTAGCCAGACGTGATGCTAAATTAGTAAACATGGTATAGACAAGAATAGATCCAATTGATATGCACAGTAGGTCAGGTGTTTACGTGATTCCCTTCAAAGATAAGGTTACAAATAAATTATTAAATTATGTAAGTATGACCATTAGAAAGTTCAAAATGAGAATCAATGAACTTATTAAAGATATTAGGAAAAATAGACCCGCCACTGCCCTGTGTAGATTATTCCAAATAAGTGATATTGAGATATTTTTCCATAAAGCAAGAATCATTATGTGGGCTGCCGATTTTAAACCCTAGAAATTTTATTGCAAGCAATCAACTGTTGCAATGATGTAATTGATATTATACTGTATTGTTGATTGTTTTGATTGTTATTGTATTATGAATGCAAGGCGCGAGAAATTTACTCTGGAAAAATTTCCAATTATTAAAATATGAATTTATTCAATTGTCGATGCTGGATTTTCTTTGATTTCCTGTTTGCCCCAGGGTTGGCGGCTCACGAAAAAAATATTCCATCTTGTGCTGCGTTTGTAGCCTTGCCAACATGTAACGGTGAAAAAGTTGCAGGCTGAGTATCGTTCCAAAGTGGTTCAGTTGGTAGAACGTCAGTGCGCTAATCTGATGACCCGGGTTCGAGTCCCGGCTTGGGTACTTTTTCACTTTGTTGGCTATACGCCTATTAAGCAAATAAAATTTGAATATTATGAATGCAAGGTGTGAGAAATTTTCTCTGGAAAAATTTCCAAGTATTAAAATATGAATTTATTCAATTGTCGATGCTGGATTTTCTTTGATTTCGTGTTTGCCTCAGGGTTGACGGCTCACGGAAAAAATATTCCATCTTGTGCTGCGTTTGTAGCCTTGACAACATGTAATGGTGAAAACGTTCCAGGCTGAGTATCGTTCCCAAGTGGTTCAGTTGGTAGAACGTGAGTGCGCTAATCTGATGACCCGGGTTCGAGTCCCGGCTTGGGTACTTTTTCCCTTTGTTGGTTATACGCCTATTAAGCAATTAAAATTTGAATATTATGAATGCAAGGCAGAGCATATTTTAAGGAATTCTCACTGGGCGACAATAGGCTTGATCAGTTGTTCCAAGCAAATATCTATAAATTCAGCAACCCCCCCCCCCCCCGATAACTGCAAACCAAATAATTAGAATATCTATCGACTTCTATAATTCTGTTTATTTTACTTCTGTGTACTTGGTAAGTAAATAATGATGTCTTCATTGAATCATGTAAACCCGTTCATTTATAGCTAGGTAGCATTAAAGAAAGTCTACATTCACAGTTTAGATTAATTGTTAACAATTGTTATGTTAGTCATATATATAGATCAAACATAACATTCAACCTACCAAGTTTCTGTTACTAATTTAAAATGTATGTATGAAATTTATCACTAAAATTATTTTTAAATGATGCTTACCTTTTACCATTTCTACACTTGACTTTTGTACATAACTGTATTACATCTACCAATTTGGTATTTGGAGCCTGGAATAAATTCTCAAATTGAAAAGCAAATTTGACCTGAATCATTAAATATTTGTTTTTAATTTCCCGTAGCTATAGTTTTAGACCCAAAGTATGGAACTAATCAAAAAGATTTTCCTCTTTCTGTTTAAAAAGATTAAATAAAAAAATGCCATGTTAAATTTTATAACATGTTTCCAAAATGCCAAATGAACAATTATTAAAGTGATTAAACATCTTTAGCCTTTCAGAAATTACTGTATTTTGAAGAGTAGAACTAAACAAGGAAATCGATTTTACTCTTCATGTTTAAAAAAAAATCAAATTCTAACTGTAAAATATTTCCAAAATACTACAGAAATATTTACAATGGGTTAAAATTTTTATACAAAGGACTTTCTTATGGAAATAATAAAATTAAACAAGGAAATCGATTCATTCTTTATATTTTAATGAGTTAAAATTTATTAAATTTTTATAATGGTTTTAAAATGTTACAATAATAATTAAAATCGTTAATTTTTTTTCTTACAAGTTATTATCAGTTGCAAAGAATTTTTTGAAAAACTCTTGTGTGTGATAGACTTCTTTGTCTGGAAGCTCTCAACTTCTTTCTTTGCTCTCTAGGAACCTTGCAGCAGCAGGTCTTGGATCATAAAAAGCTGTTCCAATTCCATTGAGAGCAATAAGCATTCTTGAGTTTAATGCTTTTCTTGATAGTCCCGACTGTTTGTTAGATTTAAGTGTTGTATGTATAGACAGAGCTCTTTCTGGGCCAGCGCTGTGAGGTGTTAAAGAAACATATGATTGTACCAATTTGTTAAAAACTGAGTGGGGTTGAGACGCTTTAAAGTAGTGATTGAGTCTTGCTGTTGATGAGGTCTATCTGATGGAGGAGGCAGTTTTTCAGCCGTGTATAAAGCAACCACATCAGCGGTAAAATCGGCAACTTTGTCTTTACCAAAAAGGTTCTCAACATCAAGGCGGGCTGCACTAACAACCTCTGTTGGTCTTCTTGCTTTTAAGAAAGCATCTATCCTGTTGGAAATGCTCATTTGATCCTCTTCCAATCTTTGAGAAACAAATTCTTTGTAACTCAATACAGTTTCTTTTCTCACTGCAGACCAACATCTCTTGGTAGAAACTAATGAGTTGCAAATTTTACGCTTGCGAGGATTTTCTTCAACATCCAAGTCACTTTCAGATTCCTTAGTACCTTCATTTATGTCCATCAACTGCTCTTCGTATCCACCAGGATAACACCCATCTTCGATAAGAGTTAAAGCATTCGTAAAAATTTTCTTTGACAATTCTATGTCAGGCAGTGTAATGAAAGACCTTTGACCTCCCAGCCTGCCCAATATTCTATCGTACTGTCCCTGCCTATACTCGGTATCTGCTATAACGACTGTCGCCAGTCATATTATCCAAAGCATAAAACCAGTTTTTGCTATTCAAAGATTTTTTATTTCAAAAATTGCCGGCACCATTCCCTGTCACTGGGCGACAATAATTTCACACTGGGCGACACTAGTGTCGCCTACTTTATATGTTATTTTATGCCCTGATGTTCTGCTGCTTTTATAGCCTTGCCAACATGTAATAGTGAAAAAGTTCCAGGCTGAGTATCGTTCCCAAGTAGTTCAGTTGGTAGAACGTCAGTGCGCTAATCTGATGACCCGGGTTCGAGTCCCGGCTTGGGTACTTTTTCACTTTGTTGGCTATACGCCTATTAAGCAATTAAAATTTGAATATTATGAATTCAAGACGTGAGAAATTTTCTCTGGAAAAATTTCCAAGTATATAAATATGAATTTATTCAATTGTCGATGCTGGATTTTCTTTGATTTCGTGTTTGCCCCAGGGTTGATGGCTCACGGAAAAAATATTCCATCTTGTGCTGCGTTTGTAGCCTTGCCAACATGTAATGGTGAAAAAGTTCCAGGCTGAGTATCGTTCCGAAGTGGTTCAGTTGGTAGAACGTCAGTGCGCTAATCTGATGACCCGGGTTGGAGTCCCGGCTTGGGTACTTTTTCACTTTGTTGGCTATACGCCTATTAAGCAATTAAAAATTGAATATTATTGACTATTCTTATAAAAAAAGTAAAAAAAAAAGTTTTTTTCTTTTTTTTGCTGGCTAGTGTTATAAACAAAATTTATAAAATTACGTCAAATGTATGAAATACAGGATCTTTTTCAAAATAATTGTACTTCTTTCTAATTTATGATGGGTTACAAACTTAGTAGGAAAAAATCATATGTTGTGCAATATTTATCTACTCTTATAAACTTTCCACCCAAGGCCAACATATGGAAGGTTAAGATGAATACATAACTTATTTTGGTAATTCAATAGAATACCACAGAACAGCTATTATTGTATCGCATATAATGTTGAGGATGTTTAAACATTATCATTATTTCTTGAATGTATAAATTGCCACAGTTTGAAAATAAGGAATTAAATAAAACATACCATGTATTAGTAGTAACATCATAATAAAATTAGGATACTTTCTTTTTATAGAAAACTAATGAAAAAAGGAAAATTTTAAAACATTTTCTAGCAAGTATTTACATTTTATAACTTCCTGAGAATTTTATTACTTTATGAAATAACAGGCGCATCAAACACTAAAGCAATTTTTCAATATTTACATCATTTAATACATATACATTGAGATACAATTTATTTAATATATAAATAATTAAAACATAAAATAATATAATACAAACTATTGTGGTATATTGGGACCATAAATAAGCAGTACAAAATTAGAAATTTTTCATTGGCAGTCATCTCATCTTAGCGATTGTTTATAATGTTTGACAATGATCATAATACTTCATAGATTATGCCTTTCGTGAAAATTTCTTGTGAAACTATATCACACACAAAAGGTTTCTCTCCAGTGTGAATTAACACATGGCTGTTTAACACATTCTTTTTGAAATATTTCCTGCTGCATATTTCACAAATAAAAGGTTTATCACCAGTATGTATTAATAGATACCTATTACAAAGCGTTTTTTTTAAAGGAAATTCTTATTTCGTTTCTCGCAAACAAAAGCTTTCAACCAGTGTGAATTAACATATGCTGGTTTAAATGACTACTTCGAGAGAATTTCTTGTTGCATATCTCGCAAACAAAAAATTTCGCCCCAGTGTGAATTAAGAGATGCTTGTTTAAATATCGCTTTTGAGAGAATTTTTTGTTGCATATCTCGCAAACAAAAGGTTTCTCACCATTGTGAATTAATAGATGTCTGTTTAACATTCTCTTTTGAGAGAATTTCTTGTTGCATATCTCGCAAGCAAAAGGTTTCACACCAGTGTGAATTAAGAGATGCTTGTTTAAATATTCCTTTTGAGAGAACTTTTTGTTGCATATCTCGCAATCAAAAGGTTTCTCACCATTGTGAATTAATAGATGTCTGTTTAACACTCTCTTTTGAGAGAATTTCTTGTTGCATATCTCGCAAACAAAAGGTTTCACACCAGTGTGAATTAAGAGATGCTTGTTTAAATATTCCTTTTGAGAGAACTTTTTGTTGCATATCTCGCAATCAAAAGGTTTCTCACCATTGTGAATTAATAGATGTCTGTTTAACACTCTCTTTTGAGAGAATTTCTTGTTGCATATCTCGCAAACAAAAGGTTTCGCATCAGTGTGAATTGACAGATGACTGTTTAAATTACTACTTTCAGAGAATTTCTTGTTGCATATCTCGCAAACAAAACGTTTTTCACCAGTGTGAATTAATAGATGACTGTTTAAATCTACCTTTCGAGAGAATTTTTTGCTGCATATCTCGCAAACAAATGGTTTCTCACCAGTGTGAATTAACAGATGCATGTTTAAAGATCCCTTTCGAGAGAATTTTTTGTTGCATATCTCACAAACAAAAGGTTTCTCACCAGTGTGAATTAACAGATGCCTGATTAAATCTCCCTTTTGAGAGAATTTCTTGTTGCATACCTCGCAAACGAAAGGTTTCTCACCAGTGTGAATTAACAGATGTATGTTTAAAGATCTCTTTTGAGAGAATTTTTTGTTGCATATATCACAAACAAAAGGTTTCTCACCAGTGTGAATTAACAGATGCCTGATTAAATCTCCCTTTTGAGAGAAACTCTTGTTGCATATTTCACAAACAAGAGATTTTCCTATGTGCAAATCAGAAGATTGTTTTCCAGAAAGCTGTGTTAAAGAAATGGTTTGCTCCATATTGCACATTTTAAATAGTGCTGTCTGCTTTGAGTGATATCACGCATATCAATCTGACATTTTCTCTTAACTCCCTTGAAGGCTTTAAGCAACTGCGATGAATAAAATTATATCATCTGTCACATTTTATAATTATTCAAAAACTTATTTAAGTGTCAATGAATCATAAAAACATCATAGAAAACCAGATTCAAATTATTTTTTTAACATAGTATTAAAAACTATAATCATCTGTAAAATTTATCAGAGAAAAAACCATAAATAACAACTTCTCAATCACAAACAATTTGATCAATAAGAACGAACAGCATAAAAAATGTCTGAAAAGTAAAACAATAGAACTCATGGAGAAAAATAAACCGGAATATGTCAATTCATTATAGTGACTTTGAGGCACTATAAAAGAATTGTGATGAAGACTTTTGGGACATTAGACCAGACAAAATCCAGAAAGAGATGGCCGGATAGATAAATATGAATCCTCATGTGGTTCATAAGACTCTGATAATTTTAAATCACACATTTCACATGCAGAAAGTTCAGTTATTATTATCCAGGAGTAACAATGAGTTCTCATCAGTATCTCCAGTTGTGCACAAGAAAAAATTTGATCCGAATTCCTAACGTAGCTAAGGACTTTCCTCCCTGCAGCCACAAGAAAATGGTATTAAACTCAACTGCACACAGAAAAGAGCCATGTAGGTGGTCTGTATTCAAGTCCTAGATAAGAAAAAAGGCTTTAATTTGCCTTTTCACTATTGTAAGAATCTTGTAGGAAAATGAAACAAATAACAATAAACAAAATCAATAAACTGTTGAAAATATTAATTTTCAATGATGATTTACTTTAAAAATAAATTAAGATCAATCTTCTTTGACCTTATTAGTTAATACAAATAAAAAAATAAGTGAATTCTCTAATTTGACATATGTTATTGAGATTTACTGTAGAATGTTTCCTATTGAAATGGAATGTTATAGTTTGTTTACAGGGACACTCAAACCAGAATTTAGTTACATTATTATCTATGACAGGATGTGTGAAAAAATCATTCGCAGTGTATTTTAATAAAGTTATACTCTATCAAACACACTGAAATTGATAAAACATCATTGAGATCCTGCAGAAAGGAAGATGAAATGCCATGATATTTATCTATTTATTTACAAATAAGTAAAAAAAAGTCAGTTATATTATGGAAGATACGAAACAAAAAATATTACACACTATCAAAATCATTTAATTTTCTAACAAATAAATTACATCTTGAATTATTGTTGTCTCTTGATAGCAGATCGGGTGTAAAATCAGTTACAATCGCTTGTAACTGAAGATGTAAATAATTTATTAGACAAAAACTGCTGTTGTTAGACAATTATTGCTCATAACTCAAGATCAAGCATAAAAAATGGCTAAGGAAAAAAAGATGGAAATTTTTTTTGGCTTCATAGGCCAAAATTGGAGATGGAAAAAAAGGGAGATTCTATGTAGGTTAACTGGGCATGCTATCCATGCTCCAGTCTTTTTTTATTTTAGTTCCTATAAACCACTATGCTGAAAATTTTACTTTAATCTGTGTCAAAATAGATAATAATTGAAGCTTCATTTTATTTGAGACTTAAGTGGGCACTTGATTTCTTTAAAAATGTCAAATATCACCACATAAGGCACTAAAACAATAAAAATCACATAAAAAATTAGAAAAATGGCTATATGAATCCCGAATAAATTTTATTAAAAAAGTTGTCAAAATGTACCATATCTTGCTAAAAGATGCATTCAGTTTACCAACGTGGAAAAAACATTAAAAATGCAAAAATATTTAAAATCACATTTTTTTAAAAATCGCTGCATAATTTCCAAATAAAATTTTCTTAAAAAGAGGACAAATTATACTATATTGACTGAAAGAGTGAAACATTTCTTTTACGAATGTCAGAAAACCTGCATAAAATGCAAAAAAACACTAAAATTGCATAAAAATACAAAACTCATGAAAAATTCAAAAATTGTTGCTTGAATTTTGAATGAACTTTATTGAAAAGAAAACAAAATTTACTGTATGGGGCTAAAAAACTGAACCGGATTTTCCTTTACTAATATGGAAAAATTTCCACAGAACGCAAAAAAAAGTTAAAGATCATATAACAAAATAAATTAAAAATTCTAATCAAACTTCAGACATATATTCATTGCCAAATCTTGTAGATCTGCACCAAGCAGTTTCTAAAAAGTCTAAAAAGTAGATTTTCAACCTACAAAATGCATATCAGACATGTAAGCTGACCTTTGTTTGGATAGCTCTTCCCTATGGTATGAGCAAACTAGCTCCTACAAAGGATTTGAGTGCGTGAAAAGTTAGAGAATTGAATTTCTTTATCTCCTCCCCTCCACCCTACAACAAATAACTTGCAACACTGTCTTTGCATTTTTTGCATCAATCCACAGAATGGCCAAAATTTTCCTCAAAAAGGCAAATTTCAACAGATGGAGGGACAACATTTTAGTATCTGCAAGATGTATAGTAAATCATTTATCTGAAAATGAACCAAACAAAAAACTGTTATCAAGAGACAACAACCCCTTCACATCTATTGACAGCATTTTTTTTTGTTTCATTTTAAGATAAATTATATACATCTTGAATTATAAGTAATTATCATCTCTTGATGACAGTTTTTTGTTTGTTTCATTTTTAGATAAATTATTTTACATTTCTAATTATAAGTGATTATCATCTCTTGATGACAGTTTTTTGTTCGTTAGTTACACTTATTGGAAAATGAATAACATTTTTAGTTGTAAACAACTGTTGTCTACTGATGGCAGTTTTTTTTTCAGATAAATGATTTATATCTTAAGTTATAAGCAATTGTTTGTCTCTTGATGGCAGTTTGTTTGTTTAATTTTCGGATAAATTATCAGTGATAAAACATTCAATTAGTAATTATGATTGATTGTTGCCAGCATTTTGAACTGAATTTCCATCTGTTACACCACAGAAGTGACATCATGAATCAATAATAACTAAAGATGTTGTCAACAAAACTCGTATTTATAAGAAAATTAAATATTTTTGATAGTATGTAACATATTTTGAAAAAATACATAATTTTATTTATTTATAATGCAACTCAATATTTATTGTTTAATTGGAAATAATCAAATAAATACCATGGAATATCATGCTCTTCCTTCCTGCAGAATCTCAAATTTTTTTTATCAATTTCAGTATGTTTGAAAGAGTATAACTTTATTAAAATGCACTACAAACGATTTTTTCACACACTGTACAACAGACCACAATGTAAGGGATTTTTTTAGGTGTCCAGGGCTCGGAAGTAGCGCGCTACAATTAGCGAAACTCCAGTAGCCGCTACTTTTTTGGTAGTTGTAGTGTAGCCCGCTACATTTAAAAAAGTGTAGTGTAGCGAGTAGCGCGATAAAAAATATTAGTAGTTTGTAGCGATCATCGACGCTACTTGGAAAAAGTGCCAATCTTCAAATCACGTGATTATAACTCGTTTCTTTTGTGCGAAATATGTTCTCTAAAACAATTTGCGAATGTCAGTGACAAATCTCAGTTGCAGTGTCATAGATTTCTCCATAGACGACGGGCACGGTCACAAATTAACTGTCATTTTTACAGTTTGGATGTCAGAAACTTCGTGTATTGTCATTTAAATCCATAGAAATCGCCTCAATATAATGTATTTTTATACGACTACGATTGTTTTTACCAAAATATAGCCATCTGTCTATGTTAAGTCTTTATCTGACTAATTTCTTCTCCCTTTCTCACCCACAGCAAGCAAAGAAAGGTAACATCGTTATTTAAAAATAGAAAAAGAACGGATTCATCTAAACATAAATCATCTAAATTATCCCTAACCTCTCATATTCACGCTTCCCCCTAGTAGCATACAAAGGAGTTTAAAATATTTTTAAATCTTTATTTTTATACAAAAGTAAAATCTTTCACTCTATTTATTGCTCTCTAATGACAATAAATAAAAATTATCTCCTTGTCCCCAAAATTTACGCTTACCTTTTTGCACCTCCTCCAGCATACAGTTTCTAATATTTAGAACTCTTTATTTTAAAAAAAATGGCCGCATTCATTTCTACCTAATAATTTATATATAAAATATATAAGTAATCATCTAAATAGTCCCCTAACCACCCATAATTTACTCCCCCCCCTCAGCATACAAATAAATCTAAAATCTTTAAGTTATTTTTTTATATATAAGAAAAAAGTCTTCTGTCCTAAATAGTTCTCTGTAGTGACGATAAACAATCAGTAATATAAAATCTCCCCCACTTCTCCATATACAAAATTTAAAACTCTTTTTTTAAGTTCTGTATTCTTTGCTGTCTAGTAATATTACATAAATAATCAAGCATCTAAAATATTCCCCTTCGAACAAAATTTTTGCTCGCTTCCTGCCAGTTTAAAATCGTTAGAACTCTAATTAAAAAAAATATATTTTCGAAAAAGAACAGAAAAAGAACAAGTACACCATTTTATTATTAGAGAAAAGTGCAACTAGGAAGGAACGATTTCTGCCTTCAAACAAACTAGCGGCTGAAACGTAAAGCGTCAGCATGCCCGTGATCTATTGATTGCTGGATTTGCTGATAAAACCGCAAATTACTCACTCATCAAAAATATTAATATTCTTACTGGCAACCCTTTGTCTTCTTATTCATTATTAGATCTTGTGTTTTAATGAGAGGATTCTTCTTTTGAGATTGATGTAATAGAATGACAGACAAAAATAGTATAGAACTGTCCTGGTCAGCATATAATTAATATTTGAAGTTATAGAACAACAAGAAAGCGGTTATTATTCTGTAACATGTAAACTTTGTCCAATCAATAAGAAGTTATCAGTATCAAAATCATCTGCTTACAACCTGAAGTTGCACATTGAGGTGAGTTAAAATTTTCATTATTAATAACTAGCAAAACCCACGGCTTTGCTCGCGTAACTCTTGAAAAATGTCAAGTGGTATTCATTGGCCTATTTTCATTAGAGGAAATTTTACTGTCACAGATAATTCAGAAATTACTAACTAAGCCATACTAATGACGAAAAAAAAGTTGAAAATTTAGAACGTTTTTCGCTCTTTAACTCCCTTCCTCCCCGTGGTAATGTCACCAATATAAAATATACCTTTGTTACAGCAGGAACTGTTACCATCACTTTAGAAAATGGTTCTGTAGTTCCAGAGATTCCATAGAAATATTAACATAGAATGTTTTTAGACCTCTTTTCACTCATCTCACCCTTTTAAACTTCGAATTTTTTTAGAATTTGTTCTTAGAGAGCATTTACATTTTATAAATAACTACCATGCCAAATTTCATGTTTCTAGCTCCTTTAGTATAAAAAAATCGAAATTTTAAGAACGTTTTTCGCTCTTGCAAACCTTCCACCTGTGGTAGTGGCACTGATATAAAACACAGCCTATGTTACAACAGGGACTGTCATCATTAATTTGCTACCACAACTTTTAAAAAAAGTTCCGTAGTTCCAGAGAGTCCATAGAAATTGTAATTTAGAACGCTTTTCGCTCACCTCACAGTTTTAAATTTCGAATTTTTTTAGAATTTGTTCTTAGTGAACATTTACATCTTATAAGTAACTACCATGCCAAATTTCATGTTACTAACACCTTTAGTATAAAAAAAATCGAAATTTTAGAATGTTCTTCGCACCTACACTCCCCTGGTGGTAGTGGCACTGACATGAAATATAGCCTATGTTACAGCAAGGGCTGTCACCATCAATTTGCCACCATCACTTTTGAAAACAGTTCTGTAGTTCCAGAGATTCCATAGAAATTGTAATTTAGAATGTTTTTAGAAAGTTTTTTGCTCATTTCAACCTTTTAAATTTCGAATTTTTTTATAATTTGTTCTTAGAGAGCATTTATGTCTTATAAATAACTACCATGCCAAATTTCATGTTTCTAGTTCCTTCAGTATACAAAAAATCGAAATTTTAGAACGTTTTTCGCTCTTGCACCCCTCCCCCCCTGTGGCAGTGGCACATATATAAAACATAGCCTATGTTACAGCAGTGACTGTTACCATCAATTTGCCACCATCACTTTTGAAAATGTTTCTGTAGTTCCAGAGATTCCATAGAAATTTTAATTTAGAATGTTTTTAGATCGCTTTTCATTCATCTCACCCTTTTAAATTTTGAATTTTTTTAGAATTTGTTCTTAGAGAGCATTTACATCTTATAAATAACTACCATGCTAAATTTCATGTTTCTAACACCTTCAGTATAAAAAAAATCTAAATTTTAGAACGTTTTTCGTTCCTGCACCCACTGGGAGTAATGGCACTGACATAAAATATAGCCTATGCTGGAGCAGGGACTCTCACCATAAATTTGCCATCATCACTTTTGAAAAGGATTCGGTAGTTCCAGAGATTCCATAGAAATTGTAATTTAGAATGTTTTTAATACGCTTTTGGCTCATATCACCCTATAAAAAAACAAAGAAATAAATAAAAGTTTCTTATTATGTTGTGAAATTATGACTGGTAATTAATCTCTGTCGGCATAACACTCACGCCAAAATTAAGGTCATAAAATAAAATCTGGGAAAATTGATTAACTATTCACTGTGTTGCCGCAAAATATGGCACAGGGGTATAGTACAATGGAAGAAAGAATATAGCAACATAACAATATAGAAAAGATTTTAATTGTGAATTAAGAAACAGGGTATATCAAAAGTGTTAAATCCTAAATCAGAGATTTTGGTTGTCGCTGTCAATCTCAGAAACTATGCTGTAAATATCACAAATTTTATTTTAAAATCGATATTTTAATACTAGAAAAAGAAAACACAATGTCTGTTTTTTCTTCATTCTGATCTCAAGTCGCATTAAAGTAACTTGAAATGGAATAAGGGATTCTTAAGGGAAAAATGTTTTTTATTTATTTCTTTTTGTGAAAAAATAAAATTTTCAGTTTCAGAAAGAATAAGCTTGAGTACGTCTCATTTCTAGTAGCCACCGTTTTTGAAACGTAACTGGGTAACAAGATCTGATAAGTTTTTGCCAGAAACAATTTGTTAACCACATACTGTCAAGAAAAAGGTGTTATATCAGTAAACGTGAATACAAAAGACATTGGCCATTTTAATTTGTGTGCAGAAATATATCTCAGTTCTTTTTGTTTATATTTACATGTTTATGAAGTATGAAACGAAAGAGAAGTAAAGTTCAATGTCGTGGGTGTAAACTTTATTTAATAATGACTATAAATCTCAGCACGAAAGAACCATTCACAATGGGAATGAGTTTCTGTGCAGGAATTTGAAGCAACCATTCGCGATTTCAGCTCGAAAAAGGAAAAAGATGGACAATGTGAAACTGGAACAGAAAAATGACCATGAAAGCAGTCCATCAAAGGAAGAAAAAATCAACATGTACTGTAATAGTGACAAATAAAATTCTGCAAAAATAAGAGATTTTCCTTTCCCTATAGACAAGTGCACTGATAAATATTTGGATGTGACCGAGGGAGAAAATCAATGTCTTACACAATATAATATGGATTCTTCAAAAGAAAGAGAATTCGAACCTCAGATTATAAATTTCAAAACTTAAATCCAATCTGAAAAAGATAATGAATTTCAAAATGAGATTACAAGTTTCACAAGTCAAAGCCAATCTAAAGAAGAAAATAAAAATAAATCGGACTGGGTGTCTTTCATGAGAAAATTTTCTTTTATTCTTGAAAAATTAACTGAAAGCAAAAATATTTTACTCAATATAATAAATTAGAAATAGTTAACAAGAAACTGGCCCTAGTTGAGGTTATAAACTCAATCACTTCGATTAAAAAATGCTGTGATATAGTCCTTGAGGATGGATGGAGAGTGTTGAGCAAACAGAACAATAAGTTAGAATTTTCCATTGAAGACAGTGGAAGTACCTCCAAAATAGTTAATCTTGATCCTGGCTTGCTTTAAATGAAAATCAGAAAAATTACCTAATTCAATTAGGTTCACATCAACCTAAATTAGCACATTTTCCTTCTGATGGAAAAAATAGATTTAATCTCCATTGGTATACAGAATTTTAATATTTGGAATACAGTACAGCAATGCATGCTGCTTTTTGCTAAGTATGTTGTCTTTTTCCTGTCAGAATAGGTTGTGATAAAAGAAAATAGACTTAAACCAGGGTAAAAGTAGGGTGTAAAATGAAAAGGTGTGGAAAAGATAAATCAGGTAAACTCCAACAGCATTTCTCATCTCCAGCTAATTATTATGCTCTGTATGATTATTGTAATTTTCATTGTAAAGAAAAAGTATACTAATGTCTTAATTGACAAATCAAAAGACAAGTTTTGATTGAGGAGCAAAAAGTTCAAATGCGCAACAAAGAAGCTATCAAGATTTTAATGGATACTTGTAAAACACTCAGAAAGCAAGGGAAAATTTTCGAGAGTCAAACACAGATGATTTTAATAAAGGGAATTTTTGTGAAGTGATACAGCTTATCTCCAGACACAATCCTACAATCATATGCTGGTTTGAAGATAAAAAATTGAGACCTTTCATGTTACATACATGAGTCCAAAATCTCAAAATGAAATGATAAATATAATAGCATCAGAAATTTATCAGAACATCTTTTCTGAGATAAAAAATAGTTTACGATTTACAATTATGGCTGACAACTCCAGATCTATCACACAAAGATATGATGTCTATTGTTATCTGAACTGTAACTAATGAAGGTAGAATTAGGGAAAGACCGGTCAAAATGAGTGAATGTAGTGACAAGACTGGAAAGAGAATGGTAGATTTAATTTGACAGTGCTTAAATGAAATAGAAGTTGATTATTCTAAGCTGGCATTCCAGTTGTATGATTTTGCAAACAATACGTCTGGGCAATTCAGTGGTATACAAAAACGTATAGTTGAGATCGTCGGTCCCCATGTTCCTTACATACCTTGACAAAACCACCATACTAATACCAACTAGAACATGCTGGCAACGTTAGCATATTATTTTAAGATTTGTTTAATGTCTTTGAAGAACTATGTTTTTTTCACATCTAGTCTAAAAAGTTTAAACATTTTCAGTCAAATGTAGAGAAAATTGATAAAGAAATTCAACTGAAAATTTATCAAAAACCAGATGGAACGCAAGAGCTGAATCCAAGGGCGCCATTTCAGAACTTCCTTGGGGGGGGGGCACAGTTTTTTTAACGTAATAGCATATCCAAAGGTGGAGTTCGGGAGCTGTACCCTCCCCCCCACAACCTTTCTTAACGAGAAACATTTACTGAATCATAGATTCAAAGACAGTAATACTTCTAATACGGAATCTCAAGGAACCTGTAAAATATTCTGTTTTAGACAGGTTTTCGTCTTCACTAGTAGAATTTTAAAATATTATGAAAGTTTTCAGTTATAGACAGTAATCTGTGTATGCTGTCAAACAAAATAATGTAAGTAATAAATTTATTTAATTTTAAATAAAATCAATTTGTATTTAAATTTGTTAAACTGTAACAAGTTTTTAAAATCTTGATTGTTTTTTATTTTTTAACTCTTTGTTATGCTAAATTAGCATTTGTTTATCTTATTAACTATATAGTTTACTTATTAAAAAAGCATGTTGTATATTTACAAGATTTAACTTACATAATATTAGCAAAAATACGCTTTTTCATTTATTCGAGACAAGCAGTCAAAATGACCAGTGATCGTAGTTATAGGTATACGGAAAACGCCGTAATGCTAGTGTTAAGTGGTCTCAGAAATAGGCCTTTTATTCAAAGCACTTGTAAGAAATATTTTTTCAAAATGTTATTTTTCAAAATCATCACATACAAAGCATACTACAAGTAACTGCTATAAAAAGAAAACTTATATAAATTTTTATTATGCTATAACAACATTTTCATTCATAAATCAAAGTAGTTTTAAAAAATATCAGAATAGATATTTACATAAACAATTTTCCTCATAACATTCAAATGATAACCACATGGTTTTGAGAATCTAAATTATTACTGTGCATATTTAACACACAAATATATATATATATATATATATATATAGTTATTTAATTTTTACAAATAGGATAAATTTTTCATTACAGTTTGATGTACTACAATGATTCACCTAAGCTGTTTTTTTTTTAATCTTTTGAAAATTAAGTTTAAAGACAAACTTTTAGATAGAAGCAGTGTTTTTCATAAAATCATACCAGCCAGCAAAACGCAATGCACAGTGGAAAATTGTTATAACAAAATTTACATGATTGCAAAAATAAATTCATTTTTACAATGGAATGTCATATTAACATTTGCATAAAATTATGAAAGATATGCAGCAGAAAAAAGTGTTGTGTAGGTTAAAACTTAGTGCCAATTGGAAAAACACAAAATATGGCCAATGAATAAAAGAATATAAATGTTTTTGGTATATATTTTTTACACTCTGCCTAACGATTCATTCACGTCTCAGTTTATACTTTAAAATGATCTGTGTGTTACCAAACTACTACCATCAAAACAAAAAGCAAAAGTTTCTAGAATTTGTCTTTATTATGACAACTTTAATTTGAAAAAGCACACATAAAGCAACATTTTTAAAGGAATAGATAAACTAATGGAAATAAAGTTATTTGGGAAGCTCTTGATCATCAGTCAATACATAACATAACAAAAAGTCATAAAAAACCGATTTAAATTTTACAAATCTGATTTTAATAATAATAATTTTAACTAAAATCTGAATACTTTGGTTTTTGAACACCATGATTAGACAGGAATTCCCAATTTTGAGTAGTTAGGCCTATGCACAAAATATTTGAAATCATTACAGTAAATTCGATATTTAACTATTGATACAATACCTTTAATAACGAAAACAATGAAAAGGAAAGCTAATAAACTACGTGAAACCGTCATAACTGAGCTACCAAAATAGAACACCATTTCGTAAAGGGGACACTGTAGGTCCTAGGATGTGATAAACGAATAAAGGAAAATTTCGATCATAAACCAGTTTTTTATTTCGATTAATGAACTTGATAAAAAAAAAGTTAACTTACTTTTGAAGTTACATGTTATGCATTTTGAGGTTTAATAATGTAATTTCAATGTGTGTTTTGCACAACAAGACACAACAAAGAACTCAACTTATCAACACTCAAAAAGCAAGTTGTAGAAAGTTTGTTAGTATGATCGATAGCAGTAAAGCATTATTAATCGAACATAGATTCATAATCAAAACGTTTTGTGACAATCGAATTTAATCGCAAAATGGCGCTGTTGCCAAAATATTTCCGTTTCGTATCTTATTTATATTATTTCTCTTTTGATTAGCAATAATACAGAGAAATATTTATAAATTAAAAATTGCTACTTACAATGTGTTTGACTAATCACTATTTAAGTTACATTTCGCTTGATGATTGTTTATTAAAAGGTATGATTTTTATATGTGTTTATTGTAGTTTTATATTATACATTTTAATGCAGCATTTTTCTATTTTAATGTCAATTTTGCAGTTCAAAATGTCGATTCCATATTTATAAAATGCATTTTTTTAATGTTTCTAATTGGTATGTATTTCAAAGATAAGGTTGATGCATAAATTACATTTTCTTTTTGTTAATGATTTATTTTTTAATTCCCTCCTTAAGAAGTAAATTATGTTTGTTCATTGAGCTGTTTTTAAGACTTAATTTTAATGGAGTTTAAATACTGCTTTTTAATGTTAATTTTCCGTTCAATTTTAATCAAGTTGAAAGTATTATAAATGTCTGAAAGAATTACCTCATTTTAGAATAAAGCTCCTTTGAACAGGTAATCTTTAATGTACCTATGATTCCTGTACACAAAATTTAGTTAATCTGGTTATTTTATTTTATTTTTTTATTTTGCGGTCTTACTTGATTATCCTGTCGACCAAAAAACTATCGCCAAACTATCAGATGCCAATAATGGATGATCATAAATGTCACATTCACTTGACATTTATCACATTACATGTGCTTGTTACATCATCAACTAATTTTTAATTCGACGTTTTACTTGTATTTTTATTAATGTTTTACTAATCTATTTGTTCTTTCGTTATTTAAAATGAAAATTATGTCAATAAATGATTACCTCAGGATATTAAAAAAAAAAAGTTAGTTTAGATTAGTTTCAACTGACGTCACAAATTTTTGTGACATCATGTTTGATTTTAAATAAAACACTAGCACGTGATGTATGTATTCCCTTTTTAATTATTTTTGAATGTGAGATTTGTTTTTCAGTGCAGATTTTTTTTTATTTCTATTTCTCTGCTTTATTCCACATTTTGAGAAAATATGATAAAGACCTGGGATCTTCTTTTTACAGAACTTGAAGCGATAAATTATTTTCAAAGGTATGGGATTCTGCCACTAAAAAAAGAAAAAAGAATGAATGGGCATAATATGAAACTTTATTTGCAAACCGATAAACAATGGAGCGCAAAATATCAAAAGGCGTTCCATTAAATGGAGAAATAAAAAACATCACGGAAGAGCATGTCAGGAACTTGATTTCTATTTAAATGAATTTATGTGGCAATGAATTCATAAAAAGGATGATTATTTTGTTGCAGTTTTGAATGGTGTTAGAAAATTTTGCCTGCGTAAATAATTACTGCAAATTTTAATTTTTTTTTTTTCAAGCCTATATCTAATATTTACTTACATTTTATAGTTATATCCATCTAAATTTTTTTACTAAATAAAGCGCATTAAGTTCCTTACAATCTTCTGTTATCATTGATATTTAATATGTCTCTTAATAAATTCAATTATTGCATATAAAATACTTACATTTTATTCACAAATGCAATATCTTAAAAACATCTATTTGTTTATGGATTAATTTAACAATTCTGCATTTAAGTACTTAAACTTTTTTTAGTATTCTTT
Organism: Maratus michaelseni; assembly: GCA_963931845.1. NCBI lineage: Eukaryota > Metazoa > Arthropoda > Arachnida > Araneae > Salticidae > Maratus > Maratus michaelseni. Next base: position 419,740,210 of record OZ007591.1, on the reverse strand, counting down.
TGTCCGAAATCATCTGAATAAATCAAATTTTATATTTGGTATGTCGCTACGTCATAAGTGAATGTCATCATTAAAGTAACCCTATTCTATAGTGACATTTTTTAAATTTAAATTAATTAATTTTCCTAATTTAAAATTTTAGAATGGTAACATTCTTCCATTTGTATAATTTGGTGAATAGTTTGGTGATTTGTATAATTTGGCGAAAATTGGTCGACCAGATAATCAAAAACAAAATTGCTAAAACAGGATTAGAAAATTCCATATCTGTATCTTTAAATGGGATGAATTATGCATAATTAAAAAATTACCATTGTGTAAGAAGACCTTAAGGTAAACGCATAAGTAGTGGGCCACTTATGAACATTTATCTACTTATTATTAAAATATTAGTCAATTCCAAAAGATATATATATATATATATACAGGGTGTCCGAAAAGTCTGGAAACGATCAAACAACTCGAGAAATATACATCAGATTGAAAAACGAAAAATGCATATTCAATATTTTTGAAAAATCTATTTAGAGATATCAGAGTTGCCCCCTGGGGGAAAAGGGGAGCAACTTTGAAATCTTAAATGATAACCCCCCCCCTGCCCTTTTTTTATTGCAAATTCAGATTCTGCAGGAAAAAATACATAACATGTATTTAACATTTTCTTCAAAAAATCGTAAATGGCACTGTAATCAAGTAAAATGCAGTAAGAATCGTTCCCATTGAAAAGTCTGGAAACGGTCAAATAACTCGAGAAATATACATCAGATTGCAAAATAGAAAAATACATGTTCAATATTTTAGAAAAATGGTAAATTTTATATCCCTAAATAGATTTTTTAAAAATATATAACACCTATTTTTCCGTTTTTCAATCTGATGTATATTTTTCGAGTTATTCGACCATTCCCAGACTTTTCAATGGAAACGATTCTTACTGCATTTTACTCGGTTACAGCGCCATCTATGATTTTTCAAAGAAAATTTTAAAGTAAAGGTTATGTACTTTTCCCTGTAGTATCCAAATCTGCAATAAAAAGAGGGTTATCCTTTAAGATTTCAAATTTGCCCCCCTTTCTCTCCAGGGGGCAGAGTTGGGGGGGCAACTTTGATATCTCTAAATAGATTTTTTAAATTATTGAACATGTATTTTTTTTTTTTCAATCCGATGTATATTTCTCAAATTATTCCAGCATTTCCAGACTTTTCTGTCAACCTGTATATATTTAGCCTAGTCCTAACCTCCATGTATCAGAATAAACATTCAAAGTTTCAAAATATATTCCGTGGATTTTTTCTTTTTAATGTTGCCGTCTTCTATGTTCCAGTGGTGGACATAGTAAATTTCTGATGCACCAGTAGTGGGTCACAACAGTCTTGAGTTTAGTGTGTACCATACAAAAGTTATAACTTATTTTCTAGTTCTAGAATTAAATATAATACATTAATGAAATTGTGTTTAGAAGTTTAGATGATTGTACAAAATAATTTTACTAGTAAATGAAGATGAAAGTAAGCACTCACGAGCCGCCACTCGATGATTAAACTGGAAAAACTGACAATTAAAAATATGGAAAGAACTGGCCAAAAGCAGGATTTTTTAATTTACTTTTTTCCATAAAATTTGCAATTTTTCCACACTTGTTCGACAAAATTCACGATTTTTTTTTTTGCACAATTGATAAAATTCATGATTTTTCCTTACCGATCAACAAAATACATGATTTTTACATGCCGATTAATGAAATTCATGACTTCAAGTTAAATTGGAAATATTCATACCTGAACCCGAAGTGAAAGAAAATAAATGTATATTTTAATATATTTATGGAAAAGTAATCTACAGGTTTACCGCTTATGTACAAAAAATAACACAAATACACCCATTACTATTCAAATATATAGTTTTTTCGTTTGACAATTATTCAAAATATCCTTTTGTATAATCGGTTCATCTTGAACCCAATTCGAAAGAGGCGAAGCACAACCCGAAGCATATAAAATTTACTCGACCTGCAACAAAAAACAATTGCATCAATCCAACCCAAAATGAAATGCATTTCGGGTAGCCGATGCAGGACTGTAATTTCCAGTAAACCCGGAAACATCCAAAAAAATTTCATTGACTGCAACCACACTCGAAATGAAAGAAAATTAATCCATATTTCAATATGATTATTGAAAAGTTGACTACTGTTATATCTCTAATAACAGTTTTATCTTTTCTGTAGAAAAATGATTTTTTTTCATCTGAAAATATTTAAGGTTTCTTTGAAAACTCAGACAACATGAACCGACTCAAAATAGTGAAAACCCAACTTGAACACGAAACAATTAACCCTTTGATAAAGGGCCAGGCTTGACGACTAATTTTGTATTCAATCGTTCTACAATTTCCAAACATTTTCTTTGTGACAAATGAAAGAATGTAACAAAAAACAGATGTATGACAGATTTCAAAAAGTCTTACTTATAGAATAAAAAATAGTCCACTGCGGTTGGAACATATATGTTCCAACCATAGTCAAATGCTCCAAGACAACCTGACCCAAAATGAAATCAACCCGGCTCGATAAGTACTGCAGATTGGGTTGTGTTGCCCAACCCAATCAGGAACAAGGAACCTGAGACCAAGGGTTTTTCAGATTTCTGAATTGTATGGAATTTAGATCATAGTCTGAAGAGAAAGGCAGAAAACGTTAAAATTTTTACTGGCAGAAAATCATTAATGAAAATTTTCTTATACCTATGGATCACAACATTTGCAAATTTCAAAACTTCTTGATGGTGTTCATGTTCTGATTACCTTGTGATCAATTGAATTTCATGACTGTTTTCCCTAATTGTTTCATAATTTTTTTGTGATCATTTTCCAAAATTCGCTATTTTTCTGTAAATTATTGACAGAATTCATTTTTTCGACCATTTGTCTAAATTCATGACTTTTTTTTTCTTCCAATTGACAAAATTTGTTATTTGTTTTCACCATATTTTGTCGAAAATTAGCTACTCTTTTCTATGATCGTTTGTTGAAATTCGGGAGTCTTTTTCCACAACTGACTGACAAAAATTGCTATTTTTTGCATGATCTTTCACAAAATTTCGATCATTGACGAATTTTTTTCGACCATTTTCGAAATTCACAACATTTTTTTAACAACTAATCAATGAAATTCCTTATTTGTTTTCACAATCTTTTGATGCAATTTGATACTCTTTTCTACGATTGTTTGTTGAAATTCGTGAGTCTTTTTCCACAACCGACTGACAAAAATTGATATTTGTTTGCGCAATCTGTTATGAAATTCCCCTTTTTTGCACGATTGTTTGACTAAATTCATGATTTTTTTTTTGTTCAATGTTTTGACGAATTTTGTGATTTTTTTCTGCAATAGTTACACTAAATTCGCGTTTTTTTTTCCGCATCCGATTGACGAAAATCGCTATTTGTTTCAGTGATCTTTGGCAAAATTGGCAATATTTTTCCACGGTCATTTGAAAAAATTAATGATTTTTTCCGCAAGTAATATGCCAAATTAACTATTTTTTCTAATTCCAACTCGTAAAATTCATGATGATGACCGCGATCTGTTGACAAATTGCTTTTGCGTAAAAAAACGAAAAGAAATTGTGGACTCCTGCTAAAATTAAAAAAATATTTGCTTAAGAATCACATGTTTCTAAAAGAAGTTCAGATAAGAAGGCAAAATCTCACATTGCATATATTTATTGTGGGGGTCTATTTCTAATTTATGCACAATTTGGGCAATCCTGCTTCAACACCTATCCTAAAAAAACTTTGCTCTCCCCCTCCTAGAGAAACTGTTGAAATGCACCCCTTCAGTAAAACCTGCAAAGAAGGAGTTGAAAAGGACTGGAAAAAAGCTCTTATTTAGACTGGTTACCATCTTTGCAAGTATAATTGTATGGTGTTTTTTTTGTTGCAACTTGATACTTTCCCCGTTTGAGGAAGAATTATGTTATAGATAGGTTTTGCTTCGATATGTTTCTCTGTAATACACCTATGCTCTTCAGAAGTGCTTTATAGAAAGGAGGTTTTAAGAGTCTTAAAGAATACCTGAAGAAAAGGCACCTGTCTACTATAACTGAAAACTTTCATAATATTTTAAAATTCTACTTGTTAAGACGAAAACCTGTCTAAAACGGTATATTTTACAGGTCCTTTGAGATTCCGTATTAGAAGTATTACTGTCTTTGTATCTATGATTCAGGGCTGTAGCTAGAAGTAAATAATAGTGGGTGCTCAAGAAAATGTAGGGGGGGGGGGTGGGGGCTCATACTATTTCTCTCTCTCTGACGCATGCACACACAAACGCAGATATATCTGATCAAAGTATTATATAGAAAGGTAAATTAGTGCATATTCATATTGTAGGCCTATGTTTCTTATTAAATTGTTTATAATGATTATATTTGATGCTAAGAAAAGTAAAGTCGGCAGACAGGGATGTAATGGAGGATATACGGTAGATACGCCATATACCTTCTGGATTATTTTAAGGAATACTGTATACCCTCTTCTCAAAAACACTGTAGCATATACTTTTTAGGTTATACCCTATGCCTAAAGCGTATGCCATCTGTTTTTTTTAATACTACATCACTCGCTGCAGAATGAAAATTTTCAGTGTATAATTATACTAGTGAAATAATACGTGATGATGTCAATAAGTAAATAAAGAGCTGACAGTTCACCTGTTTCAAAAGAGTTGCAACCTTTTATTTTTTTCTCAATATTCCCTGCCCTTAAGGATTCTAAAGTTATGATTTTATATGATAAAAAACATTAAAAAAATCAAGGGTATATTTTGCATTTTTAAATTATTTTTGTGTCTAGTCAAAAGCTAAAACCACTTGTATTTAAAATAGCTATAACTCATTAGAATAACTTTGTTTTATGGTAATAATGGAAAACGCTGCAAAATGAAAAAATTCAGTATATAATTAATGCAAAAGTCAATGTTTGCATCAGCAAAAGGTTACAAATTCTGAGTATGTGCAGATAGGATTCGCGCCTATTGAAGCACTTATTTAAAGTTTTTAAACAAATACTACAATTTAGTATTTATGCAAAACTATAAAAATCCCCCAAAACTAAGTTCAATTTTTAAACAGAGTTTCATTTCAATTTTTGAAACAGAATTTCATTTGGTGGCCTTGCCAACTTTCCCAGGGCGGGCTCAAAAATTTTCAGGGGGAGTTGAGCCCCCCCCCTCCCCTGGCACACCCCCAACTACGGCCCTGCTATGATTCAGTAAACGTTTCTCGTTCAGAAAGGTTGTGGGGAGGGTACAGCCCTCGAACTCCACCTTTGGATATGCCATTGCCTTAAAAAAACTGCCCCCCCCATCCCCAAGAAAGTTCTAAAATGGCGCCCTTAGATTCAGCTCTTCCGGTCCATCTGGTTTTTGATAAATTTTCAGTTGAATTGCTCTATCAATTTTCTCTACATTTGACTGAAAATGTTTAAATCGTTTTAGACTAGATGTGAAAAAAACAGAGTTCTTCAAAGACATTAAACGAATGTTAAATTAATATGCTAACGTTGCCAGCATGTTCTAGAGCAGTATTAGTATGGTGATCTTGACAAGGTATGTAATAAATAGGGTGACCGACAAACTCAGCTATACGTTTTTGTATACCATTGAACCGTCCAGACATATTGTTAGCAAAATCATAAGACTGGAATGCCAGCTTGGAATAATCAACTTCTATTTCATTTAAGCACTGTAAAATTCCCTTTCCAGTCTTGCCACTGCATTCGCTCATTTTGACCAGTCTTTCTCTAATTCTACCTTCATTACTTACAGTTCAGATAACAATAGACATTATATCTTTGTGTGATAGATCTGGAGTTGTCAGCCATAATTGTAAAACATAAACTATTTTTTATCTCAGAAAAGATTTTCTGATGAATTTCTGATGCTATTATATTTATCATTTCATTTTGAGATTCTGGACTCATGTATGTAACATGATATGGTCTCAATTTTTTATCTTCAAACCAGCATTTGATTGTAGGATTGTGTTTGGAGATAAGCTGTATCATTTCACAAAAATTTCCTTTATTAAAATCATGTGTGTTTGACTCTCGAAAAGTTAACCCTTGCTTTCTGAGTGTTTTACAAGTATCCATTAAAAACTTGATAGCTTCTTTGTTGCGCATTTAAATTTTTTCCTCCTCAATCAAAACTTGTCTTTTAGATTTGTCAATTAAGACATCAATATACTTTTTCTTTACAAGGAAATTACAATAATCATACAGAGCAGACTTATGAGCTAGAGATGAGAAACGCTGTTGGGGTTTCCCTAATTTATCTTTTCTATGCCTTTTCATTTTACCCCCTATTTTTACCCTGGTTGAAGTCCAAGCCTCTTTTCCGTTTTCACAACCTATTGTGACAAGAAAAAGAGAACATACAAAGCAAAAAGCAGCATGTAGTGCTGTACTATATTCCAAATATTCAAATTCTGTATATCAATGGGGATTAAATCTATTTTTTCCATCAGAAGGAAAATGTGCTAATTTACGTTGATGTGGACCTAATTGAATTAGGTAATTTTTCTGATTTTCATTTAAAGTAGATGGACGCAATCCAGGATCATGATTAACTATTTCGGAGGTACTTCCACTGTCTTCAATGGAAAATTGTAACTCATTGTTCAGTTTGCTCAACACTCTCCCTCCGTCCTCAAGGACAATATCACAGCATTCTTTAACTGAAGTGATTGAGTTTATAACCTCAACTAGTGCCAGTTTCTTGTTAACTATTTCTAATTTATTATATTGAGTAAAATATCTTTATAAAGAGCTTTCAGTTAATTTTTCAAGAATAAAAGAAAATTTTCCCATGAAAGACACCCAGTCCGATTTATTTTCATTTTCTTCTTTAGATTGGCTTTGACTTATGAAACTTGTAATCTCATTTTGAAATTCGTTTTCATTTTAAATTGGCTTTGAATTGTGAAATTTGCAGTTTCGTTTTGAAATTCATTATCTTGTTTGGATTGGTTTTGAGCTATGAAATTTGAAATCTCATATTGAAATTCATTATGTTTTTCAGATTGGATTTAAGTTGTGAAATTTACAATCTGAGGTTCGAATTCTCTTTCTTTTGAAGAATCCATATTATATTGTGTAAGACATTGTTTGTCTTCCTTGGTCACATCCAAATATTAATCAGTGCTTGTGCACTTGTGTATAGAGAAAGGAAAATCTCTTATTTTTTCAGAATTTTTATTCATGTGCAACATGTCACTATTACAGCACATGTCGATTTTTTTCTTCCTTTGATGGACTGCTTTCATGGTCATTTTTCTGTTCCAGTTTCACATCGTCCATCTTTTTCCTTTTTCGAGCTGAAGCCTCGAAGGGTTGCTCCAAGTTCCTGCACAGAAACTCTATTCCCATTGTGAATGGGTCGTTCATGCTGAGATTTATAGTCATTATTAAATTCAGTTTACTGCCACAACGTTGAACTTTACACCTCTTTGGTTTCATATTTCATAAACACGTAAATGTAAACAAACAGAACTGAGATATATTACCGCACACAAATTAAAACAGCCAACGGCTTTTGTATTTACGTTTGCTGATATAACACCTTTTTCTTGACAGTACATGGTTATAAAAAATTTTCTGGCAAAAATATATCAGATCTTGTTGCCCAGCTGCATTTCAAAGCAGATGACTACTAGAAATTAGATGTACTCAAGCTCATTCTTTCTGAAACTGAAAATTTTATTTCTTCACAAAAAGAAATAAATAAAAAACATTTTTCTCTTAAAAATTACTTATCCCATTTCAAGTTACTTTAATGCTATTGAGATCAGAATGAAGAGATAACAGACATTGTGTTTTCCTTTTCTAGTATTAAAATATGCTATTTTAAAAGAAAATTTGTGATATTTACAGCTTAATGTCTGGGATTGACGGCAGCAACCAAAGCCTTTGTATAACTGCTCTGGCGACGATATAGCGGTAACCGGAAGAGATGCAAATAATTTTTTGCTGAATTTTGCTTTCTGACAGTTGGATTTTTTTTAATTGGAACGTTTATTTATTCATTTATTTATTTGTAGAGATCTAATGCAAAAGGAATATTTTCTTTTGTTTTTAGTCAACCAGCATCAGTTTAAAGTTTGCGAATTTTTTTGTCTTATATTGTGTACGAGTCATAATCGTCCCTTCACTCTTCATATGAAAATAACGTCAATGATTCTTAAAAGCAATCACTCGTGTTAGTTTGAAAGTTTTCAGAAAGGAGCTCAAAGTTTTGGAGGAAATAAAGGGAGTGAATTAGAGTCAGCTGCTGACGGACAGGAGTAGAGAAATTCAGGTCTGGTATAGATGTATGATAATTTAGTAGAACCGAGAAGCACAATAACAGATTGAGTCTGATTGCTTTCTTGTTTACTGTTTTTGCACTCAGAAATGTAGCGATAAAAAAAATTCAAAAATCATATTTTTTTACTGTTATTTTTAACAAAGAAAAGTCTTTCAAAAATCTAGAATTTTCCAATTCTATGCTCAAATTTCTCAAGTTCACATATATTGGGGGGGGGGGGAGACTCCCCCATACTCCCATAGCAATGACTTCTGCTCAAATTAAGGAGGATTTTCTTGAGGAAGAGGATATTCGCTGTAAGAATTGGACCTCAATCTTATTGAACATGTTTGGGATAGTCTAGGAAGAGACATTACACAGTATAACCTCCCTCCCAGGACCCGCCAGGAGTTAAAAGCCGTTCTTTTGGAAGAATGGGCTTTGATGCCACAAACATTTATTGAGACCCTCATAAACTGTATGAGACCTAGTTATGAGGCTTCTAGATAGCAGTGCACGTTAGTCACACGCCATATTAGATAGACAGACTTTTCCTGCGATAAATGCTTTATCTCTGATTCATGATTTAACACTTTTTGATATACCTTGTTTCTTAATTCACAATTAAAACCTTTCCCATATTGTTATGTTGCTAAATTCTTTCTCCCATTGTAATATACCTCTGTGCAAATTTCGTGGCAACACAGTGTGAATAGTTCATCCATTTCCAGAGATTTTATGTTTATGACCTTAATTTTGGACATGAGTGTAATATATCGACAGCTATAATTTGAGAACATAAATCACGTTAAGAAACTTTCCTTTTTTTTTCTTTCTTTTTTTCTGAAAAAAGAAATTAAATAGTTTTTCTAATCAAACTGAATTGCATGTTTGTGAGTTTATACATATACCATCATTTTCTAACAATGTCAAATTTGCCTTTTCAAACTTGTATAAATATTTAAAAAAAAAAAAAAAACTTGTAAACAACAAATAAAAATCAATAGATCGTTAAAAAAATAACTTTCAATGAGGATTTACTTTTTTATTTTTAGGTTAAATCTTCTTTGACTTTAGTTACTGAAGTATAATTTTATTCTTTAATTTCACATACTTTATTGAGGTTTATTGTAAAATGTTGCTATTTGAAAATAGAATGTTATAGTTTATTTACAGGGACACCTAAAAAATCCATTACACTGTGGCCTGTGATACAGTGTGTAAAAAAATCGTTTGCTCCGCATTTTAATAAAGTTCTATAATAATCTTTCAAACATACTGAAATTCATAAAACATTTTTGACATTGTGCAGGAAGAAAGGCATGAAATGCCATGGTATTTATTTGTTTATTTTGAAATAAACAATAAATATTGAGTTACGTTATGAGAAAAAAATATTGATTTTTTTCAAAGTATGTTACATACTATCAAAAATAATTTATTTTCTGATAAATAAGAGTTGAGTTGACAACATCTTAAGTTATTGTTGCCTCATGATGTCAGTTCTGCCGTGTAACATATGGAAATTCAGTTCAAAATGCTGGCAATAATCTCTCATGATCATTGATAGAATGTTTTACCCCTGATAATTTATCTGAAAATGAAAGAAACAAACTGTCTTCAAGAGACAAACGATTGCTTATAACTTAAGATGTAAATCATTTATTTAAAAAAGCTGCCATCTGTAGAACACAATTGCTTACAACTCAAAATGTTATTCATTTTCCAATACGTGTAACAAACAAAAAAAACTGTCATTAAGAGATGAGATATACTTAAAAATCGAGATGTAAATCATTTATCTGGAAATGAAACAAACAAAAAACTGTCATCAAGAGACGACAGTCCTTTATAATTCAAAATGTATATCATTTATCTGAAAATGTAAACAAACAACAACAACAAATGAAAAACACTGCTGTTAATAGACATGAAGAGATTGTTGTCTTTCGATGATAGTTTTTTGTTTGTTTCATTTTCAGATAAATGATTTGAATCTTGCAGACACTGAAGTGTTGTGCCTTCATCTGTTGAAATCTGCCTTTTTGGGGACGATTTTGGCCTTTCTGTAGATTGATGCAAAAAGGCAAAGAAAATGTTGCGAATTATTTGAGGTGGTGGGGGGTTAAAGAAGTTCAGTTCTCGGACTTTTCACTGAAATCAATTGTAGGAGCTAGTTTGCTCGTACAATAGGGAAGAGCTATCAGATCAAAGGTCAGCTTTTATGTCTGATATGCATTTTGTAGATTGAAAATCAACTTTTTAGACTTTAAAATGGGAAGTAGTTTTGAGAAAGACTATTGTTTTTTTCGGAGGCATAGAGGAACAGTGCGCTCTAGAGTTGTTGGGTCAAAGGTCATCTTGATGCAGAAGTAGCCAAGGGATAAATCTGTAGACTTAAGAGAGGGTTTATTTTGGATTGATGAGGCTTTTAAAACCATAGAGATAAGTGTTACTGCTGGTTTTTCTGATTTTTTTTCTTTCATTTTAATGCTTAAACAGTTTGTTTTTTCTAGTAAGCAATCACTGTTTCCCAAATATTTACTATAAAAATGTTTTAGAAATTTTATTTCAAAAACAAGTGAATAAATGTGCAATAAATGAATAATACATATTAGCTTATTTAATAATAAAGGTAGAATTTTGTCTCTGTGTATGTGTGTGTCTTCTGTGTTCTGAAGAATCTGCTTGGTGCAGAGCTGCAAAATTTGGCAATACGGTATCTACCTATATGTCTGAAATTATGCACCTCAAAGGCGGTGTTTGAATATTTTGATTAGATTTTTTAATTTTATTTGTTATATGATCTTTAACTTTTTTTTTTTGCATTCTGTGGAAATTTTTCCATATTAGTAAAGGGATATCCGGGATCAGTTTTTAAATTTATTTTCGTTAAAGTTCATTCAAAATTCATGTGACAATTTTTGAATTTTTCATTAGTTTTATATTTTTTATGCAATTTTTTTGCATTTTGTGCAGGTTTTCTAAAATTCGTAAAAGAAATCTTTTTTCAATCTTTTAGCCAATATAGTCAACAAATTTTCAACAGTCTATTGATTTTTTTATTGTTATTTGTTTCATTTTCCTAAAAGATTCTCACAATACTGAAAAGACAAATTAGAGCTGCTTTTTTCTGATCTAGGACTTGAATACAGACCACCTACCTACATGGCTCTTTTCTGTGTGCAGTTGATTGTAATACCATTTTTCCTGTGGCTGCAGTGAGGCCCTTAGCTACGTTAGGAATTTGGATCAAATTTCTTCATGTGCACAACTGGATATATTGATGAGAACTCATTGTTACTCCTTGATAATAATGACTCAACTTTCTGCATGTGAAATGTGTCATTTAAAATTATCAGAGTTATGAACCACATGAGGATTCATATTTATCCATCTGGTCATCTCGTTGTGGATTTTGTCTTCTCTAATGCCCCAAAAGTCTTCATCACAATTCTTTTATAGTGCCTCAAAGTCACTATAATGAATTGACATATTCCCGGTTTATTTTTCTCGCTGAGCTCTACTGTTTCACTTTTCAGTCATTTTTTATGCTGTTCATTCTTATTGTTCAAATTGTTATTTATGATTTTTTCTCCCATAAATTTTAGAAATGAGTAAAGTTATTAATACTATGTTACAAAATTCATTTGAATCCAGTTTTCTATAATTTTAATTTCTTGTAAAGAAGCTTATTTACCTTTATATATGTTTTTGATTAATTATAAAATATGATATATTAACATAATTTTACTTATTGCAGCTGCATAAAGTAAAAGAGAAAATGGCACATTGAAATCCGTGATAACAACTCAAAGCGACCAGAAATATTTTAAATGTTACGTATGGAGAAAACCATTTATTTAACCGAGCTTTCTGGAAAACATTCATCTGATTTGCATCAAGGAAATTCGCTTGTTTGTGAAATATGCAACAAGAATTTTTCTCAAAAGAGAGATTTATTGATTCATCTGTTTATTCACACTGGTGTGAAACCTTTTGTATGCGAAATATGCAACAAAAAATTCTCTCAAAAGGGAGATTTAAACAAGCATCTCTTAATTCACACAGCTGAGAATCCGTTTGTTTGCGAGATATGCAACAAAAAATTCTCTCGAAAGGGAAATTTAAACAGGCATCTCTTAATTCACACTGGTGAGAAACCGTTTGTTTGCGAGATATGCCGCAAAAAATTCACTCGAAAGGTAGATTTAAACATTCATCTATTAATTCACACTGGTGAAAAACCTTTTGTTTGCGAGATATGCTACAAGAAATTCTCTCAAAGTTCTAATTTAAACAGGCATCTCTTAAGTCACTCTGGTGAAAAACCTTTTGTTTGTGAGATATGCAACAAAAAATTCGCTGTAAAGGGAGAATTACACAGGCATCTGGTAATTCACACTGGTGAGAAACCTTTTGTTTGCAAGACATGCAACAAAAAATACTCTCAAAAGAAAGATTTAAACAGGCACCTGTTATTTCACACTGGTGAAAAACCTTTTGTTTGTGAGATATGCAACAAAAAATTCGCTTTAAAGGGAGATTTAAACAGGCATCTGTTAATTCACACTGGTGAGAAACCTTTTGTTTGCAAGACATGCAACAAAAAATACTCTCAAAAGGGAAATTTAAACAAACATCTCTTAATTCACACTGGTGAGAAACCTTTTGGTTGTGAGATATGCAACAAAAAATTCGCTTTAAAGGGAGTTTTAAACAGGCATCTGTTAATTCACACTGGTGAGAAACCTTTTGTGTGTGAGATATGCAACAAAAAATACTCTCAAAAGGGAGATTTAAACAGGCACCTGTTATTTCACACTGGTGAGAAACCTTTTGTTTGTGAGATATGCAACAAAAAATTCTCTCAAAAAGGAGATTTAAACAAGCATCTATTAATTCACACTGGTTAGAAACCTTTTGTTTGCGAAATATGTAACACAAAATTCCCTCAAAAGGGAAATTTAAACATGCGTCTCATAATTCACACTGGTGAGAAACTTTTTGTTTGCGAGATATGCAACAAGAAATTTTCTGAAAGTAGTAATTTAAACAGCCATCTGTTAATTCAAACTGGTAAAAAAGCTTTTCTTTGTGAGAAATGAAATAAGAATTTCCTTAAAAAAAAATTTAAATAGGTATCTATTATTACATGCTGGTGATAAACCTTTTATTTGTGAGATATGCAGCAGAAAATTCAAAAAAAATATTTCTCAAAAAGAATGTGTTAAACAGCCATGTGTTAATTCACACTGGTGAGAAACCTTTTGTGTGTGAGATACTTTCACAAGAAATTTTTACAAAAGGATATAATCTATGAACTATTATGATCATTGTCAAACATTATAAACAATCGCTAAGATAAGATGACTGACAATGAAAAATTTCTAATTTTGTACTGCTTATTTTATGGTCCCAGTATACCACAATAATTTGTATTATATTATTTTATGTTTTATTTATGTATTGATTAAATAAATTGTATCTCAATGTATACGTATTAATGATGTAAATATTGAAAAATTTCTTGTGTGTTTGATGCACCTGTTGTTATTTCATAAAGTAATAATAGTCTCACGAGGTTATAAAATGTAAATATTTGCTAGAAAGTGTTTTAAATTTTTCTTTAGGGTTCTATAAAAAGAAAGTACCCTTATTTGATTATGATGTTACTACTAATACATGGTATGTTTTATTCAAGTTCCTTATTTTTAAACTGTGGCAACTTATACATTCAAGGAATATTGATAATGTTTAAACATCCTCAATATTATATGCGATAATATAATAGCTGTTCTGCGGAATTCTATTGAATTACCAAAATAAGTTATGTATATCTTAAGCTTCCATCTATTGCCCTTGGTTGGAAAGTTTATAAGGATAGATAAATATTTGACAACATATGGTTTTTT